>OY723409.1:49444348-50644348 GCA_963210345.1 Inga oerstediana
CTACATAATAAAAGTGAAATTCTGAATGATATCATATATAAGAAGGTAGGATCCTTAAAAAAATTAATAATACATTGCGGTTCTTCACAAAGAACCATTAAGTATTCTTTAATATAAATAAAGGTGGGATTTTGAAAGATATCAAATATAAGAATGCGGGATTCTAAAAAAAGAAGAATTATTTGACAATACGTTACAGTTCTTCACCCCAAACCGTTAAGCATTATGTTACTGTTCTTCACTCAGAACCGTTAAGTATTCTTTAATAAAAATGTGGGATTCTGAAAAGATTCAAATATAAAGAGGCAGGATTCTAAAAAGATTTTATTGGACACAACTCTTTAACTCCTTCTCAAACGTTTTTTAAGCTTCCCTAGTGTGTTTTATACTCTTTTCTTTATAGGTTTTGCTCTAGTGCTGCAAGTCTTATCCTCTACCACTACAATGGATCTTCATCCTCTATAGCTCCTTCCTCTTATGATTATTCTTATGTAAGTTTTCATTTTTTTTCAGTTAACTTTTTTAGTTTCATTTTATTTTTTCATATAATGAGAGCTTGCTCGTTGATGCTCAAAGTCACCAGTTGGGATTACGATATCTAATTTGATGATGGTCATTATTTTGAAAATTAAAAGAGAGAAAAAAAATTCAAGATAAAAGCATAGAACATGGGAAAAACGATGCGATAAAATGTTGAATTTTTTTATTTTTGAGTAGCTCACGTTCCTTAATTTTAGAAACCCAAACCGTAGGTTGAAATTAGATTTGTTGAATCAGGTTCCGAGATTTGCTCAATTTTTTGTATTTATATTTGCCAATTTTTACTATTTTCTGATTTTCAAATTAAGTTATATTACAAGATCATATATGTTCTTATTTTTATATTTATATTATCCTTTTGCAGTTAAAGATATGTTACGAGAATATAGATAAAATATAGCAAAGACATTGGAGAATACTGTGAAATGTTTTTACTAATTGATTTTCTTTTAGAATTCAAGACATTATAAGATAATATTATATTGTGAGAGTGTTTAAGTTATTAATTTCTTTTAAATTGTGTGATGTTTATATATGATGTACTGAATTTTGAATACTATATATATAAATTTTTTTATTTAATATTATTATATTGTTATTATCAATGACTATATTGTGTCTTAAGTAATAAATATTAATAGTAAACATAAATAAAAAAAATAAAAAAAATAACTATATATAATAAAAAAAATAAAGCTAATACATTACGGTTATTAACAAAGAATCATTATACATGCCCCTCAATATATTACGATTTAGAACTGTTATTTATTTATGCGGAGTATTTATAAAGCCTTCATGGATGAGTCGATACTAACCATTATATTCTATATGCGTAGTTATGTAGTAGTGAAAAAACAAGTCACTTTGGGCTATGGAATGCACGTTTGGGCTCCAAGCATGATCCCTAACACACCCCATATCATATTTTGGATTATCCAAACGTCATCATATAACGATAAGTACAAGGTGCTTATCACTATGATTAGTACTAAGGAGGATCCTAAAATAATAGATTAATTTGAGAAGAAACATTAGCTTCTGCTACATGACCTAGAATGCCAACATATTTAACTCTTAATTAGATTTCTTTGACTCTGAACTAGTGATCTTCAGAACATTTCTCAAGAGAACTAGTAGAATTTTGAGTCCTCAAGAAGACCTTCAAAGTTTCCTTTTATTTTGATCTATGCTAATTCGCTCATCAATAACAACCTGACATAGCGAGATGAATCATGCGCCAGAGCCAAATTGGACAATAAAACAAAGAAAGGAGGATCTAGATAGATTATTGGCATATGTTGTTTTTAGCCATGTTCCAGTTGATTAACAGCTTATTGTTGCAGCTAACAATCACTGAGCTTCAATTAGCTATTTGCTGATCAACTACCATAACCGTTGCACAATGCACCAGAAGGAAGATAGAATATTCACTCAATTTTTTACATATAAAATAATATTCAATTTTAAGTAAAATTTAATAATTCATTATCGGGATTCGGGACCAATCAACTGAGTCACACATGTTACATCAAAGAATATATAGGGTGGTGTTGGATGTTTCTGATGAGGTGCTTCTGTGCTTTTGACCAATTAGCTTGACGAGCTCAAGGAATAGCATCATCTTTGATTATCGTCTTTGTTCACCCGGGTCTAGAGAGAGGTAAGCATCAGAACCAAAAGAAAAAGATAAAAACCAACGTGTGCTTTTTCAACAAGACGGTGAATATGGTGCTCAGAGTAGAGTAGAAAACAATCTTGAATAAAGTACAGTGTCCAAACAAGTTGTGAGGCACAGAAGATGAATCCAACTTCTCCTTTCTTTAAGGTAGGACTTAAATAAATGTAAGAGATATTTTACATATTGTTTATCAATTTTTTACCAAATTAACAATAATCAAGTAGATGAGGAATAAGGGGAATATTAAGAAAGATTATTAGGGTGTTTTAGAAAAAACATACCATATTAACTAACTAAACTAAAATCCTAACACACTCAAATTAGTAAATTAATTTTTACTACAAAAGTAGAATCGATAGGTTCAACATGATTTATGACGTTGATAATAAAATCATGTCCACAACTCTAGCAAAATGAGTACGTCGCCATTTACGACTCATTTTGAAACATTTTAAAACATTTTAACAACTTCTGTCAACCTCATCATAAGCCTCTAACTTCGGTTTAATTAAAACTAATATAATACGTTATTTATATTTTTTCACTTCACATACCATTATTATATTAATGTACATGTTATATAATTTTGACCATTCTATTAAGCACATCATTTTTATTATTTTATGAAATCAAAAGAGGAAAATCATTTCGGCCTTAGGGCTTAATGAATATTAATGTCAGGCGCAGAAGGAAAAGCAAGAATTACAAGTGCAGGATGGTTTTTTCTTTTCTTTTTTTTTTTTAACTGAAATGTTCCAAATACATGGAACAAAACTAAAAGGCAGGTGCTAAAGCCAAAACTCTTCTGATCCTTCTTTTTTAGGGAGTTTTTATTTTGGTCTTTATGTACTCAAATCAAATAGTTAAAAAATTATAGGAATACAAAACCATAACATGAAACCACATGGACTAAAAAAGAAAATTTAACGAAACTCTAAGCAATTAAAATAGTATTAACCCAAATATTTATTATTAGGAAAATATTTAGATCAAGTTCCTTATATCTATTTCGTCAAGTTCTCCAATCACATGTAACCATGTGTTTTATTTTTGAATTGTTATCATTTAACTATAAACACATATGAAGAAAATACAACACATGGTCATATATGATTGATGAATTTGATGTAATAGATATAACGAACTTGATGTAAGTATGATCCTTATAATTAAAGAGAAGAGATTGGGCTTTTAAGTTGCTACAAACTCAAAGGTTACGACCACATACACCTCTAGCAAGAAAGGACGTGGCATCCCTGATGAGCATTTGGCGCTCATCATCCCGTGAAGCACCTGGAAAGCTTGAAACCGTATGCCCAATTCATCAATATGGCCATGTTCACTTTCTTTGACACCGTCATCATCAGCAAGAGTCCGAATCCCAAGAGCCAAGCCATATTTGCACGTACTGCATCACCAATCTTGGAATTCCAGCAGAAGCGAACAATGAGCTTGAGCACATAGATAAACGCAAATACACCAAGAGCAATCTTAATATTCCTTTTCATGGCGGTGACTATGAGGCATCCTAGGGAAAAAAGAGGACATACCCACTTAAAACTTGGGTAGGATTTGTTTAGACAAGCTGACCGACATGAATGCAAATGTTGCAAAGGAAACACGGCTTAACATATTCCTTCCTCGTCCCTCGTCGTCTTCCCCATCATGTTGTTTACATCGGTCATCATAAAAAGAGTAGAGAGAGGAGACCTACGCGTGCTTTCAACGAGAAGGCCCTAGAGAACTTGGGGCACTTGCTTACCAAGAGAGTCAAGACGCAGAACATGGAGCTCAGTATAGAGTATAAAGCGAATTTTAACAAAGTCCAGAGTCCAAAGGAGAGGCTCAAGGCATAACAGATGAATCCAACTACACATGACACGAAGCCTAGGAATCTCCAAACTTTTGGATGGAAATGAAAGTTGAACACCATTGTATGTGGTGGCTGAGAAAGCGAATTCAGAGATAATAATATTAATACAATATATATATATATATATATATATATCCCACAAAATGCCAAAAAGGGCAAGCATAGCTTTTGAGATGAGAGACATAAAGTCTGACCCCTAACTTGTATCATTAATAAGTGGAGTCCTCATCTCAAGACCATCCATATTGAAACCTTCTTGGGAGCACATTTCATGTTCATAAAAATGATGAGCATGGAGTTTGGATAGGTGCTCATCAGTTTCCCAGTTCTGAATCTTCCAAGTCTAATATAGACAATCCAAATTTAATTATTTTTATTTTATTTTATTTAAAAATTATTTTAATATGTGCGTCATTTCAAATAAAGATATAATCTCTTAGCTATTAGATTAATTTGTCAAAAAATTATTTTTTAATTAAAAAATCATCTATTTAAAATTTTAAATCTAAACCGTTGAATCTATTATTGAGCAGTGTAAACCTCATCACGATGAGCATCCAAATTGGGCATTTATTTGCCATTTACATTCACACAAATTGACCAACTGGGAGAATGTTAGATATTTTAATTATTTATATATTATTTATTATATATATTACTGTATTTTGTTTTACCGGTTTTATTAAAATACTCTAAGTGTGGCCCATTAGTCAGTTTAAGCCCAGTCTAGCTAGCTACTATTTTACTCACACGATTTCATCACTTGTAATCTTAATGGGAGATAGCGAGAGAGATGGAGTGAGTAAGAGCGATACATGAAATACGGTTATGAGGGTTGCTGACTAGTGACTGCTATTCCACAGACCATTGTTGTGCCAATCTTCCAGTCAAAAGAGACCCTAAGAGACCCTGATTCTTTTCTACTAATTGTGTTCTAAGTTTTCCAGTTATCTTAATAGTGAATCGTGATTGTGTGAAATAGGGATTCAGATCATTTAAGCATTGTGAGAGGTAGTTATATTTTTAAGTTTCCACTACTAATGTTTTAGAATTATTATATGCTAATATGGATTTTTTCAGAGCAAAATTCTAACAAGATGGGAACAGCAGAACTAAAAAGCTCTCAAGTACTTTCAACAAGAAAACCCTGGGGAATCGCTGCAGGATGTGGTTTGCAGAGAACACGGAGCTCAAAATGTAGTAGACGATAATCTTCAACAAATTCCAACGTCCAAATAGTTTCTGGAAAGAAGGCCCCACAGCGAAGCAGATAAATCCAGTTATACTTGATCCAAATCCAATGAGTCTCCAACTCCATATAGACGTGGGGGCTGACAACCATATTTGAAAATCTGGTGTTGGGCATCCACATGAACTTCAAGTGGACAGATCAAATTAATCTTCCGAGATTTTGAATAGACTAACACAAAACTGATAAATGTAAGCATAGGCCTTGGAAAAACCCGAAAATCTGCTTTGCCTGGAAAACTTCATGGACAATTTGGCGACACCAGTCTTCTGATTGTGGTGTTGACTTCGAAGGATGGCATTTTAACAACTTCTAGGAAGCTGGTCGAGGTGTTTATCACTAAGATAAGCACTTTTTGTAGATTATCTTCATGACATTCTCTACTTTGAGAAGAAACACTCTTTGCTTCCTCAAATTCTAGATTAGCTTCTGCTACATGAGATGGTAAGAAGGCCTCACCCCCATAAGGAGGAGGATACAAATTCAAATCCCGAGAAGTGCACTTGTTGAAAAAAATGGAAACCCTTTTCCCTCTAAACCTCGTAGGGAAAACCCTTGATCAATGAACTAGTGATCTTCACAACATATCCTGCATATTGGCTCATCAAAAGAATTAGCATAGTTGAGGCCTCAAGAAGAATGTTCGCCACAGCAAGTGCACGGGTCGCGTCAAGTAATAAAGTGATAAGTAAGATCGTTCCCTCAAGGATTTGAGTAACAAATTAGTCAAGCAATAGGTTTGGTGAATTCAATTAAGTTGAGCCAAAACATGTTGTGTGTGGAACAAGAAAGTTCAAAAGATATTTTTGTAAAACTGAGAATTACTGAACAAAACTCTGGTTCTTGTGACTTCAATCAAGTATAATAAGCCTAGGATTGTCCATCCCCTTAGTATTTCATAAACTTACTTCTTTTCCTCTCCAAGGATCCTTTCCATGGGGTATATATATATCAGTCTAAGAATCACAAGCATTTGATTAAGATCTCTCAAGTCATAACCAATTTTATATCCTTAATTAACATGCACAATCTCTTGCTACAGTTAGGAGAAAATATTCATTAAACACCAATCTTAATTTGACAATGCTAGGTTAATAACTATATCTCTATGTTACTAACAAACCATCCATTTACTTCTAAACTTCAAGTCTAGCATAATTTTACTCAAGTTCTACAATTAAATTAACTCTCTCAAGCTTAATTTAATTGAACACATCATCCACAGTGATGGCCAGTCATAAACAGCAGTAAAAACAAAGTAAAATCAACATATATATGCCATTAGATACTTAGAGAGGAAAGGAATCAAGTTTAATCCATACAAAGGTTCAAAAACAATCCTAGAATGGAACTTTAGCTATCCATGTTCAAAAATGAATCACAGATATAAACTCTCATTACAGCCATATCAGAATTATAGAGGAGAAAAGGAATGAATACAAAAAAAAAAACCAAAGAATTTGAGCTAAAATCTTTGCAAATCTTTAATCTCTCCTTGATTCTCCTTGATTCCAGATGTACCCAAGCTCAGAGGACTGTCATAGCTGCTTCCCCAGGGTTTTTTGGCCGTTGAACCTTACTTTATTCTCTGCATTTCAATTTTATAGGTCCCGATTGACAAAACGCATAACAGCAGTTTCAGGGGTTGGCCGATGCCAGAAGATCTATTGGCCGCGGCCTGCAAGTTTCTTTAAGGTCATTGGCCACGACCAGTAAGATGGTGTGCTGCAGCCAGTAAGTACTGGCCCTTAGAGGGCCGCGACCAGTCATCTTTGAAGTTAAGCTCCCTTTCTTTCTATGATCTGTTCTTATCCCTTCTTGCATGTCCATGGCATAATTGAGTGCTTCCACTTCATGCCACCTTCTCTTCATCGAATTGACTTTTTCTGGCTCCAACGGTGACTGAATTGTGATCCTATAACAAAAAGAACTCATAAAAGCTCACAGTTTGATGTTCAACACAGATATTCCCATATTACCCCTATATTCATGCTTTGTTTGTGCTCAATATGTATCGCACATATTTCCTCTACTTCAGTACTCTCAAATGCCCATTAGTGCATCAAAATGTGGAGGAAATAAGAGGAAATGTGCCATTCTGACAAGAAATTCATGAGGCTAACACACCCCCAAACTTACACTTTTGCTCGTCCTCGAGTAAAACTAGTTAATTGACAAGGGCTATTTTGATTAATCCTAAATGTAGTGTCCATGCATGATAATTCTCCTTACTGGATACTCATGATGAAATGCTCAGCAGGAAAGACAATAAAATATAAAGGGATGCTTGGTTCACAGTTTAAAGGCGAACTTCCCAACATTTTTAAGAATATGAGTGTGTGATGAGAGTTGAAAAACAATCTTCCTACAGTTGTCAAGATGAAATGCAACAATTCAACATGTATAAATAACCTCAATATCTGATCTTAATCCTTCTACCTTCTCCTTTCTCTTCACTTATCTCAAGTTGCCTCCTCGTACTCCAACTTTTATTGGATTAGTTATTATCACTAATGAAGTTAATACAAGTTTCTGCATGAGGTAGTGTAAATGGACTAGAATAATGCTTAATTAATCAAAGACATGTACACAAGAGAACACTCAAGGATTTAAGTGTTTAGCTCTCACAAATATAGGGAATTTCGCTTAATACCACCTAGACTAGGCCCTGCCATATGCTTGTAGAAACTATACTCTCTCCACCACTTTGTAACACCTAGACTCATGAATCCAGGGGACTTTTAAAAAGGGTTGTAATGTTGGAGATAGTCTCATGGAAAAGATAATGAAACAAGGATTATGCATGCACAACTGTATATAGTGACATCTTTTTTGTCTTCTCTTTCTTTTTCCTTTTCTTCTTTCTCTTCTTTCTTTTTTTCAGATAATGCATGAGAATAGCATTTATTCAAACCAACTATATTCATGACATTTCAAAGCTATTTAAGTGCCAATCTAATGCAGAAGGGAAGCATGCATAGTGCTTGTTGTCGAATGATAGATTTTGAAATGTGAAGGGCTCAAAGGGTAAGCAATGGATTAGTATAGAAGGTTTGTGTTTAGGTAAATGGGTTTAGAAATGAATGTCCTTATCATATTCATTAATCTATATGCACATGTGATTTTGAAAAAGAATTTAAACAAGTTCTAAAGGTATGCTAGAATAGGTGGCAAACAGACATTAATGAATGAAAATTTGGCTCAAAATCCTTCTAACAGAGGTTTTCATCTCATATGCACATTCTCAAAGATTAATTGAACATTAGCCTAATCAAAATGCATTAACTCAACTAAACCAGAGGTTAACTTTAATAGCAAGAACAAATTACTTCATTAAAAATCAATCTAGAGCACAAGCCATTCCCAAATAATAATTTTTTTTCAAAGACAGTGAAACTCATGTTAACTCATTTCGAGAAATTCAAATACGAATTCAAAAGACCTTCAATGAAAAAAATTTATACATGTCAATTTGATATATAATCTCTTAACAAAAGCATTCAAATTATTTCCAACCCTTATGCACAATGTTTAATCAGGAAAGTATTAGGAATTAAGCTTTAAAATGTGAACCAAGCATTCATGAATATTTATTATTGTTTTCCTGGAAAGCATAAAATTCAAGTATCCATTTCTATCATAGGATCATGCATTCAACTTCTGGTATAATTAATCAAATCTAACTCATCTTTTGACTCACAGGACAGGGCAGAAAACATATTTTCAAAATTTGAAATCCTTGTAAGCTTTTGACACATTTTGATATATTTTCACAATTTACAGGACAGATCAAACAATCAGAAACATGCATCAAGCACCCCCAAACTTGAGACAGACATTTTCCGCACTGTCACAAGGCATAAAGTGCACACAAATCACCTGCAAGATAATGGATACAATAGCAACTATAGACAGAATAAAGATATGGATATATGAGAGAAACCACATTGAGTAAAAACTAAAATTAGTCATTAACCAGAAATATGCCAGTAATATCCAGCGATGAAAGTATGAATATCCACCAAAACAACAAAACCAACAATAAAGTCTGAACAATAAAGAATATTAGTACTAATCCTCGCCACCATCATCACTGGTATTTGCATCATCATCCTCCTCATCCCCTCTGTCATCATCCACACTAGCAGGAGCAGCACCAGGTATATGTGCAGTAAATAACTCCTCCAATCGGGTCAGGCAAACTCCGTGGTCTTGCAGATGTGAGAAGCATTGAGCAGCAATGGCCTCAGTATGCTAGATGGTGGATAGGATCAAGTCTAAGGTAGCAAGAGGCTGAGAAGAGGAAGGGATATCCGAGGGTTCACCCTGTTCCAGATGAGACTGAGAGGGTCCCACCATGTTCCAGCTGAGACTGAGAGGATTCACCTTGTGTGAATACAGGATCATTAGCCGGTCATTGGTTTGCTGGGACATTGTCATTTGGCTTTGGCCTGATGCTCTGGTAGTTAAATTTCTTGATTGGTTGGAATGTAACATCAGTGGCTATGGATTTGACCCCCACAGAGGAACAAAAAGCTGAGATCAGATGGGGTAGCATCAGGCTACCATTATGTTCATGAATGTGGTCCTTCAAGGACTTGTAAATCATCGCTCCTAGATCCACTGGTTTCTTATTCATCAGTAGGTAAATCAGAAGGGCTTGGTCCTTAGTGAGGCGATTTCAGTTGGATGAAGGCCAAAAATAATCCTTACCAAAATGCAACCACACACGGGCCTCAACCGAGAACTGCACGTGGGCTAAATATTTTTAAGTCCCATCTCTACTCTGCCAAGCCACTTCTCCGTTATAAATGAGCAATTGAGAAATGGCATCCTTAGGGATATCATCTTCATTGTCTAAGTGCTGCTGATAACTGCATTCTTCGACTGCTGATAGGGATGAGAACTGCCTGAAGCTAGCCAGTGTGAAGTCAACATTGGTACCCCAAATGGGAAACCGCCAAATAGGGCGCACACAAGTGTTAACATAGAACTCATGAACAATCTGAAGATTGCCGTTAATCTTGGGTTCCATGAGCTTAATCAAGTTAGAAGTCTGGGTAGCTAGCTCATGGAAGGCATAACAGGCCAAATTCACGTTCTTGTAACAAGGGCCTTTTTATGATCTTTTCTTTGGCTTCAGCAATGGCCCTGGGGCCTACACTGTCAGCAGTATGCTTGGCAGGCATGGTGGCTAGAGAAAGAATAAGGAAAGTCCAAAACAACTGAGACAACCAGTATCCCACCAGATTTGAAAGAAATAAACAGACACACAACACTAGCACCAGAATCAAAAGGAAACCAAGTACTTACCCCCTAAACTTATAACCTAACTAGTACCACACCACCAATCAAAATTCTAGCCTAACTCCTATCCTCACTGCATGGATATATCAATAATGTGCCCAAAGACCTTTAACAAGACCAAAATAAGCGTTACAATTCCATCCTAGATCCTAGCTCATTTCTTTGAACAACTGGTTTTAGTCTAAAAGGAGGTATAATATAGCAAGCAATGAAGGAATTTACTATTGGCATTGAAATATGTCACTGGACACAGGATACACAACAAGCATTTTTGAAGCAATGAAAAACAACAAAACCATGTCAACCCTAAACCAGTCTACTCTATTCAAGCTTACGCAGAGAACAATATTCTATCTATTGGAATAAAGCGCAATGACAACAAGACCATAATGATAGAAAACAAAGAGAAAGGTTTCAGAAATAACAGAGTTTTGAGCAAAATGGTTTGAATAACCTCAATGGGGGCACAACAATATGAAGTCAATGAAGCACAGGGATAGGGAAAAAAATTCCATAGTCATATGCATTATCCCCAAATTCAGCCTTAGCCACAGATTATTCAAGCCTACGCCTAAATCCCAAACTCCAACTACATTCAACTACCCATAATGTGAAATAGAAGAGGTGAGGACTAGTCGCAATTACCTTAGACGGTAGACAAAGAAATGGAATACCAAAGAACTAGGAGCAAACGTGACTGTCGGCACCCTAGATTACAGAATATTAGCTGCAACTGGCAGATCTGAGACGGAAGGTGCAGCAGAACGATGAAGACGATGAAGATCGAAGAGAAAATGGAGTGGAGGTAGGGGACTTAGGGCATAATGGGAAAGGGAAGTCAAGGAAGGGGTTTTTGAGATTGAGAAAATGAGAGAAATGAAGGGTCAACGGTTGTGAGGAAGAGAAATGAAGAATGGGAAACCAAAACGACTAGGTATAAAAACAGGGTTATCGGGTTTGGGCCATGGTCCACCAGTTCCTGGCTGCGGTCCATAACCTTCTGTGATTTTATGGGCCGTGGCCCACCAGATCCTGGCCGCGATCCACTACCTTTTGTGCTCCTATAGGCTGAAGTCCACAACTTTCTGTGCTCCTATGGGCTGCGGCCCACATCTTCCTGGCGCGGTCCATCACCTTCTGAGACCTCCTTGGCCGCGGCCAACAAATTCATTGGCCACGACTAACATCAGAATGTGGCCGAAAGATGATTTTTTTCTGTTTGGCATACTCTCAAACATTGAAAAACAAATTCATAGACTGCCATTTACAGGATTTCATAGTGATAGTCTTATGAAATAAACCATAAGTTTGTTAGATCTCATGTTTTGATGATAACAAAGAATGGTATCAAAAAGACTTAATTAAATAAGTTTGAATAAAGTAATAACAGGGAAGAGTATCACTTGAAGTAAGCATTGGAGTAATAAAGAAAGGCCAAGAGAAAAAGCTGAGAAACTTGATCAGAAGCATTTTTTTCTAAGGCATTACGCGAGTAGCTACTCGAGTAATGAGACAAAACTTGAAGTAACCAGAGGCACCTTCCAGTAACCTGCCAACGTTACTCGAGTAAGTACTCTAGTAATAGTGTAAATGTTTTCAAGTTGCTCTCGGCCTGCTAATGTTACTCGAGTAGCCACTCAAGTAACCAGGTAAATACTTGGAGTTACTCTCGGCCTGCCAACGTTACTCAAGTAAATACTCGAGTAACCATGTAAAAGTTGTCAAGTCACTCTCGGCCTGCCAATGATACTCGAGTATGTACTCAAGTTACTCTATTTCAAAAAATGTATTGCTCTCGGCATTTTGTACCCTGCCAATGTTACTCGAGTAGCTACTCGAGTAACTCACTGAGGTAAGCAAAAACCTGAAGGTAGTACTCGAATAACTTGATCTAATTTTCATCTCATTTTCCTCGAGTTATTACTCTAGTATGTAAGTATTTAATGTTTTATTCTAAGTGGATTACTCGAGTATGTACTCGAGTATGCAGCGTTATGTTTGAAGGAAAACCTCAAGTCATTACCCGAGTAAGTTAAGTACAAAAAGTAAGTTTACTCGAGTATGTACTCGAGTAACAAGGTAATCAAACTTAAAGTACTCTCGACCTTGAGATCCTGCCAACATTACTGGAGTAAAGCATCAAGTAACCAAAAGTTTATCTGAAGGTTTACTCGAGTTGGTACCTGAGTAACCTATGAAGTTATGAGTGCATTACTCGAGTAGGTACCCGAGTAAACAACTATTTCCAAAGGTTTGAAGTTTAGTTTATTCCATGCACTACCCGAGTAATCTTGTATTTGTTTGTTGACTTGAAATTAATCAAAGTTTTCCTGATGATACTCGAGTAAGTACTCGAGTAAACTTTAAGGGATACTCGAGTAGCTACTCGAGTAAGCAAACCCAGAAGTTCAGAAATCATTCCAACGTTCATTATTTTGCTTCCTATATGATTAACCTTTCATTGTATTAGTATTCTTAGCTTATTTACAAATAAACAATGAAGAAATCATATCAAATAAGGAAAGTCAAATAAGAAGTTCAAATGCCACCTACCGCCAACAGATATTTTTCAAAAACTGGAAAAGTCAATAGTGGCTGCACACTCTCCAATGGACGAGAAGAAAATGTTCCAACGGTCTTCACCAACATATCTATATAAATGGGAACATCCAAACAAAACAAAACAACAAGAACACACATGAACATATCATCAAGTTCATTACTCTGTTTTACGTTGTAATTGTATTTCTATGCTTTAGTGATTCTTATTCACTCTGTAAGAGAGATATTTCATTCAAACTCAATATTCGTTATTGAGATAACTTAAGGTTGTGGAGCCTTGAGTTGGGATTGGATTACAACTTGTAAGGGGGAGTGAGTGTCCAGGTGAGGGAACTTGCTTGTACTGAGGTGCCAAGAACCCACTGAATCTTGGAAGTTATAGTGAAACTCTCAGAGAAGCTCTGAAGAATGGACGTAGGTCAAAGTGGTTGTGACCGAACCAGTATAACTCCCGGTGTACACTTCGGTGATATTTCTCCTTACTCCTTACCGTTTTAATTTTACTGTCAAATTTTATATTTGCAATGAAATTTTTAGTATCACCCAATTCACCCCCCCTCTTGGGTGAAACGCTTGCTCTGACAAAGTTCACTCATTCTTCAATTGAATTCATTAGGCAAACATGAGAAAGGTACGAATGACCTCCACTCCTTGGAGGCTCATCTCCTCCTAAAACATGCCTCTCCCATACTCACATTCACCACCCTTCCTTTTTATCCCATTGCTCTTCTCTCTATTTGAGGTTCCTCTCCTCCCTGCAAAAGCAAAAGACCAAACATAACTCTACCAAAAATAAACCAAAATCAAAGAAACTAAAGAGATTAAGTTAAGGACTTGGGTTGCCTCCCAAGAAGCACTTAATTTATAGTTTTTAGCCTGACTCTTCATGTTGGTCGTGATTCATTAGATAAGTAGATAGTGGATACCAGCCTATCCACATCTCCTCCCCAATAATGCTTCAACCGCTGACCATTTCAAGGCTCTCCTTTCTCATTTTCCACCTCCACGGCACCAAATTTGGATGCTTGAACCACTGGTTCAAAGCTCTAAGGATTGATTTTGCTATCATAGTCCCTCTTTGTCTTCTCTTTATAAATTCTTGCACTCTTATAAGCATTGAGGCAAATTTCATCTAACTCATTGAGTTGAAGTAGCCTCTTTTGTCCTATAGCTTGAGGATCAAAATTTAGCTTCTTGATAGCCTAATAGGCCCCATGCTCCAATTCTACCAGCAAATGGCATGCTTTCCCAAACACCAAGTGATACGGGGACATACCAATAGGCATTTTAAGCCGTTCGGTTGGCCCATAGAGCATTATCCAACTTGGAAGACCAGTCCTTCCTAGTAGTATTCACCATCTTCTCAAGAATGTTCTTGATCTCCCGATTGGAAATCTCAACTTGGCCATTAGTTTACGGGTGGTAGGGCAATGCTACTTTGTGTCTGACACCATATTTCCTCATCAAGGCTTGGAATTGGTGATTGCAGAAGTGTGAACCACCATCACTGATAATCGCTCTTGGTATTCCAAATCTTGTGAAAATGTGCTTTTTTGGGAATTTCAACACTGTCTTGGCATCATTAGTTGCACATGCAGTAGCTTCAACCTATTTGGAGACATAGTCCACTCTAACCAAAATATATTCATTTTTGAATGACTTAGGGAATAGACCCATAAAGTCAATCCCCCAAACATCAAAGAGTTCAACTTTGAGCATGTTATTCAGTGGCATCTCATTCCTTCTAGATATATTCCCCACTCTTTGGCACCTAACACATTGAAGGACAAATGCACATACATCTTTGAATAAAGAAGGCCAATAAAACCCACTTTCAATGACCTTTGCTACGGTTTTCTCTCCTCCAAAATGGCCACCACACTCAGACGAATGACAACAATGTAGAATACATTCTTATTCATTTTCTGGTACACACCTTCGAATGAGTTGGTCAGGGCACCTCTTGAATAAGTAGGGTATATCCCAAAAGTACTTCTTTACTTCATGCAAGAATTTATGCCTCTGATGAGAATTAAAATCTGGAGGTAACACTCCACAAACTAAGTAGTTTACAAAGTCGGCAAACCATGGTGTGGATGAGTTATCAACGAAGAACAACTGCTCATCTAAGAATGATGCATGGATTATATCAGAATCATCAAGTTGAGCCTCAAAACTCAACCTTGAAAGATGGTCCGCTACTTGATTCTCGGTGCCTTTTCTATCAATGATGTTTAAATCAAACTCCTGAAGCAAGAGCACCCAGTGAATTAGTCTAGCCTTAGAATCTTTCTTGGTGAGTAGGTACTTTAGAGCTGAATGATCAGTGTAGATAATAACCTTAGTACCCACAATATAAGGTCAAAATTTCTCACAAGCATAGACTATGGCAAGTAACTCCTTTTCAGTGGTAGTGTAATTGAGTTGGGCACAATCAAGAGTCTTGCTAGCATAGTAAATGGGGTGGAAGAGTTTCTCTGTCTTTTGCCCAAGAACAGCACCGACAACATAGTCACTAGCATCGGCCATGATGATGAAAGGTAGAACCCAATCTGGAGCTACTAAGATAGGAGCTAAAATGAGACACTTCTTTAACTGCTCAAAGGCGTGTAGGCACTCATTGTCAAACTTGAATTCCACATCCTTCTCCAATAAATTTGACAGTGGCTTGGAAATCTTAGAAAAATCTTTAATGAATCTCCAGTAGAACCCGGCATGACCAAGGAAGCTACAGACACCTTTCACACTAGTAGGCGAAGCAATTGTTCAATGATAGAAATTTTTGCTCTATCCACTTCCAACCCTTTTTTGGATACCCGATGGCCAAGTACAATGCCTTCTTGCACCATGAAGTGACATTTCTCCCAATTGAGAATCAAGTTTGTCTCTTCATATTATTTAATCACCGCATCCAAATTCTCCAAGTAAGAATCAAAAGATAGACCAAAGATAGAGAAATCGTCCATGAATACTTCAATGGTCTTCTCAATCATATCAGCAAAAATGGACATCATGTACCTTTGAAATGTGGTCGGCGCATTGCATAGTCCAAAGGGTTTTCTTCTAAAAGCAAATGTGCCATAGGGACAAGTAAAAGTCATCTTGTCTTGGTCTTCTGGAGCTATAGCAATTTAATTGTAACTGGAATAACCAACGAGGAAGAAAAAGAACTCCTGACCTGCTAGCTTGTCCAACATTTGATCAATAAACGGCAAAGGAAAATGATCCTTCCTTTTAGTAGTGTTGAGCTTCCGGTAATCCATACACATCCGCCATCCGGTCACCGTGCGAGTGGGAATCAGTTCATTTTGGGTGTTAGCCACTATAGTCATACCACCCCTCTTAGGGACACATTGGACTGGGCTCACCCATAAACTGTTAGAGATAGGGTATACAATTCCAGCTGAGAGCTATTTGAGGATTTCCTTCTTGACCACTTCTTTCATAATTGGGTTCAAGCGCCTTTGATGCTCAACAGAAGTTTTGTGATCATCCTCTAATAGAATCCTGTGCATGTAAATAGAAAGACTTATCCCCTTGATATCGGCTATAGTCCACCCAATGGCATGCTTGTGATCTCTCAAAACTCGTAGGAGTTTCTCTTCTTGCAAATCAGAGAGACCGGAAGAGACAATCACTGGTAAGGTATTATAATTCCCCAAGTAAACATACTTGAGATGAGATGGTAGAGGCTTCAACTCTAAAGCTGGAGGAACTTCAATAGAAGGCTTCAAAGGGGTACTCAAAGCATCAGCTACTTCAAGTGGCTCAAAAGTCCTCGATCTTAAGTGAGGGAATGCTTCCATATGAAAAAGATTTTTAATAGCCTCCTCATCAAATTCCTCCAAGCTCTTCTCCCCAATTAAGAATGCTTCTAAAGGATATTTTATCATAAAAGCATATGACTCTTGAGGCATGTTAAAGATAACTTTTTCATTATCTAACCTCAAAGTAATCTTACCCTTTTCTACATCAATGAGAGTCCTTGCTGTGGCTAAGAATGGACAGCCAAGAATGAGCGGGATTTTCTAATCAACCTCACAATCAAACACAACGAAGTCTGCTGGAAAGATGAACTTGACTACTTTAACTAGGACATCTTCAATGATTCCTTTAGGTTTAGAAATACTCTGATCAGTAAATAAAAAGGTTACGGTAGTAGGTCTTGGCTCTCTCTGTAATATCCCAAAAAGTGATTAAGCGCTAATGACTTCAAAAGTGGATGTAATTATTGTTGAATAAACACTTTTGAAGAATGTGTGATGGGAATTTGGATATTTTAATGATTCCAATGGATTCCTTGTGAAAATTTATGTGGGAATGATGTTTGGTATGAAAATGGAACCAATGGAAGCAAAGATGCAAAATCTAAAATTCTGTCCAGTGAAATTCTATTCTGGGCAGTCCGTTTGTGTGAACGTTTTTAATGACCAAATGGTATCTACAAATTCTGAAAGTTTCCAGTCTTATAGTTCACATCTCAAGCTTCAAAATGGACATATAATTTGTTCCATTTCGTTTTGTGAACTAGGAGATATAACTGTCCAAAGTTTGGGATGGAAACTGAACTCTGTTTTGGGGCAGTGATGAGTTTTATGTAATTCTGGAATTGTGTGGTGATTTTTAGTAATGACCAATATTTTTCCTATGAAGAGGACTTAAATATATTTCATTTGGCTTTGGAATCACCTCATTTTGAGTTTTCTAGAATTAGTTATGATTTTTCAAAGTTTGGGCAGAAAATCTGCCAGAAAATCCGAAAATGGGAATTATGACATCATCTCAATAAAAGATGACATCAGCATGGAATTAAATATGTTATCATCTTCCTCAGCTCATTTCTGTCGCACACAGCAGCTGAATGAGGAGTGAGAACGTTGAGGTTTGTAGAGAGAGAAAGGAGAAGAAAAATCACAAGGTAAGCCGATTTCTCCGACGATTTAGCTCCTAACGCGTATAACTCCGATCCTAAGCTACTCCTCTTTGTTCTTTAAGGTTTGGAAGCTCAAAATATGTTGTTGAGCACTTAGGGTTTTCAGCAATATTTGGGAAAAGCTTGTGGGAGCTTGAGGTAACTTCCAAACTTTCGTATATTGCTTATTCTGGTTGCTGTGGGCAATTTAATCGGTGAAATTTCGCCGGATTGCCATTGGTTTTAAATTTTGGAAATTGAGTTTCCTAAGGGTTATGCTGCCCAATTTTGGTTCAAATGGTAGTTATAACCTAATGTAATAGTGAATAAAGTGGTTAGGAGTATAAAGGAACGCGTTTACGGAGCCGAAATCGTAAAACCCCAATTTTTCCCGGAGAACATGTATATTTCGGCCAAGGCTGTAAATGGGTCTTAGAGTTGGATTTTCAATTATTTGATGATTCCATTGGATTCAGTGGGCGAAAATAGGCGGGGTTACAGTTGGGCACTTTTTCAAAAAAGGCCAAGAAAGCATAATTACGGAAACACCCCTAAAACCCTAAAAGTAGGGCTGCCAAGGGCAATTTCGTAATTTTACATTGAATTTGATAATTCCGAGTCCGGAAATGGATTCCTTGGGCGGAAATATGTTAGGAAAGCCTATATTAGAATTTCGGGAAAAGTGCAACCGGACCGGGTACGGCGGGCCCGGGCCGGGTCCCCGGGGGTATTTTTGTAAATTTTCATTATAGACTCATATAACCCCAAGTAACACTATGGAAGTGTCTAAATGGTGCATTTGGAATTGTAGGATTCGATATTTGCCGCCCTCGTGAGCCAACTGCGCTGAAGGACGTCAGGAAAGGATCAGGTAGTGACTCTCTCTCTTATACTGTGTGTAATGCTCTGTATGTGTGTGTTATCACGGTTCTGTGATGATTTCTTTGATGCTGCTGCGGTTACAGCTGGTAATAGCTGTCGTTTACAGCGCAAGCTGTCGTTTACAGCGTAAGCTGTCGTTTTTGTGATTACAGCGTAAGCTGTCGTATTTGTGATTACAGCGTGAGCTGTCGTGATAAAGAGTACAGCGAGAGCTGTCGTATTGTGTATACAGCCGTGAGTGCTGTCGTTTGTGGTGAAAACCATGTATATTTGAGATTGATGCTGCTGTTGTTGCTGGTTGTGATTTATATACATGCTTGGTATTTATACATTGTATGAGTGGTTTGTTACTACTGAGATTCTCTCGAATCTCATTCCTTCCTATGACTAACCTTTCAGACAGGGCATGTGGCTCAAAGGAGAAGAGGCCGACCCGGAGCACTTAGGACCCTTAGGGGTATAGTTGATTTTGGAATGTTGGTTATATCTTTTGAATTCGGGATTACTGTATAATCTGAAATTTGAATAGTATATTCAATTTTGGATGTAATCCCCTAGTGGATACTTAAACCTCAGGTTATATATGTATAGAATCCGGGAGTTGCCGGGGAATTGGTTTTACACTCTGTCATACGTGAATGTAGATAAACTGCACAGGTGATTATATTTGAATTTTGAAATGGAGACCAGGAACAGGAAAGAGATTTTGAATGATTTTGTGAAAACCCTACCACAAAGTAGGAGATTGAAGCGAGTTTAAGTTATCCGAAGGTCTCTAATCTACTTTAATTATTTAATATCGAATTATAATTACATGATTAAAGGCAGGGTGTTACACTCTCAACCCCAATTGGTTGAAAATGGCAAGAGGCATCAAGTTAATGCTAGTACCCAAATCACATAAGGCTTTACCATTGAAGTTAGTCCTAATATTGCAAGGAATGTAAAAGCTTCCCGGATCCTTCAGCTTAGTAGGTAACTTCTTTTTTATCACTACACTACACTCTTCGGTTAATGCCACGGTTTCAAATTCATTGAATCGCCTCTTCTTGGACAACATATCCGTTAGAAACTTAGCATATTTAGGCATGCCCTCTAAAGCGTTGGCAAACAGAATGTTCACATGTAGTTGCTTGAACATGTTCACAAACTTTTTAAATTGTGCATCTTCCTCCTTCTTCTTGAATCTTTGAGGGAAGGGTAGTAGTGGCATGATAGTGGAGGTGGTTGGCTTTCTCTTCTTCTCGTTATTCATCTCTAGTTCCCCCTTCTTACTCTTGACAACATCACCCAAACCTCCTTCAGTTTTCTTTGTCTTTCTAGTGTCATCCTCTTCCACTACACTTTCTTGAGTCATGGCTTCTTCATCATCAATCTCAATATCCTCTTGCTCATCTTGCTTTGGGCTAGTCTTGCTTGAGCTAGGCACATCCGGTATCACCTTGCCACTTCTCAAGTGAATGGCCTTGCATTCCTATTTTGCACCTTGCTTTGGATTAAGGATGGTATCACTTGGAAAACCATTTCATGCCATAGCATTTACTTGTATTTCTAATTGTCCCACTTGTACTTCAAGGTTCTTAATTGCAGTTTCATGAAGAGAAAAGGTAGCCTTACTCTCAACCCTTGAAGATTCTACCTCTGATAAGATCCGGGCTAGCATCTTGTCTGTCTTAGATTCCTCTTCTTTTATAGGAACTTGCCTTGATTGCATTTGAAAACCCGGTGGAGGAACAGGCTTAGTACTAGAAGTAGACTCATATGGTGGATTCAAGGTGTTACCTTGACTCCAAGAGAAGTTGGGATGAGCTCTCCAAGCACGGTTGTAAGTTTGTGAATATGGGTTACCTTAAAGAGGTTGAAATTTGCCCATATAGTTGACAGATTTAGTTCCCATGTAGAGAGGGAAATGGTTGGGTATTTGGACATCATTGTATTGCTCACAAACAATAGGAGTAGCATGAATAGAATGCACGTCTTGAGAAGTACTCTTTTGCATATAAGATTCTAGCACATCGAAATGCTTGTTCAAAGCAGATAAGATTGTAGCAATTTGTGATGAAGAGTCCTCTTTTGTTGTAGGCATGGCTGGGGTGATCCTTCTATCATTGCCTTGGGTGTTATTTGTAGATAGTTGATCCAAAAGTCTAAACACTTCATTGACAGAAACATTTCGGTAACCTCCATTAGTCATAGAGTCCACCATCGCCTTAGATTAAGGATTAAGGTGAGTACAAAAAATTTGGATCACTACCCATTTGTCCACTCCATGATTTGGGCATTACTTCATTAACATTTTGTATATCTCCCAAGCTACATAAAGATACTTATCCGGTTGTTGTCTAAAGCTTAGAAACTCATCCCTAGCTTCCACAGATTTATCGTCAAAGAAAAATCGAGCTCTAAACTTAGCTTCAAGATCATCCCATGAAGTTATAGATCCTTCCGGGAGATTGTTGAACCAATCTCTCGCCTTCCCTTGTAGAGAGAGAGGGAATAGCCGTAGCCTCAACACATCCTGGGGCACTCCATTTTGCTTGAAGGAATCACACACCTCCAAGAAGTACATCAAGTGCTTGTTGGCATCTTTATTGTAGAGACCATGGTATAACCCATGCATTTGAAGCATTGTAATCATGACCGGCTTGATCTCAAAATTGTGCCCTTGCATCTCCGGCATCCAAATGCAAGATTGAGTACCCCGCATATTCCGGCTAGCAAAGTCATTGACAGTGGCCTTATCATATTCATCTGCCATTGTTTCAGCTTCAGATTCAGATTCAGAATTAGATTAGTTACCTCTAACTTAGTCTCTTCATCGATTCAAGGTAATCCATCAAGTACCATGATTAATCCATCCAGATGCAGGTGTTGCATGTACTAAGATGGTACCTACAAAAGGTACAAACCAGCAAGTATCAAACTAAAACAAAAAAAATTAACAAAGAATAAAGGAAAGAAAAATTTTTAAACCTAACTAAGAGCTCAAGCAAAATCTACTATCACAAGCCTAAGGTCAACTAAAGGATTTGTTAAAACAATTCCTCGGCAACGGCGCCAAAAACTTGTTCGCCACCACAAGTGCATGGGTCGCGTCAAGTAATAAAGTGATAAGTAAGATTGTTCCCTCAAGGATTTGAGTAACAAATTAGTCAAGCAATAGGTTTGGTGAATTCAATTAAGTTGAGCCAAAACATGTTGTGTGTGGAACAAGAAAGTTCAAAAGATATGTTTGTAAAACTAAGAATTACTAAACAAAACTCTGATTCTTATGACTTCAATCAAGTATAATAAGTCTAGGATTGTCCATCCCCTTAGTATTTCATAAACTTACTTCTTTTCCTCTCCAAGGATCTTTTCCATTGGGTATATATATGTCAGTATAAGAATCACAAGCATTTGATTAAGCTCTCTCAAGTCATAACCGATTTTATATCCTCAATTAACATGTACAATCTCTTGCTACAGTTAGGAGAAAATATTCATTAAACACAAATCTTAATTTGACAATGCTAGGTTAATAACTATATCTCTATGTTACTAACAAACCATCCGTTTACTTCTAAACTTCAAGTCTAGCATAATTTTACTCAAGTTCTATAATTAAATTACCTCTCTCAAGCTCAATTTAATTGAACACATCATCCACAGTGATGACCATTCACAAACAGCAGTAAAAACAAAGTAAAATCAACATATATATGCCATTAGATACTTAGAGAGGAAAGGAATCAAGTTTAATCCATACAAAGGTTCAAAAACAATCCTAGAATGGAACTTTAGCTATCCATGTTCGAAAATGAATCATAGATATAAACTCTCATTACAGCCATATCAGAATTACAGAGGAGAAAATAAATGAATACAAAAAAAAAACCAGAGAATTTGAGCTGGAATCTTCACAAATCTTCAATCTCTCCTTGATTCTCCTTGATTCCAGACGCACCCAAGCTCAGAGGACTATCACAGCTGCTTCCCTAGGGTTTTTCAGCCGTCGAACCTTACTTTAGTCTCTACATTTCCCTTTTATAAGTCTCGATTGACAAAACGCACAACGGCAGTTCCGGGGGTTGGCCGCGGCCATAAGATCTATTAGCCGCGGCCAGCATGTTTCTGTAAGGTCATTGGCCGCAGCCAGTGAGATGGTGTGCCGCGGCCAATAAGTACTGGCCCTTAGAGGGCTGCGGCCCATGGAATAGTTGGCCACTGCCAGTGACTCTGGAGCTAGTTGTAAGTGTCTTCTGGAGATGATTGGCCACGGCTCATGGAGTGGTTGGCTACGGCCAATACCTTTCTGACCTCAAGTTGGCCGCGGCCCATGGAGTGGTTGGCCGCTACCAGTCATCTTTGAAGTTCAGCTCCCTCTCTTTCTACGATCTGTTCTCATCCCTTCTTGCATATGCCCATGGCACGATTGAGTGCTTCCACTTCATGCCACCTTCTCTTCATCGAATTGGCTTTTTCTAGCTCCAACGGTGACTGAATTGTGATCCTATCAACATAAAGAACTCATAACAGCTCACAGTTTGATGTTCAACACAGATATTCCCATATTACCCCTATATTCATGCTCTTTTTGTGCTCAATATGTATCACACACATTTCCTCTACTTAAGTACTCTCAAATGCCCATTTGTGCATCAAAATGCGGAGGAAATAAGAGGAAATGTGCCATTCTGACAAGAAATTCATGAGGCTAACAAAGAACTTCAATGTTTCCTTTTATTTTGATCTATGCTAATTCGCTCATCAATAACAACCTGACATATAGCGAGATGAAACTAAGTCATGCACCAGAGCCAAATTGGACAATAAAACAAAGAAAGGAGGATCTAGATAGATTATTGGCATATGTTGTTTTTAGCTATGTTCCAGTTAACAGCTTATTGTTGCAGCTAACAATCACTGAGCTTCAATTAGTTATTCGCTGCTACAACAACCGTTGCACAATGCACCAGAAGGAAGATAGAATGTTCACTCAATTTTTTTAAATACAAAATAATATTTAATTTTAAAGTAAAATTTAATAATTCATCATCGGGATTGGGGACCAATCAACTGAGTCACACATGTTACATTAGAGAATATATAGGGAGGTGTTGGATGTTTCTGATGAGGTGTTTATGTGCTTTTGACCAATTAGCTTGACGGGCTCAAGGAATACCATTATCTTTGATTCGTCTTCCCCAGGTTCACCTGGGTCTAGAGAGAAGCATCAAAACCCCAAAAAAAAAAAAAAAATTGAAAAAGCCAACGTGTGCTTTTTCAACAAGATGGGTGAATATGGTGCTCAGAATAGAGTAGAAAACAATCTTGAATAAAGTTCAGTGTCCAAATAAGTTCGTGAGGCACAGAAGATGAATCCAACTACTCTTCTTGTTCTTAATGTAGGATCTATTTGGAGTGTTGACATTGATTCTAAATATAAGACATATTTCACATATTGTTTATCAATTTTTTTCCAAATTAACAATAATCAAGTTGGTGAGGAATGGGGAGAATTAAGAAAGATGATTAGGATATTTTAGAAAAAAAAGCATATCATTTTAACTAACAAAACTAAAATCCTAAATATACTCAAATTAGTTTATTAGTTCTTACAAAGGATAGGAGGAGTAGAATTGATAGGTTGAAAGCGGTTTATGACGCTGGTAATAAAATCATGTTCACAACTTAAGCTAAAATGAGTACGTCATTTACTAAGCATAAGATAAGTTGAACGCGCGCGGTTTGCTGTTAATAATATAGTACTAGTAGCAGTTTATATCCTACAAAATGCCGAAATGGCTAGTCACAATTTTTGAGATGAGAGATTAATTATAATTCCTTAACTTGTATTATAAATAGGTGGAAATAAACTTAGAAACCTTCCCTGCCATTACAGTCAGCAGATTTAGCAAGGAATAATTTGAGTAGAAACATTCTCTACTTTCTCAAACGACTTATTTGTTTTAGTCTGAACTGGTCTTCTTCATAACACTCCCATCATAATCTCAAGATGCTATTCCTTTAATTTTAATCATTCAATTAAAAATAGGGTAAGGGTGTGTTTGGGATCATGTTTGGGGGCACAAACGTGCATCCCAACCACCAAAAGCCATTTTTACCTTTGCAATGATGTTTGGATTGGTTTTTACACGCACACCGTCTTCCTCGTCTCCTCCGCTCACCATATTATCTGCTTAGGTAAGAGAAACTTTTTTAACCCAGATCTGTTCCTCTTTTTGTTTCTTCTCCTCCGCTGCTAGATTTTGTCGGCTTGGGGTGAATGGTTAAAAAAACTTTCTTTGATTTAATAGTGCCCATATATATGCCGTAAGATATTCCAAGTTCTTCCTCCACTGCTGAAATTGTTTTTTATAGTGCCTATATGCCCGGATTTCCACTCTTTTCTTGTCCACCGCTGCTAAAATCGTTTTCTAGTGGCTTGAATATGAAATTATATTTGCTTCTTTATCAGTAGATTCTTTACTATTGGCTTACCAAAGGATCTTGTAAAAATCCTGACTTTAGTTTTGTACACTACAGTTTTATTAAATGCTGAAAATATTGTGATACTTTTTATTTTTAGTTCTGACCTTTTCAAAGTCGGTTGAAAACAGGACAACACTCAATTTTTTTAGTGACTAGTTGTCTTTATTATTTTCTTATTTTTCTTTTTTCAATGATGTGATCAAAATTACTCCCGAGTCCAAAAACTTTATGTAATTGAATCAGGAATATGATGTTTCAATTACTTTTTTAATTATGATAGTTTTGTTCATTGGTCTTAAATTGAAATTTGAAATGGCCATATGATGTTTCATACCTCTATCTTTTGAATGTTAGTGATTATCTGGAATTAACTGTCCAATCTAATGTCATGAATTTGTGCAGTATCATCACAAAGTGAACTGTTAAGCTCTCTTCTTGTCACTGAGGTATGTCATGTTTGTTAGAATTGATTTACCTGAAAGCAATGTATCATTCTTATTCACATCAATATTTGCCCTATCTACCTCAAGGTATAATTTCACCAGCCTTAATTCAATTACTTTGTATTCGTTTTATATTTGCAATAATTTCATTGTCAAAATAACCTCATGATTTATTAGGGAAATATTTTTGAGTGATGCCGGCTATTCAACACCAAAAGGATATCTTAGTCCATACAAATGAAAGCGCTATCACCTTCTAGATTTTAGAAAACAACCACGATTTGAAAATGACAACGAAGTCTTCAATTATTATCATTCAAGTTTAAGTTGTACTATAGAAAGAACTTCTAGGGTCTGGAAGAATAAGTCTGGAATCTTAGAAAAGATGCGCAAATACAAGTTTCAAACACAAGTCCAAATAGGTTGTGTAATAATGGCCATACATAATTTTACAAGGAGAAATTCAGAAACTGATAGGGATTTCATACAAGTCAAATTGGGAAGTACCGAGGAGGAAGACAATGATTATCAAGTTGGTGACACATCCTTATCAAATTTAACTACATCAACACAAATGAATCGTGTTCGTGACACAATCAGAGATCAATTTATACGGAATATGGGATCCAATTAGTTATGTATTTTTTAGTTTAAAAATACTACATTTGTTTGATTTCTAATCTATATATACATTTTTATCCATTAAATAAATTTAAGTATTTTAGTATTTTCAAATTTGCCCAAATAAAAAATTAATTATTTTTATTTTTATAACTTTATTCTCAATGTTTCTTTTAAAATTATCATATATTATTATATACATATAGTATGAATATGTTCTTTTTTTCATAAAAATAATGCCCTTTTAGGTCATTTGACATCTAAACTTGTTTTTCCATTTATCATCCAAACTAGTTTCAATTTGTTAAATTGACTTTTTTACCAAATCGAATCTAAATATAAATTATATCACACAATCTGACTTCTGCCATAACTTAAGTTTGCAAAAGTCATATTAAAAAAAGTTACTTCAGCCACCACTAATCCAAACACACCCTAAATGTGCAAATCTACCCATGAACTTTTGCATAATGTAAGCCAAACACCACAAACTTTTAATTTCTTGCGTGCAAAAGTACCTATGAAGTTTTCAAAAATTGGAAATTGCATTGAGATCAAGAAACAGGAAACTAGCATACATGAAGCTATATAAAGGAATAATATGGAGGCTGACTTAGCTTGCAAAATCAAGAAGAGGGAATCTCCCTATCGTTCAATATTCAAGCTTTACAAGGATACCACAATATATTAAGAGCTTATTTCACTACTACAAAAAAAATGATTCAACGACACCAATTAACGACCATTTTGAAAAAACAGTAGTAAAAAACAATGCGGTGGCACGGCTGTAAATATGACAATAGGATTCAACGACTGATATTAAAAACCAGTCGCTGTAAGTGGGATTCAACGACTGTTTTTCAAAAACAGTCGTTGAATCTTAAAGATTCAACTATAAGCCCCGCCTCACTCCTTTATCACACCTCTCTGCTTTTACGTGTAATTCCATCTCACTTCTGCTCCCGTGGTTACTCTTGCTTTCTCCCTCTCAAATGTTGCTTCTCACTCTCTGTTTCTTTTTTACTTTGTTCTTTCTTTAAGGTTTTGAATCCTGATCTACAATGGCGCTCAAGCCTGGGCTATTTGGCGCCAGGAGTAGGGGCAGTAGATCTTATTTTTCTATTCTGGCTTTCATTCTAATCTACTTTCTGGCGCCCTTGATTTTATTCATCCCAAGTGTTAACTCGCAGATCTCTGCATAACAATGGTGTCGGGATGTATTGATTAAGAAGTGTTTGTGATTTATTTTTTGGTTAGCATTTATTTTGTATTTGGTTTGATGTGAAAGTGTTTTTCTAAAGGTGACGGGATTCAGTTACCTTCCTTAGTATTACTTATTTTCAAACCACAGACACGAGGGGTGATAAAACAATGAAAATTGAAAGCGGTTGGTGGTTTGTAGTGCAAGATCTCTGCTACTGGGAGCTCGCTTCCGCTTTTTATTGCAGTCAACCAAGCATATATTTTCCTTTACCATTTTCATAGGATGATGCCATGACAATTATTTTAGAATGGTAAATCAGAAAGGTGAAAGGGAAAAGGGAGAAAACTAGATAACTCTCATGTTGATGATGAGATGATTCTCTTGTTATTGTTTTTTAATTTTGTATTTATTTCTATAATCTTTGATTGATCCTTTCATGCTTATCTATGAAGGACCCTAATTGACAGCTTTCGATTATTGTTGAAGGTACTTGTGATGACAGCCATTTTTATGACTTGATATCCTAAATTTAGTTAATAATATCCGTTACAAGGTTTAGTTTACATAACTTGTGACACTCCGCAATGCACTCATTAGGTCTTGCTTCTTCTCTCTGAAACATTGAACTACAATCTTGCTTTCATTTAATTTCTCGTTCTTTCTGTCACTTCCCCCCTTTTCTTGAGTGGAGAAATAGACATGGTGTCCTCACTTTTATGGTTGTAAGTGGATCTGGCCATAAATGTAAATGCACTGCCTTTCTTTTAAAATTACTAGAATGTAATTTTCTAGATGATTAAATTATTAAAGTTGGAACTTGCCAATATTATTAAACCATTCCCCCGTACTTGTAGATTATTCAAATGTTGCTGCATTTATGTGTTGTACTAACAAATCAAAGCATGACTTCTATTACTGGGACATTTATGGTTGTAAATTAGTATAGTGAAATAGGACAGAAATTTCATGCCTCTAGAAAGTAACAGAGCAAACACTTGACTGGGTTAGTGAATATTCAATCTTTGTTATCAGAGACTGTAAAATCTTGAAAACCAAAATAGTGCATATATCTAGTGGGAATTGTATTTTTGTTTGAATATCTTCTTGTTTCCTACGCTTAGTTATAGACACTGACATGGATATGTCATTATATGTGAGTATTGAAAAGTTTTAGTCAATCTAATTACATGAAATGATTTATGAAGATAAAGAAGGTATTTCAGTTGTTCCAAGCAAACAGGTCAATACAATTATAATCTTATTGGATATGTAACTAATTAGTGGATATGGTTTATATTGTTCACCATAAAGCTAGTTGTTGATTCTTGCAAGTTGTCAAATGGAAAGAATGACAGGCATTGCAGGACCTCAAATCACTTTTCTCGAAAGAGGTAAATGCAAGATGATGATGATTCACTCTTGATCCATATCTGCAATTTCATTCTTTCTGGAAAAATTTTACCTCCCAGCCTTTTGGCTTATTTTACATTTTAGGTTCTTGATGCTATTATGGACAGTGTAGATGATATGGGGCCTCTGAACCTTGAGAATTTCAGAAAAAACAATTTTTGAAAAAAATATTAAAAAAAAGGAGTTACAACAACTGTCAAAAACAATCGTTGTAAGTCTCTTACTACGATTGTTTTCAAAAGGTCGTCTATTATGAAATTTTTCACGACACTCATTTACACGTCCCTCTGAAAATGATCATTAAAAGGGCATAAAAATGGTCGTTAAAAGTCCCTTCTGCAGTAGTGTTTAATTTGTAAGTTAATCAAAAGAAAAAGTCACTACTTTGTAATGGTCCAATTAAGAGCTTATGTGTTCCCTACCCATAGCTACTTAAATTTGCATGAGAAAAACTACAATAATTATTTTTCTAGACTGTTTGCCTATATTAGTTTTGGTATGCGCCGTGTGATAAATCCCAAATTTAATATATTTTATCCCACCTTATTCATTTATTTTTGGGATTATTTTAGGTTAAATTAGATTTATTAGATAATATTTGGATAATTAGTCAATTTTGGGAAATAATATAAATCTGAATTGATTATGATATTATTGAGCTTAAATTATTAATATTTTAATTGTTATCTTGTAATTGGATAATATTTTTAATTATACACAATTTTATTTAATTCTTGAAGAGTAAGGAAAAGCATATTGAAAGATCCTACGGTGTAAAAATTTTCTTAAAAGCTAAAAGAATATTCAATGGTTGAATTTTGTTGGGCTTCTTGAATTTAATGGGCTCAAGATTGGACCCCAAAAACTCTCTCTTCCCTTCATTAATTACCCTATCCATCACAGCATAGAGGAGATCACGCGGACGCCGAGACACACAGACGCGGGAGGATGGTAAGACATACACAGACAGACACACCCTCATAGCAATTGAATCCATCCCAGTTCTTTCTCTTAACCGCAGGCACTCACAACAAAAGTGATTGTGCCATTCATCTTCCCCCTTTCTTCTCCTTCACATCATAAAACTCCCTCCAATATTTCCAAAGCCCGTGGTGAGAGAATTGGGATGATTTGAGATCGACATGGTAGTGTAGACTCCTTTAGGAGGCAATTTGGGAGGAGCATGGAGGAAGCTAGAGCCTTGGAGCTTACACTTGAAGACCACAAGGGAGTGTCTTTCCTTTTATCAATTTATTTCAAGACTTGAAATTGTTTAGTTTTAAATGATTTTGGGTTGTATTAATTGAAAACAATATAGTTTTAGATTGTAGACTTATTATTAATTTGGATTGAATTGATATTTTGGATTTGATTTGTTCTTAATTGATTGTTGGGATTTTTGTTTGCAAACCCTTTGATTATCAATCAGATTATTAACTGAGTTTTCATTATTAGTTTAATTGTCAGTTTAGGTTTAATCTCTTGATTGTTTAATTAGGGTGATTAATTGTTGAATCATTTAATTATGCAATTGTAAACATAATTTTCCAAAACTATCTTAAACAATTATGATTGGTTTTTAATGGATTTAATTAACCACCGTTTTTTCCATTATGAGTTTTCTAGTGGATTAGGTGTTATTGAACTTGAGGGTTTCCCATGTTTTAATTAGGTGATTAAATTTATTAATTCCAATATTTCATCAACCCCTTTGATCTAATAAATTGAATGGTTAAGAAAGCTAAATGCATGTGAATCATAAGTTGTCCCCTTTACCATCATAACTGAACTAACCTTTGTTGATTTTCTTAGATATTAGTTTATTTCTTTTCCTTAGGATTTTAATTTCCCTCTCATAAGAAAAACCCCAAAAATTTCATGTTCATTATTTAGGTTAGTTTCATTCTTATATAGGTTTTAGAGTCTTTTTCATTTAGCATTTAGGTAGTGAGTCTTGCATTTTAGTTTAGGTTCATTTAATTGCATTTTTTATCACCTAAATTCAATTCTAGAGAAAACCCACATATTGCTCCTTGGGAGAATGACCTAGATTGCCACTATATTGCATTAGTAGGTTGTCCTAGTTATTAATTTATTGCTTTACGACAAAATCACGCTTCAATTTTGGCGCCGTTGCTGGGGAGCAATTGCTAGTCTTTAGGTGATTTCTTAGGTAGTTTTTTATTGCATAACTTGATTTTTTAAAAAATAAAAGAAAAAAATTGAACTTGTTCATATTATGGCTTGGAATTCTTTGCCTTATGGAAATTTTTCTTACACTCCTATGCCTTATCATTATGACTATGGTGTTGAGCAGATATATGATGCATATTCAAATGTCAATAATCCAGGATGTCATGATTACTCAAATCATGGATATGTCAATCAAACTTTACTAAGTCAAGAAGAGGAGTCAAGTTTAGAAATCAAGATGGATGCTATATATGAAAATCCTAATGCAACAACAACAAGAAATTCAAACTCTACAAACTTAGATTGAGCAGTCGTCCAATGCAACTTGTAATCTACAAAGTGAAGAATTAGAAATTCAGGATGAATTTCCATGTGGTAATATACTTTCACCTTCTAATGATTTATACCCTTTTTCTTCTACCACTTCAAATGATGGGATAATTGATACATTAACTGAATATCCATGCACTAATGTGGTTTCTGAATTGACTTGTTCTGTTGAATTAAATCATGTTGAATCTTGTGACTCATGCATTAATGCTTATTCCCATGCCTCTAGTCCTATGAATTCTATTGATTTTGATAATGAGGTTGATGAAGAGATTGTTGTTGAACCGGTGACACTATTGATTTTAAAGATACCCTGATTGACACTAATCATGATGATGCTTTAAATGATGAAAATAATATCCCTATTGATGCTATTGATACTAATAAAGCTTTTGACATGACTATAGTTAATGTGGATACTATTAAGGATAAGTGTGGGGGAAGCCTTGATTTGGATGTGCATTTAGATAGTAAGAGCATAATGCATCATGATGTTTCGCATTTGGAATTTGTCTTCAGTGACGATTTGACCAATTATGGTGAGACCATTTTGAGTGATCACTTGATTCATCCCTTAGAGAACTTGACTCTTACTGAGGAGAGTCATATTGATTTTGTGGGTTGTTCAAAATATTTAGAAGTTCCAACACTTTCTGTTGACCAATTTCTCTTGGGATCTTTCCTGATTCTTGATAAGTTCCTTTTTATTAAGCATATCCATATGGGATAAGGTACTGCTTGGTGGCATGATTTTGTGTAGGTACATGGATTGCTTCCTCCCATCCAGACACCTTCTATACTTGAGTTGAAGTGTTATCTGAGGATCTTAGAGAGGGATATTTGCTGAACATCGAAAGCGAACACCACTAGTGCTTTCATGTGACTTACAACCAGACAAAGGAGAGAAGGTAGATATGCTACTTCAATTGGGTCTTCAATCTTTTGATAGATAGGTTGTATTCCTTCCTTACTCTTTTACTTGCATTGCTTGTTCTTGTTTGTTAGACCTATCTTTTGCATTGAGGACAATGCACAATTTAAGTATGGGGGAGGGATTTTGTTCTTACTCTTGGTTCTTATTCTTTGTTTTTAAAATGAGAAAAAGAAAAATATTTTGGTTTTTACTTTGGTTTTTATTCCTTGTTTTCAAGAAAAGAAAGAAAAATTTTTGAGAAAAAAATTGCAAGTTTTAAATAACTTCAGTATTATGCATTCTTGATTTGAAAAGTAATTGATTATGCTTTGAGTTAATAGACTAAGTGGCAATGGATTTGACTTGGGTGAATTTAGGCTAGCAATCATATAGACTTAGTGAGATTTTGAGCCTAATGGGCCTATCTCTTTACTTGATCTAGAACTTGACTTAAATCTTATTTGAAGCCATATTTTATGCATGTGTATTCATTAAGATGATAAAGGCATTCATTTCATTTTAGTCAGATAAGCAAAAAAACCTACCCTTTTCATACATATATCCTTTGTTTAGCCCCTTTGAGCCTATATTTTTTTCCTTCACCCCATAACACAAAAAAAATGCTACCATTTTGAATGTCTTAGGAGTTGAAGAGCATTGCATTATATCTATTTTGGATGGAAGAACAGGTATAAAATTAGGAATTGGGTCATTGTGAAAAGTACGGTATATGATCTTGAAAAAGAAAAAAAAAGAAAGCACTAAGATTTCGCTCTACTAGTTTAAGTTGTGCTTAGTAACCAGGGGTCTTCATCATCAATGTTGATCTTCGCGTCAAATGGCTAGTAAGAGCTATGAGCGTGTTAGTAGCATCTAGGTGCTATTGAGTTATAAATGTTTGAATAACCGGGCCTTTGTATCACCAATACACAAGTCCGCGTAAAAAGAACATATATATAACAGCACAAGAGAATTGTAAAAAAATGAAGGAAAAAAAGAGAAAAGAAAAGTAATGACCCAATTCAAGTTTGGTTTGGTTTCTTTCACCCTGTATTCTTCGTTGCACCATTCTCTTCATCCTTTAAGATATTCAACTTTGTTTTCCCAACACTATATCATTTTTCTTAACCTTAGCCACATTACAACAAAATAAAAATCCTTTGGATTTATGTTTGCATTTGCTTTACTAGTGGTGGAGAACTTAGATCCTTGTCAAGCCTATGGAAAGGGTACTGGATAGGTTGGATTTGAGTGTAAACATAAGCCTATACACTTTTGAGTGATGAGTGACATACACATTATCCTTAGTAAGGGACTTCTAGCTTAGATTCCTCTTTGTCAAGTAAATTGCCATGAAATTTGTTTTCTTGAGTCATGAGAAGATCACTTGGATAAGAGAGATGTTGTAATGCTTTTGTTTACTTTTTACTTGTGATTGGAACATTCACTTTTGAAGTTTTGTTTTGTTTGTTTTGTTATTCCACCTTGGGCTTGATTTGTTTTGCCCAAGAGTGCAAATGATAAGTATGGGGGATTTGATAAATCCTAAATTTAATATATTTTATCCCACCTTATTCATTTATTTTTGGGATTATTTTAGGTTAAATTGAATTTATTAAATAATATTTGGATAATTAGCCAATTTTGGAAAATAATATAAATCTGAATTGATTATGATATTATTGAGCTTAAATTATTAACATTTTGATTGTTATCTTGTGATTGGCTAATATTTTTGATTATATGATATATCACAATTTTATTTAATTCTTACAGAGTAAGGAAAAGTAGATTGAAAGATCCTACGGTGCAGAAATTTTCTTGAAAGCTAAAAGAATATCCAATAGTTGAATTTTATTGAGCTTCTTGAATTTTAATGGGCTCAAGATTGGACCCCAAAAACTCTCTCTTCCCTTCATTAATTACCCTATCCATCACAGCATAGAGGAGATCACACGGAAGCCGAGATACACAGATGCGGGAGGATGCTAAGACATACATGGACAGACACACCCTCATAGCAATTGAATCCATCCCAGTTCTTTCTCTGAGCCGCAGGCACTCACAACAAAAGTGATTGTGCCATTCATCATATTCAATCACCACGTGCCCACCTATCATTCATCTTCCCCCTTTCTTCTCCTTCACATCATAAAACTCCTTCCAATATTTCCAAAGCCCGTGGCGAGAGAATTGGGACGAGTTGAGATCAACATGGCAGCGTAGACTCTTTTAGGAGGCAATTTGGGAGGAGCATGGAGGAAGCTAGAGCCTAGGACCTTACACTTGAAAACCACAAGGGAGTGTCTTTCCTTTTATCAATTTATTTCAAGACTTGAAATTGTTTAGTTTTAAATGATTTTGGGTTGTACTAATTGAGAACAATATAGTTTTATATTGTAAACTTATTATTAATTTGGGTTGAATTGATATTTTGGATTTGATTTGTTCTTAATTGATTGTTGGGATTTTTGTTTGCAAACCATTTGATTGTCAATCAGATTATTAACTGAGTTTTCATTATTAATTTAATTGTCAATTTGGGTTTAATCTCTTGATTGTTTAATTAGGGTGATTAATTGTTGAATCGTTTAATTAGGCAATTGTGAACATAGTTTCCGAAACTATCTTAAACAATTATGATTGGTTTTTAATGGATTTAATTAACCACCATTTTTTCCATTATGAGTTTTCTAGTGGATTAGGTGTTATTGAGCTTGAGGGTTTCCCATGTTTCAATTAGGTGATTAAATTTATTAATTCCAATATTTCATCAACCCTTTTGGTCTAATAAATTAAATGGCTAAGAAAGTTAAATGCATGTGAATCCTAAATTGTCCCCTTCACCATCATAACTGAATTAACCTTTGTTGATTTTCTTAGATATTAGTTTATTTCTTTTCCTTAGGATTTTAATTTCCCTCTCATAAGAAAAACCCCAAAAATTGCATGTTCATTATTTAGGTTAGTTTCATTGTCATATAGGTTTTAGAGTCTTTTGCATTTTGAATTTAGGTAGTGGAGTCTTGCATTTTAGTTTAGGTTCATTCCATTGCATTTGTTATCACCTAAATTCAATTCTAAAGAAAACCCACATATTGCTCCTTGGGAAAATGACATAGGTTGCCATTATATTGCATTAGTAGGTTGTCCTAATTATTAATTGATTGCTTTAGCGATAAAAGCATGCATCACTGTGCTATGCAAAAGCTCTGAAAGAGTGTTAATTCTTGGTAAGTTGAATAAAATTCTAAATGAATAGTTTGAGGTGATCTGTGCAATTCTTATCATATGCAGACTATGCTATTGCCAAAAGGTTTCCTAAATGAGATTGAACAGCAAAGTCGATGCTTTCTCTAGGGAGAGGACAAAAATGAAAAGAAACTCCATCTCCTTTTGCTCGGGACAAGATCACTTCTCCTAGACCTTGTGGAGGTTTGAGAATCAAGAATTTGGTGAAACAAAATGAAGCCTTCATGTTGAAACTATGCGGGAACTTGGTTTGCAACAAGGAAGCCTTGTGGGTCAAAGTTCTTTGCCATAAGTACTAGTGTGGAAAAAGTTCTTTGGGATAAGTACAAGTGTGGAAATAGACATGCCTAAGGTTGTTAAAAAATAGGTTACTTCCACTACTTGTAGGAGCATTTGAAAGATGTAGGATATCTTTAGAAAATGAATGGTAAAAAAGGTTGGGAATGGTAACTCTACATCCTTCTGGTTTAACAACTGGTTCGAAATCAATGTCCCCTTGATAGATTTGATGAGAGAGTAGCTGATTACATCAATCAATCTAGAGAATGGGATAGAGGGAGGATGAACTTCTGGCTCTCCCATCACATTATTGACCAAATCATTTGTGCACACCCACCCCAAGAGGAGAGGGTAGAGGATAAGCATTTTTAGAAACCATTTACTGATGGTACATTCTCTGTTAGATAGATCTGCCTATCATTTTCTTATTGTAGGTACTCAAAGATAGGAGGACAATGTTTGGAAGCTCATTTGGAGGTGGTCAGTACTAGAGAAAATTAAATGCTTCATTTAATTGTTCTCACATGGACAGACTCACACAACACAACTCCAACAGAGCAAAGGAACCAATGAGACAGCAACATGCCCGTCTGGTTATGAAGTGGTTGAAGACTCAATGCACCTACTGAGGGAGTGCTCAAATGCACGAGATCAATTTAAATTAGTGGTATCCTCGATGAAATTACCTTTTCTTCTTTGCAGGGTGCTAATTGGATCAAATGGAATTTACAACATGAAGCGGGCAAACCTCACACACATAAAATACTGTGGCCGGTCCCCTTTGGATACATTTACTAGGATATCTTGGTGTCAAGATGCTCACACCTATTTGGAAGCGACTCTTCTAGTTGCTCTCATGACACAATTGATAGCTTCTACCGTGCTTGTTATGACCAGGACTTAATCAAGAACTGCAAATTCTATTTTAGCGAACAAGCAGAAGGGCAATAATCTCAAGGAGCATCAAAAGATTATGTGAACATCAAGGTGAATGGTTCATTACTCCCTAATGGAAGGATCGGTTGCGGTGGTACTCTCCGAAATCATTGGGGTGATTGGATCTATGGTTTTACCAGTAAGTTATCAGTTAGTCCGTTAGCTATTGTGGAACTTATAGGAATCATTCATGGATTACATATGTATTAGGCGAGAGGGTACAAAAAGATCAATGTGCTTTCAAATTGTTTGACCACTATCCACCTGATATCCGGAGGTTGCAAAACCTCACATCCCTTTTGGGACATTGTGGATGGGGCCAGATCTTAAGTATCTAGAGACTGGTGGGTTGTTTTCACTCATATTTACGGGGAGCAGAACTACTCTGTGGACTATTTGGCTAAAATGTCCCATAACCTTGTAGGAAACTTTTGTATTTATGAGCAGCCACCTCCTTCTGTTGTGGAGGGGTTGTTAGACGAGCTAGGATAGGTGGAATTGTTTTTGTAATGTGTTGTTAACTTGAAGTCTTCAGTATTGTAATAAAAAAAAAGGTTGAAGGAAAGCTTGAGAGGACTTCAAGTAGACACATCAAATTAGTCTTCTGAGATTTTGGAGAGACTAACAACACTAATAAATGTCAGCATAGGCCTCGAAAGAACCCAAAAACCTACTTTTCCTGGAAAACTTCTTGGACATTGGTGACAGAAGTCTTCTGCTTCTGGCTAGGAACCTGATTGTGGCTTTGAAGGGTGACATTTGAACAACTTCTAGGAACCTGGTCAAGGTGCTGACTTTGGTTTTCTAGAAAACAAAAGAAACAAATTAAGGACTCTTTTTTTTTTGGGTGAAGGTGTTATCCTTTTTAAGACTTGGAATGTAAAAGGCTTTCGTCTCTCTCAAAAAATGCATAAGCTCCTTAAAATTTAAACTTGTATTCTCCTTCTTACGGGGTTAAAGCCACTTACTACCCTAACCAACCACTTGTTGGTAAGCTTCTTTGTTTTTGTTTTCATTAGTTTTTCAAGACAGTTTTAATTATAAAATTATTTTAAAAAACAAGTTTTGAAAAAAAAATGTTTGGATAATTTTTCTAAAAAAATTAAATTTAGAAACCAAAAACATAAAGTTTGTTCAAAATAATTGTTCTCACAGCATCAATTTAGATAATAAAGAAGGTGAAAGAATTGTTTGACTCACTTAAGGTATATATAATTGATATTGACATTATTTTTTATAATTAATATCTTATTATATTAATACAACAACAACCACTATTATTTTACTAGAAGAGATTAGTTATAGGGATCACACAATATCATTAAACTATATTCACTATAAAAAAAGATAGGTAAGTATTAATGTAATGAAATTCCGTCACAGGTAGCTAGTTGACGCCAGACGGGATGTAATGGTGGCGGTTGTTGGCGATGTGATGTCTATACTATTCATTTTACACCTTGTAGTAGTTTAAATATGTGCCACTTACCATGTTGCCAACCCAGTTCTTCTTTATAGAACAAAACATATAGCTTTAGATTTAGTATTTTGTTGTTGAAAGTGTATTGTAGCCCATCAACTTCTGGCAGTAACCCACTTCCATTGCTTTCACAAAACATATCTCTTCATCTCTCTATTTCTATTAAGAGACATCACTTTCACTATATTTGGTATCTTACGATCAATTTGAAACCTTTACTTTCTTTTATCTATCTTATTCTTAAAAATAGAGCTGAAAGCATGCACCACAGAGAGCCATGTCATCCTAAAATTTTCTCCCTCACAACTACAAAAAGTATTTTTAACATCACTAATTAACGTCTATTTTTTAAAAAAAACAAACTTTGAAAAGGAGGCGGTGCCATTTTTTAAATTTTGACTACACAGTCAACAACCGTTTTTTAAAAACGGTAGTTGAAAGTGTAAACTTTTAACGACCGTTTTCAAAAACAATCGTTGAAAGTGACTTTTAACGACCATTTTTCAAAAACAATCATTAAAAGTGTCCCAGATCTTTTTTAATCCCAATTGTATCTCCTCTATTAGTCACGCCTCTCCTTCTCAAATCTGCCTCTGAGCCCTAGTCCAACCTCCAATCACGTCATCTGGCCCCTCTTTGACCCCAGACACAACCTCTAGCCTGTTCTTGGACCCAATCGCGACCTTCACCTTCCTCTCTGTTTGCGTTATCACGAACTCTCTCCTCCTCGGCCTCATTCCGATAATCAGGAACATGCTCAGTCTATGCTCAAGAGTATAATATGTGTGGATCTTTAGCACTTCTAGTCTTTGAGCAAAGTAGCAACATTTGCTTAGGTGTTAATGAGGTTGTAATGACAACCCAAAAGATTAAGTATTTCCCTGAGCTTAAGAGTGTTTGCAAAGCACTTGAGGTTTTTCTCCTTGCCTTTTTATATTTAATTTTTTTGTTATTATTTTTGGAAGTTGAATTTCAATTATATTTGGGGTTTACTTCATGAAATGAAAAGTTTGAAATTTTGTTTAAATGTTGCTCGTTGAAAATTTTGTTTGAATGTTACTCATTGAAAATTTCTATCCCAAAACTTGAGTTCTGTACAAGATTTTTTTTAAAAGAAATAGAGGGATACAATGACCATTTTTGCAAAAACGGTCATTGTATGTTGTGACATACAACGACTGCCGACTGTTTTTGGAAAAACAGTTGTTGTATGTCACTTACAATGACCCTTTTTGCAAAAACAGTCGTTGTAAGTCTCTTACAACGATTATTTTAAAACAGTCGTCTATTTTAAAACTTTCAACGACACTCATATATACGTCCCCTTAAAAACAGTCATCTAAAAGGCATAAAAACGGATGTTAAAAGTCCCTTTTGTAGTAGTGCCTCTTGCAAATCTCCCACTTCTAGAGATTTCCTGCTAATTAGCACTAAGAAAATGGGCCACAGGGCCTGCCAATGACAGGCTCAAGCCTAAATAGGCCGGCCTGTTTAAGCCCGAGTCCAAAAAAGTAGGCAAAAATGAAAGCCCAATCCGTTTAATTGAAGCCGCGAGCTTCAAGTCCGTTTAATTTTTTTCCACTTCTTGCACACCTAAAGACTAATATGCCTAATTTTAAACATAAATATCATCAAAACTAATTTAAAACATAAATATTATCCATATTTAATACAACACAAATACTAAAACCTAAGTGCAAACCATAATTGATGTCCGCAATCAATCAAACAAGTCTACTACCACAATCAAACAAGTCCATAAGGCCACATAATTAAACAAGTTCACAGCCACAATCAAACAATATGAATAACATTGTCATTTTCCTATACATGATCATCATCACTATCAAGGAAATTTGATTGTGCTTCAGATGTCAAAAAATCTGAACACGTTAACATAAAATCTGAACATGTGAACACAGAACATTAAAAAAAACGATAGGATTGGGGAGGACAAGAAAAAATCTGAACATTAACATATCAAAAATATGGATTCTGGAACAACATAATAGCCCAAGAAAAGCAAACAAAAGATGGAGATTAATAGATTAACCAGTACCAAATAAAAGCACAAAAGCAATATGGAGATCGGATCATCAGAATCATACTTGAGAGTTGAGATTGAGAGTGAGACAGCCATATCAGAAGACGCCGTGAGACGAGAGAGTATAGGAGAATGATATCACCAGTCACTAGATCAGATAAAGGGAGTGAAGCTGTTAGCTGTGGGCGTCGAGCGATGGAGTGAAGTCTAAAACTGAAGGAGAGTAGGTTGGCTGTCAGAATCATCATATCGGGGAGAGTTCACTTTTGAGAGTGGGAAAGAGCTCGCATTGCGCCTCACCGTTGTGTCGCGCCGTCGCCATAGCTTCTTCCATATGAATGTGTTCTGTGACTGTGAGTGCATGGCTGAATGTCTAGTTGTGGACTCCTTCTTTGAGTTTGAGTATTGAGCATTGTTGGTGAACCCGGAACAGACTGGCTGGTCCGGCCCAGAAACAGGTGAACTGGCAAGAAAATCAGTCAAGTTCGGGGTCTGGTCCTGGTCACTATTTTGTTTAAAAAAATTATTTTGGTCCTGGTCACTGTTTTGTTTAAAAAAATTATTTTTTCTTTAAAATTTCATATTAATAAGCCTAAAATCTTCAATTTCTCACCGGTTTGGCCCTGATCTGACCCACTGACCCTTAACCCAGTACCTCGCCCAGTTCAGTACCTGGTATGGGTTTTAATACCTTGGTATTGAGTATTTAGTTACCCTTTCTATTGTTAACAAACTATGAATAGTGGAGTCTCAACTCTCAAATCATCATCCGAGTGAGACCGTGAGACTGAGTGTGTGTGACCATGTCTCCTCCTGTCTCTAGACTCTTGACTATTGTTCACTTATGTATTAAAAAAAAAAGTTAAACGGGCTTAAAAAGGTCAGCCCTTTAAGTCCCGACTCCCTTTTTACCCTCTACATTATAAGCCCGGCCCTTGAATGCCTCGGGCCTAAACAGGCTAACCCGATGGACTTGGCCCAATTTCCCAGCTCTACTACCATTACATTAATATCCCATATTCTAAACTTGCCCACAAATTAAAAACCACCACAATATCATCATACTCCATAAATGCCCTAAATTATTTAAAATCTTTAAGGCTAAATTATATGAACCCCCTAAATTTTGCTTCAATTATATATAACCCCCTGATATTTTAAAGTTTAAATCTAACTCCCTTGACTTTTTATTTTTTAACTATTAATCCTCTGCCGTTAAGTAACCGTTATGTTTTCAACGAAAAATGCTATATCAAATTATGAGATGACACGTGTTATCCTACATAGCATCATGTGTAAATTACTAATTTCATAAAACCCCCCTGAACTTTGAATAGTTGTGGTTCTAAACTTTGAACAGTTGCAGAGAAACCCCCGACTTTGATCAATTACAAATTACCCCTGTGACATTTCAAAATTTAAATTTAAATATCTTAACATTTTAATTTATAATATTAAACCATATAATGTTACTTTCTCTCATTTTAATAAATTTATTAAATTTTTACTACCATTTGTCAATTAAAATAGTTCTTTTATAACAAACATTGAACCTCTAATTAAAAAAATATGCAATAAAAAATGAACGAGGGCAAGAGCTATCCTTCAACAAAAATGTAATATTTAAATTATCAATACTCAATCATCCCAAGAATATATTCAACACAGAAGATGACAATTTTATACTATCAATGCTCAATTTACCCAAGAAAGTAACTAAATGTTATACAAATGATGACATTTTTATTTTTATTTTTTTAAATATTATTCTTCTAGTTTTTTCCATATAAGAAAACTATTTTAATTGACAAATGATACTAAAATACTTAATAAATTTATTAAAATGATTAAAGTAACAACATGATGTTTATTTATAATAAATCAAAATTGTAAGGGAGTTAAATTTAAATTTTGAAATGTTTTTAAATTTTAAAATGTCAACGGGATTATTTGTAATTGATTAAAGTTCAAGGGGTTACTGCAATTGGTCAAAGTTCAGGTGGTTTTATGAAATTAGTAATTTATACAGGATACCATGTAGGATGACATCTGTCATCTCATAATCTGATGTGGCAATACAAAGGGTTGATAGTTAAAAAATGAAAGGTGAGGAGGGTTAACACTACTAAAAAAACATAATACTATGGCACTTGGGAAATGTCATAGCTTCCAACACCATAAAAGTAAGTTACGGCACTTCTTGAACTTCTGAAAAAGCTGCAGCTTGTGTTATTTATTTATTTTTTAAATCCCTACTACTGCGCTTCTGGGGAGAAGTGACATAGGAAGGGAGGGCCTCCTACGGCGCTTCTAGGGAGAAGTGATGTTGGAGGTATATATACCTCCTACGGCACTTCTCCCCAGAAGCCCCGTAGGAGAAGTTAGGAGATATATATACCTCATACAGCCCTTCTCCCCAGAAGAGCCGTAATAGGTAATAATTTTATTATTATTGTTTTATTTAATTGTTTCATTGAACCCAGCCAATTAAAATCCACATCAATTTACAATATGAATAGGAACAAAGTAAACCAAATCAGAATGAATAACACATAACTAATTTATAAAATCAATACTATATGTATGTAATTACAATTAACGTAATTGTACAACTAATTTTAAGAGAAAAAACAACATGAGACTAGGCAAAGAAACAACCTAATGTATGTACCTAAATATTAACTAATTACCTGACCATATATTCACACTATTCCTCAATGATTTCATCCACTTGCTGGTTAGTCAATTGGGCACAATGTTGATCTTCATAATACTATATAAAAATCATACGCAGAATGAATTAAACTAAGTATTATTATATTTGTAAGCTTAAAAATTAAAAAACTTACAATGTATAGAAAATTCAAGAAGACAGAGTTGACACTTCAAATAAATACCTGAAAACAATCATGAGCACACATATAAGACTCATGACAGATTTTAACTAAAAAAGAAAATGTGAGACAAATGTTGAGGAAAAAAACACTTACACGCTAGGGAGATTCTGAAGGAGGCTGAGACAAGAAAAAAAAACACACGGTAGAGGAAGCTTTGTACTGTAATGGAGTTCTGGGAAATGGGGGAACTAGAGAGAACATGGGAAGATGAAAATGAAAATAAAAACGACGAGTGGTAGAAATTAAATAGCACCTTGTACAGAAGTTACGACGATTTTTGTTAAAGTGCCGTAGCTTCTTAATTTTAAAAAAAAAAACCAAACACTAGATACAAAAATAACCTTAAATATATTCAAGGCTTCACATGTAGCCTTATATATTTCAAGGCACCACGTGAGTGCCTTGAATATTAAAGGAACCCACGTGGTGCCTTGTATTATATTTAAGGTATATGGCCTTGGCCAACGCTTGATTATCAAGTGCCAGACAAGGCAGTATCCAACAGCGCTTGGTTTGCCAAGGGCCGTTGGAAGCAATAAGGGTCTTAGCCGGTGCTTGATGGCCAAGGCATAAGTTTTTTTAAAAAAAAATTAGAAAGCTATGGCATTTTGACAAAAAGCGCTATAGCTTCTGCCACCTTGTATGGCAATTGTATGTAAAGCGCCATACAAGGCATGCATTTTTTTAAATAGAAGTTTCATTCGACATTTATTTGTACAAGAAATTTATTTTTTTAAAAAAATAAAGGCCTATTACATAAGGCGTTTATTTTAAAAAAATTACACCATTGCCTTGAATGGCGCTTGGCAGCCAAGCACCATGCAAGGCAATACATTTAATATCCACAGCAAGCACCGCACTATAAAAAAACATGAAATTTCTGACGGAATTTGCCAAGGAAAAATTTTCCGACGGAATTTTTTATGTTGTAAAATTTGCCACGGAATTAGCCACGGAAAATATTTCATGGCAAATTCTGTCTTTTGCCACCAAATTTGCAAGTCTCAAATTTCCGACAAAAATTTACGATGGAATTGAATTCTGTCAGAAAAATAAAAATTATTATTTTTAATTAATTATTATTATTTAATTAAATTAAATTTTAAAAAAAATTATTATTTATTAATTAATATTTTAAGTTTTATTTTAAATTTATTTTTTAATTATTATTTTCTAATTTCTAAAATATTTTTAATATCCAATCATAGGTTTTGGTCCCTGCAGGGAAAAATTGTCATATAAAAATTTATTTATAAAAAGTAAAATTTATTAGTTATTAATTAATATTAGTAAAAAATATTAGTTAATAATTATTTATTAGTTATTAATTAATGTTAATAAAAAATTAATTTAAGAAATTCAAAAAAAATATAGTCATGTGAAATTTATTTAAGATGTAAAATTTTTTAATTTGAAGTTAATTTATATTAAAAATTATAAGAACATATAAAATTATTTTATATTACTATTACATTTATATATAAGAAACAAATATAAATTTATAAATAATTGATTATGTGTAATAAGATTAAATATATATAATTGTGTAGTAATAGAATGCCAAAGCAATCGAGCCCATCCGGTAAGGCATCAAGAGCGTACGGACGAGGTCGTCGGTTCGAACCAAAGGAGGGGCAAGTTGAGTTGCATTTCCAGGAATAAAGAGGTTGCGACATGTGCCAGAGGGAGGTTGCAATATGTGGAGGAGCGAGGCCGCGACACGTGGCGGATCTGGGCGCCGGTGACAAGGTGGACGTCGCTAGAGTTTCCGCCAGCGATGATGGTACAGTCACCAGAGTTGCCACATGGCTTTTTAAATTTAAAAAATAAAAAATAAGTTTGCAACAGAATTTACTTCCGACAGAATTCAATTCCATCGGAAATTGCGACAGAAAATAATTCCGTTAGAAATTTTCCGTCGGAAATTTTGTTGTCATGCTATTATTACCAACGGAATCCATTTCCATTGGAAATTCTGTCAGAAATCCATTTTCGTTGGAAATTCCATCAGAAACTCTAAATTCTTTTGAAAATTCAGTGTTTTTTTGTAGTACCATACAAAGGGAGTAATTTTTTAAAAAAACAGAACTAACCCCTTGTATGGCGCTTTCTCAGGCAAGCTCCATACAATGTATTAGGCAACTATGGCACTTTCCTAGTCAAACGCCATAGCTGTCTGTCACATGTATTTTAGAAAAAAATAAGAAGTCCCCTCCGGTGCTTGTTTGAAGAATGCTATAATATTAGTGCCATTAAATCCATATTTTGTAGTAGTGTAAATTTAAAATTTGAAATTTTATGGGGTTATATGCAACTAACCCGAAATTAAGGGATGTTTTGTATACTTTAGCCATTGTTTAAATTAACATATTAATATAATATCTTAATGCATAAATTTCTTAACAAATATGATAATATCCTAAAATATCTTATAAAATAATATATTTAACATGTTAGATTCCTTCCACATTGACTAAAAAGGATATTTGATTACTTAAAACATTTAAATTAGTATTCATATTGTTAAATGTAGTTCAACGCAGGGTTTATGGTTTTATATTATTGATTACATGTATTTTAAATTTAATTTTTTTTACCTGATATTTTACTTTTAATTTTAGCTCGAGTCATTTTCCTATTTCTTATTTAATGTGGTTGCTTATTCAATTTTTATAATGTCATCAATTATGGTAACGGTTGAATCTTCCAAATAATCTTATTCTGAATAAACTTAAATATTGAATATCCTATTTCTTTTACATATTCCAATTTTTTATTAATGAAATAATTAATTTCAAATGCCCTAAAAATTCCAATAATCCGACTCACCAACCCTTCTTGTTGCATGCAAAATGAAGTTTCTAGGGGTTACTTCAACTGCAAGACGCGTCTTCACTTCCTTCTCACGATGTTATGTTAGTTTTTGGGTGTGGCTCCAAACTCCGAATATTAATCTTGGTATGATAACTTCTTTCTTGTGTTCGGTTAATATGCAATTCTTCAGCCTTTGTTTCTCAACTTCCTCTGTCATATCTCCCTCAAATTCCTATCTCACCTTCGCATGGAAATTGAATCCCGTCCCAGAAAATTGTTGCCACCGTTGATGATGGGGGAAAGCCGGTAACTCCTCTCCAATACTTCATATGCCTCACATCAACAACAAAAATGGAGGAAGTGGATGTGCATATCAAGAATGAAGTGGAAGGAAGTGGAAGTGTGAGGGAGATGGAAGAATGCATTTGAAGAACTTAAAAATTCGATGAAGAAGGCAAGGAGATGTAATCAAAGAAAAAAGACAAAGCTTTTCAGGTATCTTGCTACTCAACCCAAGTTATCGATCTACCCAACTAATTTTCCTATTACCAGTTCTCTTCCTTCTTTTTAGTCCAAACATGCTGTAAGAATTTTGGGCACACCTGGAATCTTATTGGCTTGTTGAAGTACCCACACGAAAATCGGAGCACCGACGCAGACCCTAATCAAGTTACATAGCAAATACACCAAAGAGAGAAAGAGAAGAGAACATTCTTATGAGAAAATCTTTTAAAGGGAGAATTGCGTATTATATCATCATTAGCCTTCTCCCTTAATCCCATACCTTATATATATAGTGTACGTACGGTTACATAAGAATAGATATAACCCTTAAACGTACAGTTACATAGGAATAAATGTACCCTTTTAAACCACAAAGGGTATAACTCTTTATAACCTGTATCTCTCCATGAAGCCCCTCTTGAATTGGGCTTGGGCCCTAATCCACCAAGGGTGGACTAGTATATTCCAATATCTCCTACTTATACTTGATGGATTAATTGTTATGGGTCAAGTCTCTTTCTCTTACTTCTTTCATACTAGGTGTTTTGCCATAATCGCGTGGGCATGATGTCTCCATTTGGGTTCTTTGTACTAGAAATCCCGTTTTACAAAGATCAGCACAAGACAACCCTGTAGTGCAGCTCGATATTAATATAATGCTTGAATGTCCTAGATTTACTAATATACACTTTACTCATGGCCAATCTAATTCCTCTTGAGTAAGTATAAAACTCAAATTGCCTTTCTCATATGCATAGTGTCTACACTTATGAAATCACAAAATAATATCATAAGGGACCGGTCTCAGACACCAGCATAGGTGTGTATATTTCAAGTAATAATCTTTCTTTCGCCCATATACCACTTTAATATGTATCAATCGCTTTCCTAACATAATACCTTTAGATGGCATCAATCATGATCATAGGATAAAATGCTAAAGTAGCAGACGTTAAAACATATTTCCATGATAATGTCAAAGTCAAAGGATATCATTGAAGGGTTAACCTTTCCAAGACTCACACAGCAATGAAGAAGTGATCCATTCACTTGCTTCCTATTTGTGGTTCTTTAGCACATGCGGTATGAATCACATGCTATGGTGTTACTCTTATACTTTAAGAGTGTATCTCTTTTTGATTCTATTATTAACACCATATAGACTTAAGTCTAAACACTCTTAATATCTAAACCCAAATTCCTCAACTCCACTCACATTACATGACGTCAATTTTTAAGAATTTGTTATCTGGCAACAAGTATCATAGACGTGGGTTTCCATGATTCGATCCATATTTATAATCAAGGATCTCATCTTGACTTACTGTACTTTATGTCGAGGCAACATAGTTTGTGTTTCTTCTCTACCATATCAGTACTCTTACTACTTTACTGATGAACACAATTATCTCATCTTTACACACTCCTCATGAATGTCAAAGGCGGTCGCTTGTGTGAGAAAGCCGATCTCACCAACCTGTACAACATACTAGACATTATATACTTACACATACATTAAAAGCCAAAATGAAGTATTATTGCTTCATGCCATATGTATGACAAAGCACTTAACATGTTTCTCATACATGTCTTTGGTCATTAGGTTTAATTAGGGGACTTTTTATATGAACACGTTGTTCAACAACAACTTTATGTATTATAGCATCTCTCATATAACTATACCTTTGCAATTAGTCTATTTATTATGCTTAGGGTCATTTGTTTAGGCAATGGCTACTTGTACTCACAATAATTTGACACTAGATTTGAATTCTCATTTTTAAAAGCTCTCATGTTCTATGAATACTAGTAGCCATATAGCCTCTTGTACTACCACAGTACATACTTTGAACATGCATAATTAATGTACCCTACAAGTATCTCAGGACCCTTCTGTGAAACCATCTAATGTCTCCCACAATGGTTAGACTAGTACCAAATTACAAGTCCTACCATGAGCATATATCTGGTCTTGTATATCATTTCATACATCACACTGCTAATAGTATCATATAGACATTCTTTTCCATTATCTTCTTAGTTGGTTCAATCAGGGAAATTTATCAAGACTCGAGACTCCTAAATTCTCTAGGGTATCAATGGGATTGTATTCACTTATTTTAAACCACTTAAGAATCTTCTTAATGTAATTCTCTTATAAAAGAGAGGAGACTTCTTAAGCTATCTCTTAAAACTATGTATGGCCAATAGTATATCATCTACTTAAAGGAATAATATCATAAATCATTTATCAATTGTTCTATTCAACCATTTAAAAACCACATTGGTTTACTGCTCTTTCGAAGCATTAAACATCACTATCAGGACGATTGCATCAATCCATAAAAGGACTTCTACAAAAACACATGAAGTCACCAAGATGTGAAACTTCAAATACTGCTTTTAGTGAAATCTAATAGTCACTACATATAGGTTTCTTCACCCAAATCATCACTCAAAGTGTAGGTTTTACATACATATGATGTAAATTTAAATTCAAATAGTTAACTATTGCAATATTAAAAACTAATTTAAATGCACAACAAGTAAGAAAAATGCCTTCCTGTTATACATACCCCTCTGTAACAAGAAGTCTTGTGTATGTCAATTGATTTACCCACTTTTCTCCTAAACCTATAGAACTCACTAGTTCTCAATAGCCCTTTTGACTTGGTAGTAGATCAATTGATTATTAACTTGATTCTTTCTCAAAGAATTCATGTCCCTTTCCATTGCTTTCTTTTATTCTCCCCTGACATGGCCTCTTATACAGAATGCGACTCATAATCCTCCTTTAGAATAACCATAAACATTTTTCTCAGTTATGATCTTTTTACATTTCATATTTATTTTTTTTGGTCTTTTTGGTGACTATTCTAAGCTCCCACTCTCAAAAACAATTGAAGATTATTGGCTTTTTCATTTGTCATAATTCTATCATCATTTTACTCTTGAAAATGTTACCCTTATGAGCTCTCACTTACAACCACCATGGGAATTTACAACCGACCCTTATGGTCTATGAAAACTCAAATTTGATTTTTATTTAGTCCAACGCTTATAAGGTATGATAGTAACTCCTTTAGAGGGTATATGGTTAAACTCAAGTCCACATAACCTGATGAAACCAAGGATGTGTGCATGTATACTAATCCACCAAAAGTGCACTAGATAATACTCTCACACTCACATTTGGTGGGTTAGCATGAGCCATAATATATTTAACCATATCTAATAGCATTCCATTATGCCTTTATAAACTCCCTTTTAGTGATGGAGTTCCTCGGGTAGTTATCTATTTATTTATCCCTTTATTTCCATACAGCTAACTAAAACTAGTCAAATAGATGCTCACTCCTTTGATCAATTTGTGGGACCTTTAAAATTCCTATACAATTGATTCTTGAACTTCATTCACATATTGTCTAAAGCAACGATCTTCAGACTTGTGTGAAATTAAGTAATAACATGAGATGATGAGTAATAACATTAGAAATCATCATCAAAGGTAATAATTTACCCAATTATGTGTCTTACCCTCAAACTTATAGGACCACATGCAACGAGATAGAATAATAGCAATGTAAACTCAATTCTAGTATCTTACTGAAAACTTTTCATTACGCTATTTCTAGAACCAAATTCTATGTCTTTGACTAGTAAGACACATATTTAAGTCAATACTTAAATTAGAAAAAATGGCAATACAATTATACATAAAGAATTTACCAACCAAAGATATTTATTAAAAGAAAGATTGAATCACAACTACACAATTTTATAGGGAAATTCATACTATTTTGTTTCCCTTGTCAAGCCATATAGGTCTCATAACCTTTTCTTTGCTAAGCTGACATCTCAACTTCAGTATTACCATGACTATTTGTCAATGGCTTGACAACGAATTATTTTTATAAATTTCAAATACTTTAATTGTCCCCATTAAGTTTACAAATTATGTTCTTGGTAGCTTTTATTGGCTTAGCCACTCAAATTATCCCACACACAGGGTTATTCATAATTTGTTTAATCCAAAAACTTATCAATAATATAACACATTGAAGTATACAACTTCATGTAGTATTCCTTATTAGAAAAATAATAATGTCATTGGGTCTATGATCAGGAGAACACATTTATACCTCCCATCACACAAATTCCAATTATGTCATTGTTATCTATCAAGAAATTCATACAAGTACCTTAAATAATATGCTCAATTATTACTCTCAGAAGACTGATTTTCTAAGAGCTCCCACTTAGATAGAGCATATAACGCTCTTGAAAGACTCATTTTCCAAGAGCTCCTACTCATAAAGAGTATTTGACTTTTATTTCTTCATGTCCTTCATTATATTATGTTCATAATGTCTTATTTAACCTCTAATATGGGAGTCAAGGAAACTTAATAGTTCATAAGTCTTCTTGATTCTCAACCTATTTTGATAGGTTCTCAACAGCTATTGTCTTTCTAAAATTGCAAAAATTTTATGTCTTATATCACTTCAACAATCTCCTAGAGTTTCTCTATATTTTCTAGAAGAAATATTCCAAATTTCTTATTCAAATCATATATATTTCCTAATAGAAACATTTAGAATTTCTTCTTGAAGGATTTAGACTGGGCTTTGGACTTTGTTCTTCTCTTAAGATGGGTCTTCACTCCTTACTCAAAAGAGTGATAATACCATGAACTCCACCATGATCCAGAGTTTGGACATTAAGAAATCTCTCCATTTGAGATTTTCTTTCACTTCAATCCGATACCGTTTCTTCAATATCTGATCCTTCACTTTTACACCTATAAGGTTCATCTGGATTCTAATCATCATATTGGCTTTCTTAAGTTTTAGAAAATTCAAGTTCTACTTAGGAATCATCTTTTGAATTCTTTTCCACTTTCTCTTCTCATTCCGTTTCAGGATAAATTATAACTTTACTTTGAATTCTTTCCATCTTGATCTTCTATTAAGATATTCTCCTTCTAGATTATATTGTCCCTTAGAATTTCATATTCAAAAGAGCAAATCCCTAGCATTCATTACTTAGAAACTTCTATTTTTCTAAGTAATTTATGCTTAGATCAACATTTAGTAGCTTTAACTAGAAAATTTGTTCCATTATTTCTAGGCCACTACGAAAAAATTCATGTATAGGTATAAGCTCTCCAATGGAAAAAATATTGTTTAAAAGGCTAAAATCATTTGTTTCAGTGCTTTTAAAACTTTCTTGATTCATATTTATATCAAAAAAAGATAATATAAATCATTGTGAATATTTTAGATTTTTTTAAGACATAAAAATATTTAAAATAGCACTAAAATCATGCAAAATGGATCCAAACACATTTCAAAATAAACAAAATCATGTAACAAAATGTAGAACATGAATTTAGGGATTTTCAGAAACAAACGCGGAAGAAGGAGAAAACAAAAAATCTAAAAAAAAATTGGGACAACTTAAAGCTTGAGCTTCAACCCAGGTCAGACCAACTTGATCTATTAGTTTAACAACAATAGCATTGTATTATGCATCTAAACCGTAAGCGTGTGAAGGATTAATTCATCAGTCCAGATTGACGCCCCAACAAGTGCAAGTTGATTAGCTATAGTCTTCATTTTAGCCAAGTACTCATCCATCCGCATAACATTTTTCTGAGTTTGGTAAAGTTCGGACTGATAAATCATAACACACGACTTTGAAATGGCACAGGTGAGAGCCCGAGCACCAGTCCATAGCTCAAGTGCAGTGCGACAATGAAGCAACTGAGAACCAATTTCTTATGTCATGGTATTGCGTAGCCATCCAACAAGCATTCGATCCACAACATACCATTCCTCGAACTCTGGGTTAGGAAGAACCCCCGATGATCCTAAAATAGAGTGTGTTTGCAGTGGAACAGAGCCAGTGCCATTGATGTGGGATTGAAGTCTATTTCCTTCAATAAGAGGAAGCACCACTGATTCCCAAACTAGAAAATTAGTCCCATCCAACTTAATGGATGTGGTTTGGCTGGAAGAATGAAAAAGAGAATAGGACTTGATGACGGAAGAGGACATAACGTCATTTGAAGTTTGTGATAAGAGCGACACGATAAAGAGCAGAAATGAATGCTCTGATACCAAGAAAGATAGTGCAATTCAAAGAGAAATGAATAGGCCAAGTAAGTAATTGCCTCAGGCCTTGATGCTCTATATATAGCAGAGAATCCATAACAAAAATCGGTTACAAAAGAATATATGCTATACAGTGATGAGAGAGAGAAATCCTACCAGCTAGCAGAAACTGTACAATAGATATCTACAGATGGTAAATTCTAATTACACTTATGAATTTACTAATTACTCATTAGTTCTAACAGGGTTTAGTGTTAATAAATTTTTTTAATGTAAATGATGTTGATAATAATATAGTTTATATTCTAAAAAATGTTGAAATAGCTAATCACAACTTTTGGGATGAGATATAAAGTATGATTCCTTAACATGTATGAAAAATAATTTGATCACAAACATTCCCTACTTAATTTGAAGGTACTAATTAATGCCATTAAAGCGAGCAGTGTGTATGATCAAACTCACATCTTAATGGTTAATCTACTCAAAGTTTGTTTCGATAGTGCTGGCAAAAGTAACATTTTTTTAATTTTCTCATAGGTATCCCCTTCAAAACTTAAAGCGGAAATAGCTTTTGTCTCTTCTACTAAATGTGCTTTTTATTATATGAATTTGTATTCTCATCAGGCTTAATTGTTTGGTACGAGAGATTTGGAGGGGAGGGGAATGGAGGAAAAAATTTTATAAGTTGAATTTTACAAAATTAGAGAAGCGGGGTTAAGAGTTTTTAATTAATTTTTATACTTTTTTATGTTATATTTTCTCTTTATTAAAGTTTTATAACCTCACTTCTTCAATGTCTTTAAATTCAACTCATAAAATTTTATAATCCCTCCCTTTCCCTCCCCTCCCCTCATACCTGCTTACCACATTAACCAATAATTAGTTAGTGGCAAAAATTACTTTAATCCTAACCAACTTTTGAAAATTGAAGTTGGAGTGAAAAATCATTTAATGTAATATAATCTATGTTTGGATATCCTTTTATTAAAAAAAAAATCATCAGTTTAATAAACCAATACATGTTGGGATGATATAATTTAAAATCAAATTTAAATATAAAAATGAGTGGAAAGTACTAAAGTTTTATAATATATAATATTCGATAATTTTGAGAGAAGTATTTCAAATTAAAATTATGAAAATGAAAAGAATTAATGTATTATTGAAAAAAATTGGAAATGCTACAAATACTTAATTAGATATATTTAATGCATATTAAAAATAAATAATTTTTGAATTTTTTACTAAAAACGGAATTTAAAATAGATTAATTTTGGATGGTTAAAAGTAAAAAAAAAAATCAAAAGAGGTGGATAAAATATATTAAAGGATTAAGGTAACAAAAAGTTTAATTCAAAATCCAATTAAATACCCCCATATCTTTTTTATAAGAGCTTGAAATTTAAATTATTTTGGTCATTTTTATAATATCTTACTTGAGATGTCTGAGCATTAATATTATATTAAATGTGTTTTACCCCTAATTAATCACTTGCGACCTCTGTTCTCTCTCTTCATCTTTTTCTCATAGGAAATTATCTTTCATACTTTTTCTCATTTCTACTTTATTTCTCTTTCTTATTGGTCCTTTTTTTTTTTTTGATGGTTTATGCAATGGACCATTTTTTGCCTTCGGTGCATCCACCTTCCAGGTATCCGGCGTTAACCTGAAGGCCAACGCCGGATTTACCGACATGGGCCCCCGACAACCGACTAGTCCTGGCGCCCCCAATTTGATAGGCCCGACAGGAATTCACCTCTTTGAGGCGCCCCAGGGGAGAGAGATCCCAAAGAAAATTCTCTACACCTTCCGTTTCCTGGGATCGAACCCAGGAACGGATTGGTGTGGCGCAGATGCCTACCCATCTGCGCCAACTTCCGTTGGTTTTCTTATTGGTCCTTTATAAATAAAAGTATATTTGAGTTAAAAAGTTTCATTTCTGATATTTTTATTACATTTTACTAATTTCAATTGATTTTTTAAATCCGTAATTATGTTGTCAGCCTTTCATAAAATGGAGCAAAGGAAGTGAGAAATACTCAATACTTTGGGGAAAATCACACTTGCAGCATAGTACAACTTGTTGGGGAACAGGGGGGAAAAAAAAAAGCAAGCTAAAGAGAAAGAAATGGAGGGAAATATGGACTGGGAGACAGGTTATCGGAACACAAAAAAAGATGGGGCGAGAGAGAGGGAGAGAACAAGGTAAGGTAAGAAGATTTTCTAGCAAGAAGAGAAAATCAGAAAAGTCACTTTACATCCGAACATGCACTGTAACGCGAACATCCGAACGGGAAAAAAACAGAGCCCTAGTCTTCTACTTCCAGCCAGGAACCAGCGTTGTGATGTTGACCTCGAAGTTCGAAGGATGACATTTTATGTAGTAACCTTCTCGGAACCCAGTGGCAACTCTTGTCTTGTAAAAAACCAAAAAAAAAAAAAAAAAAAAATACGTTTTTCTTTTTGTTGAACTTTTGAAAGAAAACTAGGATCTCCCCGTGCGATGCACGGGACGGTGCTTATAGTTCAAATTTCAATGTCATGTTTAACATACAAAATTGAAGTATGTTAATAATGATAGAAAATGTATGTCAACTATTAAAATTGATTTGGAGTAGATTCAATTCAATTAGACTAAAATTCAAATGATGGAATATAATGGATTACTATGGAGAAGATAAATAGTGGAAGAATCTTGAATAAGAAGAAGAATGGTGTAAGAGAGGGAGATGGGTGAATATGAAACCTTACATTATATTATCATTTCATAAGTACATTATATATTCAAATATAATCACTTATATATTCAAATATAATCACTTTAAATTTGATGATATGGAATAGATATAATGCGTGTGAAACGATTCACATGTTAGCTCAGTTTACATATTCTAATGAGAATGTTATGCTTAATCTATTATGGTTTGACTCATCTTTACATTCCAATTCTTGACCCACTCAACGTTTAAGTTTATGATTATTCATATTCCATTCCGTGTTTATGTTTGCAATCTTTCATTTGCTATTGTAAATATTGAATGTAGAAATACTAAATCGTTCAATAGCGAATCGGGATTTTTTTTTTTCTTTCTCTAAAAATTGGATATTTTATAATGCATACATGAGTAACTCATGGATCATTCCAATCAAATTCCTTTTTTTGAATTTTAATATAAATAAAAATGTTAGTGAAATGAAAAAGATCACAGAAAAGAATAAAATAGAATATGCAAGTCGACTAAATCTTGAAGCATCCCTTTCAAGAAAAGAAAAAGATGTGATATTCCACCTTCTATTGTAAAAAACCAGCCTATAGTTTAAGTTTGTTGCCTTTCATATTTCAGTGTAAAAGTAGTGGTTTCAACTCTTTCATATCTTTTTGATCAAAAAAAAAAAAAAACTCTTTCATATCTGTTATCATTAGAAATGTTGTAGAAACAGATTAGTTTAACACCATTTAGCACATTTGGTTATCAATATGTCTTTCAAGGAGCATTCAATAGGGTCTTCTTGTAAGAAATAGACTTCATCAGAACACGTGTAATATAATGACCCACGTATCCTTACAAGCTTCGTTGCATTGAAATGATCTTAACTATGCCTTTTAAGGAGCATACGATAGGGTCTTCTTATAGGAAATAGACTTCATCAAAACACGTGTAATATAATGACCCATGTATCCTTACAGACTTCATTATCATTGAAATGATCTTAAAGAGCATTTGTCATATTGAAATATTTCCTAAAGCAAAAATAAAATGAGTTGAAAGATTGCTTGCATATAACCACAAGCATGGATTGTGCCACTTATAAAGTGGCCTTCGGCTTCAACTAAATGTTTTATTCCAATACATTTAATGTGTGCATGTTATGGTTTGAATGAAATATTGACACTAAATTAATAGTGCGCATTTAAGTAAATTAACGGCGTACATTAACTGCATTTCATTTTTGTTATCACCCATGCGTTGCAAAAATGTTCACCCACATTTATATGCATTGATAAAAAAAAAGTAATAGATGGAAAAAGGAAAAAAAGACAAGAAGGTCAATGTCCTGACACCGTTGAATTCAAAGTCTTGTAATAAATAACTCAATGGCTTAGCCCTGTTTTTATCAAGCCGTTTCTACGGCTTTTCTAAAAATACAATATATAGATGCGTCTACCGGAACGCACTAACGTGTCTCCAATAGTTATATTTCTATTATTTGTTCCCATACATGTTTACTTCTGTCGTCGTAATACGAGTAGAGACAAGGAAGCAGCAGAACCAAACAACTCACCTGAAGTTATTGATATTCATGATTATTACGAACTAGTTATTGATATAGTACTTATTAGTGATGATTAGCAAAGGGATCGATCTCTTTCTTTTGCTTCCTTTTCTTTTTGTGAAAGATATCTATTTTTCCTCACATGGATTACACATGTGTCTGGATTTGTATCACGAAGTCTGCCTAACAAATTAAGCTATAACAAATAGAGTACTTTTCCAGATTTGTGCAGTGAAAGGTTGGTAAAGGGATTGACTTATAATCATAAAGTTGTAAGTTCAAATTTCACTAGCGTGATGATCATATTAGTAGATAATCTATAAATATCTCTGTAAGCTCTTTTTGAGCTTAGAGATATGCCTGAAACCTGATGAGTCCTTAGACCCTGCATATAAAAAAAACAAAAAAGAGCTCTTTTCCATATTCACATTCGGCAGTGAGGCCCGTGAACTGATTTTTTTGGTCCTCAAACCAGTGAACAGTGTTCATTCTTTAGCAAATTCAAGTATTCACAAAACGACCCCATTATGTCATCCATAAGCGGAATCCAGATGTGACGTACTGACGTACCAGTATTTCACTGGGCCTAAAATACAAATGGACCATTTTTTTGATTCGGCCTTCGGCTTCGTTTGCTTACAAAAACAAGAGCATAAGTGCGAAGATAGGACCAATACGCACTGATTGGACTCAGCCACGCTTGGATGTTCAGTTGTCATTTATTAAGGAAAAATTAGAGGTTTTAGGTAAAAACAAGAGTTTACTCTCAATGCGAGGTGAATACAATTCCATAATGATAAAATTGAAAGAATATTTTATAATCTTCCCCCTACCTAAAGAAAAGTTACATAAAGAAAGTAAGGTAGTCAAAGATAGAAATAAATTACATTACCTAAAATTGATGGATACACTGCTGGAACTTGGAAGGAAATATAATTACTTAATCAGTAAAATTACGAAGAAATATAAAAAAGAGAGAAATTATGAAATAATCAATAATAAATTGTATTTATTGATTAATGGATTCACATCGATTCGTTTCATTTTAAGTGTTCAAGAATAAAGTTGATTCTGATTTTCAAACAAATAACTTGAAAGATCTATGGGATTTAAGTTTAACTGTAAATAAGTTTTGGTATACTTTTACCAAATGCCTTTAGTTAAAAATAAGTTTTTGGAATGAATGACTTCACATTCACTAACCCTCTGATTTGCTAATATTTTATAAATGTGATGTTTAGTGGAATTTTGAATGACTGATGAACGAATGTTTTAAAAGACTCAAAAAGCGCACTCTCTGGGGATCGCCTCTACTGTGGCCCCATCCTAATAATGTCTTTCACCAGTTTTCTTCTCTTCTTAATTCTCTTTTGACCACATAACCTTTACCAACGTGTTAAATCGGCTTCCTCAATTTATAATCAACAAGCTCATTTTTGTGATTGGTCTACCCTTGATATTCTTTCCCACCGCCACCCTCAACTTCCTTAATTAACTTGGAAATTAATTTTGGCATTCGATTCCATCAGTTGAATAAAAGGATTGTCACACTTTTTATGAGTAAAGTCTCCAACTGCTACCTTTTATGAATAGGGAAAAAAAATTACTTCAAAGAATTTTATCTCCCGTTACTGACAAGCATTGGTTCTAATAAAAAAAAGGTCACATGACCATTTATATACAAGATATTGAGTTGAAATTTGTGTGTTTCGGGCTCAATATAAGTTAAATTATATTAAGTTATAATACTCCCTTTGGTCCTTATTAATAATTATACATAATTAACAAAGTTATTTAAAATTATTAGTTTTTTTTTTTGTAAAACACAAAATATCTTCGATAAAAGTCATCAGTTAATAAAGTTTAGTTAATCAGTCAGAAAACTCTATAATTCATTAAGGATACTAGGTGAAAAAGATTAATGCTTTAGACAAAGCATGTTATATTACTATTAGGAAACATGTAAAAGCCCCCAAGGGAGTATTTTTACTTTAAAAATGGGTACCCCAATTTGCAAAAAAACGGCAAGAGAGGGAAAGATCAAGTAACGAGACAGGAAAGAATCCACATCCCTTGCTCAAACAAAATGAGGGGTTTTTTTTTATTTTTTTGTTAATTTTTTTATTTGTTTGAATTAAGTTGTATTTAATAGCATGAAGTATTTCTTTAGTAACACCAAATATCTTAAATTAATTAATTTTTAGTGCATCCAACACCATGTTATTATTTGTTCAGTTAGTGAGTATTATTGAAAAAATACTCCATGACACTAGATGCACTAAAAATTAATTAATTTGATATGCTGGTGCTATTGAAAAAATATTTCAGGATATTGGGTGTTACTGAAAAGATATTTGAGGATATTGAGTGATACTGAAAAAATATTTCTGAATGTTGAATTTATTAGAAATTAACTAATTTGGGATAATTGGGGTCAAAAATATTTCAAAGTGCAACATACAATTTAATCCAAATAAATAAGAATATAAAAAAAAATTTTAAAAAAAAAAAAGGGATCCTCACATTTTGTGGGATGAGCTATGAGCAGGCATGTGGACTCGACACAGAAAATGAAAATCCATGCATGAAGCTCTTTTTTTTTTTTAAATCAATTTTTGGGGTGAATATGTGGTTATTATTTAACACATGACATGCAAGGACTAGGGACAGCGAAGGCTGTTGTTCATATGCTAAATACAGAGAACCTCAATGTTCCTCCTATTCAACCATATTGTTGTTCTATGTATGTGGACCGTTCATCAACCATTTATATATGTGGTATTCATTATCCTACCTCCCTGTAAGGTTTACGTCTCATGACATTTGCACAGGGTTCATGAAACCGGATCGGCTGGTCCGGCCCAAAAACCAGTGAACCGGCTGGTAGACTGGTTCGGTCTGGGTTCCTATTTTAAAAAAAAAAAATTATTTAGAATTTCATATTAGTAAGTCTAAAATCTTCAATTTCTCATCAGTTTAGCCCCAGTTTAGTTCCGATTTGACCCCAATCTGACCCACTAATTTTTAACCCAGTACATCGACCGGTTCAGTATCCGATCCGATTTATGAACCTTGCATTTACATATAATTCAATGATTCACACTCAAATAACTTTCTTCTCAAATGCTAAAATCCTATGTTCTCAAAAATAGGTATTCAATTTTATCAACTTTGATTTAGCGTGAGTGAGAATGGCTCTCCAATTTAAACAAAATGGTTAAGCCAATTGATTCTTAAAATTTTGTTTAGGCTTTTTCCCTCTTTTGTCAAAAAGGTTTGTTAACATCTAATAGCCAATATCATTAATTCTAACTTATTATCTCTCTGGTTCTTAATGTAAAATCTAATTTGGGGTTAACTAACTTATTTAATATAATTAAATTAGATCAAATAGAGTATATAATAAAGAGATGTTTGCTTGGGTCATGTATGTAAAAAGATTCTTAGCTTTGTAGCTTGTGGTATTTAACAGAACTGGAAGAGATGAGATGTGGAACAAAGCAATTTAATCTATTAATGGTTATATAAAGTTAAGCATCTATGCTCGAATAGGCGAATGTTGAGTTCACCATTTTCCTCTTTGCTTTTTTTTAAAAAAAAATGTGTATGCAAGATCAGGTGAGAATAAAGTGCATATTCCAATTTTTGCCGCTCAATAAGCACTTTTTCTAACCCCCCCCCCCCCTTTTTCCGAGCAAAACCAAGGATTGAGTTGCATTGCATTTTCACAAGCTTTTCAAAGGTTGGAGAACAAAAATATACTTCATAAAATTAAGATACTAATTATATATCAATTTAAAGCTTGGCTTGTCTCCTTTTAGACAGCAAATTTTCATACTTTTTTGACATCATTTACTTATCCAAAAATGACATATAAACAGACTGCCCTGTATAGAACACACACTGGCAGCATTTTCAGTTTTTGCAACATATATATCCAATGGTCCAAAATTACAACTAGGAGTTATTCCCTATACAATGTTTGCATTCTAAACACAATAACAATGTCAAAATCATCAAAATCATAAAGCTTTAGCCCCTTAAACCATGACCAAACAGACCCCTTACAAACCAAATTGCCAAAACAGAATTTTGTCCAACAAATTGGTCCAATATCATCGTAAATCATCATCTAATCACAAATACACAATTAAATCATGATTAAACCTCCAAAAATACCCCTGTCCGAAATTATGAATAGTACTCACCCTCAAGAATACTCATCCAAACAATAATCCAATCGGTTCAAACTAAAGCTTACGCTTACGTATGCATTTCCGTGATTGGTTTAAAAATCTGGCAGTACTTCATCTGGCAAGAGGTCACCAATCACCTCCAAACGAAATTCTGAAACCATAGAAATGAAGTTTAAGATAAGTTGAAGAAGGTTATAGAAGGGTATTTCGGAAGAAAACACCGATTCGGTAGTGATTTTTTAGGCTAAACTCAGGAAAAATACTATTCATGCTCTCTCTCTCTCTCTCTCTCTTCTAGCATTTTTTTTGTGATTTTTCTCTTGTGTTTGGGCAGCTGAACGAAATATTGAGAGGAGAGAGGGAGTATTAGAGGTTTATCTTCGTCCAACTTCAATTAGCTTGGCCACTTGTCACAAGCTCACGATTTCTCATAAAATAAGTAACTAATTAGTTACAATAATTGGTTTGGCTAACCATGTTAATCTCCCTACTTCAGCCAACATTTATCCCAATTAAAAGGAAAAATAAAGGGAAAATACCAGCTAGGTCCCAAGGTACAGAATTAATCTCAAAAAACTCCCTTTGCAAATTCCAATGTCAGAAAAGTCCCTAGGAACTTTTCTGACATGAATTCCTAATGTCTATTTACAAAAATAACCCCCACTGAAATAATTAAAGAAAACGCACAGAGGAGAGGAGGGCAACATGTTTTTGTGATTAAACCATTAAGGAGATAGAGAAAAAATGCACAGACGAAGAGCGCAGGAGGTGGAACATTTAAGGGATACGTGCTGTTAATGTCGTTTGGAAACCTCTTCTTCTTCATCGTCCATGTACGGGTAGGCAGGCACAGAAGCGAACTGGAATTTTTTTTTTTCTGTGTGAAAGGTTATTGGATTGAGATTGAGGGGTTGTCAAAGGTTGGATCTTGGGCTCAAAAATGGAGTAAGTGGTAGGTGATAGACAAGAAATGCTAAGAATTTGCCACACATGATTTTGATCATTAAAATTGGGGTTTAACCTTGGGTGGGTTATGTTTATTTTAGAGTGCTCTATTTTTGCGGCATAGTTACAGAGGAGTTGCTATTTTTAAGTGAAAATGATGAATGTAATTGTTCTTTCTTGCTGTGAAAACGCTGAAATAAAAACAAAAAATTGTTGTAAATTTGTGCATATGTAGTTGTAAATGCTGCTGTGGAAGTTGTTAATACAAAACCTCTATTGTGCTCTGTTTTTGGACAAGTAAACAGAGTTGTGACGTGCATTCTCGCTGGTTTGTGTTATTAGAAAATGCTAATATGATGATAAAAAAAAGTGTTGTTAACATGTTGTAAATTTGTGCATATGTAGATGTAAATATTGCTGTGGAAGTTGTTAATACCAAACCTCTGCTGTGCTCTGTTTTTGGACAAGTAAACAGAGGTGTGATGTACATTCTCACTGGTTTGTGTTATTAGAAAATGCTAATATGATGATAAAAAAAGTGTTGTTAACGTGTTGTAAATTTGTGCATATGTAGTTGTAAATATTGCTATGGAAGTTGTTAATACCAAACCTCTGCTGTGCTTTGTTTTTGGACAAGTAAACAGAGGTATGATGTACATTCTTGCTGGTTTGTGTTATTAGAAAATGCTAATATGATGATAAAAAAAGTGTTGTTAATGTGTTGTAAATTTATGCATATGTAGTTGTAAATATTGCTGTGGAAGTTGTCCCACAAACTCTCAAAATCTCAAATATTTATGTTTACAACTTGCAAGAAAGAAAGTGTGAAAGATATGTTTACAACAGTTGTTGCTACGTTTACAACACCTTCAGTTCTTTTTACAAGTATTTAAGCTACGTTTACAACTACTCCCACCAGGGACACTAGGGCAGTAACTTGTGCAACAAGCCACAACTTAGACACCACTTTCTTCTATCATTGTTTACAATATGTTCTGCTATATTTACAACATCGTCAGTGATATTAACAACTTAATAAGCGACGTTTACAACTTGCAAGAAAGAAAGTGTGAAAGATATGTTTACAACAGATGTTGCTACGTTTACAACACCTTCAGTTCTTTTTACAAGTGTTTAAGCTACGTTTACAACTACTCCCACCAGGGACACCAGGGCAGTAACTTATGCAATAAGCCACAACTTAGACACCACTTTCTTCTATCATCGTTTACAATATGTTCTGCTATATTTACAACATCGTCAGTGATATTAACAACTTAATAAGCGACGTTTACAACTTGCAAGAAAGAAAGTGTGAAAGATATGTTTACAACAGATGTTGCTACATTTACAACACCTTAAGTTCTTTTTACAAATGTTTAAGCTACGTTTACAACTACTCCCACCAGGGACACCAGGGCAGTAGCTTGTGCAACAAGCCAAACAACATACACACCACTTTCTTCTATCATCGTTTACAATATGTTCAGCTATATGATTTCATTTGCATTTCATTCCTTTCTTTTCCCGTTATGGATGATATGATTCTTCGCAACTCCTCATATGTTGTGTCTTCCTTTACGCATCTTGTTCTTACTAAACCACCAACATATTGCATTTCATCTTCTCCACCATTTAAAAACTTCCCCCTACATGAAAGAAACAAAATAAATTCTTCCCCGAACAACTTCCCATCTTTCATGTCAATCTGCAACACAAACTTCGTATTATCAACTTCCAAAGCAATATTTACAACTTCATACGCACATATTAACAACACGTTAACTACATGTTTAATTCCTGCACATATGCTTTTTTTAATAACACCAAACACACTAAACACAAGGCCAAACCTCTGTTTTCTTCCCCAAAAATAGAGCACAGCTACGGTACGTATTAACAACTTCCACAGCAATATTTACAACTTCATATGCACATATTAACAACAAGTTAACTACACGTTTTATTCCTACACATATGCTTTTTCTAATAACACCAAACACACTAAAAATAAGGCAAAACCTCTGTTCTCTTCCCAAAAAACAGAGCACAGCTACGTTACGTATTAACAACTTCCACAGCAATATTTACAACTTCATATGCATATATTAACAACAAGTTATCTACACGTTTTATTCCTACACATATGCTTTTTCTAATAACACCAAACACACTAAAAATAAGGCAAAACCCCTGTTCTCTTCCCAAAAAACACAACACAGCTACGGTACGTATTTACAACTTCCACAGTAATATTTACAACTCATGTGTACACATTAACAACACGTTAACTACACTTTTTTTCCTACACATGTGCTTTTTCTAACAACACCAAACACACTAAAAACAGGGTCAAACCTCTGTTTGCTTCACCAAAAACAGAGCACACCTACGGTACATATTAACAACTTCCACAGCAATATTTACAACTTCATATGCACAAATTTACAACAATTTTTTTGTTCATTTCAGCGTTTTTCCAGCAAAGAATACCAATTACATTCATCATTCTCACTTTAAACACAGCAGCTCCTCTATTACCATGCCACAAAAACAGAGCACTCTAACATAAACCCAACCTACCCAAGGTGAAATCCCAACTTCAATGATCAAGCTCATTTGTCTACCAAATTCTTAGCTTTTTTTGTCTACCACCTACCACTTACTCCATTTTTTAGCTCAAGATCCAACCTTTCACCAAACCCTCACTCTCAATCTAACCAACTTTCACACAGAAAGAAACAAAATTTTCCAGAGTTCGTTTCTCTACGTTGCTGCACGTACCTGGACGATGAAGAAGACGAGATTCCCAAGAACATTAACGCCACTTTGTATCCCTTCAATGTTGCACCTCCTACGCCCTTCGTCCGTGTGCGTTTTTCTGTTTTTCCTTAATGCCTTGATCACAAATACGTGCTTCACTCCTCTCTCCTCTGTGCGTTTTCTTTTCTTACTTGAGTGGGGGCTATTTTGGTAATTGCTCAAAGGGAAATGCTGTCAGAAAAGTCCCTAGGGACTTTTCTGACATTGGAATTTGCAAAGGGACTTTTTTGAGATTAATTCTGTAGCTTGGGACCTAGCTGGTATTTTCCCAAAAATAAATGGTTGCTTGCTTTATTGGTCAAATGACCATTTTGCCCTTACATTTATTTCCATTTCCCCTTTTATCCGCCATTCCCTCTTTCTTTTAATTCCAAATTAGACTTTGTATCATGATATAATTTAGATAATGGGTTTGGGAATTTTCCACAACTAATTCAGGTCATTATTCACATTTTCTTTCCAAAAGTGTTTTTCTAACATTATTTACATTTTCTTGAGTCATTGAGCCCTTGTACGTATTTTGGGATATTACAGTGGTTGCGAGAGAGGTAGACGAAGGAGAAGGTGACCAGAGAGGAAGAAGACGGTGGCTGTGGCCACAAGGAAGGTAGATTTAGAAGGGTGCCACGAGAAAGAAAGCAAGAAGTGGGAGGGAAGAAGAAAATAGTGTTTGAGGAAAGTTATAAAAAATATTAAAAATATTCTATTGTAGAAATATTCTGGGCAAACGCTACAATATAGACGTTGGGGAAGGGAATCCGAAAAAATGCTGCTGAGACTAAAAATATAGGCATTGGAATTTTAGGGTTTTCGGATATTTTTATAATATTAAATATTATATAAATAAATCATGTTTAATTAATTGCATCAGTTGCCAATTAGCTCAATTGGCACTAGTGCGCGTTTTGTGTTAATTTCTTTATAAAATTTTAACAATTAGCATCACAAAAAAGAAGCAAAATGGCAATAGGGGCCATGGAACTCTGGCTCCCTTAATTTACTTAAGAAACCACATCACTTTGCCTAAAGCATCTAATTGATTAATTTTGAAAACTAATATTGAAAATATAAAACATATAAATGCTAATTAATTACAAAATATATAAATAATTTTTATTTAATTATATCTTTCTCACATACTTTAATTAATTACTATTGACCTGATCAATTATGTTATTTTTCACAAAAGAAAAAATATATTATTTTTCACTCTGACTATTGTAAATATTCATTATATAATATTATCATTTCATTTAAGTATACTACTTATTAAAAAACAAGTATACTTACATCAATTTGATTATAATATAACTATATTATCCCAAATAGTTAATCGTATTGCATACTCCCTTCAATTGTATTATCCCTCTCTCCCTTTCACACACACCATCCCTGACTTCCCCTCTCTCCCTATCTCACAAACTATCCCCTCTCCCACGTTTTGACTCCCTTCCTCACACACACATTGTATCTTTACTTCTCCATCTCTCTTGTGCGCACGCGCACACTATTACAAATATAATTATAATTTCTCTCAAATACACACCATTCCAGTCTCTTCCCACTCCTTCCCTCTCACTCTCATACACAATACACTATCTCTCAAACTCTCTTTATCTCACAATAATCCAAGGAATTACTTTATATTTTCATAACATATTATATCAATAAGCATATTTATTGAATAAATATCATAAGTTTTTTAAAAAAAAACTAAACTTTTGAAAAATTGCAAATAAGACTTTCATCGGTGACACAAAAGTCGCCGCTGAAACACTCTTTCGGATGCTACATGTGAGAGTTTCCACTGAAATCACTAACATTTAGTGGTGACAAAATATGTCACCACCGAAAGTCAATACTTTCAGGGGTGACATTAAAAGTCACCACCAAATGTCATTGCTGAAAGTCTTTTTATTTTTAGTGCCAACATTGACTATTTAACAAACAGTCCTAACACATGCTGCACAACATTTTGGCTCCCAACGGCCCTGCTTGCCACTGCAGGGCCTTCTACAAGACGCAATGGCGGTACAATCTTCTCCTTTTTTTTTTTGTTATCATTAAATATTATCAGAATGTTGTGTCAGGCAGACTGTTGGTTAAATAGTTAACATTGAAAAAGATACATGTGGACAGAAGATCATGTAACATCTTATGAGGAATAAATAATATACAACTTCATTTTATAGTAGACTTTTGCCAAACTAAAGAGAGAGCGCGCTCGTGTGTGGCACTATACACTAGTTTAATTGCCACCTCTTAGAAAACAATCAGTTTAATCTAGCAACTTGCATTGTCCGGTGTCAAACATTGAATGGCAACACAAGTAATTCCTTGTTCTACTTCTAACTAAGCTAGGAACCTGATTGTCGTCTTGATCACTAGTTGCATTGTCCGGTGTCAAACATTGAATGGCAACACAAGTAATTCCTTGTTCTACTTCTAACTAAGCTAGGAACCTGATTGTCGTCTTGATCACTATGGTTTAAAAACATTTTAACAACTTCTGCCAACCTCGTCATAAGGCTGAACTTTGGTTTAATATAATTATTTAAAACATATATAATACATTATTTATTTATTTTTACTTCACATACCATTATTATATTAATGTACATGTTATATAATTTTGACCATTCTAATAAGCACATTATTTTTATTATTTTATGAGAGCAAAAGAGGAAAATCATTTCGGCCCTAGGGCTTAATAAATATTAATGTCAGGCGCAGAAGGAAAAGCAAGAATTGCAAGTGCAGGTTGTTTTTCTTTTTACTGAAATGTTCCAAAAATATATGAAAGTTCACGGAACAAAACTAAAAGACAGGTGCCAAAACTAAAACTCTTCTGATCCTTCTTTTTTAAGTAGTTTTTATTTTTATCCTTATACGTACTTAACTCAAACCAAATACTCATGAAATTATAGGAATAAAAAACCATAACATGAAACTACATGGACCAAAAAGAAAATTTCATGAAACTCTAAGCAATGAAAATAGTATTAACCCAAATATTTATTACTCCCTCTAATCCTAAATATAAGACAGAGTTAACTTTTTTGGAGAGGTTAAAGAAGCTAAATAAGTTACTTAATCATATCATATGTTGTGTATAATTAGATTATATATCAATTTATAAGTTAAGAAAATAGTTTTGAGAAAACACAATAAACATAAATACTTTAAAATAATTTAATTAGCTTTCTTAATATCTCCAAAAAAAAATCAATTTTATCTTATATCTAGAATGGGAGGGAATATCAAAGAGTAGAGATTGGGCTTTTAAGTTGCTAGGAACTCAAAGGTTACGACCGCGCCTCTAAGCTAGAAAGGACGTGGCATCCATGATGAGCACTTGGTGCTCATCATCCCGTGGAGCATCCTGGAAAGCTTGAAACCATATACCCAATTCATCAATACGGCCACCTTCACTTTCTTCATCAGCAAGAATCCGAATTCCATAGAGCAGAGCCATATTTACACGTACTGCATCACCAATCTTGGAATTCCAACAGGAGTGAATAATGATCTTGAGCACATAGATCAACGCAAATACACCAAGAGCAATCTTAATATTCATTTTCATGGCGGTGACTATGAGACATCCTAGGAAAAAATTGGACATACCCACATCAAACTTGGGTTGGATTTGTTTAGACAAGCTGACCGTCATGAATGCAAAAGCTGCAGAGGAAACAAGGCTTAACATATTCCTTCCTCGTCCTTTGTTGTCTTCCCCGTCATGTTGTTTACATCGGTCATCATAAAAAGAATAGAGAGAGGTGAGTATGAGAGCCAGAAACACTACTTGCGCTTTCAACAATAAGGCCCCAGAGAACTTGGGACACTTGTTTGCAAAGAGAGTCAGGACGCAGGATATGGTGCTCAGAATAGAGTATACGACGATCTTGAACAAAGTCCAGTGTGCAAACAGGTCGTGGAAGGAGTGGCTCAAAGCATAACAGATGAATCCAACTACACATGACACGAAGCCTAGGAATCTCCAAACTTTTGGATGGATCTCAATGTTGGACATCGTACGTTGTGGTGGCTGAGACACTGATATCAGACGGTGAGAGAACTAACAATGAAATTAAAGGAGATCAGATGGGTGGGGTAGACGCGTTTTGGGTAATGAGAAGAAAGTACTTGGATATGGGGATGGTTTTGCTGAGACACTGCGTTAGTCATTTTGCTTATGGGTCAACCAGAAACTCTAATTAACAAAGTAATGGCACGCGGTGATTTTATATTCATAAATTCTGTTTGTTGTAATCATTGTTGCATGTCGGCAGACATATGAAGCCAATGATCTTGACTTTTAGAAGAGAAAACGAGTCCTATTTTGTTTCCCACCTGCGAAATTAAGATAAGTTGAACGCGGTTTAATTTTTTTTTTTTTTTTTGTTTGCTCAAACGCGGTTTAATATTTGATGATAATATTAATATTAATACTATATATATATATATATATATATATGCCAAAAAGGCAAAGCATAACTTTTGAGATGGGAGATATAAGTCTGACCCCAAGCTTGTATCATCAATAAGTGGAGTGCTCATCTCAAAACCATCCATATTATTATATAAAAACCTTCTTGGGAGCACATTTCATGAATGGAGTGCTCATCTCAAGACCATCCATGTTGATTTTGGATGGGAGCTTATCCGGATTATGAGTCTTCTAGATTTAATCTAAACCGTCCAGATTTAGTTACTTTTTATTTCTATTTTTTTTAGATAATTATTTTAATATGTACATAATTTAAAATAAAAATATAATCCCTTAACTATCTTATTTTCATAAATAATTTTTATTTTAAAATAATCAATTAAAATTTTAAATCTAAACTATTGAAATGATTGGTAGACTAGTGATTGTATATCTCATCACAATGATAAGTGTAACATCCTGATTTTTGGTCACCAAAATTTCTTATATTTAAGAGAATAAAATGGTGAATTAAAGAATACACGGAATGACAAAACAAGGCAATTAGTGCTCATACACAACATTATTATGTGGGAACACAAATGGCACAAGTTGATGTTTGCTACCGGTGAGTTTTCCTATGTAGCAGTCTTGTTGTGTGGCATTTTTAAATAGGCAAATGAAAGTACAAAATTATGAAATTTTACATATTGAAAGTAGACATCCTAAGATTTAATGTGATAAGTCATATGGCTCAATTAGAGTTATAGACAAAATGTTATGAATTTTTTAATTCAGCCCAGAAAAAACTGTGAATTTTTTGAAACAAAATGTAAAGAATAAAAATTTGGGAATGATGTGCTTCCAATTGGCAAAAGGCTATATTTTTTCTTCAAACTAGACTCAATAAGGGTTCTATAGCCTTTGAAATTACTCTGATATAATGTCTACAAATTTAATTATGATTTTTCAAAGTTAGGGCATAAATCTGCCAGAAATTGTCACAAATCCGAAAATGGGAAAAAAGTGACACAAGTATACATATGACTTGAACAATGTTATGAAGCCAATTTGGGCCTAAAGATAAGGACCCTAGGACGTCTTTTACATGGGCCAAGAGAGCAAAAATACTAGTTGCAATATAATTGGGCTTATGACCATATTCTATGTACATAAAAGTTACAATTTGGATTTTTGGGAAATTGAATAATTATGACAATTATGATCCTAATGTTATAAAATTGTATTTCTTCATCTCTTTCTCCACAAAACCGTGCATCCATGAGAGCACAAGAGAGAGAAAGCTTGTGTTGAGTTCTAGAGAGAAGGAAGGAAAAATCTCACAAGCTAAGTCGATTTCTTCGGTGAACTCATACCTAATATGTATAATCCTTCTCCCAAACTTCTCTTCTATGTTATTTAAGGTGTTTTGAAGCAAAGATTTGGTGTTTAAAGAGCTAGGGTTTCAGCCATATTAAGGAGAGCCAGAAGGAAGCGAAAGGTAACTTCCAAACCTTCGAATACTGATTGTTCTGGCTGCTGAGAGTAGTTTAATCGGTGAAATTTCGTCGGATTGTCTTTAGTTTTAAATTTGGGAATTGAGATGACATAAGGGTTTTGCAGCCAAAATTTGGTCTAAATGGTAATTGTAACCTAATTAAATAGTTGATAAAGTGATTAGGAGTAGAAAGGAACACGTTTGCGGAGTCGGAATCGAAAAACCCCAATTTTTTCTGGAGTATTGTTCAATTCTGCCAGAGCAAGAAATGGGGCTTAGATTTGGATTTTCAATGATTTGATGATTCCATTGAGTTCAAGAGGGAAAATTAGGTGGGGTTACAGTTGGTCACTTTTTCGAAAAAGCCCAAAAAAGCATAATTACGACAAATGCCCTGAAACCCTGAAATAGGAGCTGCCAAGGCCATTCTTGTCTTTTGGCAGTGAATTTGGTAATTCTTAGTCCAAAACTGGATTCCTTGGGCGAAAATATGGTAGAATAGCCGCAGTAATAATTTCAGAAAAAGTACAGTCGAATCGGGTATGGCGGGGCCGAGCCAGGTCGAATCCCCAAGGGTATTTTGGTAAATTTTCACAGTAGGCTTATATAACCACTATAAACACTATGAAAGTGCCTAAAATGGTACATAAATGAGTTTTAACCTATTCTTGTACATTTGACATTTTAGGACCGAATTGAGAGCTGAGTTGTTCGCACGCATATCGAGGAACGTGTATTTGAGGTGAAGAGGTTTAAGGTAGTAATTCTATCTTTCATTCACTATGTAATTGTTTATATATGCTTTGTATATGTCATTTTCCGTAATATGTATGATGCATAGTGCCTACGGGTACACCGAACAAGGTGCCTACGGATACACTGAACTTGACCGAACATAGTGCCTACGAGTACACCGAATTATGCCCAGTCTTTGGTCTCGAGCCCAGCTGAGGTACGGAACGAGTAGAGGTTGCAATAGTGGTTGGCTCTGAATGTTTCTGATCGAACTGAATAATGTGTTATTATAATATTACTATACGTGGTATTTGGCATGTTTATCATTACATTTTCTATGATAGATTTTCTGTTATTACTGAGATTCATTTGAATCTAACCCTTTTTCAAAATTAAAACATTCCAGCAGAAGCAATCGGCTCTAGAGGCGAAAAGATAGATACCGACAACTGAGGTGTTCGGGTCATGAAGAATGCAGCTGGTGATTATATTTAGTTTACTTTTGGATATTTTGGAATTTTGTAAATATTATCAAACCCTGCGGGGATGATTTTTGTATGTAAACAAACACTTTTTATCAGTATATTTGTATTATTTTTGTATGCCTGTGGAACTGTGCCTTTAACACTGCGCATATCGAAATGTTAATAAGTGTTGACAATGAGCACCCAAATAGGGTAATTGTTTGCTGTTTACATTTCAACAACTAATCACACAAACTGGGCGCTAATTGATTGTTAACGTGTGTTATTAGTCAGGCGATTATACACACACACACTCTCACAGAACATCAACGTATTATTCAAATTCACAGAAGTCCAAAAAGCCAAAAGGAAAGCAAGAATGGCAAGTGCAGGGTGTCTCCCTATCATGTAAGTTATATGTGGACAGAAGATGCAACAACTCATGAGAAATAAATAATATACAACTTAATTTTTTCATAGACTTTTTTTTTATAGTAAATGATAATCTACAAACACCTCAGAAGCTATCCTCCTGAGTCAACATGCAATCTCATTATGTTTACATCATTAATTAAAAAGTTGGTAATAGCATCAGGGGGTGATTCTGTGATATGAAGATCAATCGCCATCTTCCAAGCTTCTTTTGCCATAGCGTCTGCAACTGTGTTAACATCCCGTGTGCAATGTGAAATTTCCACTTCCCAATCTCTATCCAGCAGTGTGTGAATCTCCACCACAAGCTGTAAGTCAGGGTGTTCCCGAGATACCTTACCCTGAACAAGATCCATTACTTCACTATAATCAGACTCAATTATAATTTGTCTGTATCCTCTATCCCATGCCAATTTAAGTCCCCACAAAACACCCCAAGCTTCCGCAGTTACTATCGTTCCTTGCCCAATCTAGTACATAAACACCATCAAAAAGTCACTATTGTTATCTCTCAACACACCTCCACACGTGCAAGTCCCTAAGTTGTCATTCCTAGATCCATCGGTATTAATCTTCACCCACCCAAGCGGTGGTGGCATCCATTGGTGTTGATTCCTTTCTGCACTCCTATTTTGAAGCAAGCTTGTATTACCCCATGTTAAGCAGACACGAGCACGAGCTAAAATAGCCTGTGTACTCCAAGTATTATTATTAAAACATCTGTCATTACGAGCCAACCAGATATACCGGCATAGTACCGTAAACCAAAGACGAAACTCGAATCCCTGTATCACGTCTTTTCTCCTCGCACACCATGTAAGCCAGTCATTTCTCCCAAACATGCCAAAAAATCGATCACGCCAATCCGGCTGTAAGAATCCTTTCCATAATTCAGAAGTGAATGGACAATCCCGCAAAACATGGAGTACTGACTCGCGTGAGTTATGGCATATATCACAAATACCCGTTGGATGACTACCACGGTGGTAACGCATCATGTTTGTCATTAGTCGACCATGAAAGCACAGCCACAAGAAAATACGGTCCCTTTGAGGAACTTTCAATTTCCAAACACATCTCCTCCAGTTATTACTGAGAGGTTGTTGTGTTCCCACTAGGTATTTGTAAGCGGACCTGATGGTAAAAACTCCATTTGACGACCACCTCCATACCGGAAAATCCTCCCCATTTAGCTGATTGATATTAACGCAAGTAATAGCTGTACAAACTTGGCTTGGAAGTAGGTGATTAAACTTGCTCATATCCCATTGTCCGAATGAAGTGATACAATCAGCTACTCTCCATTCAGTAACATTTCTCGGCAGTTCTCTGATTACCAAACTCTGAAGCTTGTCAAAATGCGATACCCATATGTCATTCCAGAAAGAAGTGTTCTGTCTATCGATAACTCTCCATGTTAAGCTATCTTTGATCTTGTCCCAACAGTTACGAATACCCCTCCACGTACTAGACTCTGACCGGCGCTTCTCAACTTTAGGAATAATATCATTGCCGCCTTTATATTTTTCTCGCAAAATCCTAACCCAGAGCGAATCTCTTCTATTAATCATATTCCATCCAAGTTTCATCATGAAAGCCTGGTTCTGTTGACGTGCCAACTTAAGACCCAGGCCTCCATCCTCCTTACGTACACATACGAGGTCCCAGGATACTAGATGAGGTTTTCTGCTAGCTGAGCTACTACCCTAGAGGAAGTTACAACAACGTTTATCAATTTCATCACAAATCCCCAAAGGAAGAGGCACTGTCTGCATAGCATAAGTTGGCATAGCCGACATAACAGAAGACACAAGAGTATGCCTGGCAGCTATTGATAACATGTTAGACTTCCAATTGGCCAGACGAGCATCCATCTTATCCAGAAGAAAACTATACATAGCCTTTGATCTTCGTTCATGTAAAATAGGCATACCCAGATATTTCCCCAGATTCGATGTCGGAGTAAAATTTAAAAACTCGCTGATTTCTTTGCATTTTAATTGATTTACATTCTTAGAGAAGTAAACTCTTGATTTTCCAGCATTTACTTTCTGTCCCGAAATGTCACAGAAGTCATCTAGTATAGCCTTAATAACCCCTGCGTTATCTAGATCTGCTTTTGCAAACAAAATGAGATCGTCAGCAAAAAAATATGAGAGACAGGAGTACCTCGTTTGGAGAGCCTAAACGGTTGCCAAACACCCTCTTCCACTGTCGTTTGGATAAGATGCCCCAATCTTTCTATCATGATAACAAAAAGATACGGCGATATTGGGTCACCTTGTCTAACCCCTCTGGAAGGGCAAAACATGTTAGTAGCCTCTCCATTCCAAAGCAATTGCAAATGAGACGTCGACATACAAGCTTGAATAACTTTACTAAGATATTCAGGAATCTTGAGTTCTTTTAGACATTCGTAGACAAAATTCCATCTCACTCGATCATAAGCCTTCTCTAAATCAATCTTAATTGCCATGAAACCCTTTTTCCTTTTTAAAGACTTCATAGAGTGAATAATCTCCTGCACAAGTATAATATTATCAGAACTCTGACGCCCTTTAACAAAACTGCACTGATTCGGGGCTATCACCAAAGGCATAATTGCCTTAAGTCTGTTTGATATAACCTTCGTAACAATCTTGTAAACAACATTGCAAAGACTTATAGGACGAAAATCACGAAACGTCTCTGGATGTTCCACCTTCGGAATGAGAACAATCTGAGTCCCATTGATTTGTCGTATCCACATCGGATCATTAAAAACTCTTTTCACTAATTCAATCACTAACGGTCTTACAGTTTCCCATTGGCTTTGGTAAAATAGCGGATTGAATCTGTCTGGCCCTGGTGCTTTCAGCGGCCCCATATCAAACAACGCTCTTTTAATCTTTTGCTCTTCAACCGATCTCCCCAGAATATGCAAATTTACATCGTCAATCTCAGGATAAGTGCATCCGAATACTAAAGAGCCATTATAATTATGGGTTTCTGTATACAAAGTTTCAAAGAATTGGCTTCCCAATCTCATAATATCCGCTGCATTATATGTCCATTCCCCATATTCAAGCTTTAATGCTTCAATTTTATTCCTTCTTCGTTTGCCATTAGCCACAGAATGGAAGTATCTAGTGTTACGATCTCCATCCACATACCAATTAGCCCGAGAGTATTGAAGCCACATGACTTCTTCCCTTGCCAAAAGCTTTTCAAGCTCTCCCCATAGTTCCCCACGTAACTTTTCAAGGTGCTCCGAGATACCTATCGAAGTCATCTTTGCATTAATCCCATCTAATCTTCGATATAATCTGTCTTTTATGTAGGATATATTACCGAAAACCTCTTTATTCCATAACCTCAGATCCTCAGTAAATTGTTTAATAGATCCGCACCAATCATCCTCCACCTCCCAGTGTGAATGAACAAAATTCTTGAAATCATCATGCATAACCCAGGGAAAGAAAAATCTAAAAGGCCTTCGATTCTTTGCCGTAAGAATATGAGATTCAGTATCAACCAACACCGGACAATGATCGGATTTATATTTCGGCAAATGAGTAACTGTGGCATTAGGATTATTTCTAAATCAGCAGTTATTAACCAAGACTCTGTCTATTCTGCTCTGGCTATTCAGATTCCCCCAAGTAAATTAAGGTCCATTAAAACCAATATCAAGTAACTCGCTACTCAGAAGCCAATTCCAAAAAGACCTATCAATACCATTAGTCTTCCTGTGATTCTTACTCCAGCGTTCCTCGGGATGAGAAACAGCATTAAAATCACCAATCACAACCCAGCCTCCCATAATCAATTGCCGAATACCCTCAAGAGTCTGCTACAGTTGACGTCTAATAACCATATTTGGGTGCCCATACACCACAGTTAGAGACCATTCATCCCCGGTACCTTTATTAACCACCCCGTGAACAAATTGATCCCCTGAAGAAGTAACAGAGAAATTTAAAGTAGAATCCCAAAACAACCACATATCTCCACTAAAACCACGAGCTTCAACCACGTGTATATTCATCAATCCCAACTTCCTAGCAATAAGTTTAGCTTTAACCCCTAGTTGTCTAGGCTCCAAAAGCGCAAATAAATTAACTCCATGTCTGGCAACAAGATCACTAAGTAACCTTCAAAAGGAGGCACCACCGGCACCTCGAGTATTCCAAGTCATAATAATCATTAAAAAATTAATAAAATAAAAGAAGAACACAAACAACCCAGGCATTATTGAGACAAATGTCCCTCCTGAACATCCTCAATCCCATGCATCACCACGTCATCAACACCTCCAAGTGGATTAAGTCGAGGTACCACAGTCTCTCCTCCTTCTGCACCTGGGTCAATAGGATTAGAGGCTTCTAGACGAATAGCGGTGGAATTGGAATCTAATTTCATAACATTCTTCTTTCTTCCTGACCCCACTTCCCCACTTAAATTACAAGATATTCCAGCTTCTTGTGTTTTCTCCACACTCAATATTTCTTGGGAAGGTCCCTCCTCAATCCCTTTCTTCTTAGCTACTTGGATCCCACGTGTTTTATTCAACTTATTAGAATGCCCAACATTGTTCACAGCATCACCACTAATCTCCTTTTTTCTTACATTTGAAATATCCGATCTATTATTACCCTTGCTCCCTTTATTTAGAACAGGTAGATGACCAGTTTTTTCTTTCGTATCCCACGACCTATCTTCTGTCTTTGAACTAACATGAATCTTACCCTGATATGCGTTACCACCAGAACCGCCATCAATAATTGTCATGTCTTCAACATTCAGAGCCTCAAACCAAGATCCTCCTCCCATATTTCTAGAAGGTAAATCACGCCTAGGCTCACGACTATAATTGCCATTCCATGCATTCGAGGTCCATTGCCCCCTTCTCCGACTTGGCGCCACCATCCACTCCCCATACATTCCAGCAGTTATTTCGGAGGATGTGGACGATGGTGTTATAGCTGTAGAATTCGACGTGTTATCCGTGCATGCTGACTTTGACGTATTTGTTACTTGATTATTTGTGCAATGTTCAGTATCATGACCATACCGCCCACATAAGAAGCAAATCAAATGCAGACCCTCATAAACAATCTTCTTTTCTTTCCCATTAATCATCATGGATGGAAGCAAAGGTGCATTCAAATCAATCTCAACACATACGGGCAAAACGCCCTTTGGTTTGCCTAAGGGTATTATTATCCACTTTTAGAACCCTTCCTATTTGGTTACCCACCACATATAAAATACCCTTATCATAAAAATCAACAGGGAATTTAGGAATTCTTACCCATACTGCAATTTTGGAAACCTCACCAGAATTGGGATCAAACTCTGACTTCCATGGCTGCACTGCTAAATAATGATCCATGTATAACCAAGGGCCTCCTGTTAACGCAAAATCATAGTCCTCTTTATTGTTCATACAAACCAGAAAATACCCGGAGCCTATCTCAATAGTTTCAACCTGCCCTCTACGTCCCCATAGTTGTTGCAGTTTTCGACCCAATTGATCCTCCCGCACCATTCTGCCAAGTAATCTAACGAACAATGATGTTGACCATTTCCGTGCTAGCTTCATTCTAAACTCCGGAGACATAATGATATTTAGACCCTTCTTCGTTATCTCCACCTCAATTCTGGACTTCTATCCGTCCCCTTTCCACCATTCTTCTTCTTCATCTGAACATTCCTCCCTTGTCTGATCTTCGACACATGCCTCCTTGTACGATCTTTTTTGTGCTTCCGGTATAATTGTTTCTTCTTCAATATCCTCATCCCTCATCCAGTCCTCAACCCGTGGGGCTAATGATTGCTTACCTGTGAACTCTTCATTATCATCTCGAATTTTCTTTGAATTACGCTCCAATGCATCACTCTTGTTCATCATCGGCACTGAAGCCATTCTTTCAGGACTACGTTCCCTCTCACGTTCAATCATGTCTAGCAGCTCCAAAGCCGTCCAGACAATGAAAAAGTACAATCTTGCACAAACTTAAAAAAAACCAAAAAAAATCCAAAACAAAAACAAAAAAACAATACAAAACAAAAAAACAAAAAAAAAACAAAACTCTTCTTTGCTTACCTCTCTCCGATAGCCCCTCAACGGTAACTGACGAAAAGGAAACTCAGATCGGCAATGAAAATGGGAAAGCAATGTCTGAATCAAAGACGTTGCAGCAGATCGACGAAGAATTGTTCAGGTAAAACTAGCAACCACAACGCAGATCCGTCGAACAGAGGAGATCATATAAGAAACACGAAAAATGTAGAATCAGATCCTCCACCCGAAGCTAAACCTAGATGACGATCGCAGCAACGAGGTTGAGATCCAATCGAATAGATTATTTATCGTTTCAGGCGCGTTCTCACACTATTCTCATCGACAGTGAGTCGCTTCACGAACTCTGAAGAAGCAGATCCTCCACCCGAATCTAAACCCAGGCTCCGACCGAAGCTTGAGCTCACCGAATGAAGGAGTACACACACACACACACACACACACACACACACACACACACACACATATATAGCACAATACACCAGTTTAATTGCCACCCTCTTAAAAAACAATCAGTTTATTCTAGCAACTTGAATTGTCCAGTGTCTACCAATGAATATGGTAATGTTTGTCCATCTATAAAAATAAAATGCGAGGTCTACTTGATTCAAACTCCATTAACTTGTTGAAAAATTCTTGGTCCCTTAATTTGCACGACATGTGTGTGTGTGTGTGTGTAATTATCGGGGCCAATTGAACACTTGCGCAAGATGAGTCCGTTATTTCCGGTGTGAAATGAGGATGAGTTGAAAGTGGATTTATATCGATAATGATGTAGTATAATTCACATAATGCTTTAAAAACCTGGTATACATAACCATAACTTTTGTTTGGAGAGTGTTATTTAACATTCATATCTTAGCCAACTCATCGTTATTGGTTAATTTGTTTAACAAAATATTTTCAAATAATATATCATTTGATTTGTGAAAATAAGAATCCAAGCTTATTTTTTTATTAAAAAATTGTCTTATTGCAGAGAATCTCAAGCAAATCATGAATTTCCTAACCAACGGCTAATTGACAACGCAAAAAATTGGAAATTGCATTGAGATCAAGTAAAAGGAGACAGGTTTGTTACATGAAGCTATACAAAGGAACGATATGGAGGCTGACTTAGCTTGCAAAATCAAGGAGAGGGAGTCTCTCTATCATTCAATATTCAAGCCTTACAAGGATACTGTTAATAAATTCAAAAAGAACCTTCATTGATAACAAATTATTGTTTACAAGATAAAAATCAACCACTTGAGTTTAACAATGATCATCTTTTGAGGGTGACTAACTACTAACTTTAACTCTAGGGATTTTGAAGGATACTCAAATTATTATCCTCCTTCTACGTAGAGACTTTTCTCTCTTAACCTTTGGTGAGGACTCCACATTCACATACTTTGATTCATATAATTAGACCTCTATTTATAGGGTCTTATAATTATTAACTACCTCGTTAAGAACTTAACTAACTAATGATTTAATATCTACAACCGATACAACAATATGTTAAGAGCTTATTTAAGTGTTGAGTTGTATCCAAAGAAAAAATCACTACTTTGTAATAGTCCAATAAAGAGCTCAAGTGTTCCCTACCCATAGCTAATTATATTTGCATGAGAAAAACTAAAATGATTCTTTTTCTAGGCTGTTTGCCTACATTAGTTTTGGTAAGAGCCGTGCTATGCAAATGCTCTGAAAGAGTGTTAATTCTTGTTAAGTTGAATAAAATTTTAAATGAATCCTTTGAGGTGAGCTGTGTAATATATTTTAAGTTGAAGGAAAGCCTGAGAGGATTTCAAGTGGACAGATCATACTAAATTAATCTTCCGAGATTTTGAAGAGACCAACAAGACTGATAAATGTAAACATAGGCATTGGAAGAACCCAATAACGTGCTTTGCCTGGAAAACTTCGTGAACATTGGCAACAGAAGTCTTCTAGAACCTGATTGTGATATTGACTTCGAAGGATGACATTTTAACAACTTCTAGGAAGCAAGGGAAAATCCCTCAAAAAGAATTCTAAAAAAATGAAAAAACATAAAGGTGATCCGAATTTGCATATTCCAGCAAAGATGCTAGTGTCTAAACTGTCTTTACTAAAATTAAAAGAAAAGATTATATTGCCCTTCCATTTTTTTAATTAAAAATAATTACCTCCACCGGCCGGCCGGCCACCGGAGCCCATATTGCCCTTACATTTACGAATTCCTAATCTGAACATGTGAATTCCTTATCTGAGCTTTAGGAATTAATTATCTAAACTTGTGAATGGGCTGAAAGAGTAAGTGAAATTTTTACTTAAACAAAAGTTAGAATTCCTGATTTGAACATGTGAATTCCTTATCTCAACTTGTCAATTCCTTATCTAAGCTTGGGAATTCCTTATCTAAACTTATAAATGGTCTGATAAAGTAAGTGAACTTTTTACTTAAAAAATGAAAATTGTGAATTTCTTATCTAAACTTGTGAATTTCTTATCTCAATTTTCCAATTTCTTATCTGACTTGTTGATGGACTTGGTAAAGAGGTTTATATATATATATATATATATATATGTATGTATGTATGAATATATATATTTGTCTTACTTATATTATTAAAGAGTTGTGGTGACTCAATGGTAATGCACTTTTTGTGCAACCAAAGTGGTGGGCGTTCGAACCCCACCCCACCACTTTGGGAATAAATATTCCCAAGGGAATATTCCCTAAAATATTCAGAGGCAATGTTCCTAAAGGCAGGGAATATTTATTCCCACTTTATTACAAATTTTTGTTTCAAGGGAATATTTGTTTCAAACAAATTTGTTTAACAAAATATTTTCAAATTTTTATGTTTTCAAACAAATTCTTTCCCCTCTTTATTACATAAATTGATGCTATAATTAAGAACAATTGTTTCAAACAATTCTTTCCCCTCTTTATTCTTAATTATAGCATCAATTTATATAATAAAGAGGGGAAAGAATTGTTTGATTCACATAGTATAAATAATTGATATGGACATTATTTTTTATAATTAATATCTTATTATCTTGATACAACAACAACCACTATTATTTTATTAGGTGAGATTAGTTATATGAATCACACAACGCCATTAAACTATATTCATTATAGAAAAAATAGGTAAGTATCATTGTAATGAAATTCCATCACCGGCATTTAGTCGTCGCCAATGTGGATGTAATGGCAGCGGCTGCTGGTGATGTTATGTCTATATTATTCATTTTACACCTTGTATTAGTTTAAATAGGGGCCACTTACCTGGTTGCCAGCCCAGCTTCTCATCTTAGAACAAAACATGTAGCTTTATATTTGTATTTTGTTGTTGAAAGTACATATTGCAACCAATCAACTTCTGGCTAAGTAACCCACTTCCATCACTTTCACAAAACATGCCTCTTCATCTCTCTCTTTCTATCAGGAGACATCACTTTCACTGTATGTAGTATCTTATAATCAATTTGGAACCTTTACTTTTTGGTTACTTAATGAGAAGAATAAGTCATAAACAAAGGCTCTAAGTGGGTAAGTTTTCTCTCCCTTAGATTTCGTGCCAAGAAAGTTGTGTGTGTATGCAAGACATGGGTCAACACAAGAGTTCGCCAGACCATCCACCAGAATCATTTGGGGACAGCCGGAACAAAAAGAAGCGTATGGAGGAGGTGCTGACTACAATCATGGATGATGATATGGTAGAGAAAGAACCAGATCAGGACTTGCTTCATATGGAAGAGAATGTGATTGAGCAGCAAAAGGCATGTATCAGGAGGTGCTACTAGATAAACCACAGATTCAATCCTACAAACAATCCCTTTTGGGTTTCAATGGAATGGCAAATGATGGGTATTTTGTAGATTCAGACGACTTTCTCTTTGGTGAAGAAGAGATTTTCTAGAAGATGCCGGAACCATTAGAGGAGGTTTAAAGACTTGAGGAGATATATCCGGTGGTTCCTATTTCTCAAGAGGAGTATAATGAATGGTGCAAACTTGGAATTTCTCTCTGATCATTACAGCTCTAGGCAAGCGGGTTAATCTCTTTCTGTTAAAGTCCTATCTCATAAAGATGTAGCCAGTATAGCCATAGGAGAGAGTTATGCTCCTAGAATTGACGTGCCACTCAGGAGTATGTTGAAAAGGATGTCTCGAGTACTGTCGTTAAGCGGCCAAAACCACAGCCGGAAAAGCTGAACACAGAGACCATCGAACAGTTTGGTCCGTGGATGTTTGCTTCGAAATATGCAAAGGCAAGAAGTTCTCAGTGGTTCAACTTGACAGAGGGACACGTTGATCAAGCACCAACAAAAAGTACTATGCCTATCACAAAAAATTGTCAGAGGAGATGAATTGCAAGTTACCAAATCACATTTTATGCCTTTGGAAGATACGGCAGCAGGTGACGAAGAGGGGAAATACGAGGAATGAAATGATGTTTGAGCCTATAATTTCAGAGAGAGAGATGGCGGGGGGTCACATCAAATAAAAAGAAGACAAATGTCTTGAATAGTGGGGAGGGGATGGCAAAGGTCAAAAATAAGGCGAAGACTTCAAGCTCCACAATTACTAGAACAATGGGTCAAGGAAGAGATCATTCGACACAGCATCTAAAGCAAAGTAGTAGGTCGGCTTGAATAATCAACTATTAGAGGTAGGGTGGATAATAACCAAGGGAACCCAAGTGGCAAGAGTAAGACCATGGTCTTGAGTTAGAGGATCCATAATGTTGTAAGTGGTAGTTTGGATTTGATAGCTACAAAGCCCAATCAAAACATGTGTCATGAGGGAAAAGCAACGGTTGGAAGGCCCACGAGGGACTATGCTGGAGATTGTAAACAGGGCGGAGATAACTCCACTAGTGTGATGAACAAGATCAAATAAGGTCCTTCAACGGTTATAATAGTGGAACCAAAACCTCCAGATCCCATAGTTGTACAAAAGCTAAGAGAGGACGTGCACATGGTCGAGGAAAATAATGCCTTAGGGACTGGAGATGAAGACTATAATTGTCATGAGGATGGGATGAATTGGACGAGCTTCCAGAGACAGTACAGACTAGGTAATGCCTTGGTTTTATTTTGTGGTTGCATTATATAATGATTTTAGCTAGCTGGAATTGTAGGGTGGCCAGGAGCCAGACCTTCCCAATTTTGCTTAAGGATATAGTTAAAAAAAATAAAATTGATGTTTTGTGTTTAATTGAACTACAGCTGGGAATTTGGGCTAGGCCTCGGGTTACGGGCCACCAGCCTGCCCCTTCGAGGGCTGGCATCAAGCTCGCCAAGGAGGGTTGGCAAGCCAGCCCGCCTATTTTTAAAAAAAATGATTTCACTTCTTTTTTTTTTTTTTAAATTCTCACTCCCTTTCTCTTTGACCCACTCACATTACACTTCTTTTCTTTGTATACATTTGTGTTAGGAAATCAATTTTATTCTTACTTTCCTTTTTTTTTTCATCTACTCACATCACAAAAACATATAAACACATCTCTTTTAAATTTAATAATAGTAGAATAAATAAATATAATATGAAAATAAAAAATATGAAGAAGTAGTTAAACACAATATCAAAGGAAAGACAATCAGGGTATTTATATTTATTTTATAAGAAAAATATTACAAAAATTAAATAAATAAGTGGGCTGGCCCGCGGGACAACGGGCTAAGCGGGGAGGGCTGGTGCAACCCACCCCTTGGCAGGCTGGCATTTAGCCAGCCTAAGCCCGCCAATTTTGGCAGGCTGGTGTGGGTCCAACCTGTTTTACCAGCTCTAAATTAAACCACGAATAAGTAGAGAACGGGCAGATAGGGTAGTCCATTGGTTTGGTTTTTCTAATTGGATTCGAGTTGAAGCTTCTAGTTATGCGGGGGGAATCTGGGTTCTTTGGAACGATTGTGACTTCAAGGTAGAATATATTTCATCTACAACTCACATGCTTCTTTGTCAAACCCAATGTCATGAATTAAAAAAGAACTTTTTTGCATCTTTTGTATATGGAGAAACAACTTATAGAAAAAGGATGCTACTTTGGGAAACATTAAGAACTATAGTTAAACACATAGAAGAGGAATGGATATTGATTAGTGATGTTAATGCATATAGGCGATCATCGAATAAAATGGGGGGTGTGGATTTTAATGATATATCTATGCAGCAATTTGATAAATGTATCTCGGATATAGGCCTCATTGGATTAAATAATGCAGAGAATAATTTCACTTTGGAGAGGGAAGGAGTAATGGAGAAGATTGATTGGGTTTTTTGTAACCTTGCTTAGGAGATGACTTTTCCTCAAACCAGAGTCTTTCATGATCTCAAATATAAATCAGATCATAAAGTTATCATTGTTTCTTGTCAGAATTCAAATGTACGCTACTTAGGTCCAAAGCGATTTTATTGTCAAGCATTTTGGTATATTGAGGAAGGTTTTTAAGAGATTGTTGAAAACATTTGGAAAGATAGGGAATGGTTGGATAGAGTCCGAAAATTCCAAGAGGAATCTTAAATTTGGAATGAAACTAAGTTTGGGAGCTTCGATTAGAAGAAAAAGAAGATTCCGAGGCGTCTGGAAGGTATTAAGAGAAGTAAAGAGGAAGGTATGATGAATGATCTCTTTAAAATTGAAAGGAGGTTGTGGGAAGATTATAGTAAATTAATGACACAAGAGGAGCTTATTTGGTTCTAAAAGTCTAGGTGTAAGTGGCTTCAATGGAGGGACCGAAACGCTCATTTTTTCCATGCCTCAACGATTATCAAAAGAAAAAAGCAGGATATTTTAGCTCTCAAAGATGCATCTGGAAATTAGGTAACTAATACAAGTTTACTTCAATCAATGGCAAGTAAATTTTATCAAGATTTGTGCCAAAGGATCCTGCTGTATTGCCAAATCCTAATTGGCCTAATGAGTTTCTAGCTTTGACTGAAACGTATTTGAATATTATTAAAAAGGAAGTAGAGGATATTGAGATTAAGAATGCAGCTTTCACAATAGGGCCGCTTAAGGCTCCAAGTCCAGATGGGCTCTAGGCTCACTTTTTCCAAAATAAATGGGATAAAGTAGGTAGACAGGTATGTGTATTGGTTAAGAAAGCTTTTGTGGATCCATCAAGTGTGATGGAAATTAATCACATAACATTGTGTTAATTCCTAAGCTAGACAATTCATCGTCTCTTAAGGAATTTAGGCCTATCTCCTTATGTAATGTGAGTTTTAAGATAACGACCAAGATTCTTGCTAATCGATTTTAAGTTTTCATAAATGACTTAATTGGTCAAGAACAATTTAGCTTCCTTGCCAGGAGGTCAATTTATGACAATGTTATTATTGCACAGGAAGTTATTCAACTCATAAGGAGTAATCCTGGGAGAAAAGGAAATGTGGCAATCAAAGTGGATATGGAAAAGGCATATGATAGATTGGATTGGGGGTTTCTTGAACATAGTCTGCAACTCATAGGGATACCGGAGGCAATGGTCAAAATTTTAATGACATGTATTAGTTCTGCCACTATGAAGGTTCTTTGGAATAGCATGGTCTTATATTGAGGACTAAAGGTAGTACTATATTTTACTTAACTTCCTTAATCTTTTCCAAAAAAAAAGTCAACTAGGTCTTATATTAAAGACTAAAGGTAGTACTATATTTTACAAAAATGATACAATGTTCCTTTTTTCTGAGAGAAATGTTGCTAAAAAAGCATATGATCAAAGAGAATAAATTGGGTTTAAAGTGGGTACAAACTAAATGAGGTCCAACTTTGAAATCCCATTCCCATCGATGTATCACAAAGGAGAAGAGAAGCTTGCTGGCCCTAGAAAGCTTGAAACCATATATCCAATTCATGAGTTTCCTCTTGAATTTCAACAATTGCGTCCAATACCTTACCGCCCTCGTTATCCAAACTTGGCATTATTTCCTTGTGGCGTTCTTCTTCATCATTATGCATGATTATTGCACGTATTGTATTACCAATCAGGAAATCCCAACAGAAGTGAACAGTGATGAGCACATAGAACAACGCTGATGCAGAGAGAGCAATCTTAATATTGATTTTCATGACCGTGACGATGAGACATCATTGGAAGAAACTGGACATACCCATATCAAACTCAGGCTGGATTTGTTTAGACAAGCTGACTAACATGAATGCAAAAGCTGCAAAGGAAACAAGGCCCAACATATTCCTTCATCCCTTTTTGACTTCCTCATCATGTCGTTGACTTCGGTCTTCATAGAAAGGGTAAAGAGAGGTGAGCATGAGAGCCAAAAACCCTACGTGTGCTTTCAACAAGAAAACCCTAGAGAACTGTTGGTACTTGCTTACAAAGAGCGTCAAGACGCAGAATATGGAGTTTAGAATAGAGTAGAAAATGATCTTAGATAAAGTCCAGTGTCCAAACAGGTCGTTTAACGAGGAGCTCAAGGCACAACAAATGAATGCAACTACACTTGACACAAAGCCTAGAAAACTCCAAACTTTTAGATGGATATGAAAGTTGAACATCATTGTGATACCTAAGAAAGCGAGATCACAATATTATTATCAGATTCTGTAGACTGTGAGAAGTAATACTAATAATGGAAGAATATGTGCAGCCTTTGAGGTGGGAATGGAAGTTCGAGAAGGCACGTTTTGCTTTGGGAAGGGAAAGTGCCTGGATATGGGGATGACTTTGCTTTTGGGGATACTTTATAGAAGTATAAAATATTTATCGACTTTAACTAGTCTAACTTTAGCATTAGGATTAATTAATCAAATAAAACGAGCATGTTATTATTTTTTTTTTGAGAATGAATTAAGAGTACAAAAAAGTACTTCGCTCCTGAGGTTGGTGATGTGATGATAAAAGGAAGTGTTATTGACTCTGCAGGGAAGAGGCCTAGTAATATCGAGGAAGGTCCAAATCCAGAAGATGTTAATGCCCAATCAAGAGGAGCCCAAGGGGCCCAACTTAGAAGAAGTCATCGTATCAAGAGGCCTTCATGGAAGCTGCGTGATTTGAGTGATGACTTAGCTATATAATAAGACGAAGGGTTTAGAAGAGGGTGTGGAATAGAATGTTGTGCGTCTCTTTCTATTAGATTCTTTTCTCTCTTGTCTGTTATTTCTATGCTCTGTGTTTCTACTGTGATAGAACTATTTCTTCAATTAATCATTTTTGGTGTAACCAACTTCGATCCTCTGACGATTGAGATATATGAATACTATCGGATCTGATTATTTCTTTCTCATTTGATTTATTCTGCTGAGCTATAACCATAACATCTTTGGTGCTTTCATCATTTTTCTTCCATGGCTGAGAACACTAGACTTAAGGAACTCTAAAATGAGATGAAATAGGCTCATGATTTCATTGCTGATGCTAAGACTCATTTTGATCGTATCAACCATCGTTTTGACAACGTTGAGCAGCTCCTGCAATCTATGGCCTCATCATTCGCTTCCATCAACCTACGTCATGATCAGTTGAGTACAAGCTCCACTTCGGGCTCGTCTTCTGAAGGTACTCCTAATATTCTGCCCCATGCTACACATTTTCAGTTTTCCAAATCCGTGAAAATGGATTTTCCGTGTTTTGATGGAACCAATACTCTGGACTGGATCTTTAAAGCAGAGCAATATTTTAAATATTATGATATTGAGGATTCCCAGCATTGGATTATTGCATTTGTTCATTTTGATGGTGACATTTTTCCTTGGTTTCAAATGCTTGAGAAGGCTCGACGTATTTCGACGTGGTTCACTCTCTTAAAGGCAATCGAGTTGCAGTATGGTCCATCCCAATTCGATTGTGATCGTTCACAGCTTTTTAAGTTAACGCAACAAAGCGTAGGAGGCATTTTAGAGACTTACAACTCGAAGTTCTTGGCTCTTGCTAATCGCTCCGATGATGTGCCGAAAACAACTCTTATAGATTGCTATTTGGGTGGCCTTAAACCGAAGCTTAGGTGTGATGTTCTTGTTCAGCATCTAACCACCGCACTCAATGCCATGGCTTTAGCTCGGTTGTTTACTGATACAACGGGTTCAACTGTCAGCTCCTATAAATCTTTTATAGCACCATCCATACAAGGCAAAGCAATTGTTTCGTATGCTGGTGGTAGCACTGCAGTGTCGATGGTTACTAGTGGGGGTGGCAAATCTAATTTACCTCCCTTATTACCCACACCCAAGATACCATCGATTAAGAAAATGACGGCTGCTGAAATGCAAGTTCGACAAGAAAAGGGTTTGTGCTACACTTGCGAAGCTAAGTTTTCACCAAGTCACAAATGCCCGAACAAGCAACTTATGATGTTATTAGGCGATGAGGACAATGTTGAAGAAATTCTAGCTGAGGAAGAAGTTGAACAAGAGCATTATGATGCAACCCTGCATCACTTATCGATTCATGTATTACGAGGCACATAGGGGGCGGCCACGATACGTTTCTCTGGAGATATTATGGGCACACATGTCTAAATATTGCTTGATGGTGGCAGCTCTGACAACTTCTTACACCCACGAATAGTGAATCACTTAAAACTGCTGATTACTACTACCTCAGAGATTCGAGTTTTGGGTGGCACGGGTCGCATCCTATGGAGTTCCGAGATTGTGTCAGAGGTCCCTGTTCAAATTTGTAGTTATATATATATATCACCATGTATGTTATGCCTGTTGCAGGAGTGGATATGGTTATTGGAGCTGCTTGGTTGGAAATTTTGGGCCCTCATATGGCTGACTACAGTTCTTCTACTGTGAAATTTTTTCTTAATGATCAATTTATCACTCTGAAGGGTTACAGGGGAACAGTGGCAGAGCAAGCTCAGTGTCACCATTTGCAACGAATTTCACATGTTGATGCTATTGCAGAATTATATTTGCTCTCATCTTCAGACGAATCCCCAGATGGTGATGGACCATCAGAGGACATGCCAGCAGATTTGGCAATATTATTACAAAAACATCATTTTTTTAAGAAACCTATTGTTCTTCCACCTAACCTTAGCCATATTCATCGAATAGAATTGCTGCCGAATGTCCGACCTATGCGTGTTCGACCCTATTGCTATCCAGTCAGTCAAAAATCAGAAATTGAGCAGATTGTCAATGATTTATTAGCAGAGGGATTAATTCAACCAAGAACCATTCCTTTCTCAGTCCCTATTTTACTGGTTAAAAAGAAGGATGGCACTTGGAGGTTTTGCATGGACTATCGAGCTTTAAATGTTGTGACTATTCGAGATGCCTTTCCTATGCCTACTATAGACGAATTGCATGGCTCAGTTTTTTACTCAAAGCTGGATTTAAGATCTGGTTATCATCAAATATTAATGCGAGACACTGATAGAGAAAAGACTGCATTCCGAACTCACCAGGGATTATATGAATGGCCCGTTATGCCATTTGGCCTCACAAACGCTCCAGCAATGTTTCAGGCAATGATGAACGCCATTTTTTGTCCCTTTTTGCATCGATTTGTTCTCATTTTCTTTGATGATATTTTGGTATATAGCGCCACTTGGGAACTCCATCCTCAACATGTCAATACTGTTTGACTCGACACCAATTATTTGCTAAGAGGTCCAAGTGTTCATTTAGTCGCAAGAAAATTGAATATCTAGGCCATGTTGTGTCTCAGTCGAGAGTGGAGATGGATAATTCAAAGATTGAGACCATTAAATCTTGGCCCACTCCTATCTCAGTTCATCAACTCAAAGGTTTCCTGGGCCTTAGTGGATATTATAGGAGGTTTATAAGAAATTATGCCATAATTGCAGGTCCGTTAACTAATTTATTGGGAAAAGATAAGTTTAGTTGGCAACCAGAGACTCAAGCAGCATTTGATACTCTCAAAGAAGCATTATGTAACGCTCCCGTACTAGCTTTGCCAGACTTTACAAAACCTTTTGTACTTGAAACTGACACTTCTAGAGTCAGCATTGGGGCTGTTTTAAGTCAAAACAATCATCCGGTGGCATTTTTTTCTAAAAAACTTTCTGCTCGAATGCAGAACCGGTCAACATATGTGTGTGAATTGTATGCCATCACAGAATCAGTCACGCGTTTTCGTCATTACTTGTTCGGTCACACATTTGTAATTCGTACAGATCATGCAAGTTTAAGACACCTGACAGATCAAGCTATGCAAACTCCAAAATAGGAAGCTTGTCTGCAAAAATTTCTGGGGTATCAATTTACTATCGAATATAAATCGGGACGGACGAATCAAGTCGCCGACGCTCTTTCACGAATTTCTTGTATGGCTTTCACTTCTTTAGAAGCTACCTTTATGGACCATGTGTATCAAGAGGTTCGTGCCTCCCCATATATTATCAATCTTAAGCAAGAGATTCAATCTACACCTTTGACGAAAACCTACTATACTATTAAACATCAAGATGTGTATTGGCGTAATTGTTTGGTCATTCCTCATGAGCAAACTGAGCTTGTGCAACGTATTTTATATGAATTTCATGCTTCCCTTCTTGGGGGTCATGAGGGCTTTTTACGTACATTTCATAGAATTGCTGCTCTGGTTTTTTGGTTGCACATGCGGTGGGATATTCGTCAATATATCAAGGGATGCTCGATATGTCAGCAAGCCAAGATCACTCAACTTCACCCTTCTGGGTTGCTTCAACCATTTCCTAATCAGATTTGGGAGGATGTGGCTATGGACTTTATAACAGGACTACCAATAGTAAAAGGATGTTCTGTCATTTTTGTGGTTATAGACCGATTGTCTAAATATGCTCACTTCATGCCATTAACAACTACATTTTCTAGTCAAACAGTTGTTGATTCGTTTCTGCACAATGTTATCCGTTTATATGGTATCCCACGCTCTATTGTGACAGACCATGACAAGGTGTTTACTAGTGCCTTTTGGAGACATTTAATGAAACTTCAAGGAGCGAAACATAGCCTCAGCTTTGCTTATCATCCACAGAGTGACGGCTAGTCTAAAGCTCTCAACAAGTGTGTCGAGATGTATCTCCATTGCTATGTACATAACTATCCTCGACAATGGTTATCATTTTTACCATAGGCTGAATTTTGGTATAACACTTCATACCACACTGCTATTGGTATGGTCCCTTTCAAGGTGGTATATGGGTAGGACCTTCCTTCGTTACTTCACCATTCTTCCTTGGAGGATATTTCGTTTGATGTGCACAAGCAGCTGGAATTACGGGATGCAGTATTAGCTTATTTAAAGTTGAATCTTATTAAAGCTCAGCAACTAATGAAGAAGTATACAGATCGCAAACGTACTGAGATGGTTTTTTCTGTTGATGACTGGGTACTCATACGTTTACAACCTTACCATCAACACTCATTACACCTTCGAAAGTTTCGGAAGCTTGCTTTACAATATTTTGGACCTTTTCGAGTCATTGAATGTATTAGCCCTGTTGCGTATCGTCTGGTACTTCCTGATTATGCTTGCATCCACCTAGTGTTTCATTGCTTAAGCAATTTCATGGATCCAATACTCAGGTTTATTTTCCTTTACCGTTAGCATCTCTACCAGAAGGTCCTATAAGCACTCCTAAAGACATTTTGAACGTTAAATATATTATCCACAATGGTGTACAATGTATTCAGTGCTTAGTTAAATGGGAGGGTTCTCCAACATGCACATGGGAGTGGCTACATGAGTTGGTTGCTCTGTATCCTTCTTCGAACCTTGAGGACAAGGTTCAGGCTATGGGGGAAGTAATGTTATGGACTCTGCAACGGAGAGGCCTAGTAATATCGAGGAAGGTCCAAATTCAGAAGATGTTAATGGGGTTCGCATTTCCGGCTCATTGATATGATGAGAAAAAAATTTCTCATCATCAAAACGACACAGTTTTGCTTAAGGGAGAGATATGAGTCATTGATACAAAAATAATCAAGGCCGTCTGTGATGTATCTAATATCTTAAAATATTTTTTAAGTCTCTCTTCTTATCCTAAAATAATTTTTATTACCTTTAACCTCTTAAAATATTTTTTCAGTTGTACCCAGTGTGTTAGCAGACTGACTGTAATTTTACCCTTAATGTATTTTTTTAGATCCAAAAATTACTTTAAAATATTATATGCTACTAAAAAATATTTTAGAGTAAGTGGAAATCAATAAATCAGTATCCTAAGTTTTGGGTGCTCGTTACTACTAAGCAAAATACATTAACAGTAAAATTGTAGTCAATATCCTAAATCACTAGGTATAACTGAAAAAATATTTTAAAAGTTTAAAAGAACTTTTTAGAGCTGAAAAAATACATTAAGAGTAAAATTGCAGTCAGTCTGCTAACACATTGGGTACAACTAAAAAAATATTTTAAGGGGTTAAACGTAGTAAAAATTATTTTAGGATGAGAAGAAAGACTTAAAAATATTTTAAGATACTAGATATGTCACAGACGGCCCTGATTATTTTTATATCAACAGCTCAAATCTCTCCCTTAAGCGAAACTGTGTCGTTTTGATGATGAGAAATTTGTTTCTCATCACTCTGATGAGCCGGAAATGCGGATGCGATGTTAATGCCCAATCAAGAGGAGCCCAAGGGGCCCAACTTAGAAGAAGTAATCGTATCAGGAGGCCTTCATGGAAGCTGCGTGATTTGAGCGATGACTCAGCTATATAATAAGACGAAGGGTTTAGAAGAGGGTGTGGAATAGAATTTTGTGCGTCTCTTTCTATTAGATTCTTCTCTCTCTTGTCTGTTATTTCTATGCTCTGTGTTTCTGCTGTGACAGAACCATTTCTTCAATTAATCATTTTCGGTGTAACCAACTGTATTCGATCCTCTGATGATTGAGAAATATGAATACCATCGGATCTGATTATTTCTTTCTCGTTTGATTTATTCTGCTGAGCTATAACCATAACAGCAAGATTAATAATAACAATAGTAAATATTCTGCAGTAGTATTCCCTGAGTGATCCTAATCCCCTAAATTCTAAGGATGAGAAGACACGTTTTGGCTAATGAAATGAATGTACTAGGATATGGGATGGGGATGGTTTTGCTCTAACACTATGCGTTAGTCTTTTTCCCCAAGTCTCCTATATATGGGCTAATTAACCAGAACCTCGTTGAAAAGTATGGTAATTATTACTAATTAATTAGATGATCTGTGATTTTAGTTTCATAATAAGCTCACGTTCACAACTTCAGCAAAATGAGTACGTCATTTATTACTCATTTTCTCGTGTGAAATGTGTTGACGAACTCCTACAAATACACCGTAATCCAAGTCACGTTCAAGGACACTGTCCTTAAGAGCTATTCTGCGACCACCGGCTGACTGGAAGCGGCACTCCCCAGGATAAAACTGATTCTTCCTGCAGACACAGGGCGAACAGAACAACAAAATGAAAACAACTATAAGGCAGAGAGAACAGAGGAATGTCAGAGAGGAAGAGAGGGCCCGAGATGTCAGAACTCGGTGCCTGAACCTCTTGCAGGCAATGCCTTTTATAGGCCTCCATGCATCTGAACGTTGGGCAACGTTTTAATCCGCATAAACACCATTAAACCGCCAGTTACACAATAATAAAACCACATGATGAGGCCGTTTTTTAACATTGAAGGACCATATACGTTTGGCAATTTAAAATCTGACCCATGACCTCTGTAACGGAAATATTGATGCTTCAAAATTCAGATGCCTCAAAACTGGGTTTTTCCGGTAAGCTATTTTCACAAAAATAAATTGTAGATTTTTCCAAAAAAACATTTGATAAAAAGTGCCTAGTCCGCATTTAATTCACGCGCAGGGGGGAAATCGCCGGATTTCCACTACGTTTGCCTCTTGGTGGCCCTTTATTGTGCGCGCGAGCCCACTCTTCCTCTTGGCCCATTTACTAGCCCAACTTCACAAGGTGTAATATATACACTAGCATTCTCTTTTTCCCAAGCAATGTGGGACTTGTTCCATTTGACACACCCACATGTAGCTTGTATATCCAACAATCCCCCACATGTGTCAAAAGGAACGCCTTTAGCTTAGTTGCACACATGGGTATAACCATTGTATCTAGTGATCCTTTGAACTTAAAACTAGACCTAGAACATTAACACTTAGTACACAGAGGTGTTGGTAGTCCTATGAACTTAAAACCAACAACTCTTAGGTGTATACTAGAGGTATTAAAAGTCAGGTTCTACCCCCACATTTTGCTGTTAATGCAGTTTTGCACGTTAAGACGGCCATGCGCGTGCCTGGTTCATAACAAATGCTCTAGAGATTTTGCCACGATCTCATAGGAGCGGCTCCACTCCACATTCATAGAGGTGATTTTATTAAATGTACCTGCAATGAGCACACCATTCTATAGAATTATGAAATCATTAAGAGCTTTGCTCATCCTCACCAAAATGCATTCTAACACATTCTCGGCATCATAGGAAGGGACTAACAATTTACTTTAGTGCTAGCATAATTAACTCACGACTTGTTCTTACCCATTGAACCTCCTTCATGGGATCACCAATCACAGAGGTTGAGTTGCCATCGCTGTTAATTTCTTATCGGCTTAAGTCCCATTCCCCTCAATGAATCAAGGATTTGTTTCCTTCCCAGGGGTTTTGTAAACGGATCCGCAAGGTTCACAGCTGACCTTACATAATCGATTGAGATTACACCATCTTTGAGCAGCTGCCTTATTATATTATGTCTCAATCGAATATGTCTACTTTTACCATTAAAGGTTTTATTTTTAGCCGTAGCTATCACAGATTGGCTATCACAATGTAAAGACACTGATGGTGTTGGTTTTTCACTTAGTAGGATATTCGCCAAGAAGTTTTTCAACCACTCAGCCTCAGTACCAGTCAACTCCATAGCTATAAACTCAGAATCCCTTGAGGAACTAGTTAAAATAGTTTGTTTGACTGACTTCCACGTTATGGCACCACCACCAAGAGTGAACACATAGCTACTAGTGGATTTGCTCTCCTCTGAATCTGAGATCCAGTTAGCATCACTATATCCTTCCAATACAGTAGGAAATCCACTATAATGAATACCATAATTCATGGTACCTCTCAAGTATCTCAATACTCTTACCAGAGCCTTCTAATGCTCATCGCTTGGACAATGAGTATACCTGCTCAATCTACACACAGCATATGTTATGTCTGGCCTGGTATAGTTCATTAAATGCAACAGACTCCCAATAATCTGTGCATATTTAGATTGAGCAATTGGTTCTCCTATATTTTTCTTTAAATGCACATTAGGATCATAAGGAGTATTCATAGGAGACTCACCAAACAGTTCAAACTTTCCCAGGATTTTCTCAATGTAATGTTCCTGAGAAAGTATGATACCATTATCATTCCTTATGATCTTTACACCCAAAATCACTTTCGCTTCACCCAAATCTTTCATATCAAAATTAGAAGACAGAAAATGTTTTGTCTCAAGCACAACATCCATTCTAGTACCAAAGATAAGCATGTCATCCACATACAAACAAATAATCACACAATCATTATTTACAAGTTTTGTATAAACACATCTTTCTACCTCAACAATAGAGAAACCGCCACTTAACAAAACTTGATCCAGTTTTTCATGCCATTGTTTAGGCACTTGTTTCAAACCATGCAAGGATTTAACAAGTTTGCAAACTTTATTTTCTTGCCCAGGAATAATACACCCTTCAGGTTGCACCATATAAATCTCCTCTTCTAAATCACCATTTAAAAAATTTGTTTTAACATCCATTTGATGAATGAAAAGCTTATGAATAGAAGCTAAGGCAATTAGGATTCTAACCGAAGAAATCCTAGTTACAGGAGAAAAAGTGTCAAAATAATCAACATTTTCTTTTTGTGTATACCCTTTTGCTACTAATCTAGCTTTGTATTTTTCAATAGTTCCATCAGGAAAATACTTTTTCCTAAAAACCCATTTACAATCAATAGGCTTTGCTCCTGGAGGCAAGTCTACCAAAACCCATGTTTTATTTTGATTTAAAGAATCAATTTCAGATTTTATTGCTTCTTTCCAAAAAGATTTATCCGGAGAAGAAATAGCTTCACAAAAATTTTTGGGTTCATCTTGCACCAAATAAGTATAAAAATCATCTCCGAAAGACGTTTGTTTTCTTTATCTTTTACTTCTCCTTAAATTTTCAACCAAAACTTTATTTGAATTTTATTCAGAAGGAGCAGAGGAATTTTCAACTCTTTTAGGAATATGCTCAACCTTCAAAGGAAATATATTTTCAAAAAACTCTGCATCTTTTGTTTCAACAATTGTGTTATGATCTAAAACATCGCTTTTCAAAACCAGAAAACGATAAGCAGCACTTTGTTGAGCATATCCAATAAACATGCAATCAGAGGTTTTAGAACCAATTTTTCTCTTTTTAACATCAGGTAGTAAAACTTTAGCAAGACACCCCCACACTTTCAAATACTGAAGATTAGGCACAAAACCTTTCCATAACTCATAAGGTGTCTTTTTAGTTTTCCTGTTTTGTAAAAAACAAGCAGATAACAAGGCTTCACCCCACAGGTTATTAGGTGCTGCAGAACTTACAAGTAAAGCATTCATCATTTCTTTTAAAGTTCTATTTTTCCTTTCTGCAACACCATTAGATTCAAGTGAATAAGGAGGAGTTACTTCATGAATTATCCCTTCTTTTTCGCAAAAATTATTTAATAATAAATATTCTCCTCCTCTATCTGACCTGACCCTTTTCACAAAATACTTCTGCCTTGTACAAAAGAAATTTTTCAAAAGCATCATCTTTATTTCTCATCAAATATACTTTGGTATATTTTGAAAAATCGTCAATAAAGGTAATATAATACCTTTTACCACCTCTAGTCTCAGTTTGCTTTAAATCTTCCAAATCAGTATGAATTAAAGCTAGCAACTCAGTTTCTCTTTAAGTAGAAAAATGTGGTTTTTTAGCTTGTTTAGTTTCTGCACAAACTTCACACTTTTGAAAATCATCTTTAGTTTTAGAAATCAACCCTAGATTTTGCAGCCTCTTAATGTAAGATTTATGAACATGTCCTAATCTAGCATGCCACATATCATAGGAATCAATCAAGTAAGCAGAAGAAGATGCATTCTCATTCATTTCAGAAACACTAAGAACAAATAATCCCTTATTACAATGGCCCTTCCCAATAAGAACATTGTTCTTAGTCATGACAATCTTGTCAGATTCAAAACATACCCTAACCCCATCTTTCCCAAGCAATACCACAGAGACTAAGTTAACTCTGACCTCAGGTACATATAGCACGTCATTCAGTGCCAAGGTCTTTCCAAATGTGAGCTTCAATACCACCTTCCCTTTTCCATGAACCTTAGCGGTTCGGGAGTCAGCCAGATAAACCTGGTCTTCCCCTTCTTCAAAGGAGGTAAACATCTCTTTGTTTGCACAGATGTACCTGGTAGCTCCTGAGTCTACAACCCATTTCTTCACATCAGAGACAAGAAGGGCTTGTGACACCACAGCAACAATGATTTCTTCATCACTGCTGTCATCTCCTTCAACCAAATTCACATTTAGCTTAGGAGGATTTTCACCCCTTTAAGAGTTATCTCCCTTAGCCCTTTTCCTGCACTGCGCTGCATAATGACCTGTTTTCCACAAACAAAACAATTGCCCTTCTTCTTCTTAGGGTTAGCGTCTTTGGGCTTGTATTAAGGTCTCTCTTTTTTTTGGATCGTACCTCTTGTTGTGCGGCTTTTCCTCAACTAGGTTTGCTTTACACTACTACAAAAAGGGTAAAAGGTGGCGCACATTTTGTGGCACTTCTTTAAACAAGTGCCACAGCTTCCCTTTTTTTATTTTTTACCTCTATAATTTTTTTTTATTGTGGGTACCAGCTGTGGCGCCTAATAGATTAGGTGTCACAGTTGGGGAGGCTTAGTGTGGTGCCTGCCTACGCAAGCGCCACACTTGGTGCCACGCAAGCAGCTGTGGCGCCTGGTCCACCAGGCGCCACCCAAGCACTTAAGATCATGCGTGGCGCCTAAATAGTTAGGCGCCACACATGATCTATTTAATATCAGCTGTGGCGCCTGGGCATCCTAGGCGCCACAGCTGATATGGGCAAGTGTGGCGCCTAGGCATCCAAGCGCCACACTTGCCCATTTCTTAAAAAAAAATTCAAATAGATATAGTGTAATCCCTTATCTCTTAATTATTTCATTTCCCGCGTAATGGTCCTGTGTCCACCCCCATTCCTTCTCTTTTTGACTACTACTCCACTTTAATTATTCAACTACTCTCTCCTCCATTAAACTACTTTCCCTTTCTCATCTTCTTAGTGGATCCGTCGGCCCCCTCCCTTCATTTTCTATCATCTTCACACTAAAAAACACACCCACACTTTCACTCACCACTCAAGCTAGCGTCACCAACGTGGTCCCCCACTCCCTGCGCTGGTCAATTAATAGATTTGTAAGAAGAAGACTGTTTCATTCTAGCTTGCTTTGTTTAAATTTTTTTTAGTCAAGATAAACCGTAATATAACATTTGCCTTTTTGTTCCTAATTTAATAGGAAATAGTGAAAACCTAGCTTGTTTCGTTTGCCTTTTTGCTTTGTTTAAATTTTTTTGCCGACAAGCTTGCTTTTTTTTAGTAATCTTTTAATTTACTTAATTAGTTGTTGATGTACTGTGTTCACATATCAAGTTCTTGTATTGTGATATTTTTTATGTTAGCTTTGGAGAGTATTAATGTAAGAACATTATTGTTGGGGAACTTGAATTTTAAATGTGAAAATTATATATATATATATATATATAATAGGTTGAAATATAAAATAGAAAGATTGACAATTTGTGGAGATGATAAACACGAAAGCCACTCATTTTATATAAAGATTCACAATCAGGAAGTATAAAAAAGGGTCACAGGAAAGAAAAGAAGAAGAAGAAGAAGAAAGAAAGAAAGAAAAAAGGGACCCTCCTGTGGCGCTTGTTTGAGGAAGTGCCGCAGGAGGGGGGTTTCCTGTGGTGCTTGCTGATGTAAGCGCCACAGTAGGACCCCCTTCCTGTGGCACTTCCTCAAACAAGCGCCACAGGACGGTATTTTTTTAAAAAAAAAAATTAAATGTTGTGGCGTTTCCAAGCGCCACATCTTTTTTTAGTGGCATCCAGATATGTGGCACTTCTCTAGCGCTACAGTTAATGCAATTATAAGTGCCACAGCTTTACTTTTTTGTAGTAGTGTTAGCAGCCATTTCCTTGCCCTTTGCAGCTTGTATTGCCTTTCTGTTGGTATCTTCAATGATGATATGAGTGATCAGATCATTCAAGGATAACTGTTTCTGTTTGTGTTTCAGTTGTTGCTTGTAGTCATTCCATGAATCTGGCAGCTTTTCGATCAGTACACCGGCCACGAACTCGTCTGGCAAATTGATCTTCTCAGCCTTGAGCTCCTCATTCAGCTTATGGTACTCGTTGATCTGGAGCTTGATGTCTTTTCCATCTGTCATCTCCCACTTGTAAAAGTTTCCTATCACGAACTTCTGCTTTCCAGCATCCTCAACAGTATACTTGAGGATAAGTGATCCCCATATCTCACTTGCTTCTTTATAGACATGGTACACATCGAACAGATCGTTAGATAAAGTAGTAATAAGAGTGTGTCTGCAAACCTTGTTGGCATAGGTCCAAACATCCTTCTGGGCTTGGTTAGTATCTGGGGATTGTGCAGACTGTGTAAGCGCTTCAGCAACTCCATGCATGTCAAGAACAGTGTAGACACGTTCCTGCTAGCGTCTGAAGTTCTTCCCCTCAAACTGTTCAATCTTGGAAATGTCTGGAAACTGCCTGGGCATAGGCACCGCCATCGGAATAAGACCAAAACCAGCATTGTTGATTCCAGAAGCAGCAGCATTGTCAGGTTGAGCACCAGCTCCGGAACCAGTAGGAGGAACAGAAACAGAAGCCATATTAGCTCTTAAGATTGTTGACGAACTCCTGCAAATGCACCGTAATCCGAGTCACGTTCAAGGACGCTGTCCTTAAGAGCTATTCCGTGACCACCGGCTGACTGGAAGCGGCACCCCCTAGGATAAAACGGATTCTTCCTGCAGACACAGGGCGAACAGAACAGCAAAATGAAAACAACTATAAGGAAGAGAGAATATAGGAATGTCAGAGAGGAAGAGAGGGCTCGAGATGTCAAAGCTCGATGCCTGAACCTCTTGCAGGCAGTGCCTTTTATAGGCCTCCATGCATCTGAACGTTGGGCAACATTTTAATCCGCATAAACACCATTAAACCACCGGTTACACAATAATAAAACCACATGATGAGGCCGTTTCTGAACATTGAAGGACCATATACGTTTGGCAATTAAAATATCCATTTAGCAATTTAAAATCTGACCCATGACCTCTGTAACGGAAATACTGATGCTTCAAAATTCAGATGCCTCAAAACTGGGTTTTTCCGGTAAGCTATTTTCACAAAAATAAATTGTAGATTTTTCCAAAAAAACATTTGATAAAAAGTGCCTAGTCCGCATTTAATTCACGCGCAGGGGGGAAATTGCCGGATTTCCACTACGTTTGCCTCTTGGTGGCCCTTTATTGTGCGCGCGAGCCCACTCTTCCTCTTGGCCCATTTACTAGCCCAACTTCACAAGGTGTAATATATACACTAGCATTCTCTCTTTCCCAAGCAATGTGGGACTTGTTCCATTTGACACACCCACATGTAGCTTGTATCTCCAACAAAATGAAGACAAGTTGAACGCGGTTTAGTGTTGATAATTTTTTTTAATGTAAATGATGTTGATAATAAGATACTTTATACTCTAAAAAATGCCGAAATAGCTTATCACGACTTTTGAGATGAGAGATGAAGTATAATTCCTTAACTTGTATGAAAAATAATTTGATCACAAACATTCCCTACTTAATTTGAATGTACTAACGCCATTACAACGAGCAGTGCGTATGCTCAAACTCACATCTTAAAAGTTAACACACTCGGAGTTTTTTTAGATTAGTGCTCGAAAAAGTAACTTTTTCTTTAATTTTCGAAGCTTAGAGCATAAAGGGATTTTGCCTCTTATAACAAATATGCTTCTTATGATACGAATTTGTATTCTCATCAAGCTTATTTGGTGTAAGGGATTTGGAGGGGAGGGGAGGAAAAATTTTTATAAGTTGAATTTAATAAAATTAGAGAAGCGGGGTTAATCGTTTTTAACCCCAGTTCTTTAATTTCTTTAAATTCAACTCATAAAATTTTATTTTCCCTCTATTTATCTCCCCTCCCCTCATATCCGCTTACCACCTTAACCAATAGCTAGCTAGTGGCAAAAATTACTTTTATCTTGACCGACTCTTGAAAATTGAAGTTGGAGTGAAAAATCATTTAATGTACGTAATGTAATCTATGTTTGGATACCCTTTTATTAAAAAGGGAGAATTGCTGATAAATACCTTTTTGGCAAATTAATTGCTAAATGCTACCATGGAAGATCTGTTGCATATAACGGAAGATATTTTGCACACAACGGAAGATTGTTTGCACATTTATATGGAAGATTTTACACACACGGAAGATGGTTTGCACAAAACGGAAGATCGTTTTGGTAACAATCAGCAATTAATTTACCTCAAAGGTGTTTTTGGGCAATTCTCCCTATTAAAAAAACAAAAAAAGGTCATCAGTTTAATAAACCAATACATGTTGGGATGATGTAATTGAAAATCATATTTACATATAAAATGACTAGAAAGTACTTAAGTTTTATAATATATATTATTCGATAATTTTAAGAGAAGTATGTCAAATTAAAATTATGAAAATAAAAGAATTAATGTATTATTGAAAATATTGGAAATACTACAAAAACTTAATTAGATATATTTAATGCATATTAAAAATTAAAAAAAAAAAATTTTTACTAAAAAGAGAATTAAAAATAGATTAATTTTGGATGGTTAAAAGGAAAAAAAATATCAAAAGAGGTGGATAAAAAAAATATTAAAGGATTAAGGTAACAAAAAATCTAACTCAAAATCTAATATAATACTCTCATGTCGTTTTTATATATAAAAACCTGAAATCTAATTTGCCTTGGTCCTTTCTATAATATCCCACTTGGGGTGTCTCTGGGTCATGTGTCATCTGATAATTAAATATGTTTTACCTCTAATTAATCTCTCATTATCTCTATTCTCTCTGCTCATGTTTTTTTTCATATAAAACTATCTTTCATACTTTCTCTCATTTCTACTTTATTTCTCTCTTTTATTTGTCCCTTTATAAATAATATATTTGGATAAACAAGTTCATTTCGAACATTTTTATTACATTCTACTAATTTGAACTTATTTTTAAAACCCGTAATTCGGCTATCAAGCTTTCATAAAATGGAGCAGGGGAAGTGAGAAATAATCGCACGCAATACTTCGACAAAAGTAAAAAAAATCACACTTGCAATCATAGTGAGAAAGAAATAGAGGGAAATATTGGGAGACAGGTTATGGGAACACAAAAGTAATAGGGGAGAGAAAGAGGGAGAGGATAACTGGACAAGTTAAGGTAAGAAGATTTTCAACCAACAAGAGAAAACTCACTTTACATCCGAACATGCACTGTAACGCGAAAATCTTTGAGCGCTTTCGCCAAGGCCCCCTCTGATCTTAATAAAGTCAAGTACTCTGAGGGTGACAAATCCACATATTTTAATTTCTTCACATCTAAGGGGCTTGGCAAGGACATTGACAACATGTTCAAAACCTTCCGGCGTCTGAGAGTGGAAACAGAAGAATGATGGACCGTAAGAGGGGAAGGAGGGACAAAATCTGCGGTGTCTCCTCATGTAAGCTGTCACCGACAAAACAGGTGAATCCATGAGCCTCCATACGTAGAGGTCAACGGCCATATCAGACGTTTGTAGTTTTTTTTCACATGTTTTTAATCAGATGCTTGTAGATTTTTTTTTTCATTTTATCAGATCTTTGCCAGTTTTTTTAATTTTATTTTATTATTTAATTGAAAATTAAATAAATCAAAATTATGAAAATATAATTTACTAATTATAAATTTCAATCAATAATTATGTAATTATAAAAATAATTAATATAATTAAGTATTAATTCTTAATTAAATAATTATAATTCTATTATATTTTTAGAAAATTGAATTAAAAAATAGTTAATATAAATATATGTTCAATTAAAAAATTAAGAAGGATATTAAAATAATTCATAAAAAAGAGCGTCAAAAATTATTATAATAATTTATTATAATTTATAGAATATTAGTAATATTTAATAATATTATACATAATGATATTATATTATATATTTATAGAAGAATATTATTAGGATCTATTGAATATATAATAAAAAAACTATAGGGACCTGATTAAAAATCATGTGAAATCATAAGGATCTGATAAAAAGCAAAAAAACTATAAGGATCTGATTAAAAACAAATAAAAATATAAAACTCTTTGAGTTTAGAAGTATGTTCTGACCCTGGTGAGCTTTTAGGACCAAAGTCAACTAAACTTTTCCATATTTACATTTGACAGTGATGCAGTGAACAGTATTTTTGGGCCTGAAACCAGTGAACAATGTCATTCTTTAGCAAATTCAAATATTCACAAAACGTCTCCGCCATGTCCTTCATAAGCCGAATCCAAATGCGACATGCCAGCAATTCATTGGGCCTAAAATACAAATGGCCCATTTTGTTGTTTTGGGCCTTGGCTTCGTCTGTTTACAAAAAGAAGCTTAAGTGCGAAGTTAGGATCACACGCACTGCTTGGACTCATCCACGGGTGATGTTCAGTGACCATTGAGGAAAAATTACAGGTTCAAGGTAAAAACAAAGAGTTTACTTTCAGCACGTTGCTCAGGGCGAATATAATTCAATAATAATAAAATTGAAAGAATATTTTGTAACCTACCCCTATAAAAAGAAAAGTCACATAAAAAAAGTAATGTAGTGAAAGATATAACTAAATTACATTAACTAAAATCGATGGATGTAGTGTTGGAAGGAAATATAATTATTTAATCAGTGAATTATGAAGAAATATAAAAAAAAAGAGAAATTGTGAAATAATCAATAATAAATTTTATTTATTGATTAATTGATCCAAATCGATCTATTTTCTAATTATGAGCCTGGTGTTACAAAATTTTTAAAAATAAAGTTGATTCTGATTTTCAAACAAATAACTTCAAAGATATATGGGATTTAAGTTTAATTATAAATAAGTTTTGGTATACATTTACCAAATGCCTTTAGTTAAAAATAATTTTTTGGAATGAATGACTTCACATTCACTAACTCTCTGATTTGCTAATATTTTATAAAAGTGATGTTTAGTGGAATTTTGAATGACTGATGAACCAATGTTTTAAAAGACTCAAAAAGCGCACTTTCTGGGGGTCTCCTCTACTGTGGCCCCATCCTAATAATGTCTTTCACCAGTTTTCTTCTCTTCTTAATTCTCTTTTGACCACATAACCTTTACCAACGTGTTAAATCGGCTTCCTCAATTTATAATCAACAAGCTCATTTTTTTGATTGGTCTACCCCTTATATTCTTTCCCACCGCCACCCTCAACTTCCTTAATTAACTTGGAAATTAATTTTGGCATACGATTCCATCAGTTGAATAAAACGATTTTCACACTTTTTATGAGTAAAGTCTCCAACTGCTACCTTTTACGAATAGGGAAAAAATAATTACTTCAAAGAATTTTATCTCCCGTTACTGACGAGCATTGGTTATAATAAAAAAAAAAAGGTCATGACCATTTATATACAAGATATTGAGTTGAAATTTGTGTGTTTGGGGCTCAATATAAGTTAAATTATATTAAGTTATAATACTCCCTTTGGTCCTTATTATAACAACCTAATAATAATTATACATAATTAACAAAGTTATTTAAAATTTTTTTTTTTTTTTTGTAAAACACAACAAATATCTTCGATAAAAGTCATCAGTTAATAAAGATTAGTTAATCAGTTAGAAAACTCTATAATTCATTAAGGATACTAGGTGAAAAAGATTTATGCTTTAGACAAAGCATGTTATATTACTATTAAGAAACATGTAAAAGTCCCCAGGGAGTATTTTTACTTTAAAAATGGGTACCCCAATTTTCAAAAAAACGGCAAGAGAGGGAAAGATCAAGTAATGACTAATGAGACAGAAAAGAATCCATATTCCTTGCTCAATCAAAATGAGGGTTTTTTTTTAAATTTTTTTTGTTAATTTTTTTATTTGTTTGAATTAAGTTGTATTTAATAGCATGAAGTATTTTTTTAGTAACACCAAATATCTTTAATTAATTAATTTTTAGTGCATCCAACACCATGTTCTTATTTGTTCAGTTAGTGAGTATTATTGAAAAAATACTCCATGACACTGGATGCACTAAAAATTAATTAATTTGATATACTGGTTCTATTGAAAAAAATATTTCAGGATATTAGGTGTTACTGAAAAGATATTTGAGGATATTGAGTGATACTGAAAAAATATTTCTGAATGTTGAATTTATTAGAAATTAACTAATTTGGGATAATTGGGGTCAAAAATATTTCAGAGTGCAACATACAATTTAATCCAAATAAATAAGAATATAAAAAAAATTTAAAAAAAAAAAATGGGATCCTCACATTTTGTGGGATGAGCTATGAGCAGGCATGTGGACTCGACACAGAAAATGAAAATCCATGCATGAAGCTCTTTATTTTTTTAAATCAATTTTTGGGGTGAATATGTGGTTATTATTTAACACATGACATGCAAGGACTAGGGACAGCGAAGGTTGTTGTTCATATGCTAAATACAGAGAACCTCAATGTTCCTCCTATTCAATCATATTGTTGTTCTATGTATGTGGACCGTTCATCAACCATTTATATATGTGGTATTCATTATCCTACCTCCCCGTAAGGTTTACGTCTCATGACATTTGCACAGGGTTCATGAACCCGGAATATATTGGATTGGCTGGTCCGGCTAGGAAACATATGAATCGGCCGGAAGACTGGTTCGGTTTGGGTTCCTATTTTTTTTAAAAAAAATTAATTTTCTTTAGAATATCATATTAGTTGAAACGACCCTTTCTTCGAACAACAATTTACCGTAATGATTTTACAAAATCTGGTTAATCAGTGATAATCGAAAACAATTTTCCATATAAAACATATCAGAGTTCAAGGCACAAACTCGCCCACAAACCCACTACAAAGATATTCATTACTCAGGGCAAACATAACAACAGAAGAACTTACAGCCCACAATTTTTACGACATTGAATCCCACAATTAAGATTTTAAAACAGTTATCCAAACAGTAAATATGATATCTCTAAAAACATAATATGTCCTATAATGGCAATATAGAGAATAATACAACACCAATACCACAAGAGGCCTACAGGATTCTCAACGTCTATGCCTCTGGTTGCTCCCCTTGGCCTCTAGCCAAATTAGAGGTCTCGCCTAAAAAAAATATTTATAACGACGGGGTGAGACATAAAGTCTCAGTAACCAAAAATTAATTTACAAAATATGCAGGAAAAGATTGTAAGTCAGTGAAGCAGCTTTAACTAACATAATATTAATAATATTCTCAATAATTAAATTTCATATAATATGTTCAACAACTAGAATCATTCCCACTCATCCATCCTGCTCCTCCTTATAGCTTCTAGACGTGGTACAGCCTATGAGTGCTAGTATACCCGGCCAAAGGTTAGCTAGTCACTTCAAGAATACTGCCCCTCCCATGCCACCACCAATATACCGTAACAGGGAGTTGTCCACCCAAAACACTCAACCCAAAATCCGGGCCAGGAATGAGAGAGTCGATGGGCACAGTTTCACCATATCTCTTCCACACAACCCACCATATCCCATAACAGAAAAACAATATATCAATATAATTCTCGAAACATATACAAATTATTATATATTCTACAATATTCCATCTCAAACATCATAATCATCACAACAGTAACAATTTTAATATTATCTATGCTCATATATACAATTTTGAAAATACACTGCTTCACTAAACTAGGTTCATATTCAAACATACACATAATCTTTCAAAACACATACAAGTAGTATAGATGAAAGTAAGGTTTAGAAAACACCTTACAGTTCAAAACAAGCATATAAAATAAATTAACCCCGGTTACCTCAATTCCAAGCTTAACTTTATCTTGAGTACCAAATACGAACAATCACCGATCCCAAAAAAACTCTACATTATCAATTTAAGTAACAATTGACCCCAAGAAATACTAAAATAAATAATTTACACAATTCATCTCCAATTTTCCTCTACTATTATTATCCTTAAATATATTAACTTCCTTAACAATCCTTAAACAACCTCTATATCATTCTCTCTCGTCAACCACTTAATTTTTATAAATTAAAGTTTCACCTTTAACATATCTATTATTATATAATCATCAATATCAACCTTCTAAAATAACTAAATCTCGTTTTCTAATTTATATGAATATAGTATAATTATTAAACAATAATTGAATTTCCCAGATAATTAAAATCATATAAAAATCTAATTCTTAATATCAAATTATAATTTATAATTTCTTATACAATAAAATTTACCAAACTAAACAGATTAGAATTTCTATAATACCTCCAACAAACCAAATAAATTATTTAATCCAAATTTAATCGGATAAAAAGCCTAATATATAATTATTCATAGATTAATTATATAGAAAATTCATTATAAAATTATATACCAACTACATAACAAAAGTAACCTGATTAAAATTAACTATTAATCCTCCTTTATATTCCTATAGCCTTATATTAATAAAAATCAAATTTGTCCAAAATCCTAATCTTAAAATTTTCTCTAATCCACACAAAATTACTATCATAAGAAAGAGAAAATTATTTAGAACATTTTCACAAAAGAAGAGTTATGATCAGAAAAGAATTTGAATACCTTATTGATCCGCAAATATATGAAAATACTCCTATCAGTATCACACCATACACTATACTCCTATCAGAAGGGAGAGGGGTATTTATAATACCTCCCTCCCTCACCTCTAATAATTGGCGCCAATTCTGAATGAGTGGAGGCACCGAAAGTGCCTCCCTCATTTTTCAACTGTGGGGGCCAAACTGGCACCCACAGTTTTATATATATATATATATATATATTATTTATTTATTATTTTATTATTATATTTTTTTTTATTTTTTTTTTCAAAAAATTACTACTAAATTCATAATTATTTTTAAATTATAATTATATTCTAAAAACAAGGATGTTACATTAGTAAGTCTAAAATCTTTAATTTCTTATCAGTTTGGTCCCAATTTAGCTTCACTTTGGCCTCAATCTGACCCACTGACTCTTAACTCAATACCATGACCGGATCAATACCCAGTCCGGATTCATGAACCTTACGTTTACATATAATTCAATGATTCACACTCAAATAACTTTCGTCTCAAATGCTAAAATCCTATGTTCTCAAAAATAGTTATTCAATTTTATCCACTCTGATTTAGCGTGAGTGAGAATGGCTCTCCAATTTAAACAAAATGGTTAAGCCAATTGATTCTTAAAATTTTTTTTAGGCTTTTTCCCTCTTTTGTCGGAAAGGTCTGTTAACATCTAATAGCCAATATCATTAATTCCAACTTATTTTCTTTCTAGTGTAAGACGTAATTAAAGCTTAGTTAACTTATTTAATATAATTAAATTAGATCAAAGAGAGTATATAATAAAGAGAAATTTGCTGGGTCATGTATGTAAAAAGATTCTTAGCTTTGTAGCTTGTGGTATTTAACAGAACTGGAAGAGATGAGATGTGGAACAAAGCAATTTAATCTATTAATGGTTATATAAAGTTAAGCATCTATGCTCGAATAGCCGAATGTTGGGTTCACCATTTTCCTCTTTTTTTTTAAAAAGTGTATGCAAGATCAGGCGAGAAAGTGCATATTCCAATTTTTGCCGCTCAATAAGCACTTTTTCTAACCCCCCACCCCCCTCTTCCAAGCAAAACCAAGGATTGAGTTGCATTGCATTTTCACAAGCTTTTCAAAGGTTGGAGAACAAAAATATACTTCATAAAATTAAATTAAGATACTAAACTAGAATTTTGGATAAAGTTAGAAAATCAAATCTATTTTTTCTTAAAAAATTATTGACACCAAATAAATACTTCGTCTAGTGGTGGATCAACTATATCATAAAGTGGATAAACTCCTAAACCATGGTTTCATAAGCCTTTTTTCACAAGCCGAGATAAAACTCCTCTCACATATTTACCTCATAAATCGTAGAAGCATTTCTAAAAAATTAAAACAAACATGCACTGAATTTGAATCTCACTTTGTTAAAAAAAGCCTTTTTTTCATATTATCATTCAATATCCAATTCGAGATTCGTGACTGCCCCTTTTAACACAAGTGTCTTCTTTGTGTTTCGAACTCAAAACCTAAGAGGATCTAACAAGACTTTACATCATTAAATCAACTATATGTTGGCACCTTGTTAAAGAAGGCCTTTGTGAAAAGCATCTTGGTTTCAAAACCTCGATCTGGATCAATCAGTTATTCAGATACCTAATAATAATATTCAAAAAGGTCGCCGGAGGGTTATAAAAACAAATATGTCATCATCATTTCATTACCTCACTCCTAATATCGCCCACATGAGTCACTTCAATTATTTCACCGAAACCAAAAATTGATAGTAATTAACTCATTAAATCTACTTTAAAGTGAACTTAACCCATATTAAATTATGATTTGAAGGAGAAATAAATAAGGAATCGAATTCAAGTATTAATTAAGGAAAAATATTGAGAAATAAACATTAATTGCTCTTCAAATAAATTATATTACTAAAAAAAACTACTTCTAAAAGTAACTTATGAGTAAATTCTATACCATAATTCTTTGAACCAATTGGGCAGGGACTTGAAGTTTAGAGTGTCTAAGCATAAAGAACTCCTCCGCCAAGCTGGAAGCATATATATACACAATGGGTATTACATAATTTTAACTACATATTCACCAATAAAAGTACTTTATTAATATTCATATTAATATAAAATATACACTAAGCTATAACAAAAAACACTATAATCATGCCCGGCGTCATTTTGGGATTGAAGAAAAAAATTGGATCCATCGCTCTCCAGGCTGTGAGAATTTGTGTTAGCTTGTAAGTAATCAATTTTGTATGCATATATCCCCTACGTTTTGGGAGAAAAATAATAGTAAAATTAAAGGGGCGTGATCCTTTAGTCGTTTACCATAGGCCTCTCGCTCCTTTGATCGCCAAGTTCAGATTCTTCTGTTGCCACCAATATTTCATTCCTATTACCCAGAGAAGCACAAACAGAAGAATAATAAAATCTCAATCTTGTCAGTTAACGTGGTTCTTAAGGACTAACGGTTCTCTTCCTATCTATTTACGGTCCTTTTTTCAATCTGGATCATTGGATTAAGATCTCAACGATTCAAATTTAATATATTATAAAAATATAATAATAATAATAATAATATTTTTTATATTAAAAAAAAATAGACCGATGAGATCTTAATCCAATAATTCAGATTGAAAAAAGAACCGTAAGAAAATAGGGAGGAAGAGTATGGTACCCAATCCGTTGTTAAGCATTAAAAAAAACACGAGACAGAAAAGCAGAGAACACAATTTACGTCGTTTTAAAGCAGAATCTTGAGCCAAGAACCTTCGCCCTCTTTCTTGTCTGTCGTCCCGGTTATTGACACTTTCAGCAATTTCTTGCCTTGAAAGAATTAAACAAAACAAGAAGATTTCCTCAATTCAAACACGATTCATTAAAACGATAGGCGTAATACATAGCTGACTTTTTTCATTTCAGACACACGTTAACATACTGCAGAAACGTAAGACAGAGCATAACAAGAGTTAAATTTTGAAACGTTATAGTAAAGATTCTTCGTCATCATCAGCACCCTTGCTCAGAAATCCTTCAACAGCTTGCGAACCTGTTCAAGCGTCACAAACAGCACCACAGTGAAAGGTCCTTGCCTTGAAATCGTCGGGATAAAACCTTTGTACAGTGCCATTGGTCCCTCGGCACGCACAGTTTTCAGAGCACAGTCCAACGCACCGGAGTACGGCGGCTGTGCCCCCGGCTCCACCTTCATGTTCATTACCCTTGTCTTTATCACGTCTACCGGATTCGAAGCTACGGCCGCCACAAACCCTGCCGTGAAGCTCGCCGTCACGTGGGTCCCAAGCCCATCGCGCATAACTCCCTTCTTCAGTATCGCCTCCTTTACCTGATCGTAGGTAGCCAGTTGAGATGCCGTCACAAGCATAGCGCGGTTAACTGTAAGCGATGATCCGCGCCACAGGCTAGTGACTCCCTCTTGTTTTGCCATTCGGCTGATTGCGTCCACAACTGATGTGTAGTTCCGGCGCTGAGCCGCCGGAAGCCGACCGTCGGCTTGCATTCGAACCATGGCTACGTCAGCCGGATTTCCGATCGCAGCACCGACGGCACCAGAGATCAGACCGGCAGTGATCTTCCGAGACAACGGCATGGTGCCCTTGTTGTTGGGATCGGACCATTTCTGCTTCAGAACCTCGTAAAGACCCATACGGGTGGTGGAGTAGAGGCACTGGCGGAGGACGGTGGCGGAGACGCCGGAGAAAAGAGCGGTTACGCCTTCTTGTTGGATAAGGCGCACACCAACGGCAATGGGACCCACGCGAGCAGGCGCCGCGGCGGCGGCGGCGGCTGCCTGTGGCATCGGAGGCACAACCTGGTGGACGGAACCAGGCTGGAAGGCGAGTGCCGGTCGGAGGTTGTGGACCGCCGGATAGGGTTTCGGTGCGTGATTCTCGCCCTGAAGCTGCATACGGACCTTGATGAGGTCGAGAGGGTGAGTGGAACACCCAGCAACAATGGAAGCTATGCCTCCTTCAACAAAACCTTTGAGACCCATTAGGAATTTTCTGGGCAAGCAAGCCAAAAAATAGATCTATTGAATTGAAAAGAATGGGTGTGGCGTGGTGTTAGATCGTGAGAGAAAATTTCCCGGGGAAAATTGGGAATAGGGATAGGAGCAAAAGAAACAGAGAAAGAGAATAGATGAAATTAAAGACAACAGGACCAGTTGGAGTTAGGGTTCATCTCACTGGAGACAAGAAGATGGGAATGGAGGCCACAAGCTATGGAAGAAGAGTGAGGAACGGAAGGCCTCTGAGACATATGCTAGCGGCTACGAAGTCAGTAAAGAGAGGAAAAAAAATGATTTTGGGGCGAGAAACAATCGGAGAGGGCAAACTTATTTATACGGGACGATGAAGGAAGGTGGAAGCTGGCATTAGCAGTAGGCCCCACTGAGGTATCTCACGCGATTACGGGCGCTGCAAATTGGAAATATCGTTGCGAATTTCACGCGTTTGTGGGGCCTTCTGTTCACTGGATCATTCAGTTTCTTTCGCTTTTTTCACACTGGTAGATTATTTGGTTCTGCTGTTTTTTTTTTGGGTCACGATTTTAGTTCTGCTGTTATACTTCTGACAGGGGGTGTTTATGGAGTCCAGCGTCCGATACGTCCAACCCGGTCCAATAAAAAATTATCTTGTCCAGTTCAAAAAAAACAATTTGAAAAAAATTAGGCACAATCGGACTAGGTATTTTAGCGGGTAGGGCCGGACATCGGGCAGGGTATGCCGTCCTACCCATTTGGCCCCGCCCAGTAGGTATATAATTATATATATTACTCCCTCCAGTCCTAATTATAAGACAAAGTTGACTTTTTTGGAGAAATTAAGGAAGCCAATTAAATTACTTTAGAATATTTTTATTTTTATTTTTTCCTTCAAACTAATTAATTTGACTAATAAACTAATATATAATCTAAGGATACTAAAAATATAAACATTCTAAAATAATTTAATTAGCTTCCTTAATTTCTCCAAAAAAGTCAATTTTGTCTTATAATTAGGACCGGAGGGAGTAAAATATATGATATAAATATTTTTTTTTATAACAGTTTATAACTTTATATAATTATATTATATTATATGTTTTGTTTTATTAGACTCTTTTGGTATTATATATTATTTATGGTTTTGTTTTTCTTTCTTTATTTAGATCCTTTCTTTCTCAGTTTGGTCTAGATCCTTAGGGTTCGAGGGTTCTATCTGGGATAGTTTTAAAACTTAGTGCTCGTTTTCTTTTTTTCTTTTTTTTCCTAAGCTTGGTTCTGTTTTTTTTCTAGACAACAGAAGATCGAAGGTTTTGTTTTCAGCATTTATTTGTTGTGTATAGCTTGTGATTTCTCTCCATATGATTTTCTTTTCTTTTTTTTCCCTGAGCTTGGTTCTGTTAAGGTCGAGGGTTTTGTTTTCAGCAATTAGATAAGGAAGAATATAATGGGTATGGTTGGATAATGGTGATTGAAGAGGTTTTTTTTTCTGAGCTCTCCATATTGGTTATTGTCATGGAAGCTGTTTTTTTTCCCACATAAGGTGTGCGTAGGGCATCTTTGATTATGAACCTGTTTGTGCTCCCTTGAAGAATACCTTCAAAGTTGGGTTGATAAATGTTGGGCAGAGCGAAGCCCACCCTCGCCCAGCCCGCTCACTCTCAGCCCAAAAATGTATGGGCTTCTACGGGCAGGGCTGGGTATCAGGCTGTAAAATGCAGCCCAATGATTTTTCGGGCAGGGCATCGAGCAAGGGCTTCGCCCTGCCCAGCCCAGCCCATGCACACCCCTACATCTTATTTTTACTAGCTTGCTTTTTTAAACTCCTCTCTCTATGCACAAAAGAAGAAAAACTTGTTACAACAATTTTATATTTTTAGTGTTTATTTGGGATAGCTTATTTTTAAATAATAAGTATTTATAAATCATGATTTATAGTATACGAGATAAGTATGTGAGAGGAGTTTTATCTCGACTTACATAATAAGTGCTTATGGACTCCCAATAAGCAATACCAAACACACACTTAATATTACTAACATATCAAATTGATGAGATCTCTTGCTAATTTCTTGGGATAAATTCCGGTGTTTAAGTGTGATGATGCTGATAATACATGCATATACTTGTGCACGTTAAAATTAAGAATAAATTGTAGTTACTGCGCTGAAAATGATGGACACAAAACAACTGCATAGCAGATATTTTGAGATTTTTAATTAATATATGTTATGGATAGATCGGAGCAGCTCTTTCTTCTTTTTCTTTTTACCAAAACAAGAGCAGCTTTTGATATGTTTAAATGATAATCAACATTTTTGTAAATTTATTATTTTCCGTCCTTAACATAAAATATTTTTTGATAAAAAAAAATTGAATTACAAAATCAATATATATAGGATTGTGAGTGAAAATTGAAGAGCTTCGAAACGGTCATGTGGTGGGAACTCCAAGAAGACGGGGCAAGAAGGAATACGAGTAGTATAATAGTCATGGGAACTCCAAGAAGACGGGGCAAAAAGGAGTACGAGTAGTATAATAGTCATGGAAGAGCGAGTCAAAGCGGGGTGAGGTGGGCATGAGCTGGTCAACCATGACAGGGATTTGACTTCTAGGGCTTGTTTGATATAACTTATAAGGAAAGAGTAAAAGTGAATAGTGGGAAAATTTTGTAACCCATTTTTTTAATTTTTTAAATTTAACTTATAAAATTTTTTTCTTCCTTTCTTTCTCCACCAAATCCCTCACACCAAAAATATTTTGATCCTTTGGCTGTAAGAGCCCTCCTGAGAGGTGTGCTGACCCTTTTGTTCTCAATGACACGTTCCTAAGATCGAGACTTGTAAATATAAAATTTAGATAAAACTTTGAAAGTAAAAATATGGGAAGTCTGGCCCCTGCCACCCCCAGGGGTTGCGCTTGACCATAAGCTCAAGCGGTTAGTATTTACTACTTCATCTTATCTTTAATATTATGTAAAAAATATTTATTTAATTTGATTAGATTAAAAAAATTAGATAGATTAATTAATATAACATAAATTTTTTAAAACACCCTAATCATTTTCTTTAATTTTGTCATTTTTTATTCTTCTTGATTATTATTAAAGGAGCATTAATATAGGTAAATTAAGAAAAGATTAATAAATATGACAACTATAAATTATATTTAAGATTAAGATCAGAATGACCGAGGAGTGTCTTTCAAGGAAAACCATATTGTAGGTTTCTACACTCAATTAGATCATTTAATTTTTTTCCTGTTAAAAATTGAGGGAAAAGATATAGTTTCCCCTATCTTTTATATAATTCAAAAATTAAAATACCCCCTTCAAGGCAAAAAAAAATTAAAATATCCTCATGACTCTATTTTAATAGGCCTTGTATAAGGATTCTTTCTTTGACTCATAACACAAGTCACTATGAGAGTTATAATGAGAAGGAGGCATCAATAAATATTTAGTTAAGGTGTTAAATCATCAGTTAAGATGATATACGACCTCACTCATAAGAAATATAAGAAGCGCATTTATTAAAATAGGAAAAAAAAATGGCCCTTTATGCTCGAGGAAGGGAATGATAGGATAGACTATAGAGGGGGTATGAAGGGGTTGGGGACAATTGGGTTAGGGTTGGCTTTGTAGATGGCGGGCGGACGGGAAGTTTGGTGTGAGAGAGCCACGTGTCCCTTTAGTTAAGAAGCGTCCAGATGAGACCGCCATCCTTCCTTGGCCTCTCATCCGAGGTTTCATCTGGCCAGGCTTGGCCCTGGGGCCCACAAAAGCGCCCTTTCTTTTATTATGGCGCGTTGTCCTATTAATCAATTACTATATTAATTCCCACACTTACTCCTCTCTTTTTTTTTTGTCCCCAAAAAATATATATAATAATTGCCGATTATCCAACTGCTGCCAATTCATTCCAGAACTCTTGCCTGTTTCCAATGTATCGGCTACCGTCCTCTCTTTTTTTTATCCACTTATAGTTCTCTTTTTAATCTAGATTGTTAGATTAAGATCTCAAAAGTTTATATTTTTTAATATAAAAATATTATTATTATTATATTTTTATAATATAATAAATCTGAATAGTTGAGATCTTAATATAACGGTCCAGATTGAGAAGAGGACCATAAATGAATGAGAAGAAAGAGGACGCAGTGGGATTCGCTTCGACTCTATGTCCTGTACCCTTTTCATAAATAACCTAACCTAACCATTTGACTTCCCTTTGCATCTTTTTTCAAATACCATTTTGATTCTATTTATAAGATCTTTTTAATCAAAAGTTTTGGTCCTATTTATAAATCCATTTTTAGGGTAGTAAATGCATTTTGTACTTTTTTACCCCTATTAATTGCAATATAAACAAAAGGAATTTATTCATGTTGACTTTCAGAACCAATCATAGATAAGAACGAAATTGAAAATTTAGCCTATAGTTAATGAGTTAACTAACTCTCCTTGGTATGTGAGAATTAGTTAAAAGAGAATTATAAATAAGATCAGAGTAGTATATAATATTATTTTCATTATCGTTATTACATAATAATTACTTCTTTTAAGTACTTCCCCTCCCTCAAATATTAATATAACGTTTTTTTTTCAAATATTAATCATATTGCAATTTATTAGAAGATCAAAGACTTAAAATCTAATATATAAGGCTTGTTTGGTTTAGCGTTTTCTTAAAAAATAAGTCCTTATTACGTAAGTCGAGATAAAACTTCTCTCACATACTTAGTGAGTGTTTGGAATAGCTTATTCTTGGAAAATAAGCATTTATTACGTAAGTCGAAACAAAACTCCTCTCACATACTTACCTTGTATACCGTGAATCACAATTTATAAGCACTTATTACTAAAAAATAAACTATTCTAAACAAGCATATAGTGTTTTTCTATATTCTTGAATATGAGCAAAGTTGATAATAAAAAACTTATTTTCAAATAAAGTTCATGAGTTAATTATTTCTCATCAATTCTGCGGACTTAATTAGAGGTGACTTGTTCACTATGGTAGTATCCATGCGATAACCTCTAGAAGATAATTAGAAACTAATTTTTCTGAGGTGTGGAGATCATAGAAGTGGGTTTTGTCTCTCCCAACAAAGTCTTTTCAATACACACGACCAGATTCAAACGCAGTACATCATGTTATAAAGGGACAAAGCCATCTACTAACCATATCAGGCTTTTGTAATTGGTATTCGCTTCTTTATTCCACATCTGCTACATTCTATTCCCAAAAAATTTTGAACTTCTTTAGTTATGTTTTATATTTTCCTTAAAGAACATTTAATTCTTTCATGTTTATTACGTATCACAAAAAATTATTTATCTGATTTCCTCTTTATTTAAAGTTAAATTTACAATCATATGTTAAATTTAATTTTTAACTCGACTATTTTTACATTATAGTATAAAATAAAATCAATCTCTCATGTAAAAAAATAGTAATGTGGAATGACATATCAACCTCGATATCTAGAAAGAATTTGACTTTAATCAAACAAGAATTTCCAACGTTCTTTACTATAATTTTCCATTTTTCCTTGCAAGTATTAAAATTAAAGTTCTTGAATGCTTAGCAGGAAGCTTGATATAAAGCATCCTGTTTTATAACTCATGAATAATTTCCCTTTCTATAAATGAATACTCACATCACATCATTTTTCAATGTAACGGCTCCATAACATTTTGTTTTGGCATTGAAAAGATATTTTTCTTAAGTACTTGAAGAACAATATATAATAGGACCAAACTTAGGTCAAGTCAGTTATGTCAAATATGTCCAAGTAGCCAATTAGCTTTTGCCATGCCTTTTAATTAGGCATATCATCACTTAACCTCAAATTAACCCTGTTAGCAATCATCAAGGAGACCACCATGGAAGTCGACTTGCGGCCAAGAACGCTATCGTGCCATGAACACATAGTGTGTGTTTGAAACAGCGATAGGAAAAATGGTTTTTTGTTATTTGACTTTTTGTAATCATATTTTTAATAAAAGCCAAATTTTGTAATGTAATTTATGTTTAGATTGGCGATTGTATAACTGATTTTTGCAAAAGTAAGTGAGTGTTTGGATTGATTTAAATATAAATGACTTTTATGATAATGGTAAGAGAGAAATTAAATTTAAAATTAAAAAAATGATAGAAGGTAAAGTTGGGAAATTTGAGAATTAAAATTAACACAATTTGATGACTAATTTTTTGACTTTTTGCCTAAAGACTAATTTTTTTGCCTAAAGTTATTGATTCAGAACCGAAAATTTTAAATGATAGATTACTTTTTTTTTTTTGTATGAAAATCTTACTTGGTGATAAACTGCTCCAATATATATAGAATTTACAAGTAAAATAAAAAAAAGAGGGTGAATTTACAAGTAAAATACATATATATAGAATTTAAAGTGACATTCTTGGTGATAAATTGATCTAAATCAACCATGGCGACAGTGTTACCGGAACTATATACCATATTGATCCTTCTAAACTTCACAAGCAAGTCAATTCCAGATTTTCACATCTATTCAAAAGCATTTTCACATATTACAGAAATTGATTTAAGAGTACGATAACCCTTGTAGACAGCCAATGATCTGATGGTTCAAAGGTATGATTAGGGAATCGTAATGCATGGATGATAGGTGGTTGGCTAAGCATAGAGAGTCGGGCTGTTGCTCAGCATATAAATGCTTAGGTTGACGTTGGAAATTTCCTTAAAAAATTTGAATACCATAAAAATCTACAAATAAAACCATAACAGGAATAAAGCATCTTTTGTGGAGCTATCAACTTAAGAGAAACAACAAAGGTGTTGCTGTCAATTGTGTGTGTGTGGGTATACAACTTTGATTTCTCCAGATAAATTATGAGTAATTCTATTGTGGCAGATCTTGACTTTCTGTAATAAAGCATTGATTAACTGTAGCTAACTGTATTTTTTGATTAAATATTTGTAGATCAAGTATTCATACCTTGATGTTGTCGGAAGGACTGTAGTGGTTTTAGAAAAAAGAAATGCAGTGCCTGAGCATAACATTCCTTTCCAGGTATTACTGGACTCTTAAAAAATTACTGCTTAAAACTTTTTGAAAATTTGAATGTCATATAAGGGTCCAAAAACAAGTAAATTTTCCTTCAAACGTGTGCATGATGTTAATGAAAATATTGATTTCATGAGACATCCCTTGTGTAGTAACAGAAGGCTTGAAACGAAGCACATAGGAATGGAAACCAACAGGCTAGCATACAACCCACAACGCAGATCACAGATCGGACAAAAGCAGAGCATGCATCGGTGGTTCACAAGCACATTTCAAAAATTCAGCCAACAGCTACCAAACACATCAGATATGTTTCACAAGCACCTATGCAATTATAACATTATCCATTGCCTATTTAATCATGTACAAAGATATCAAACACAAGCTCAAACACACTTGCAACCAAACAGACCAAACAGAAGATCACCGATGCAGATTAGCAACCAAACAGACCAAACAGAAGATAAAGACACCTTACCGATGGGACTTGTTCACCGGTGCAGAAGATCCACACAAGCTCAAACACACTTGCAAGAATAGATCTGCAACTTTGTGCCTCAAAACCTTCGGCCAACAAAGGCCAAACACCGCCTGACAAGAGCCCATAACACCCACCGCAAAACCACGCCGGAAACCTTCCTGAAACACCAGCTGAGGTTGTCGATGCTACACGGACACGCTCTTTGCTTCAACAAAATGAAGAGCAGAGTAAGGGTGAGATTCAGAATGTGGCCCAAAGAAAAATGAAGAGGTCTTTGGTTCGGGTATATACCTAGTTGAAGATTTGGAGGTGCCGGCGAACGATGAAGATAGGGCCGGCGGTCGCTGGCTTCAGAACGTGGCCCAAAGAGAAACGATTGAGAGGGAGGAGATCGACTAAAATGCCAACAGTGGGAGAGAGATTTGAGAATGAGAAAGATGAGGGAAGTTGGTGAGCAAATGACGGTGGCCAAGGTAAGCTCCGGTGAGGCGAGGAAAGCGCCGACAGCAGTGAGAGCCGAAGCTTTTTTGATAGCAACGAGCTCCGTTTAATAGCTTGAATTGCAGTGCTGTGATAAATGTAGGGGCCGAAGAGACAAATGCTGAGGGAGGAGGGTTAGGTAGAATTTTAAAATGCATTTAATGCTGCAACGGTCAAATAAGCTAGCGAATTCAATAACAAAACCTCACATGCCTTGTAGAAATGAAGTTCTCTTTGATCTTATCGTGTATAAAGTGACAGTCGATTTCAATGTGTTTCGTATATTCATGAAACATAGAGTTGGAGGCTATGTGTAGCTTTATTATCACACCACAGCTTCGCGGGCAATGACATGGCAAAACTAACCTCCTTCATTAACTAGTGAACCCACATAATTTCCAACACCGACTAAGACATAGCTCTATACTCAACTTCCACACTAGACCGAGATACTATATCCTGCTTCTTGCTTTTCCAGGACACCAAATTTCCACCCACAAACACGCAATATCTTGTGGTGGATCTCTTAATAGCCTTTGACCCCCTCATGATCTGTATCACAAAAATATTCAAAACGGTACTCTGACATCAATATCTAAAAAAGGATTAGGAATCATGGGAAAGCTACTTGGTGCTGCTCCAAGTTTCCTGGTTTCTTTTAGTAGATAAATAACATATTTCCTCTGTGTCAAGAGGATGCCTTCCTTTCGTCTCATAACCTCGATTCCAAGAAAGTACTTTAGAGGACCCTAATCCTTCATTTGGAAATGAGAATAAAGAAAGCCCTTAAGTAATGAGATTCCTGATGTATTGCTACATGTGATCACAATGTCATCAATATATACTACTAAGGGAATCATGCCTGCATCCGTCTGCTGATAAAACAAAGAGTCAACACTTATTTTGATTCATACCAAATTTATTAACCATAGAGATAAACTTGTCAAACCAAACACGATGGCTTTGCTTTAAACCATAAAAAGACTTTCGAAGGTGACATACCTTGCCACACTCCCTCTAAGTAACAAAATCAGGTGGTTGCTCCATGCAAACTTTCCAAGAAGATCACCCTTCAAGAAAACATTTTTAATATTCAACTGTTGAAGATCCCAACCATAAGTAGCTGCAACAGAAATGAAGAGGCAAATAGAGGATAGTTATGCCACAGGGAAGAAGGTTTCAAAATAGTCAATACCATAGGTCTAAGCGTATCCCTTCGCAACCAGTCAAACTTTTAGACATTTCAAGGTGCCATCAGCTTTCATTTTAATCGTGAACACCCACTTACACACAATAGCCTTCTTTCCAAGAGGTACATCAAAGAAACTCCAGGTACCTGCCTTATCAAGGGCCACCATTGTTAGAGCAAGCGTTTCACCCAAGAGGGGGGGTGAATTGGGTGATACTAAAAATTTCGTTGCAAATATAAAATTTGACAGTGAAATTAAAACAGTAAGGAGTAAGGAGAAATATCACCGAAGTGTACACCGGGAATTATACTGGTTCGGTCACAACCGCTTTGACCTACGTCCAGTCCTCAGAGCTTCTCTGAGAGTTTCACTATAACTTCCAAGATTCAGTGGGTTCTTGGCACCTCATTACAATCAAGTTCCTTCACCTGGACACTCGCTCCCCCTTACAAGTTGTAATCCAATCCCAACTCAAGGTTCCACAACCTTAAGTTATCTCAATAACAAATATTGAGTTTGAATGAAATATCTCTCTCACAGAGTGAATAAGAATCACTGAAGCATAGAATTACAAGTATAATGTAAAACAGAGTAATGAGCTTGATAATGCGTTCGTGTGTGTTCTTGTTGTTGTGTTCTCTTCTTCTCTGTTTGGATGTTCCCATATAAATAGATATGTTGGTGATGACCGTTGGAACATTTTTTTCTCGTCCGTTGGAGAGTGCGCAGCCACTATTGACTTTTCCAGTTTTTGAAAAATATCCGTTGGCGGTAGGTGGCATTTGAACTTCTCATTTGACTTTCCTTACTTGATATGATTTCTTCATTGTTTATCTGTAAATAAGCTAAGAATACTAATACAATGAAAGGTTAATCATATAGGAAGCAAAATAATGAACGTTGGAATGATTTCTGAATTTCTGGGTTTGCTTACTCGAGTATCCCTTAAAGTTTACTCGAGTACTTACTCGAGTATCATCGGGAAAACTTTGATCAATTTCAAGTCAACAAACAAATACAAGATTACTCAGGTAGTGCATGGAATAAACTAAATTTCAAACCTTTGGAAATAGTTGTTTACTCGGGTACATACTCGAGTAATGCACTCATAATTTCATAGGTTACTCGGGTACCAACTCGAGTAAACCTTCAAATAAACTTTTGGTTACTCGATGCTTTACTCCAGTAATGTTGGCAGGATTTCAAGGCCGAGAGCACTTCAAGTTTGATTACCTTGTTACTCGAGTACATACTCGAGTAAACTTACTTTTTGTGCATAACTTACTCGGGTAATGACTTGAGGTTTTCCTTCAAACATAACACTGCATACTCGAGTACATACTCGAGTAATCCACTTAGAACAAAACATTAAATACTTGCATACTAGAGTAATGACTCGAGGAAAATGAGATAAAATTAGATCAAGTTATTCGAGTACTACCTTCAGGTTTTTGCTTACATAAGTGAGTTACTCGAGTAACTACTCGAGTAACATTGGCAGGGTACAAAATACCGAGAGCAACACATTTTCTGAAATAGAGTAACTTGAGTACATACTCGAGTATCATTGGCAGGCCGAGAGCAACTTGAAAACTTTTACATGGTTACTCGAGTACCTACTCGAGTAACATTGGCAGGCCGAGAGCAACTCCAAGTATTTACCTGGTTACTCGAGTAACATTGGCAGGTCGAGAGCAACATGAAAACATTTACACTATTACTCGTGTACTTACTCGAGTAACGTTGGCAGGTTACTGGAAGGTGCCTCTGGTTACTTCAAGTTTTGTCTCATTACTCGAGTACATACTCGAGTAATGCCTTAGAAAAATTGCTTCTGATCAAGTTTCTCAGCTTTTTCTCTTGGCCTTTCTTCATTAATCCAATGCTTACTTCAAGTGATGCTCTTCCACTACAAAAAAAAAGGTATTTCGTAGCGGTGCACTTGTAGCGGTTTAATATAACCGCTACAAATTATAGTATTTGTAGCGGTTTTTACCTAAACCGCTACAAATTTGTAGCAGCAAGAATATTTGTAGCGGTTTCCTACAAAAAACCGCTACAAATTTGGCGCGAAATTCCCGCCAAAACTTGTAGCGGTTATTTTGTAGCGGTTAATGCACATAAACCGCTACAAAATACCAAAGGTCAGAATTTTGTAGCGGTTTTTACTGAAAACCGCTACAGAATTTCAAGAGACTCCAAATTTGTAGCGGTTCTGGGCAATAACCGCTACAGAATTTCAAACGTTGTGAAGATTTGTAGCGGTTATTGTAGAACCGCTACAAATTTAATTATTTGTAGCGGTTAGAGTAGCGGTTATTTTTAATAACCGCTACTAATTACTGGTCTATTTAAACCCCCCACCTCCTTCATTTCTCCGTTTACTCATTTTGTTTCCTGAGGTTTCTCTGAGTGATTTCTTCGAGATTTGAGCGTTCAGACGTCTCTATAGGAGTTTTTAGTCAGTATTCCGCAGTATTTACACTTGAGGTACGTATATAACACGTATTTTATTTATATTTTTATTTTTATTATATTTTTGCATAATAATGTGACTAATTTTTTTTTTAATTTGTACAGTTGATATGGCTTCAGGACAGGATAAGGGGAAGGGGAAGGCCCCTGAGGTCCCCAGACCGAATTTACGGGGCGGCAGCAGCCGGGCCCCGGGCAGAGGGAGGGGGCAGCGCGCAGGCAGGGCTACCGAGGCATCTCAGCCCATCCCGCCACAGGAGCCGCAGACGATCCCACAGGCGACGACCTCAGCTGAGGTGCCTGAGTTGGACGTGCCAGAGATTAGCGTTGAGGACTTCCTCAACGAGGAGGAGTTCGAGATCCCGATTAGTGGGTTCAGGGAGATGGAGCAGTTCCTCGATGAGGAAGAGGCTCGGGAGCAGAACAACCCACGAGGGTCGTCTTCGCGGTCCACTGGGTTTGAGGTGCAGGTCGAAGGTAAATTATTTAATTTTTTAATTTTTTAACTTTTTAACTTTGAATTATAATTTATCTAACGTGCGGTCAACTGTGCAGATGAGCAGGGGAACGTGTCGACGAGGAGGCTGGATGTGACCGGTCTGAACAGCATGGACCGGTCCCTGCGAGTTGTAGTGCCGTGGAACGAGGGCACTGACCAGCCGATCCACAATGGGGGTCACCTGCTCAACCGCTTCCTGAGCGACCTGGGATCGAATTGGATGCGGTTCCCCCTTCACTTCCCGACGTGGAGGCACATTCCGAAGGGGCCGAAGGACCAGGCTTGGGAGGAGGCGGTTCAGGTAATTAAAACTATTTAATTAATATTTTTTTAATTAATTCTATTTAATTATTATTTTTAAATTATGGTTTTTATAATTATTGATATTTAAATGTATTTTTTTCAGCTGCGGTTTGCCGTCCGGGCCAACCGGAAGAGGTACGCCCTCGTGAAGATGGGCGACGCCTGGAGGAACAGGAGGAACCGTCTCTTCCACAGCGTGGATCGGGACGGGACGATGCCTCTGGAGCAGCTGCAGGAGAGCGTCCCGGACGGCGTGCCGCCGAACGACTGGGCGCGTTTTGTCCAGTTCAGGAGGAGCCCTGAGGCACAGGTAATGTATTTATTAGATTTTTGATATATAATTTTGTAATTGTTAAATATTAAATTATAATATCAATTTATTTTGTATTTAATTTTTAATTATAATACATTTAATTTTTTTTTCCAGGAGCTTGCTCGGAGGAACGCCGCGATCCGGGCGCAGCAGACGATCCACCACACAGCAGGATCGAAGACCTTTGCTGTGACCTACAGCGAGCTGGTAACTTTTCAAGTGCTTCACTTACTTTTAGCTCATAATTTCATAATTAATACTAATTGTTTTGTAATTGTTTCAGGAGACGAAAGCACAGCAGGAGAACCGTCAGACGGACTATGCGGAGCTGTACGCCATCACACACAGACACCGTGACGGGACTGCGACCTCTCAGCAGGCAGAGGCGGCGATTGTAAGTTAATTTATTATTATATTTTTTATAAAACCAAGTTAATAATGAAAAATGGTAATTATTAATTGTTTCATAAAATGGCAGGAGCGGATGCAGCAGTCGCAGGCTGAGCTGCGACAGACCCAGCCTGAGGAGTCACAGGGGTCAGTGGACCCGACGGCTCCTCTGAAGGCGGGTCTGGCTCAGCCTGAGCATCCCGGACGAGTGCGGGGGATGGGGATAGGCGCCAGACCCAGCATGATCTACGGCAGGAGCGCCGCCTCTGAGGCTGGCAGCTCTAGAGGGGTCAGACGTCGGAGGGACGAGTCGATTGACCAGCTGCGGTCAGATTTGCAGCAGCAGATGGCGCAGCAGATGCAGCAGATGCAGGTGCAGCAGCAGCAGCTGCTGCAGATCCACGCAGACGCTATATTCGCGCAGCAGACGCAATGGCGTGAGATCGCAAACACTATGCTCGAGGGAGCATGGGGTCGGCTGTTCCCGGACCAGCAGTATCCAGCGGTCCCCCCTGTCCCTCACTACGTCGTCCCGACCACTACTCCTCCTCCTACAGCTCCTTCTCCTGCTGATGAGGATGGTGCGGTTCAGTCTGCGCAGCGGCCCGATCCAGCGGCATCTGAGGGAGCCCCACCTGAGGGAGCACCAGAGGATCAGCCCCCAGCTCCTTAGTTTAGGACTTTTTCTTTTCTTTTAAACATTTGTAAATATTTATGAGATTTTATTTCAGAATTTTCTTATTGTGTTTTATATTATTATATCGCATTGAAATAATTTATAAATGATTTAAATCTAAATTTTAAAAAAAAAATTATATATATATTTGTAGCGGTTTTAACCTAAAACCGCTACAAATGTATAGATTTGTAGCGGTTATTAGTACATATCCGCTACAAATATATAATAATTTTATAAATAATTTATAAATTAAATATATATATAATTTATTTTTTTAAATATATTTTAAAAAAAATAAATTATATATACATTTCTAAATAATTTATAAATGTATATTTGTAGCGGTTTTGAACTCATAACCGCTACAAATTTACTTATATATTTGTAGCGGTTTCCCTTCAGAAACCGCTACAAATATATAAGTAAATTTGTAGCGGTTACACACTAATAACCGCTACAAAGACTCAAATCATTTGAATTTTGAAATTTGCCGCCTTTGTGCACATTTGTAGCGGTTATCTTATGTAAAACCGCTACAAATTAGAAAATTATTTTTATATTTAATGTTCAACGGCTTTAATATTAGTAGCGGTTTTATATATGTAACCGCTACTAATACGTTGAACATTAGTAGCGGTTATAGATATAAAACCGCTACTAATACCCAACAAGTACATTTTAAATTTCCCTCCAATTAACTGCTTGAATATTAGTAGCGGTTGTTGTAGCGGTTTAATAACCGCTACAAAATTATAAACGTTGGATTTTCAGAATATAAGGTTATACGCATTCGTCATTATCTTCTCACTCATCTTCTTCTATATACTTTCTTCTCTCTCACTTGTAGCTATGGATAAATCATGGATAAGGTTGCCGCGCAATTCTCCTGAATATTTGTACGGATTAAACAGTTTCTTAGATTTCGCATTCACTCACGCCAGCTGTAACGGCAAGATCGTCTGTCCGTGTCGGAAATGCAAGTTCAAGAAGTGGCATGCACGAAATGTTGTGATGGAACATTTGCTTGTGAAGCCTTTCCCTGAGGACTATACGTTCTGGGCAGTTCATGGTGAGAAGGCCGGCGTTAGATATGACGAGGCTCTTCCTCGAAGTTCTCAAGTAGGCGTTCAAGTAGATGAAGATGATCCTGTGAATGATGCTGTGCGTGATGCGTTTGGATTTCAAGGCGACAACTTCAACGAAGAAGTGCACGGCTCTGAGCCGGCTTTTATGGGGAATGAAGCAGCTCGGCATTTTTTCAGCTTGATGGATGAGGCAGATCGTCCTTTATATCAAGGTTGTCGCAAATATTCTAAATTATCTTTCTTGATCAAACTGTATCATATCAAGTGCTTGTGTGGGATCACGGATAAGGGAATGTCCATGTTGCTCGACTTATTACAAGATGCATTCCCCGACGCCGAGATTCCCACAACCTTCTACGAGGCCAAGAAGATCATCAACAGGTTGGGGTTGAATTATCAAAAGATTGATGCGTGCCCAAATGATTGTATGCTGTATTGGGGAGACGATTCCAGCCGGGAGACGTGCAAGAGATGTCACACATCGAGGTACAAGACAATTCGGAAGGGGAAAAAGCAGAAGAAGAAACCTGCAAAGATTCTCAGGTACTTCCCTTTGAAACCTCGTCTACAAAGATTATTTATGTCGTCTAAAACTGCTGAGCACATGAGGTGGCATGCCGTTGATAAAAATGAAGACGGTAAATTAAGACATCCGCGGGATGCAGCTGCTTGGAAAACGTTTGACAACGACTTTCCAGATTTTGCGACTGACCCCAGAAATGTCCGGCTTGCGTTGGCAACCGACGGTTTCAATCCTTTCGGGAATCTTAGCACAAGTTACAGCATTTGGCCGGTAGTCTTAGTTCCCTACAACTTACCCCCTGGATGTGTATGAAACAAAGCTCTTTCATTATGTCTATGATCATTCCAGGCAAAAAGGCACCGGGCAATGACATCGATGTGTATCTCCAACTGCTTATTGCGGAATTACTTGACCTGTGGAATGTCGGCTTGGAGACGTACGACGCTCACAGCAAGACTTTGTTCAACATGCGTGCAGCCTTGATGTGGACGATCAGTGACTTTCCTGGCCTTGGCACATTATCTGGTTGGAACGTGCACACTGGGTCGGCGTGTCCGGCTTGCAATTTCGACTCTGACGCAGTGCGCCTTCCCCACAGCCGAAAGTGGTGCTTTATGGGGCATCGGAGGTTTCTCGATGGAACGCATAAGTTCAGATTGCAACGGAATCGCTTCAATGGGAAACCAGAGAAAAGAGGACCACCTCAGACTTTGTCCGGTACAGATATCTTACAGCAGCTTGAGCATGTTGACTTCGAGTTTGGAAAAAGCGACGGTTCAGCACAAACTCGCCAAAATACGCGTAGGACTTCGGCGCCTCAGCAGTGGAAGAAGATAAGTATCTTCTTCACGCTTCCGTATTGGAGATCTAATTTACTTCGCCACAGTCTTGATGTAATGCACATTGAAAAGAATGTTTGCGACAATGTGCTGTATACGCTGCTTAACGAACCCGGCAAGACAAAAGATCACCTTCAAGCTAGGAAAGATTTACGCGACATGGGAGTTCGTGAAGACGCTTGGCCAGATGAGAATGACAGATTTACACCGGCAAAGTTTACCCTCACAAAACCGAACAAGGATGTGTTCCTCGCGACGTTGAAGAAATTAAAAGTTCCTGATGGGTATTCAAGCAACATTTCTCGATGTGTCGACTTGCAGGCTCGAAAGGTTGCTGGCCTGAAGAGTCACGACTCACATGTTCTTATGCAGCAGTTACTCCCTCTGGCTATAAAGAATACACTTCCTCCCGATGTTTCCATCGTTTTGGTGGAACTTTGTTCTTTCTTTCGGAAGTTGTGTTCTAAGGTTTTGATCGTTGAGAAGCTCGATCAGCTGCAGTCGAAAATCATTCTTACGCTTTGTCACTTGGAGATGATCTTTCCTCCGTCCTTTTTTACTGTGATGGTTCACCTCACAGTCCACCTCGTTCATGAAACAAAGCTCGCTGGACCAGTACAATATCGTTGGATGTATCCGATTGAGAGGTACTCATTTTAAATATGTGCTTTCATTTATTATCCGTATTTAATGTTTGCTCGTCGTCCTTTTCATCATTTTATATCAATTTTCTCTTATGTACTTCGTAGGTTCCTTGGGAAATTAAAATCTTACGTGAGGAATAAGGCGTGGCCAGAAGGTTGTATAGCTGAAGGCTATATAGGGGATGAGGTGCTATATTTTTGCTCAAGGTACTTTGATGATCTTGAGACGGCTTTCAACCGCCCGCCTCGTGTTGACGATTGTCCTGAACCTGCGCCGACATCAGGAGAATTTATCCCTCGTGTTGGTAAACCAGTTGGAGCAACTGAGAACTTCAAACTAACGGCAACTGAGAAGTTCCAAGCACATAGACATGTCTTGATTAATTGCACTCAAGTTGAGCCTTTCATACGGTAAGAATTGTACACTCACATGTATGTTATTCGATCTATATCTTTCGTAACATTTCTCACTTTCATTTCACTAACGCCTTTCCATTATTAATTGCAGGGAATTCAGAAGTCATGTCAAGCGTCAGCTCAGGATCCGTACACAGACATCCTCGGAAGTTGATAGGAGGGTCCACAGAGAATTCCCTGGCTGGTTTGCTCGCAGAATACTAAATGACCACAACCCACACTCACCGGATTTCAGAGCTCTCGCAATCGGCCCTCTTGATCATGCAAAACGGTTTACAGCATACAATGTCAATAGTTTTAAGTTTTGCACGGTTTCACGGGATCAGGGATTGCAAACACAGAATTCGGGTGTTTATGGCACATTTGGGACAAGGAGTTATGCGAGCAGCAGTGACGCCAACATGCAGTTCGGAGGCGTCCCTTACTATGGCAAGCTTCTTGATGTGGTCGAGCTTAATTATCAAGGCCGTTTCACCGTGACGCTGTTCAAGTGTTTGTGGGCAAATACCACGACTTCTCGGGGACTGACAACTGACGACCTAGGGATCACATCAGTCAATTTCTCACCCCCGATTCATACTGGTATTTCTCAAGATGATGAGCCGTATATTCTAGCTTCAGAGGCACATCAGGTTTATTATGTCGAGGACGAGCGGCATAGGGATTGGCACATGGTCGTTCATTTAAAGCCAAGAGACCTTTACGACATGGGTGAAGGCGATAACATCGCCTACGAGAGTGAGCCATTTCAGCCAGCTGATTTTGAAAACTACTTCCCTGAAGGCGATGACAATTTACCTCTACTGCGGTGAATTTTTTTAAGTCCACGTCATTTCAATTAAATTTTTTAAATTTAATAATACATCAATAACAATAATTTTTCTACAAAATTTCTGTAGGGATGGCGACGATGAGTGATCAAATTCAATTGTAAAAAATTTGTCTTTAAAAAAAATGCAAAAAATTTGTGTTAAAATAAAATGTAAAAAAAAATTAAAATAATATTTGTAGAATTCAAGTGTAAAAAATTTTTCTTTACAAAAAATGAAAAAAATTTGTGTTAAAATAAAATGTAAAAAAAAATTTTAAAAAAAAAATTAATATAATATTTGTAGCGGTTACAAAAAAATAAATAACCGCTACTAAATAATAACCGCTACATTAACCGCTACAACTAATTAAACCGCTACAAAATATAAATAACCGCTACTAATTAGTAACCGCTACATTAACCGCTACAAATAATACGTAAATCCCTATAAATACCCTTATCACAACTCATTTCAAACACTCCCCAATTTCTTTTCACCTTACCCTTCTTTCATTTCCTCTCATTTACAACTTCTTTCGTATGAATAGAGGAGTTGAATAATACGATCAAATATGGTAACAAGATTTTCAATTTCTTTTAGAATACTTCTTTCATTTCTATAAAATTTATTCTAAACATCTTTTTTTCTAGATATATCTTAACTCTATCTCATTTTCATCTATTTTTCATATACAATTACATTATATTATAAAACATAATAATTCATTATTACCTAACTATCGTTAATAATATTATTAATATAATTTTATACTAATTATATTCAATTACATTTTTTCTTTTTAATTTATTAATAAGTTAAACTATTAAATAATAAACTAATTGAAATAGATAAAATAATAACAAATTAAACTATTTAATATAATATTGAAAAAAAAGAAAAAAATCAATGTATATATTTAAAAAAAAATTTAAATATTTGTAGCGGTTATTAAACCGCTACTAAATAACGCGCCTTTTTTAAAGGTAAATTTAAATTTTTTGGCGGTAAATTTGAATTTGATGAAATTAGTAGCGGTTCTAAGAACCGCTACTAATTTCATCAAATTCAAATTTGGTAGCGGTTTCTTAACCGCTACAAATAAAAAAAGTCATTTTTAACAAATTTTCATTTTTATATATTTGTAGCTGTTATATAACCGCTACAAATATTTCTTGATTTTGTAGCGGTTACTATTAACCGCTACAAAGTTTGTAGCGGTTATTTTTGATTGAGTAGCGGTTTTATAGAACCGCTACAAAACCGCTTGCAACGTACGATTTAGTAGCGGTTTTTCTAACCGCTACTAACATAGTTTGTAGCGGTTAGAACCGCTACGAATACCTATTTTTAACCGCTACTAAATCACGTTTTTTTTGTAGTGTTCCCTGTTATTACTTTGTTCAAACTTATTTAATTAAATCTTTTTCATACTATTCTTTGTTATCATCAAAACATGAGATCTAACAACCATTTCTTCTTCCTCATAGCATGCCAATTAAGATAAGCTAAGGCTTGGTGGAGGGTGGTGGGAATGGTGATAGAGTATAAGGATGCTATGAAGAAATAGGATAGAGGAAATAAGTGGTTATATAAGATAAAAGAAGAGATAGGATAGTGCAAGTATGTTTATCTTTTCGAAGGGCAATGGTAAGTCATTAGAAGGACCAGGCGCAGGGGCACTGTCAAAATCAAGAACAAGCATATGCATTGTTTTGGGATCAAGGGCAGGTTCAGTAGCATGAGTGGTAAGGACTTGTTCTGGATCAAACACCGAAGCGAGCGCTAGTGGGCCATGAACATGATCGACTACATTACTTTCCATGAAATGTTTCCAATAAACATGATGGAGAGGTTGTTTAACAAGTGCCAAAATAGACACTTGTACTAGTAGTAAGTGAACCTGATACACTAAGATATCATCAAGATCATCTGCTTTGTCAGAGGATTGAGGTAGAGAAGAGGAAGGAAAGAATAGAGCCGACTCATGGAATGTGACATCTGTAGACACAAGATAGCAAAGAAGAGTAGGAGAGAAACATCGATAACCCTTCTAAACCCTAGAATATCCAAGAAAGACACACTTGAGATACTTGGAATCAAGTTTTGTAATAGTTGGATGAACATCTCGAACAAAATAGACACACCCAAAGATTTTTTGATCAAGAGGAAACAAAGGGTTAAAAGGAAACAGAGCCATGTACAAAATGTCACCATTGAGAACAAGAGAGGGCATATAATTGATAAGAAAACACGCAGTCAACACAACATTAGCTCAAGAAGGTTTGACAGCATGCATTTGAAACATTAGAGTCAAAGCTAATTCTAATAAATGTCAGTTCTTTCATTCTACAATACTATTTTAAGCTGGTGTATCTATACAAAAGGACTGATGAATCATGTCATTTTGTAGCATGTAGTTTTGAGAAATATTCTTTAGCATTGTCACTCCTTAATATTTTTTATAGATATATCAAACTGAGTTTTAATTTTAGCAGAAAAGTTGCAAAAGTGATAGAATAACTCAAAACAACTTTTCATTAAATAGAACCAGGTGGCACAAGAAAAATCATCGACAAAAGTAACAAAATACTTAAAACCATACTTAGACTCAACATGACACAAACCCCAAATATTAAAATGAACTAAATCAAAGGGGGATACAACCCGTTTATTGATGCAAGGTGCCAAATGAACATGATGATGTGTAGCAAACTAACATGATTCACATTCTAAATACAACAAATAATGAAACTAAGGATATATCCTTTCCAAAGAAAACAAAGACACATGACCTAACTGACAATGAACTTCAAAAGGAGATGAACCACTAGAGCAAAGAACTAAAACCTGATCGTCAAGAAAGAAATAGTCACCAGATTCATATCCCCTACCAATAATTTGCTTTATCGTGAGATCCTAAATCAAATAATAATTAGGGAAGAGTGAGATAAAACAGTTGTTGAGTAAGCTTGCTAGAAGACAGAAGGTTAAATGCAAGATCAGGAACATTAAGTGCTGAGGATAAGGGAACAGATGGGGTAGGTTTATCAGTGCTAGATCCAAGAACACGAGAATAAGAACTATTGGCAATTGTTATACTGGAAGGATTGGCATAAGGCCTGTAAGAAGAGAACAAATGATGATTATCTCTATCATATGATAAGTAAGACCGGAATCGATGATCTACTAAGAGGAAGAAGTAGCAAGACAAGAATCATGGTTATTATAGCAAGAGCACTCGATGTAGGTGGCGTAAAACCATTATCAGAATTATCAGAGGACTACGCCATATGAGCAGAACCTCTACGTTGCAGCTTATTCTATAACTTGAGACAATATCGTTTGGTATGATCAGGTTCCTTTCAATAGAAGTAGACAATCACACCAACACCAGGATTCTGAGCACCATTTCCTTGTCTTGGGAAGCTTTAGTTCCTATTATCAACAGAGACAAGATTTGGGGTACCATTTCCTTGTCTCAGAAAGCTCTGGTTCCTGTTACCAATAAGGCCATGGCCAACTAAAGCACTGGTATTAGGGTTAAAAGCCGATTGAGACAAATTATCTGCACGTAGCACATGAGAATACACATCCTAAAGCGAAGGAATCTTAAAGTCATAGCTGGACAAAATCTGTGAGCCAGTTGTCTCATAAGTTGAATTAAGGGCAATAAGGAAGCTTATGATCGCTTGTTTTTCCAGATTGCCCACCTGTGCTTGAAGATCAATGGTAGGTGGCATTAACAACATCTTTTCTTCATACATATGCTTGAAATCCATAAAGAAACTCTTTAGTGGACGGTTTTGCTGCTCAGCGCAATAAAAACCCTTATAAACTTCATGACCACAAGTAATATTCCCTTTTCTAGAATAGAGAAACTTTAGATAGTCCATAATCTCTTTAACTGTGTTGCAATAACTAGCAGTGGGAAAAATACCACTCTCAATCGAATTATTGATTTGCAAGAATAACTGCGCATATGACCTTGTCCAAGCCAACTTAGAATTATCATTAGGAGAGACCTCAATCAAATGATCGTTCTTTTCAATACTTAGAAAGTACATATGGACGTTTTTGCTCTAGTCCAAATAGTTTGTCTAGTTTAACTTATAATCAATAATTTTGTTTGCAAATGGATCAAGTTTCCAATCTTAGCCTCTGCCATGAAGTGGATTAGAGCAAATAAGACCCATAAAACAAGATTACTGAGAATAAGAAACATCAAACAACCATAAGAGTGACCAAATAGCAAATAGACAACCAAGAATACTCACACCAGGTTATAAAAAAGATAACCTAACATGATCAGCTAAACGTAGTCTCCAAGAAATACTGTTAAACAAGCTCCAGAAAGAATTCTAACCAGAAAGGCACCACAAAGGCTTTAGTAGACACTAAAAACAGCAGCAACAGTCACACTACTGACCAACCAGAATACCCACTCAACCAAATTTCAATGAAACAGCCAAAGAAGGTAAACAACCAACTAGAAACCAAACAAAGGGCAACTCGAAAAGACAACTTCAAAAACAAAGCACAAAATTGCCTGGAATAGACAGGATTCAGAGAGTCGATGCAGATAGAGTTGATCGTCGGTGAATATGACATCTATGGGTTGGTGCATAGATTTCTAGCAAGACTAGAGGAGGCGCTTGATGTTCAAGCGTTGATCGGAAGCAGCGATTCTCCTATAAATGACCGATCGAACTACGGCGATCCTGATAGTCCGGCACGTGTTCACAGAAGCTGCCAACCACAAAGCCCTAAACACTAGAAGAAATTTGACAGAGATGCCAGCCAAGAACCAGAGAAACGTTGACAAAAAAAAATTCAAAGTCTTAAGTGAGTGTTTGGCATCACTTATTTCTGGGAAATAAGTACTTATTACATAAGTCGAGACAAAACTCCTCTCACACACTTATTGTTAGAATCGGTAGGCACAGCGAAAGAATTTAAAAAAAAAATTTCACCAATCCTAATCGAGGATCTATCAACAGCGTTTAAACCAAGTTGGAAGGATTCATACCTTTTTTATGATTCAAAGTTTTCACGATCTCTAGGAGCCAACACGTCAGGTCCGCTCCCTCTACTGGTATCCACACGAATGCTCTCCAACCGAGACTGCGTGCTAGCGCCTCTAATGTCTCATAGGGTTTCACTTGTGGCTCTCAATTCTCATGTGCATATGAATATATCTGCTCTATCAAGTTTATAACCTATTAGGGCTATTTTCAAATTTCAAAATTAATCATCATTAATTTCAAAATTAATTAACAATTAATTATCTTGATGAGCTAATTAAATAAATTCAGTTTAAATTAAATATTTTCAACAGTTTTAATTTAACCTATTTATTTAATCCAAATAAAGAGCCATTAGATTTAATTTATCTTCATAAATTAAATTTGAGATACTATATCTCTATCATGTTAGTTATTAAATTTAATATATCTTAATAAATTAAATTTAAAACTAACACAATATAATAATATCATATAATATATATATACATACATATATATATATATATAAGATATATATTTCGAAAATATATATATCTATATAATATTATTAATGAATTTTATATTATATATATATATATATATAATTCATCCACCCTAAATTAAACATTATCTCGTGTTGGGTCATTCTTGTGTGCGACCCTGTAGGCCCATATGAAATTGGCAGTGGGCCAATAACTATACTAACCCAAAATTCGCAAGCGGCCTCTAGCAAGACATTACGACTACCCAATTCATATGAGGATCGTTATCACGATGCAACCTGTCATACAACTATATCACGTCCCTTTTGTCACACGATATATCGATCAAGGATAAGGCATGGATAATGTCATCCTCTTGTTCCTGACCATTACATTCTCGATTCCTGAGTAGCCTGATAACAGAGACAGAAACTCCTTTCATCATAGTATGGCCATACATTTCTCAGACTCACTCATCGAGGGGCCCTGTAATATCTCTCTACTAATGTGAGGGACAAATTCCATCTTGATCATTCATATTCCTCTGCATGAAAAACCACTAAGCCCGATCGTAGCCTTTATCATCACCCGGTCAAAATTGACCTTTGACTAGTTCAAAGCTTAGCAACTCTCATGTAGGAATCCATGATGACCTCAGGTCTAAGGGCATTGTGACATGGTTATACATGAGAAAAGCTTATGACTTAATCCATGTAGCTTTCTCATAGTGGGTCGGTCCAGCACCTTGTACTCTTACAAGTGCCTAAGAATTTGATTCGTATCTCCATATCTTATCAAAGTCATACTAGTCTTGTTTCATCTTTGCTCCCGCATAGATGACCGACCAGGGACATTTTAGGCCAATCTTTATGAATTATCCAAGGATACAATTATCACAGTTAACATGCAAATAATATGATAACAGAATGGAGAAATTTTATTAAAATAATAATGTTCAAAGTACAATGATTGGCCCTTAGGGCACAATTTCCAACACTTATCTCATATACCGTGAATCACGAATTATACACACTTATTGCTAAAAAATAAGTTATCCCAAACGAGCATTAATATTTGATACTCCCTCCGGTCCTAATTATAAGATAACATTTGGAAGTTGATCCTGGTCCTAATTATAGGACAAAGTTCTAATTTTTATCAATTTCTTCCCAAAATACCCCCTATTGATATTTTCTCAATAATAATTAAATACAATAATAATTTAAGAATACACTTATGTATTCTATAAAGTGAGCAATACTTGCAACTCATTAATGCCACATACACCTCAATTCTACTATTTTTTTAAATTTTAAATAAGGACATTTTAGAAAAATAAATATGATTAACTAATTTAACCATTATCCTTAATTTCTCCAAAATTAGGTAAATATGTCCTATAATTAGGACTGGAGGGAGTACCATGTATGTAACAAAGAGAAGAAAAATATATTCTGAATTTCACTTCTATTCATGTACACAAGAGGGGTATATATACACAAGAGGGGAATCTTAGAATTAATTGCTCATTATAATGATTGATTCCCTAATCATAATCATATTCTCTGATTATATGTGATACTAATTGATTATAATATTTACACTAATATATTTCCTAACACCCACAAATGTACAAACTCTAGCAGAATTTTATCAATAGCAAAATCTACCCACAGAATGGACAAACCAAGCATATTAAAGCACATAGCCAGGGGTTCACACTTAAAATCCTACACCTGTCTTAGAGCCTGACCGAAAATGCCAAAACAGAAAAAGGGAAATAAGAGAGAAGCGAGAGGAGGGTAATAACCTAAAACTTAAAGGTGTTTGCCATCTCTTGGGGATCTGCTCAAAGTAGTCAAGACCTAATAGAATGGTTTTTTCTTACACCAAAACCTCGACAATCTAATCCTTACTGTTGAAAACAATATAAATATGAAACAATCGACTACCGTTTCCTTAATTGCAAGGTGACTTCCACAGTGATCTCCTCAAACGATGGTTACTAACGGGTTAATGGCCATCTCCTCATATTCAGTTGCTCACGGGGTTAATTTGAGGTTAAGTGATGATGTGTCTAATTAAAACACATGGCAAAAGCTAAATGGCTACTTGGATATACTTGACCTAAGTTTGGTCCTATATAATACTCTCTCCGGTCTTAATTATAGGACATATTTACCTAACTTTGGAGAAATTAATAATAGTAGTTAAATTAGTTAATCTTATTTATTTTCCTAAAATGCCCTTATTTAATAAAGGTGATTTAGGAATACTATATGAGTCTACCTTAAGAAAAAGTGTGCTAGTGGCAACTAACAGTACTGTGTTGCTTAAGGTAGGAATATGAAGTAGATATACTCACATGAAGCTGAAAAAACATAGGTGTATTATAAAATTATTATTGTATTTCATTATTATTGAGAAAGTATTAATGGGGGTATTTTGAGAAGAAATTGACAAAAATTAAAACTTTATCCTATAATTAGGACCAAAATCAACTCCCAAATGTTATCCTATAATTAGGACCGGAGGGAGTATGTGTTTTTATTTTTAGTGTTTTATATTTAAGGATATAAAATATATCTTAAACCACAAAATTTTTTCAATAAAAAATGTGTAATTTGATCGTGCATCGTGCAAAAAGTGAGCTCCTGAGGATGAGTGGTTGTTTCATTTGATTAGGCTTGTGAACAACAAAAACCAAATTTTGGCAAATGTAGATGGGAACAGGAGGACATGCTCTTTTTATCAATAATAATAATATGGATTTTTTTTTTTTTTGCTAACAATTGAAAAGTGCATATTTTTTTAGTTAATCAAGGGTTTTCTCCTCGAGATTTAGAGAGCAAAGGATTTTCACCTCTTCCTACAAGCGCTTTCCGGAATTCAAACTTATGTTCTCTTTCTTACAGGGTGAGACCCCTTATCACCTTAGCCAATAACTTGTTGATCAAATTTATAATTATAAGTGAGTATTTTATAATTAAATAAGTATAGATTTTGTATTATATTATATCAAATCTATAAATATTTAATTTATTTTTTACATTTTCACCCTACATCATGAGAATAAAAAGTAATATCCCCACAAAATCTATTCCTATACTCTTTTCATTTCTCTTTATAACAAAGTTTAACCAAAGGATAAAAACCTTGGTAAAAAATAATACATATGTAAAAATTGTAACATTCTTAAAAAAAATATCCTTATCCATGGGAATAAGAGAGAGAAAAACTATTATAATAAAGAGAATTGTGAAAAGAGTGGATTGTGGTGGAGAGAGATGCTTTGGGAGTTTGATAATAAATGTACTAATATTAAAATGAATAATTAAATAGGGAGAAAATAAAAAATAATACGGTAATTGTTTCTTATAAAAAAGAAATGGAGTGAGTATCTTTTTCTATTTGTGTGTGTCATCCTTACGTAAGGGTCATACTAATTTTCTGTGTATCGTTCCAATTTTATTGGATGTCATGGAATAGAAGATCTTGAAAGCATGGGTCATTAACTGTGGTTTTTTCCAAAAGAAAAGAAAAAAAATGAGAGGGACTTGACAGTAGTTGTAGAGATGGGGCCCCAGATCGTAACTTCCATGGTTGATTCAATGGTATCAAACATTCTGAGTTTGGCCTTGCATGAAAAGACCTAACATGGAGGATAATTGGATAAATCAAATCAGATATAACATGTGGTTATAATATTATAACGATATATCAAAAAATCCCACACTCAAAAAGCAATTTCAATTATAAATAGATATTATGTGGGTTAATTTAGAGCCACAATCACTACTTTGAACAATTCAAGAGCAATATTCTTTCAAAGTCTATAAACCACTCGATTGGAGGAGGGATGTAGCCTAATGAAGAAATTATTTATTATTTATTTTTCTTTTAACTCTTTATGAATATATTTTAGTTTCTTTCAATTATATTTATTTCTCTTATTCTTTTGGATTATTTTGGCTAGCCACCATTGAATCAAATCCATACTTAGGATAGTTCTAGATAGTTATGGTGATTTAAAACTATAGCTTCAATGTTTAGGTAGTTGAGTGGATGTCATGGGAACGGATTCAACACTAATTAAACATGGACAAATAATTTTTTTTTTAAGTGAAAAGGAAAATTTCATTGATAAATCAATAGTACAAAAGAAAAGCCGAAAGGTACATTACATAAGGAAATGGACTTCTAAAAAAGAGAAAACTACTAATGGTATTTGACTGTGTGTGAAACTGTGGTATGAATATCAATTAAGATCTTGACTATGTTGTATCTTTCATTCGCAAAAAGTTGTCGATTGCGAACTTCCCAAAGCTTCCAAATAGTGATGCAAAAACCAATCTTCCATGTATTCTGCAAGTTTGGATTATTTAGCTGCTTTATGAACCAATCAGAGATGTCTGTGCGGAAGAATTCTGCCCACATATCACTAGGTAGAATTTTTTTCCAAACAGAGCCGGCCAACGGGCATCCTTTGAAGACATGATTAATATCTTCATCGAAGCCGGTGCATAAGGAACATATTTGGTCCTGAGTCATCCCACGTCTGAAACGTTCGGCATTTGTCATCAATCTTCCTTTTAGGAATAACCAGAGAAAAGTTTGTACCCTTTGAGCTATGGGGATTTTCCAAATTAGTTTCAATTTTTTATGAGCCGTATCCCAGTTGAAAGATTCTATAGCTTCGTACGCAGATTTCACAGTGAAATTTCCTGAGGATGTCGGTGTCCATATGCAGGATGGTAAATCATGGTTGACAGAGATGCTGGTTTTGCGGATATCATTGTTTAAATCTGAGGGCAAAAGAGGCTCAAATAGGTGATGTTGCCAATTACCATTCAGATCCAAGTAATCTTTGAGAGGTCTGTTTAAATCATTTGCAGTGATAGGGGCAAAGGACAGGTGCTTTAGGGGCCCATGATCTCCAATCCAGTAGTCTGACCAAAATCGAAGTCCTTCACCATTTCCCACCTCCCATTTGATGAGAGGAAGTGCCTCATGAGAAATTTTAATTAAATTGCGCCAGAAGTGAGAGGAGTTTGAACCAGTAGAGGAGGGCATTGTAAAACCCGTGGTCATGCCATACTTACCTTTTAATACTCGGACCCACAGAGCATGAGGTTTGGAGAAAAGGTTGAAAATCAGTTTAAATAAAAAAGCTCTGTTCTGGGAGTCTAATTTCAAGAGTCCACATCCCCCGTTGTGTAACGGTTGACACATTTCAGCCCATTTAATCAGACTTATTCCTTTATTGTTTTCAGAATACCCCCAAATGAATTTTCTGATAATCTTTTCAATAGCTTTGCAACAGGATGATGGAATCAAAGCACTTTGCATCGTGTAAAGCGGTATGGCTGAGAGAACTGACTTGGCCAGCGTGATCCGTCCAGCAAGAGAGAGTGTGCGACTTTTCCAACCAGCAAGTTTATAGACCATGCGTTCAAGGATGTATTGATAGGTAGTGGATGAGACTCTACCATTGATGAGAGGAACTCCTAGATATTTGCCCAAACTGTCAGTACGGCTATACCCCATGTGGTTACATATATCTCTTTGAGTTTGGGAATCCACATTCTTGGAGAAGTAGATTTTTGTTTTTGCCTGACTGATTTTGTGTCCTGAAGAAATACAAAACTGTTTCAAAATACGCTTAATGATTTCTGCTTGTTCCTTTGTAGAGTGGCCAAATACCATGAGATCATCAGCAAAAAAGAGATGGGATAAGGGAATTCCCTTGTGACCCATCTTAATGGTTTTCCAATCTCTCATTTTGACTGACGCTCTGATCGATTGTGAGAGACGTTCCATACAGAGTACAAAAATATATGGTGAAAGTGGGTCTCCTTGTCGGATGCCTCTTTGTGGTTTGAAAGTCGGAGAGGGATTTCCATTCCATAATACTTGCATAGTGGTTATTGTGATGCAGGTCATTATCAATCGAATCATAGGGTCAGGGAGGCCAACATCATACAAAGTCTCTTCAATATAATCCCATCTTAAACGATCAAAAGCTTTCTCAAGGTCAATTTTTATGGCCATCCATCCACTTTTCCCTTGCTTTCTTCGCATGCTGTGTATTACTTCTTGAGCTATTATTATATTATCAACAATACTCCGATCCTTAATAAAACTTGACTGGTAGCTACTTATTAAGCTTGGAAGGAGGCACTTGAGTCTGTTGGCAATGACCTTAGTAACCACCTTATATGCTACAGTGCATAAACTGATGGGGCGAAATTCCGTAATGGTAGTAGGTTTAGTAACTTTTGGGATGAGAGCTATGAGGGTCTGATTTAGTGAAGGATGTACATTTCCCCCCAACCAGAGATCCTTAACAAGATCAAATAGGCTTGAACAGACTAAGTTCCACTGGCTTTGGTAGAATAGTGCAGGTAATCCATCAATGCCAGGAGCTTTGAGAGGCTTCATGTCTAAAAGCGCAGTCTTGACTTCCTCCAGATCAACCATTTGGGACAAACATGCATGATCGGAAGAGGAAATTGGAGGAAATGCACCCTTTGTTGTGTATGGCTGTGGCTGATGGTCTTCAAGAGTATACAGACGGCTAAAGAAATTTCTAGCAAGATCAGAAAGTTGAGTTGCATCATCCATCTAAACATCTTGTTCTGATTTTAACTGGGTTATTCGGTTGCGCCTCTTCCTTATTTGCGCTTTTGCATGATAGTACGCTGTGTTGTGATCGCCCAACATTAGGAAATCTGAATTTGATTTTTGCAACTAGAGAAGTTCTTCTTGGAGGCAAGTTTCTTCATACTCCTCGCGCAAGCTCAACTCAAGGTCGGTAAGAAAGGGTGAATTAACATCATCCTCAAGTTTGCGTTGAATACCTTGAAGTCGAGAGAGGAGGCGTTTTTTACGGGCCGTAATTGATCCGAAAACTTGCGTATTCCAAGTTCTAGCTGCCCTTGAGAAGGTAGCGATGTTTTCAAGCAGAGTGAGGTGTGGGTCCCAGTTTTCTTGTACTAAGTTTGCAAAGTCAGGATGAGAATGCCAAGCTGCCAAATAACAGAAAGGCTTTTCTGTCAATGTATTCGTTTGTCTATAGCCCAAGTGAATTTGAATTGGTCTATGGTCAGACAATAATTTTGGGAGGTGGTCTACCCAACTACTGTTGAATTGATTTAACCATGCCAGGTTGCATATGGACCTATCCAAGCGCACTAACAAGGTACCCCGACGCCAAGTGAATCTAGGACCCTTAAAACCCAAATCGAGAAGGCCTTGATGTTGCATAAAAGATTGAAACAATTTACACCCATAATTTGTACGGCCAGAACCCCCTTTTCGATCTTCCATACGTATAGTTGCATTAAAATCACCAGCTAATAACCAGGGAGTTGCATGATTCGGAGCTAGACTCTAGAGATCTTCCCATAGGAACTTTCGAAGACCAGGTTGAGGACTACCATAAATGGCAGTAAAGAGAAACCTTGAGTTGTGGTTCAAGAAGGTAACCTCCATGTGGACAAATTGAAGGTAGTTGGATAAGACATTCACTTCCACATTCTGTGACCAAAGGATCCATATGCCTCCAGAAAATCCTCGAGCCTCAATGCGATGAGAGTGTTGGGAGCCAAGACGTTTAATCACCTTATCAGCTTTAACACCTAAAATTCGAGGTTCAACAATGACAAAAATATCAGGCTTATAATTAGCAACCATAGATTTAAAGATGGAGGGAAATCTTTTATCAAGAGCTCCCTGACAATTCCAAGTAATAATTGACATAAAATTAATTTAAAGGTGTAGAGTCAAAGTTCACTCCCTCAACTAGATTTGCAATCTCTTCTCTGTCCATGTCGTCAATTTGCTCATGTTGGACTCCTCTGGCAATTTCTTTTAGAGTTCGAATTGAAGGGCCTGCCATATCATTTGGTTTGGTGCCCAATTTATGAACATGTAGGCCCGTAGCTAACTTGATCCCCCTATTGGTAGATGCTGGGTCAGGTGGTTTGGGAGAGGATGATTTGTGACCCAAGATGACTTGTTGGACTTTGTTGTTGGATGAATTTGTTGTGTTCTTCATGCTTCGAAGCTGGGCCCGTTCATCATTAACAATAATTGCCACATGGTTTCCTCCATCCAACGTTGTGGGTGCATGTGTGGAGCGGTAATAGGTCGAGTTGAAGATACTGTCTTTATTGGGGACCATTACTAGTGTTTCTTTTTGTTTGCCAGTGTGGTCTAAATTTTTTGGATGCTTGTGGTCCTTACTTTTATGCTTGATTGTTGTTGCCTCAACTAATTGATCTGTTCTGACAACCTCATACCCTGTGTTGTGTACCTCATTTCCAACCGTTTCATCATCGAGGACTGCAAAACGAGATGCAGAGACAAGTCCTTTAGCATGTTGCCCTCCGTCTCTCTTGACACCTCTGTCAGTAGGGCGTCGTCGACGTTGAACCTGCATCCAGGTACCATATGTTAGATTCTCACGAGCATCAGGTGGATGGTGATTTTCACGCGCCGATGTTGCACCTCCTTGTACCGAGTTAGGCACTGTATCTTTCGCAGGACAAGCATCTTGTAGGTGGTCATATCTGCCGCAGTGAAAGCAAATTGTCGGAAGCCCCTCATATTCAACATAGATTGTCTCACCGTCAACCTGGATTTTTGAGGTTAGAGGCTTTGTGAGGTCGATGATTACCGCCAATCTTGCAAATTTCCCCCTATCCCCTGTTTCGGTGTTGTAGTCAACCTTAATAACCTCTCCAAAGATGCTACCTATTGACCGAATAATGCTCTTGTGATAATATCTAGCCGGCAATTGTGGTAGTCTGACCCAGCACATCACCTGGTTGATAACATGTTCATGTGGCTTGAAAGAGGGAGTCCACGGTTGCACTGATAAGTAATGGCCAAAGATAACCCAAGGACCATTAATGAGGGCAGATTGGAAATCTATAGCATCTTTAAACTTGACTAAGAAACAGTCATCATCCAAATCCGTGAGATGAAGGCGTCCTGTAGGTTTCCATAGGTTTTGCAGTTGTGGTAGAAGATGCCTGTAGTTAATTCGTCGACCCAGAAGTTTAATTACCACCGTAAAACCCATTCGTTGATTTAGTGCTTCAAGGACGTGGGAAGCAAATGTCATAGTTGGGATGTTTCCATTCATGCCTATTGTGACATCACCATGCTGGAGAGTCATCTCGTCATCCTCTTCTTCTAATCTTGTATCAGTATTTAATAGCTTATCTTTGAATGATGGAGTGGTTCTCACCGGTATCTGATTAACATTATTCATTTCTTCATCAAGCATATTGCTTGTAATAACTGGTGTTTCAGGAATAAATTCTGGTCCCTGAGAGGGAGTCGCCAATATATGTGTGAGTTGGTTTGTGCATTCTGTTTCCATATCAACATTGCTCACTTCAGCCTCGTGCACTTTCACTTTCTTGGATGATATATTTTCATCTGGGAGATGCGGTGGTGCTTCCTTGAAGACACTTTCAAAGACATTGACTTGCAAGACAGCATCCTTCTCATGACTCCTTTCCAGTTTAGCCTCTCCATACTCTGTTCTGGAGATGTGACCCTGCTCTCTCATTCTCTCTTGACTCCTATCTCGTTCTCGCTCTCTCATTGGCCCCGTGTTCCTCCGCTGCAGTTGGCAGCGGGGGTGGTTGTTGATCACTTCTCCCGTAGCAGATCCGAGGAGATGAGGAAGCACCGAACAGATATTAACAGAACCGTCAAGCGGAATAAATCAATGAATTGTGTCACTCACCTCAGATGCAGCTCAGACTGCACATCAGAATCACGACGGAATCAGGCGGACTGAAGCAACGGAAGTAACAGATCGGCGTCGGAAGCTGCAACGTTGAAGAGCACGTTCAGAACGCTGGTCGGACCGAGTCGAGCTTCACGTCGAGCTTCACCGCATCTGGAAGATCACATTTGCAGAGAAACAGATCTTTACGAGCAGAGTCTCGCTGTCCCCGAAGATGATGAGCGAAGAGAAACAGATCTGCGGATGAAGCAAGATCACCAGAAAACCAGAGTTCAGACCTTTACGAGCAGAGTCTCTGTTTCCGTCACGCGCAAGAGCTTCACCGCATCTGGAAGATCACAGTTGCAGAGAAACAGATCTTTACGAGCAGAGTCTCGCTTTCCACGAAGATGATGAGCGAAGAGAAACAGATCTGCGGATGAAGCAAGATCACCACGTCGAGCACACAAGTCAGACCGTTGAAGAGCACGTCCAGAACGCTGGTCGGACCTCCAATGACCGTTACGGCGGCAACGGTCGAAAACCAGAGTTCAGACACGAGGTTGCATCAGACAGATCTTCTTTAGAAGTACTTTCATATAAAGAGGTTACATGGACAAATAATTTAGGAGAATGTTGGACCCTTTAGGAATAATTGGGCTATAACCAATTAAAGAGTTAACTCAAATAATAAAAATTAACAACCTGTGAGTGAAATCTTGATCCCAACGTTTTAAGTGATTGTTATATTCTCAAAATCACCCTCATTCTTACTCTCTACTTATCAAGTCTTATTTTCTTAATTATTTGAATTAATAAAATCACAACCTCCATGCAAATACGACCCCATAATACTCTGGGGTTGTACCCATAGGAAGGTTGTAATTTTATCAATTTAAATAATTGAGAAAATAAGAGATGATAAGTAGAGAATAAGGAGAATAATCCTAAGAATATGATAATCACTTAAATCGTTGGGTTCAGGATTTCTATTATTTGAGTTGATTCTTTAATTAATTATAGTTACAACTATACCTAAAGTGTCATAACATTCTCCTGAATTATTAGCCCTTTTTTAATTAGTGTTGGATTCGTTTTCAAGACACTCACACAACTAATTAAACTTGGAAGCTATTGCTTTAAGTCACCATTAGTGTAATATTCCGAATTTTGAGATTGAAGGTTTGGGAATAAGCCTAAATTAAGTGAACTGCTAAGCCCCGATTTAGTAGGTGTCCCAAATTTATTCCCTAATGTTTCTTATATATTTGAAGTATTAAAAGAAATAAAATAGTGAATTTAGGAGTAGGGGAAATTTATATACTCCCTCCGGTCCTAATTATAAGCAAAGTTGAACTTTTTGGAGAAATTAAAGAAGCTAATTAAATTACTTTGGAGTATTTTTATTTTTATTTTTTTCTTCAAATTAATTACTTTGACTAATAAAATAATATATAATCTAAGGATACATAACATATCATATGATTAAGTCACTCATTTGGCTTTATTAATTTTTTCAAAAAAAGTCAACTTTATCTTATAATTAGGACCGGAGGTAGTACAAAAATGGAATTTATTGAAGTTGCAAGTGCTTGTCGTTTCATTGCTTCAAGTGAGGCAGTGAGTTTGTCACGTGGATTTGGAAAACTAAATGATGAGCAAAAATTATAAAATTGTATAGGATGAAAGTAGATATCCTAAGCTTAATTTGATAGATCATATGAATTATTTGAAATCATATGTAAAAATTTATGAATTTGTGAACTTAGCCTAGAAAAACTGGAAAGTTTCTGGAGCAGCGTTCAAAGAAATTAATTTTGGAAATTTTGTGTTTCCAATTGAAAAAAGTCTATATTTTTCCTTAAAACTAGACTCAATAAGGATTTTATCGCTTTTAGAATCACTTGATACGAGGTCTAAAATGAAGTTATATGCAAAAAAATATGAATTTTTGAAGTTAGCCTAGAAAAATTGGAAAGTTTCTAGAGCAGCATTCAAAAAAATTAATTCTGGGAATTTTGTGCTTCCAATTGGAAAAAGTCTATATTTTTTCTTGAAATTAGACTCAATAAGAGTTTTATAGCCTTTGAAATTACTCCGATACGACGTCTACAAATTTAGTTATAATTTTTCAAAGTTATGGCAGAAAATCTGCCAAAATTTCTAAAAAATCCGAAAATGGGAAAATAAATAAGGGATATTCCAAAATATTATAAAATAATTTCCATCTTCTTCCTCAACCATAACTGACGTGTTTCTAAGCTGAAAATAGAGAGAGAAAGTTTGAGAAATTCTATGGAGAGAAAGAGGAAAAAACTCACGAGGTAAGTCGATTTCTTCGATGAATTCATACCTAACGCGTATAACTCCGCTCTTAAGCTTCTCTTTCATGTATTTCAAGGTTTTTGAAGCTCAAATTCTTGTGTTGGAAAAGCTAGGGTTTCAGCCACTTTAGGGAAAAGTCAGAGGGAGCTTAAGGTAACTTCTAAAACTCTGAATATTGATTGTTCTAGCTGCTCTGGACAATTTAATCGATGAAATTTCGTCAGATTGTCTTTGTTTGTGAAAATGGAAAATGGGTTGTTGGAAGTGTTATGCTACCTAAATTGGTACTAAATGGTAGTTGTAACCTAATTAAATAGTTAATAAAGTGGTTAGAAGTAGAAAGGAACACGTCTGCGGAGTCAAAATTGAAAAACCCCAATTTCCCCCGAGTTTTGTGAGTTTCGGCCAGGGCTATTTTAGAGGGGTTAGATTTACATGTTAAACAATTTGTTGATTCCATTGAGTTTAGAAGGAAAAATTAGATGGGGTTACAGTTGGTCACTTTTTTGGAAAAGCCTGAAAAGGCATAATTACAAAAACGCCCATGAAACCCTTAAAGCGAGGCTGTCAAGGGCAATTTCGTTTTTTGGCAGTGAATTTGGTTATTCTGAATTCAGAAATGGATTCCTTGGGTGAAAATATGTCAAAATAGCCCATGTCAAAATTTCAGGAAATGTATAGTCAAACCAGGTACAGTCGGGCTGGGTTAAGATCCCGAGGGCATTTTGGTAAATTTTTACCTTAGCCTAATATAACCACAATAAATTCTATGATAGTGCCTAAAATGATATGTATTTTAACCTAATTCTTGTACATTTGATATTTTAGGACCAAGTTGGAAGCCTGATCTTGTCACGTTTTGCGAGGCAGGCAAAACAAGGTGAAAGAAACTTGAGGTAGGGAAATTATTCTTCATACATCATGCCATAATTCATATGATTGTGTGGATGCCATTGTGTGTGCTTTTATTAATCAACATGATTTGCCTGAAAGAGGCAGTTCGTGCTAAAAGTGCACTTATACCTGGGGTTGGGTAAGAATCCACCCAATGTACTAATGTATACATGATGAAGATGTTTTATATTATTCATTAATTGGTGTATACATGGTGTATATCATATTTATTTCTCGTATTTTATATGAATGATAATATGTTTCTACTGGGATGCCTTAGAATCTCATCCCTTTTTCTAAAGAAAATATCTCAGCAGGTGCTAGTGAATCAAAAGGTAAGGACATGATAAGGGGAACTGACGGGTACGTTTCCTGAGACGAAGTTCGTGGTTATATATGTGGTTATTTTTTAATATTTTGAAAAAATTTTGTAAATATTATCAAACCCTGCGAGGTAAAGCTGTGACGTAATCAAGTACCATGTATTACTATATCAGTATATTTATATTATTCCTGTATTGCTCATCAAAATATGTGTAAGTACTCTGAAAATGATAAAAATAAGATAACGGTGTGACAATTAGCTTCAAGAATTATCACCCAAAAAATTTTATGTCTATTTCTCTATATCCATGTTCTCTCTTTATCTCCCAATCCCTAAGAGTACCCATATATTTGGTTCAATGGTGGCCATCCAAAACAATCGAACATGAAAAATAAGAAAAATAAATATAATTGAAAGAAACAAAAATATATTCATAATTGAAAATTTATAAAGAATTAAAAGAAAATAAATGAAAACTAGCTTTCTGTTGGGAAGCGTTGCTCTTCCAACTGGAGAGTTTAAAACTCATAAAAAGAAGGAAGAATTGTTGATAAATATTTTTTTGATAAATTAATTATTGAATAATATCATGAAAAATCTGTTGCACATAACAGAAAATATTTTATACATAATGAAAGATTGTTTGCACATTTATATGAAAAATTTTTACACACACGGAAGATGGTTTGCACAAAACGAAAGATCGCTTATACACACGGAAGATCACTTACACGCTTGATAGCAATAACAATTAATTTACCCTAAAAATATTTTTAGACAATTCTCCCTAAAAAAAATATTCTCTTAAAGTGATGTAAGTATTAATTGTATGTCTTAGGTGGGCTATACATCCTTTATTTATAGTTCAAATTGCTTCTTGACGTGGCACGCATTGATACATCTATAATAATATATTAGTATATCATATTTAATTTGTCCTCCGCATCATACCTTTTCATGCCTTTACATCTTGGCAACATTTACAGTTTAGACCCCAATTAATCAACTCCCTCAATCTTTCGTGCAAATTGTGATCATCTTCTTGGTCTTTCTATAAAAATCACGGCTAATGACCTCAAGCCTTCAAGAACTTCTCTTTAATCATATTATCTACAAAATAAAAGATACTTCATTTGATCTTACTTATAAACAACTTTCTCTCTTATAAGATTGATCCCTTTTATAAGCAACTTTCATTTTTTATCTGAAAATGTAAGCTTCTTTTTCCTATTTTACCCTTATTAAATACTCATTCTCTCTCATATCTTATCCTCCCTCTAGTCCTAATTATAAGACAAAGTTGACTTTTTTGGAGAAATTAAGGAAGCCAATTAAATTATTTTAGAGTGCTTATATTTTTAGTATCCTTAGATTATATATTAGTTTATTAGTCAAATTAATTAGTTTGGAGAAAAAAATAAAAATATAAATACTCTAAAGCAATTTAATTGACTTCCTTAATTTCTCCAAAAAAAGTCAACTTTGTCTTATAATTAGGACCAAAGGGAGTACTCATTATCTCTTATACTTTTTATTTATTCTCTCTCCTATACTCTTTTCATAAATAGGGGTATATATGAAAAAAAAACATGACATTGTTGACACTCTTATTGCTTTTAACTACCAGTTCGTTTTGCATAATCAAGAAGAACGTTACTTATAAATAGAACCGGAGGAATATATGAATAGATTTTACCCAAAAGAAGATATATAGATAGATTTGGTGGAAATATTACTTTTTGTTCTCCAGATTAGATTTTGGGTTCAAAATATATAAAATAAATTAAATAGATATAAAATATTTATGGATTTGATATAATATATTTTAAAATCTAAACATATTTAATTATAAAATATACACTTATAAACAATAATTTATCGTTATGTTTCATAATAATGTACAATTAATAACACAAAATTAAGAGGTATCAATTCTATTGAGTGGTCTTTCAACACCCAACTTTTATATTGGGGTCCGGTCTCCATAGATATATAATATAAGGCAAATTGGAAGTGAAATTTTCGGAATATGAAATTGTTTTTGCTTGATTAAAAAAAATTGTCAAAGAAGTTAGAATGGTAACTTCTTAGAGATTTTGGGAGGTATCTTTCCGAGCATAATCCCGACAAGTATTTTCTAAATATTAATGCTTTACAAAAAATGTTTCATAATTAAACTCTCCTAACCCAAAAGGATAAAACATGAAACTCTCTTAACCTGAAACAAAAGTATCCATATATTTTCTTATAAAAAAAACCATATCTTTATTATTAAAAATTTGAATATTATTTTGAAACATAATTTCAACTTTCTAAAAAATAAAAATAAAATGTGGAAATTCAATTATAAGTAAAATACTCTAACCTTCCTTATATTTTGCCTTAATTACACAGACCTCTCATTTATTTTGAAAATATACACTTAAGTCCAAACTGTTAACTCCATTAAGGATTTTTATTTTTAAATTAAAATAAATTTTATTTACTAATTTACCAATCATCATTATAATTCCCTAATTTTGGCTAAAACTGTTTTAAGCAATTTAAGAGTTTTTTTAATTTTCTTAATTTATTTTTTAGTTTTGCAAATAGTTATCTGTTAAATTTTTTTTTTCATATTGTGATAAAGACTTAATTAATTCAATTAATGCAAACATATAAAAATTAATTAAAAATATGATTAATTCTTTTAATAAATGCATACTTAAATAAACAAGTTTATAAATGTTTGTGAAAAAATTTATCTAATAAATTTAAATTTAAAATGTATATAAGTTATATAATGTCTAAAATTTACATTATTAATGGTGAACCAATCATGGTTTCATGGCAAAAAAAAATGAAAGAAATATGTTTTTAGTCATTTAAAATAATACTAAATAAATAAGTTTCAATAAATATGATAAAAATTTAAAAATTTATAATATAGTAAAATTTAATAAATTTTATAATATATTGGAAATTTTGAACATATATATTAGAATTATTATTTTTTGTATAAAAATTATTTTTAGGAAAATATAAATGTTTATTCATTTGTTGAAAGATGAGTATTTTGGTCAAAGCAAAAGTTTAAGAGTAAAACTGAACAGTCAACTAAAATTTAGGTGGATGGAAATGGAATCTCAAATATGGAATGGTGTTTTTGTAACATGCATTTTAATTTTAAAGAATATCTATATACGTTTTCAAAATAGAGGGGATGTTTGTATAATTTAGATAAAACAAATGGCTAGTCAATATATTTTACTCTTTGGTTATATATATAACTTTATACAAATTTTTTATTTGGTCTCTTAAGTTTATAATGTATTTTTTAATCCTTTAACTCTAATATTGTAGTCTCAAATTATGATTTTTCGTGTAAATTATTATCATTTTTAGAATTTCAATGTCAACATTTTTCTTGTTAACGAAATTCGGTTTAGATAACTAAAAATATGTTTTATGAAATTAAAAAACCTAAATAAAATCTTATATGAAATTAAAACACTAGATATGCGATTTTGCAAACAAATTATGCATTAACTTTTCAAAAAGTTGACTTAAAAGATATGATTATTTATATCAAGTGATCACAATAATAATGCGAGAAAAATCACAATCATTCGATTCAATATTCTTCCCGCTAATTTTAACGTAATGATATTGAATTGAATTAAATATTAACACTTGACATCGGATATCCAATTGCAAATTGCAACGCTGTCGTTAAAATGCCCATAAGGATGAATTCATACAATGAATTCCAGGGAAATACTAATATTCTCATAAAAACCTAAATTTCCTTTTTCCTATTTTGATATTTTCTACCTAATTAAGACTCATGCGATAAAAAGCGCAAATGCATATGCCATTCCTGGCCCTTAATATAAAAGCTGATAGGAGAGTTAAAATAATTCCTAAATATAAAATCCCAATCCAAGTCCCTCATATTTATCATTTTTTTTTTTAAACTATCCCTATCTGATTGCACATATTAAAAGAATTTGCATTAAGTAGTTTCAATGCAAATTATTTAAAAGGATATTTTAGAAAAACCAACAAATATTTTTAACAAATAACTAATTTATCTAATTTTCTTAGTCTACCCAAATTAAGTAAGATCTTATATTAAGGACTAGACAAAATATTAAATTGGGAGAATGCGGGCTCGTTTATCAGCCATAACCAGAATGTACAGACAATCATCCTTTGAGTAAACTGAGCACTTAATTTCTACTCATTTTGTATCAGATGAACATGTTTACAGGTTGCTTATGAAATACATACACCGACTTAATTACACTCCAAGGCGAAACTGAAATAACAACTAATACACAATAACAAGTGAAGCAAAATAACTGTTTGGGATCTCGTTTGAGCATCTCAAAAGTACTTATTTATGAAAATCGAGACAATATGCCAATTCCATATTTATCTCGTACAATGTAAACTGTGATTAAAAGTTGCTTTTAAAGGTTTCAATCACCATTTCAAATAAGGCACAAAGATTGTCCCAACAGAATCCAGCAAACGCCAGAGACTGACTTGCAAAGCCACTCAACCAAACCCCCAAATGCACATCAACGCAACCAACTATAATTTCATCATCCACTTACCCGTTTTTATGGGTTATGGTCTAACATCTTTTAGTACACCTCCTTTTTCAAGCTCTCTAACCAGATCCTTTAGGGATGGAACCTTCATAGCCAAGGTCCTGTACAGTCTAGAATACCGTGCTCGAGTTCCATCAGCTGTCCTTGCTAAGGCAAGCAAGTTAAGAGCCTGAGGTAGTTCGGCAAATACTTGTTTCATTTCCTCTAAGCTCATGTTTTCCAAAATTGATGGCCTAGGGGCGACCCTCACAATCTCACCGCCTTTAGGTTCTTGAACTCGAGAATGGGCTTTTATGACTAGTTCTGAATTTGAATTTGCTCCACATTTGATTATAAATGGAGATGAAGTACCTGTATTAAATTGGAGGACATTCCACTGTGCCACGTCAGTTTCAAATCCAGACCCGAGATCTGTTGAAGGCTTGTGAGCATGTGATAGATCTTGAATACTGTCATCAACTTCAGAAATCGACTGCCTCATCAGACAAGAGAGGAGAGATTTAGAATTCACAATACCCGGCGAAAAGTCAGACCCAGGTGTCTAATAGTAAAAAAGTTGGGTGTGTGTATGTAGTAAATTCATTGGTCAAACGTTCAAATGTTCAAGGATAAGGAATTCGGGGACATAATAACATCAACATTTAATCCAACATACATAAAAATTTTGAGTAAAGTGCAAATATGCCTCAGAAGTTTTTGTTAAGGAGTAATGTTACCCGGAAGTCTTTTGAGGTTCAATATTAACCTAAAAGTGTTAAAATAAAGCAATGATGCCCTTTACCGTTAAAAAGTTAACGGTCAATGTCAAATTTTTATTAGTATTTTAACGGTATAGGGTAACATTACTACGTTTTGAAACTTCCGAAGTGATATTGAATTTGAAAGAACTTCTAGGGCAACATTGCCCATAAGTGAAAACTTCCGGAACAAATTTACACCTTAAACAAAAAATTTTGCAAAATTGGAATTATATATAAAATACATTCCGTACCTCAACCAAGCCGCGAGCACCTGCAATGTGATTCTGTGCGCATGGATGATCGATTTCAAGAAGCAAAGGCATCCGTTTTGTTAACTCATCCAGAGAAGCAAGCATCGATTTTTTCTTGCTTTTGCTCACAGCATTTAGTGTAGAATGTCTTGTCATATCCTGTTCAACTAATAACTTCAATTTGGATAACAGTAAACTCAAATGTTTAAAATAACTTTTGAACAAGAAAGCAAGAACCTTGATTTCTTTCAACATGTCATCAAGTGAAATGAGAGATGCTAATCGTGCATCTTCAGCTGCAGTAGGGGGGTTTCGAATAGGTGAACCACCACCACTACCCAATGTCGATAAAGCAGCGTCGCCTCTAATTTGTTTCAAAATCTGATGAGAAAAAACAATACAGAGGATGATATAGGTGTACAAAATAGAATGCATTCGTGTATCCAAAAAAGAAGGAATGTATTAAAATTTTTTTTTCCAATTTGTTTTCACCTAGATATAAACTACAATATTCAGAAATGATAAAAATCCATTCTATATTATGAAACATCCATTCTCGTTGATAAGCAGTCGCAGAAAGTTCATTGACTGAATGCTAGCTCTTTTCACCTTGATATAAAATACAAACAGGCCAATTTGAGAAATCTTTCAATGCCTAGAAGCAGTATAAGAAATTCAACAAGTATGCCAAGAAAGAAGAAAATGCTAGAATTTACAAGATATTGTGCGCTAACAATGGGAGTGTATATTTGTAATGTTCTGCTAGCAGAGGAGTTCCTTTGACAGATAAAACAGATTGGAAGGGAGAGAACTACCGAAGTAATGTTATCTACTTCCCCTTATCCCACATTCGTAGGAAAGCAAGGGTCTGGTATTTCAGTATATCAGCAGCGCTACAGAGTAAGCAACCACTAATAGGCTAGAGCCATGGGAGGGTAACTTATCATCTCACACGTTTTTCTCTATGTAACGAGGAAAAAAAATTAAAAATAGCCTAGATTATTAATTGAAAATAGAAGTGTCATAATAAACCTTCAAAACTTGGATCTTGTGGGGGGGAAAATACTACTCAGGTATACGATCATTTGCTTTCATGAGTTCTTAATCAGTATGTAATGAAACTTGAATTTCAACAATGAGAGTCTACTTAAGGCTCGCATACAAAAAAATTAAATTCCTGCTTTTGTTAATCAGTAAGATATGAAATTATGTACAAGTGAATTCTTTCCTCAGTGAAAACCTACCGATAAAGGCCCTTTAGTTTTTGTAAGTAATGATTTCAGATTCTGGCTACAAAAAAGGAACAAAAGGGGAAATTCTTGCGTTTTATATCTTCCTCCTTAACCATAGAAAGATGGACTCAAGAAGCATTCATAATTTGCATTTAAAAAAGATGGATTACAATTGGGGTTTATATCAATATGTTGCTGATCACACCACCAGGTAAATAATGACTCAATGCTTTATCTCCTGATGAACTCTTGATTATAGGCAAATAAGAGGGAAACAAGAGATAACAAACATATAAGACCTTTCTTCTTTTGTGATCAACAGATTCAAGAGCTGAACGTAACTTGGATACTTGTGCTGGATCTTCCACCTCTTCTGCAGCCAAGGTACCAGCAATATCCTGAAAATCAACGTCCAAAAACACATACCCATCACATTATTCAAGTAGAAAGGTCAGAAGGTCTTGTGTGTATCCAGAAACCAGTGAAACAGGAATTCTGAATTTTTCATTTAAGGATAAACATCAACGCCATTCAAATCAAACAAGCAAATCATAAAAATTCAAGTAGCCATGTGTATTTAAGATCTCTTGTAGGCAGCAACTGAGCAACTTGAATATAACATCTCATAAGGCTGGCTTGTAGAAAAATCATCTCACAATTTAATATGAGCAACTTTGGCTATTGCTGGGTTCAGGTAAAGACTAACATCGAGACGGGTCAGAAAATAAGGTAGACGGTAGCTTAACATAGGAGAATATTTCACAGTGAAAGGACAGAAAATAGAATAAAGATTCAATCAAGAATTAAAGATATGTATGCTTTTAGGTCAGATGGTCGTTAAAAGAGATTTCATTTTCCTCAAAAATGAGAGAAAAGAAAAACGTGAATAACTAGATTAAAGATAAATCCAGGCCTGAATCATGCCCAGACTGTTTTCAATGAAAAACTCGATTTATTGAATAAATTTCTAAAATCCAATATTGTATTCCAAAGATTATAATACATGTGAGTTGCGCCCCAATTAGGCATGACTAATGATAGCATTCAAGTGTATCATCTCTTAACATAGTCCCAAAATAAACAATGTTTCTTTAAGCATTTGAGATAAGATTAGTGTGATCATTCTGAAGAGACAATCAAGAATTAGGCATACCTTCAAATGTTGCAATTGAGAAGTATACAGACGTCTCGTATATTCAAATAAAAGCTGGCCAAGAGCATCAGTTTGAGGAGGCAATACAGTACCAAGTCCAGCCGTCCAACCATCCATGATTGCAGTAGAAAGAAGCTCCAACTGACCAGTTGACCCTCCCAATGCATCATTACCAGCAACAGAAAGAAATTCGAAGTTCTCAGCAAGCCAGGATCTAACTTGGCGCTGCAGCTCACCTGCTGGAGTATGTGCAAAGAGCGCAGCAAGAGCCTTGTTTCGAATTGCAAAACTTCTGGCTTCCTCAGTTATTTCCCTTAACTTTCCGCCAGTTACCTGCTGTCTCCAGGTCTCCTGTACATTTTTTCCCAATAAAAACTGTAAACAGAGTAAGATGAAAGGAAGGAGAGTCTATAGGACCCTGAAGTTCAAGCAATGAAGAATGTTGGACAGCATAGTGCCAGAAAAGAAACAAGAACAAAAAGAATTCATGAATTACAAGAATGAATGACAGATCATCAAACTTTTACTAAACCAAAAATAGTTACTTTTTGGTGTTCAAGTTCAAAAGGAAGTCCAGGGAGAATGCAGTGAAAAGAGAGAAATATCATAAGAGCAGCTACCTGATCAATTCCACGTATCTTCGATACAACAGTTGAAAATTTGGATTTCTTCTCTGGCTTTAGATTCACTTTTAATCCTTGGATTTGTTCATCAAAATATCGCACTGGAGATCTTCCAGGACTGCTTCCCCTGCTGGAACTTCTACTGTGTCCAGTATTAACTTTTTCTAGGAAGCACTCAACTGGCAAGACCTTCCAAATCAATGGGCAATTGTTACCAACTTAACATCAGGAATGCCCTTGAATAGAACAAAAAACATGCTTTGTGAAAACCACATCAGAATATAAAAAAGAAGCCGCCTCTGCTGGTTAATCACCTTAATGGATTGCAGCTCTGGGGATTTAGCAAGCAAAGATCTTATATACAAGATTCTGACTCGGGAAACAATCATGGTGTCCATTACTCTCTTGGGTTCCATTTTCCGGATAAAATAGAAAACAGCATCCCTAATTTCAGCAAGTATCTCATGTTCTCTAGAGGCACCAGCTTTGATGACAGCGGCCAGAACCTGATATTGTAAAGAATACCCCTAATAAATATCTGGTCTAAAGTGGATATCATCATGCTGCAGCTATTTGAACTTGGTCCAGGCACTTTCTAAAGATGCAGAGCAAACAAACTCACTAGAACTCAAACAAAACTTTTAACAACATCCTTGTCAGTTTATATTAGCATGTGAATAAAATATTGAAATTCGAAAGAGATTACAGAATTCTCAACTTTCCACACAAAATAGACAAATAATTTTGAAATAATACATGAAAGATAGGGATTTTGAAAGCAATGGCCTACCCCAAGAAGGAAAAAATATCATAAAAATGAAAAGAGAAGCATTTCTGCATGTAAAATACAACTGTTTCAGCCAACTAAACCATAAATCAATCAATATACATACCAGCATCAACAACTTGTTTGCACCATCAGAAATAGTAGCAAGGCCTTCGTACTGATCAGGATCAAAGTCATTCAGTGCAGCAGTTAGATATTCACCTGCAGGGGTAGACTTGACTTTCTCGGGATTAGGTTTTACTAAAGCAACTGTGCCATCATTTTTTTCTATGGCCAAAGGTGAAGGAAGAGCATCCACAGATTGAACTCTAGTAATGTTGCTTATTTTATTCCTGTTTCAAGCCAAATAGAATAAAGCCAATAATCAAAGGCCTATAGACAAAACAGAAGTACCAGACTTACCAGAAATATTATAGAATTATACCTCCCTATATCCTGAGGCTGAACATTATCTGATCCCATGGATGATGGACTTGACAACTGAAGATAAAGTGTAAAATTTTTAAGAGCCAGAACCACCACACAGACCTCAAATGCATGATTATCAATATAAATAATCGTGGTGGTGCAAATTTGTTTGGTTATCTATAGCAGTCTCAGGTACGTGTTACCATAAGATGCTGATTAAGGGAAACAATGCAGACTTATATAAAAACAGAATTAACAAACCCTCCAGTTGGGTCCATACAGGAAGAAATCAGTCTACTAATTAACAGTTTCAAATCAAATGGTAACATTTTTAAACCATTCAGTTTCAGTTATTGGGAATGCATGCACAATCCATAGGAAAAATACAGAAACGAGTGAGGATTGTAAATTATCCTAATAAAAGACCATATTGTATTATACAAATTAAGATGCATTGTAAAATGTGTAAAAAAGGAAAAGGAAAATAAAAATCCTTCTCTTTATATGATGCAGATTGATATAGTGGTTGCCAAATTTATTCTTGTATGCAGTGAATTTTGTCTACCTGAGGCGACCCACGCAGAGATGATTTCCCAGTTAACCTGTCAAACAATTTCTCATTTTCTTCATGCAACCTCTGCAAAACAGTATATTAAGCTTCTTACCAAAAGACAGTAGGACTATAGTAATCATATCAGAATACCAAACAATTACAGAATTTAACAACGTAACATATTGCATCTTTTTCAATACATATTCCCAACTTGGGCATAACTATGCAAACATTTACAACCTAGAAAGGTTACTAGAAGATGCAAACCAAAGTGTCAACCCGACATTTTTTAGCCATCCTCACCTTTTTTTCCTATGCATAACATGAATAGGTCCCAGATGATATCATCTCACAGATAATTTCCCCCAGTTAGGGATATGGTCAAGCCACAACTCTGACCAGGCATTTATTCAACCCATCCTCATTTCATTTTGACACTATAGACTTCATTGTTTCTTTGAATTATGGAGGTCCCACAAAATGCACTCCAATATGTTAACCAAGTTGTGTCTAAAAGATCTAATACAGAATTATTGCCATGGTTTTATGATAAGTTTGTACCTACTAAACTACATATTCAGCAAACGGTAGACAAAAGTAAACCAGTTATCCAATGGGAAGTGGAAGGCTATTACAATGACATGTCAATATGCCAAACCTCAATCAGAGCATCACGTTTCTTGAGTTCCTCTTCCAGTTTCTTGGTTACAGCAGAAGAATCCATACCATCTCCAGCTGCCTTAGAATTGGATGAAGCCCCGGAAATTGGCTCTGTGCCAAATGTTGATCTATCTCCACTGGATCTAATAGCTTCATGCAATTGTCTTTCAAGGGCTTTAATCTTATCCTGCATGAATGTAGAACAGAGAAGGCTTAGATAACCTGGCAAACACGCAGAAAGAAATTGCCGATCAGCTACATCTAAGTCTAAGGGTGTGCTTGGAGGGATGGCAGGAGATTGAATGGAATAGGCAATAAAACCTTAATTCCTCCAGACTTGGGGATTTAGGAAGGAATAGAATCGAGAGGTGGTTCAATTGCTGTTAGAGTGGTAGAATTTTACTACACTGTTTATAGTAATGTATAACATCTAGATTCGTTTTTGGCTAGGTTCATTGTATTTCTTTTGTGCTACGATTGTATCTAAATATTTTTCATTGCTTATAGATAAGAAATCGGTGTATGGGCAAATCACCCAACACATTCTCCCATTCTCTTTCTCAAAAAGCTTTCCATGGTATCAAAGCTTGGTTCCATCAAGGGACTTGAGGGTCACAGGGTAGTAATATTCTACTACTTTCACAAGTCTTGTTAGAATCAAGCACTAGTTTTAAGGGATTAAGGGTAATTGTAGAAAACTAATTTATAGCTCATTGCATTCCATTAGTGATTCACTCCCTTACCTTGTAAGACTCTAATGGAACGGCACATCGTGGGCCATTCCACTCTGTGCCTTTTCCTTCTATCTCATTATCACATACAAGGAAAAGAATACAAGAAACATTAAAAAAATTATTAATGTTTATATTTTTCCAACTTCTGAGGCATTTTAGCCCCTTAGCCCTTGTATATATCTCACTTAAAAGGATAAGATTCTTCTTTGTATTATCAATGTTTTAACTTCAAAATATAACCTAGAAGCACTTATTAACATACTAAACAAATTAAACTTTACAAACAATTCAAGAACTAAAAAAATGAATATTGTGACAAATAGCATGCACAACCTGCAAACTTTGGATGGTTGAATCTTGCTGTTGGATCTGCGATTTTCGATCTTGCTCTGACTGTAACAGTTGAGCGACTTGATTTCTTAGCTGAGCACTTTGTTCTCTCTCAATCTTATGCTGATCTACTAGCATAATATGCTCTGACTGCAGCACATAAAAACCATAAGATTGCTTATCAACAAGCTGTAGTTAAGCACCGTCTTATGTTCAGAGCTCACAGTCAAGTACCAACACAAGGTTAGTACAGTTGCGAAGAATCATTGGGTCATATCTCATGGTGCAAAGCATCTATTTTTAAGCCTCAACAAATTAAATGACACCAGCTTTTGGAGTAACCGAAAAAGGCAACATGTTGGGTCAAGACGCAGAAGAGAAGATAATGAATACCCATCCTGATGATTTAAATGAATATCATTTAATACACAGTGGATTTGCCAAAATCTCAGGCTTTGGCTGTGCAATAATCACTCAAGATACTCAATTGCAGCATAAATTTTCTCTTCCTAATGTTGTGTAGCATGAAATTAACATGAATTACCCAAAAGACCAAAATAACTCGAGCATGCCATGCAGAGGAAACAGAATTATCAAATCAATAAGTAAACTGTCAATAAATAGAATTTAAAAGTTACCCCAAACAACCTTTAAATCTGTCTGAAATGCAGAAGAAATTTTCCGTGATTTCTGCATTTCATTGAATAGGAAGACACACTGATCATTTGCATCTTTAATTGATTGCTTAAGCTCCAGCCACTCTTGTTTCAGATCATGGATTTCTTTCTCCTTCTCATACAACTCTTTACGTGCATCATTTGCCTATAATAACAACAACAAAGTAAATTCAAAACTTGTAATGGGAAATAGTAAATTGTCATCATGAATGACGTTGTCAGAAGGGATCAATGCCAAACCAGATATGAAATGCTCCTATATTATGTGTATACTACTTTCTATCTTTTTCTAAATCAAATCCCAGTTCAAGTCTAAATAAGTGCAAAATGGGACCAAACGACATGACAGCTAGCCTATCAAGATAAAGTTGTATGAGTTCAACTTCTAAAAGTAATATTTTAAATTGCCACCACAAACCCTCAAGCTGATGAACATAGAACAGATCGAAGATGGTATACAAATAGAAGTTAAAATCTATTTCCAAACAAGGAAAAGGGTCAAAGAACTTACAGTATCTCTCCGCTTCTTAATTGTATCTCGATTCCGTAGGCTAAATACAGAATTTCGAACTCTAGCAGAGAAATTGAGAGACGATAAAGTCTCAGATAAATTTGAAAGATTTGGACACACGTTTACAATCATGAGAGTTTTTGAATTCCCACCTGCAATAATAAAAGAACATGCACGTAAAAAAAAAGAAGAAATATTGCATCTGGAACCCCTCTGAGAACTATGAAGTCTTGAAAGCATAAAAAGTATGATTCCATTGAATCAATTCTCTGGGCGGTAAAGGAAAAAGGCACCACAATTATACCCAAGATTGTCTACAATATACAGGGAAGGATACAGGAAATTTTGATTAAATATAGTCCACAATTGACAGACCTTTGATGAGCCACGAAACTTACTGGTACAGCAGCACCATAATCAGGCTAAAAAGTACATCCTAATGATGGACTGGAAGATGCAAGTTCCACAGTATAAATACTGGATGATCCAGAGTCTGGCTTTTATTTGTCCTAAAAAAACATTACTTCTTACTTAAAATGAAGGTAAGTTTTTACCAAAAAAAATTATGGTTAAAAATTTAGTACTTATAGAATTATCTTAACCCAATGTGGATTGATTTTAAAATTAATCCCATCACAAGAATACTATGAATTACAGCAAAAAGGCAAAATAATTGTATGTTGGCTTGATAGTTCATTCGTATGAAAAGGCCATGTAAAAAATTATGAATGCATTGGCATCAACAAGTACACACAAACTTTTGCTGTTCCGTTTAAACAACAAAGTTTTGTCAAATTGCCCAAACATATGCCATGTGACTTGGAAGTTACGGGTTCAAATACTGGAAAAAGCCTCTCTGCTTGCAGGGGTAAGGCTGTATATATCTATCTCTCCCCAGACCTCATCTGGTGGAAGCCTTGTGCTTAGAAAAACGCCACTATAGCCTATAAATGCCATCATAAGATTGTATATGACAGGAGAAAGGAAAAGATCAATACCAAGTGAATCGGCAAGCAATTTTGTCAGCAATGAATTTTCATATGGAATAACATCTGTTTTTGAAGTCAAAGAAGACAGAACATCACCCAAACTGCAGCGACATGTTAAAACACAGAATAGGCTAAGTAAAAAATTTTTAACAAAAATATACAGAGATAATTTTAACGACAATTCAGACAGATTAGCATATAGGAACAGAGGAGAGGAAGATGAAGATTAGAACTGAGTTTCAGTTTTGTGGATAAAAAGCAATAGAGCAACAACTTGTACTGCCCCAAGAGAAACACAGCCACAACTAGTTATTGACAACCAACTATTTACAGTGATGTTTTCCCAAGCAGCATCAGAGATATTAAAGAACATTGTTAACCATGAAAAAATCAAGCCAACTGAAGAAAATGAAGAAACCACTGAATATCTAAAGATAACATAAAAAGAAACCTCAGATTGCATTGACGTGCCTAACAACAGGCTGGACATTCCCCTGGTTGAGTTTCAAGAGGACAAATAATAAAAGGAATACTAATGGACTAAAACAACATGCGGAATTCACCTAAAAAGGAGGAGACACGGACAAAAGGAAAAAAGACATACGCTGAAAGTGACTTCATAACATGAAGCAAATCTGTCACACGTTCCCCACTATCATCTTCTGTTATTAAACCATCACTTCCAGCCAAGTCAGCCAAAGAAAGTTTGCTGTATGAGTTTTCACCAGTGATCAAATTGTTATATAATATGTGTATGGTGACAATCCTGTCAAGGCAAGACATGAAATTCACATGACTGAATTAGAGTAAACACTCACATAAAAATTATGTAAGGGTTGAAGACTAGGTTACAACCTTTTGTATAATCAAATAAAAAACTAATTCTAGTTAACATTAAGATTAAGATGTATTTTATCTTTTAACAGTATTTCCATGTTTCCAACAATACAAATAATTTTTTTTGTTAAGCTTGCTTAATTTTTTTTTAGCCCCAAAAAGGATACCATGTCTCATGAGTTAATGAGAAATGAGAGAAAAGATACCCATGGCCCTCAAAGGGAAAGTGAAGACAGGTAGACAATTTAAAACATAAAAATATAGTTAAATCAGCCTCATCAAATTATCATATTGGGAACATTAAATCCATAACACCTTAATGAATCCAAGAAAATGATCCAGTTCAAATGCTCTTGAAATGTACAAACTCAGATTATTGGTACCACCATATTAAAAACCAAAAACATGCAGAACATGAAGGATGCCTAATGGATCCCAGTGGTTAGAGTATACCCTAGAAGATATAATCAAGGGAGTAAGAGAAAGGTAGGTGGCAGGGAAGATTATGTAACTAAATTTGACGACAAGAATGGAAGTATGGAACACAGAAGATAGACAGGAGAGGCTAATAAATTCACTTCGAGGCTCCTGAGGAGGTAAAATGGGAGAAAAGGGAGAGGGGATGGCCGGAAGAGGAAAATGGAAAATATTGGGGAGTCATGGAGAGGGAGACCAAGCAGGTAAAAGGCCTAGCATTTGACTTTATTGGAGAGCGAGACCAAGCAATGGGATCCCAATAGCATGATCTAAAAGCCAACTCATAAGGTTTGAAGAGCCCAAATTCCACATAAATCCCACATTAGAATCCCCTATTCCCAATCTGACTCAAGTCCTATACCCTCCGATGGGTCTTAATACTCCACCATGCTTAATATAGTCCACGCAAACCCACAAGCTGATTCTGTGCTAGCTTTCTCATGTTGTGATAGCAACATCATCTACACGACACAATTGCGGCTGCTGGCTAGAAATAGTGGAAAGATTTAAAGCCAATTGATACAAACCTCTGAGAAAACCACACCCCCAATCGCTACTAATTCATGAGGTTGGAGAGCCCAAAGTCCAAATAAATTTCTCAATAGAATGCCGAACTTCCACAGGGAGACTCAAGTCCCATACCTGGCAATTGGATCCTAAGAAACTAACTAATTGGTTCAGTCTAATAAAAAACAAATACTTAATAAGGCAGATTAGGACCAAAAAGTCTTTATAATTTTGCTCTAAGTTTAACTCGTCTGCATTGAATAGTAACAGACAAAGATGGTAAATGAACAAGTGAGCCCTTGTTTATATTATTGCAGTATTGTCAACAGTTTTGGTGGTGAAAGTATGTTATATAGACGTTTCCCATGCAATGTAAAGCAGAAAAAATAAAGTTATAGTATAATACAAGCATGGATAATGTGGGCAGGGAACTTGGACCATACAAATGAGAGACATTAAACTTCAATACATCATTTCCACGACTGTGAAATGCGGCTTTCAAAACCTTAGAAAACTCCAGAGGATTATTAACCTTTTCCTGCACCAGTTCAACAGAACATTCTATCGAACCTATGTGAAGCTTGGACATGCTTTCGCCCACCTCCAATAGCAGATCCCTTGTCTGCAAGCGCACCAGAAAAAACCATGACAACCTTATCATATCTCAAAGAAAATAATAACAATAATAATGAAAAGAACTAAACCACATTTAAAAAGAAAAAAGAAAGGGAGCGAATCCCAAAGTGACAATAGAAAGAGACCTGCTCATTATAAAGCTCAAAAACAGTAACAGAGAATTCATATCGAGAAGTGCAAGTGGAATCTGAGTTGGCTAGATCAAACAGTTCCTCAAAACAACGAACATATAAACCTCGATCATAGCTAGATCCTTCCTACCAAAGAAGAATGACATCAAATAAGCAATTTGTCAGGTCGAACATCATTGTATCAAGAAGTAAAAGAGTGTTAGCAAAAAAAAGTTTCTTATATAATGGTCACAACAACTGTTAAGTCTGCATTGAATTCAAGAGCCTCATCCGGCTCTTTTTACGTTCAAAAAGGAGAGATAGTGATCTACACAGAGACTGAGTGAAAGAAAGAAAAACAACCATAGTGTGTGTCTTTCCAGAATGGGTTTGTCCATAAGCAAATAATGAAACATTATATCCATCCAAAGCTGACTGAACCAGTGGCTGAACATCACTGAACAATTCAGCTGCAAAAAGCCAAAAAGAAAACTGGAAAAGGTAAATACGCAAAAAACTCACCTTCTCCAAAGTTCACAAACAAAAATGATAGTAATATAAAACAAGATGGTACCACCTTGTCCAGCATGAGGCCCATAAACTCGATCAAATTCAAAATCTTTCTTGGAGTTGGACAAGGATTCATCACCAGGATCTACTCGGATGGTATAATCATCTGGAAATTCAACAGCTGAGGGGCCTTCATATTCAAACAAAGGACTTGCACGGCAAAATATACGAATGTTTCCTGCAAATAATGATATTAGTATCCATTTTATAGTTAAGTAAATACTTTCTGCCAAGTGAAGTTATATATTTGTATATAATATAAAGATCCCATTATCCACTTGCCTTAAGTTCCAGATAATATATGATATCATGAAATGTAAAATTAGTCTTAGAAAAGGTAAATATGGAGAAGCTACAACTAATAAAGGACAGTATCACCGCAAAAACTAATAAAGGACAACTCCTGGATAGCAATTACCTTTGGATGTCAGGAATTCATTGAACAATCTCCTCTTCTCCTTTACCAACGGCGAAATTCTTGCTTCAGTTTCAAGGGCAGCTTGATCTAATATTCACATAAGGAAACAAAATAAAAAATTAATAGAAAAACATCAGCAAGAAAGCTTTTCTAAGAACAGATGAAATCAATGTAAGAACTTTTAATTTTCACACAACTTGCTCCGCATAATGAACAAAATATGTCTCAAAGATTAGACTGCCACGTTAATTTGCACATTGCATAAAAACTCGTAACCATTTAGAAGGAAAAAAAAAAAGATACCCAACATAACTTTAGAGAACAACTTGATGCTGACAATGAAATCGAATACCAAATCAAACACAAGACTTGACAGGCGAAAAGATAAATCCTAAATCCTTCCGTGTATCTACCACAAAACTTTACTTGTGGCAAATTAATTCTTACCTAGCTTGTGGGTTTTGCCAGCAAGAACGCCAAGATATCGTGTAACACGATCAAGCTTAGCATTTGAATATTCCTGAAGTTCACTCATTTCTTGTCTTAACTGCAAGTAGTCTTCTCTAGCAAGCTGTCCAAAATATCTGATGGGATTATTAAAATAGGCCTAAACATAGCATGATACACAAAAGATCTGCTAGGAAACATGCCAAAACAATAGCTCAAAGCAATATGAATCGCTTGTAAGAATGCGTGTGAAATTTTGATAAATAGTAGTCTCTTCTAGCCAGCACAAGACTAACTCCGAAGAAAGAAAAATTTTGAGTAGGTTATCACAACTTCCACCTCCGACAAGGTTTTATGTACTACAATTAAGTAGTTTCAAGAACCTAGTCTGTCGGCTTAACGAGTGACATCAACAAATTAATAAAAGTAAATATGGTACTGAATCCAATATGCAGATGCAATTGCTGAACAAAGTCAGCACCTACTATCGCAGACAAAATGCTATGACGCTGATTTATTAAGCATTCCATGAGAATTGAAGGCAGAGAAACTCTAAACTCCTTACTGTCTACCTTCCACATCCCGCTGCCCAAGACTGTTAGCTTACAACTGGAAGTGGCACCGTCTCAGAATTCCATGCCATCTCATGCAAACTATTTTCTCAGAATAATTTAGTTCATGTGGAACCACATAATTACCCAGAAACGACATCGAACCAAATGGTAGGTAAAGCTAAGACTAACTCGCAGCATGCAGTACAAATTCCTCAACGTAGTAATCACATATATCAAACTGGAAGTCTCCTCTTATCATCATTGATAACCACCACATAAAATGAATATAGCCACTGCCATAAGAACACTGGCATTGAAGTAGGAGCAAACAGAAACCTCTCACCCAAATTAAGCTGTCATAGATGAACAAGAGAAAGAAGAACGACGCTCTATACATAGAAAGAAGACACGTTACCACCTTACCTTGACTTTGTCTCGTAATCGCTGAACCTTGGAGGCCATGGAGAGTCTGGAGAACTCGGAATGCGGAAGAACCGAGTACGTTGACATGGAGTGCCTCCCCGTCACCGGTGAAGTAGGTATCCGATTGTCACGGCCAAATGAAGACGGGGGCGACGACTTCCATGGCTCGAATCCGCCTACATCCCAACTCCACCGTTTCTTTTGTTCCGCCATAGCCTTGAACCTTGGTCTTGGAAACCCGAGCTCTTCCCGCCCAGCCTAGTTACTGCTGAGACTTCTTCTGAATTTGGAATTGGAACGATAGAGCATACATTGAAAACTGAAAAATCAAAAAAAGATTCCTTAAACAAAAATTCACAATGAATTGTTCGTCATTACTGAGGCTACTGGCTGTGCTTTTCCTCTTTTGAGCTAATAGATGATGACTAGATGGAACAGAAGGAAGATGACGCTGGTTTGGGTAGAACGGCGTCGTTGATGTGCGACGTTATTTGGACACCAAAATATTCTGCGATTATTAGTATTTCTTTATTTGAACCTGGGCCAGCTAGTGGTGATGACGGAGAATAAATGAAGCCTCCCTTCTTGACTTCCAAGTGACGTTAAATTAATAATTAAGAAATGATTAAAAGGAATAATCAAAAGTATCTGAAACTTGTTTACAAGACTCAAGTCCTGAGGTATTTTTTAGATAAGAATTTTTTTTAATAATTTGTTCATTTAAGTTTAACTTTAGTAAATTCACTTGCTAACATCTAATAACGATACTGGGTAGTATTCCCTCCAGTCTAAAATATAAAATATTATTAACTAATTTCCATGAATTAAGTAATTTTAGTTAAATCATTTAATATTATTCATTTAAAGATGTGATTTTTAAATATGCATTTATTATTTATCATTTCTCTCTCTTCTATAAGGGTATAAGTGAAAAGCATTCATTAATTATCTTGTTAGTCTCTTATATTTTAGACTAAAATTTTATTTTAAAAAATTATATTTTGGACTGCCAAGGGTATATTTTTAGCAGGAAGGGGGTAATTTTATTCAACTAACCTATAGATTTTAGAACATGAATGGCCAACTAAATAAAGGATCCGTGATCGATGATTGGCGTTGTAATATATAACCCAAGCATGGATACATAGTTTGGAACTTTGGATAATTTGAACAAATCTAAGGGTCTTTTAGAATAAATAATAATTTTGATTAATTATACATGAGGGAGGAGTTGTTGAAAGTAAACTGAGATAAATATAAAATATGTTTCAAATAATTTATTTTCAACTTATTTTGATACGTTAATCAGATACATTGAAAATAATCATTTCAGCTTATTTTCATAAACAAAATTAATTGATTATCTTGTCAAAATAATGTATCATTTCATTAGTGTTGAGATTGAAGGATCATATTGAAGTACAGAGGAAATGCTAATATTATTAATTTTTCAAATAAATGAGAGTACAAGGAAGCCTTTATATAAGCAACTGCAAAAATAGACTAACTCTAACCCTAAAATCTATCATAATCTAATCTAATCAAATCATAATATCTTGAAGATATATTCATAAAATATAATATATATATATATATATATAATCTTAATAAATACTAAAAGATATTCCTAATAATAATTATCATTAATATTTCTAAACTTGATATTCTCAGCGCTCCCCCTCAAGCTATAAGCAGCTTGCACGTGCAACAACTGATCTTTAAGAAAATAATGTTCCATAGCCTATAACTCGAATAATAAAGGCCGAGGTAATAATCTACCAGCTTCACTAGGAGCTCGAACAACAAAAAGTACCAAACCAAAGTAAAATCCGCAACAAACAATCTCACAAGGAACCAAACCAACAACAAACATCTCACCAAGGATAAAAACACCAAACGGTCTCACCAACGAAGAACACCAAAGGTCTTTTAAATGGAAAGAAGTTGAGAAAAAGGGGGAAAATATCAGAAGGGGTTTTTTAACCCGACGCGACTTGTCTTCTCCAAGATCGCCGGGAAAGCGCGATTCCAGGCAAATCGATACAGATGGACGAGTCACATCGCTCAAACCCACTTGTGGATTAAATCATGCAATTTATATCGCGATTCATGTGCCATCACCATAACATTCATGTGCAGAGTTGGCATCGCTGTCAGGGTGGGACAAGGCTAATGCTGCAACCTAAATCGTTGTAACTCTCATGTATTGCAACCCGTCTTCTCCAGTAACTCTCATGTGCCAATGGGACAAGGCCAATGCTGTGCAACCTACAGCCTATAAAAAGCACTCGTAAGTTAAAATAATTTAGGCCTTGATTCAATGCATTGACTACTCGTAAGTTAAAATAATTTGGGCCTTGATTCAATGCATTGGCTAGGTTGGGACAAACCAGAGGGTCACCTGAATTAATCATTGCCTGAATTCATTACTGAATGGATCAAACTCCTGAAGGTTCTCCTTTTGTTGGAAGAAACTCTTGCTAACCTCATAAGGCATCTTTCACCAAAAAGTTGAGTCTAGATGGCCTTCAGTTCTTGCTGTACATAGGAAAATATATGCATAGGTATTGGATAGCACCAATATCTTGTTTTGTGGTGGAGGCATCAGATAACTTTGAATTGATGTGACTATCAACATCCATCAAGTAGTCATTCTTCAAAAATGACACTACAACAATATAAGTAATAATTAAAAGGTCTCACTGGGGACCAAACAATACTCCAAACATCTCACGAAGGATGAATACCAAAGGTCTCACCAGGGACCAAACAAAAGAATGTAGCCAAAAGAAGGTGAAACTCATAAGAAACCCTAAGGCTCTGGCTCTGATACCATGTAACCAAAGATGAAAGCATTGTATTCTGAATTCCCTTTACTAGATAACATAAATTCGAGATAACTCATAATTTCTTTCACAGTGTTGCAGTGACTGACAGATGACAGAATCCATGGTTCAATAAAATCGATACAAATGGACGAGTCACATCACTCAAATCCACTTTTGGATTGAATCGTGCAATTCATATCATAATTCATGTGCCATCAACATAACTTTCATGTGCAGAGTTGGCATCACAGTCAAGGTGGGACAAGGCCAATGGTGCAACCTGAATTGTTGTAACTCTCATGCATCACAACCCGTCTTCTCTAGTAACTCTCATGTGCCATCATTATCAGGGTGGGACAAGGCCAATGTTGTGCAACCTACAACTTGTAGAAAGAACTCGTAAATTAACATAATTTGGGCCTTGATTCAATGCATTAGCTAGGTTGGGACAAACCAAAGGGTCACCCCAGTTCATCATAGCCTGAATTCATTACTGGATGGATCAAACTTCTGAAGGTTCTCCTTTTGTTGGAAGAAACTCTTACTAACCCCACAAGGCATCTTTCACCAAAAAGTTGAGTCTGGATGGCCTTCAGTTCTTGCCGCATATAGGAAAATATATGCATAGGTATTAGATAGCACTAATATCTTGTTTTGTAGTGGAGGCATCAGATAACTTTGAATTGATGTAACTATCAACATCCAGCAAGCAATCTTGCCGCATATAGGAAAATATATGCATAGGTATTAGATAGCACTAATATCTTGTTTTGTAGTGGAAGCATCAGATAACTTTGAATTGATGTAACTATCAACATCCAGCAAGCAATCATTCTTCAACAACAACATTACAACAATATCAGTAATAATTAAAAGGTCTCACTGGGGACCAAACAATACTCCAAACATCTCACGAGGGATGAACACCAAAGGTCTCACTAGGGATCAAACAAAAGAATGCAACCAAAAGAAGGCGAAACTCACAAGAAACCCTAAGGCTCTAGCTCTAATACCATGTAACCAAAGATTAAAAAATTGTATTCTAAATTCCCTTCACCAGAGAACATAAATTTGAGATAATTCATAATTTCTTTCACAGCGTTGCAGTGACTAACAGATAACAAAATCTATGGTTCAATAAATTTCAATCATCAGCTCCAGATCAAGCCAAACTTTTCTCATCATTACCAAATGGGGGATTCTAAGTTAAATGGGATTCCTTCTCAATACCCAAAATATAAATTTTAATAGTCTTGTTCCAGTCATTATAGTTTGTCCAATTCAATTTTGAATCAGTAACCTTAGCAAACATGGGCAGCATATCAGACATCTTAGATTCAATCATTGAAGAGTAACCGAGGAATCACAATAAAAAGACAGCAAGTACGTTCAAGAGAGTAACCAACAATCAATAGAAACACCAAACAACAAACATAATTGCTAACCACACCAAAGTACCAAACATTCACAAGTCAAAGGTAAATACTAGTTTCAGAGTAAGGAGAACAGGAAACCCACACCTGAAAGTGTGAAATAGTAATAGTGTCAAATGAAGTGCTAGATGAATAGTAACATTTCAGAGAGCCCCCAGATGCATAGTAACATTTCGGAGAGCCCCAGAATCTGATATCATGTTGAAATTGAAGGATCACTTTGAAGCATAGGGGAAATACTAATATTATTGATCTTCCAAATAAATTAGAGTACAAGGAGGCCTTTATATAGGCAATTGCAAAAATAGACTAACTTTAACCCTAAAATCTACCATAATATAATCTAATCTAATCAAATCAAATCATAATATGTTAAAGATATATTTCTAAAATATAATATTAATATTTAATCCTAATAAATACTAAATGATATCCCTATTAATAATAATTAATTAATATTTCTAAAGTTGATATTCTCAACAATTAGTATATAAATTATTAAAAAATGTAAAATACATCCACATCTACACTTCAAGGCTCCCTCAACAACTCTCTCATGTATCACTTTTTTTTAAAAGAAAAAAACTTGCTTAAATGACCCACAATTTTTTTCCACATTTGTTTTTTCCCTATTTTTAACGTCATTGTACAGGTTTTAGTAAAAAAATACTTTCTTATCTATACCAATGGGAATGAGTGTAAAAGAGGTTAATTCCTTACGAGACAATCCAATATTCAAATTTTCATTAAATAAAAAGGTGTCTATATTCCTAATAGCCTCTCGAATAAGTTGATACGTGTGCATATAATAAAGGTGATTTCTATTGTTTTTTATTATAACATCAAGTAAAGATAATTTGATATATATTTAATTTATGTTAGGCCTGAACCCATATTTTAAATTTTTTATTTTATTTGGCCAAAAAAAAAAGAAATTGACTTGATGCTTGGACGCCGTGCATATGGGGGAAAGCCACTATGTGGACAGTGCCGGATAAATGTCTGATTAAATTAATAGTAGAAGCTGCTTTTCCAACGTGATTTATGATTTACGAGGTAAGTATGTGAGATGAGTTTTATCTCGACTTACGTGAATGGGCTTTACATGAACCCAAATAGGCTCTAAATTTCATAAGGATGTGAGCCCATTCGTATCATACCCTCAGGAGCCTAACCACCAATATTTTGTTCTTGTTTTTGCATTTATGCAGAGTTGATTTGTCTCTCTGGCTCCACGCTTTTTCCTGGAGAGTGAGGAGTGATACGAAAATAAGCGTATACAAGAACCCAAAATAAACTTTTGTTAATTTAGTTTGAATGAAATTTCATCTTACTACCTCCACTAGAACTCAGATAATTTTTTTTAGAGAGATTAACGAAGCTAATTAAATTATTTTAAAATATTGATATTAATCATTTTTTCCTCTCAACTAATTTATCTTACTTATAAACTAATGTAGCATCCAAAACTTAGTAAATCGGGATTGGAATAGAGGACAATTAAATATTGTATAAAGCCTGACTTGGGTCCAAATAGAAGAAGGAGTGGCATTTTGGAAGGAAGGGAATTAAACAGAAGACCTAATGACAATTTAGTTAATATTGCCATGTGCAAAGACAAAAATAAGATTTAGAATTTAATCTCAAGGATAATTTGGGAAACAAAAATGAAGGATTAAGATTTGCTCTTAAAAAGTAAAGGCAATAATGATGAAGATAATTAAAGTAATTACTCATCTTTTCCTCTTATTTAGACATATGGCATATGCATATATAAGCAAGACCAAGTCAACATACTTCCCACCCCTTTAGCAATAAAAAGCGTCCCCCACACACACATGCACCATGCAATGAGTTAGTCAAATACCCTTCCTCCTCCTTTATGCAATCAACTCGGTCAAGACACAAAGAAAAGGAAGAAAGAGAGTTCAAGTAATGCACTTCCTCACCTTTATTCATGTGCAATTCGGTCAGGGCAAAAAGAGAAAGAAAGAAAAATAATACCAACCTGATGAAAAATGAGTGAGCGAGAGAGAGAAAGGAGTCGAGAACGAGTGCCTCCGGCACCGACGACGGAGGAGCGTGATGCTCTAGATCGTAGTAGGAAGAAGATTAGCCCGGGTGTTGGTGGCTTCACAGGAGGCTATCAAATGGTTTCCAGGGACGAAGAATGGATGCATGACGCAGAGAAGGAAGACCATGGTATTGGAGAGAATAACACCGACGAAAATGGGAAGGTAACAGGGACCCATGCAGAGCAAAAATGGAGGTCTTTAAAGGAAGCAGTACTACAGGATCGGTGTGACACAGAAGAGGAGGACGACTGGTGGAGTGGGGATGGGTGGAAGGATCGTATCAAGGTCGAGATGACTGCTTTGGGTCCGAATGTGATCTTCTCGCTGGAAGAAAGGGATAGGTTGGCTAAGCAGTGGCATAGTGCACTGATAGTAAAGCTGCTGGGGCGTATGGTAGAACCAGTTTATTTTGCAACAAAAATTCAACAGTTCTAGGCTAAGAACGGGGACGTTGAGCCAATTGATGTGGGTGCTGGCTTCTTCGTGGTGAAATTCAAAGATAGAAGAGATTATGATCTTGCCCTCACCGACGGTCCATGGTTACTATTTGACCACTATATTTCGGTGCAACCGTGGAAACAAGACTTTGATCCCGATGAAGCGTTGGTGACCAAGATTGCTGCGTGGATTCGGTTTGCTAAGCTTCCTTTAGATTACTATGATAAAGGAGCATTATTTGTTTTAGGTTCACAGATTGGAAAAGTGATCAAAGTTGATGTGGCCACGCTGAAGAGGAAGAAAGGAAGGTTTGCTCGCCTTTGCGTGGAATTGAATCTTGCTGCACCATTGAGGCCTTTCATATTGATCAATGGCAGAGTCACCCGTGTTCAGTACGAAGGTATACATCTCATTTGTTTTAAATGCGGGAGGTATGGTCATGACGCAGATCATTGTCCACATAAAGAGGCTGATTCCCAGGCTACTGAGTCGGGTGTGGAATGTGAGTCCGGAGAGAAAGCTGGTCACACGGAAGCGCGCCAGGAGTCTTCGGATGGGGTTGGAGGCAGGAATGAAACTGGGAATGGAGTGAGTAGTGGGACCAAGGCCATGGAAGGAGTGGGTTTTGATAACTGGACCTTAGTCCAGCGACCAAGAAGACAGCGCCGGCCGAACGGTTCTGCTGGTATAGTTGGACAGCGTGAAGATCGACCACGCTCTGTTTTGGGTGACCGGAGACAAGCTGTTTCGGACAGGCGAGGCGCACGTTTTGATGCGTTGATTAAGGAAGAGATGGTGAGTGATTACCGAAAGTCAAGGAATTTGGTGGAAAGGGAGCCTTTGAAGGAGATATCGAATCAAGCTGTAGCTGCGGAGGAAAGTAAGGCGAGAATGGTGGAGAAACAGGCGCCATTATCGGGTCTTACCAATGATGTCCAGATTCAAAGTGTGAGTGGGACTAAGCAAGCGAATGTGCGCATATCACCGATGGATATAAAGGAAAAAGCTAATAAAATGGAGGGTCCAGCTAATATGGGTTTTATCATGGAAGCTAAAACGCGGCTAGGATTGGTGAAGAGCAACAACATGGAATTGAGTATGGGTGGGGCTAAGACCGATGAGCAAGTTAATCTTGGGTCGGTGTCCACTAAGCCTATAATACAAAATAAAAGTATGATGCAAGTTGTTGATACAGCAATGAAGACTCGAGAGAAGGAGCAAGGGAATATGAACAAAAAGAAGGGGAAGAATGAGTTTAATGTGGGGGCTACTAATAAATGGGATCCGGGAGAAGGCAGTAACTTACAGTTCTGTGTACGCCAGAATCCTATCTTGGATGAATTAGGTGATACAGAGATGAGTGATGTGGTGAAGTCCAGTGTTAAGAAGCAGTAGCTTGGGGCCTAAAATTCTTATTAAATTTTTTATGGATTATAATATATTAATTTGGAATTCTCGGGGTACTGGGCGCAAGTTTTTTGCAGGGTTGATTTCTGAGTTAAAGCGGATATATCAATTTGATTTTTTAGCTCTCCTTGAACCAAGGCAGAAGGGAGAGAAGGCAGGAGTGCTTAATAGACGCTTGGGCATGGAGAATGTGGAGGTAGTCGAGGCGAATGGGTTCAGTGGTGGAATATGGTGTTTTTGGAAAAATAATGTTGATTTTAAGGTTACTTTTAAAGATTCACAGGTTCTTCATGGGGTCTTTAATGAAGGAAAGAATTCGAGATGGGATTTATCGGTGGTGTATGGACACCCAAACTACTTGAAGCGTAGAGATCTATGGAGGCAGCTTAGTTTAATCCGGGTGAGTGGTGTGACGAAGTGGTGTGTGGGAGGTGATTTCAATGCAACTTTACGGGATGCAGATAGAAGGTCCGTATCAATAGCACCAGGTCGCCATGATAATTTATTTGCTAAATGGTTGAAGGAAAGTGAGATGGAAGAAATGGGTTTTCAAGGATCAGAATTCACCTGGAGGAGGAATGGATCGGCAAGCAGAATTGATAGGGTTATAGCAACGAAGCAATGGTTCGATATGTTTCCCAACGTATCTTTGTTGCATCTTCCACAATACAAGTCTGATCACTGCCCGCTTCTAATGAGATGGGTGAGAGGACCTAGATGTAAGCAACGGAAGCCGTTCCGTTTCTTTGCGCCATGGGTTACAGATGAGTCCTTTTCGTCTGTGGTGGAGAATTCGTGGAGGTTATCTAGATCTTGGGAGGAAAATATTGCTGGGTTCAAAGCGGAGGTCACAGAATGGAATGAGAAGAGTTTTGGGAATATTAATCACAGGAAAGCTCATTTGCTTCATAAATTGGAAAAGTTAAATGAAGGACTAGAAGGGGATAATAAAAGGAAGTTGGTGTGGGAAGAGCTAGAACAGTGTTTGGTTCAGGAGGAATTAATGTGGTTGCAGCGTTCCCGATGTAACTGGTATACTCATGGGGATAAAAATACGAAGTATTTTCACACAGTTACGAATAGTCGTCAAAGGAGAAAGCAAGTGGAAGCGCTTAAAAATGATGATGGGATATGGATATATAGTGAGGAAGATCTTAAACGAGAAGGAACTACTTTTTTCCAGAATCTCTACACCGAGGAACAGAATCAGAGTGGAGAAGTTAATTTCGGTGGTACATATCCATTGATTTCTGGAAATTTGTTACAAATGATGGGCGCAATGGTTACGGAACAAGAAGTGAAACAAGCAATATTTAGCATGGGCCCCCTCAAAGCCCCTGGTCCAGATGGCTTGAATCCGCTGTTTTTTCAAAACCAATGGAGTACTGTACGGGAGATGGTGGTGAAAATGGTTCAGGATATCTTTTGTAGGCCTAATGAGGTTAGAAGGGTTAATGGGACTTATATCGTTTTGATCCCCAAGATTGAGATCCCCCGGTGCATTCGGGATTTTCGACCGATCAGTTTGTGTAACGTTATCTATAAGGTTGTTACAAAAATCCTAGCCACAAGGATGAAGAGGGTTATGCGGAAAATTATTTCACTAAATCAGTGTAGTTTTGTGCCTGGGAGACAGAGCTCTGATAATATTATCCTTGCCCAGGAAATTGTGCACTCGATGAAGAAGACGAAGAAGAAACAGGGATTTATGGCTTTGAAAATTGATCTTGAGAAAGCGTATGATCGTGTGCGTTGGGATTTTGTAGTGGCGCGGTTACATCAATTACAATTCCCATCTCAAATTATAGATTTAATAATTGCATGCCTTACTACCCCTGAAATGCAGGTTATATGGAATGGCAAGCCTGGACTAACGTTTAACCCGTCCCGAGGTGTTAGGCAAGGTGACCCTATATCTCTATACTTGTTTGTACTTGTTATGGAAAAATTGGCTCATCTTATTCAAGCGGAGGTGAATGCGATGAATTGGATTCCGTTCAGGTTAAAGAAGCATGGGGTGGCAATTTCCCATTTGTTCTTTGCTGATGATCTTTTCCTGTTTGTTGAGGCTTCTCTTGATCAAGCAGCAATTATTAAAGCCTGCTTAGATGATTTCTGTGCTGCATCAGGAGAAAGAGTTAATGGAACAAAGTCCAGGATTTTCTTCTCAAGGAACGTCTGCCATACCAGGAGATCGAAGATCAGCGCTTTTCTTGAATTTACACCGACTGCGGATCTTGGTAAATATTTAGGTATTCCTGTACATCATGACAGGGTGTCGAAGCATACCTACCAGTACCTAGTAACTAGGATGGAAGACCGTTTGAAGGGTTGGAAGGCGAATACCTTGTCAATGGCTGCCCATCATACACTTGTCTCTTCAGTAGTTTCAACAATTCCCAGCTACGCCATGCAATCAGCATGGTTACCAGCAGCTACCTGTGAAGAAATTGACAAGAAGTGTAGGGGTTTCCTGTGGGGAAGTTCTGGTATGAGTAGGAAGCCTTCAATGGTTAAATGGGATGAAGTATGTAAACCGAAGGATGCAGGAGGCCTGGGTCTACGTCATGCACGAAAACAGAACGAAGCCTTCATGATGAAGCTAGGGTGGGGTCTTGTGAAGCGACGGGATACATTATGGGTGAAGTTTATGCGGGAAAAATATAAATGTGGGGAAGATATTTTGCCAGTCATAAATAATGCGAGGGGTGGTTCTCAGGCATGGAAGGGGATAAGGCATGTTTGGGAAAGGGTACAGGAAGGTGTGGGATGGCGGATTGGAAAGGGTGACCGAGTGCTCTTCTGGACAGACCCATGGCTTCCGCATTATGATAGCCTTGTGAATTATTGTGTTAGAGATATTCCGGATGACATGTTAGTGGATCCTGTGTGTACATATGTAACCGCGTCAGGTGGGTGGGACTAGGCGAAGTTTGATTCATTCTTACCTTACTCTGTGCTTGATGCCTTACGGAGGGTCATACCGTCAGCTTGAGGAACTGAGGAGGATATACCCATATGGCGGATCTCGAATAGTGGGGAGTTTACTATCAAGTCAGCATATGGACTAGTGGTGGGGGAGCAGCCTTCACCTAATCGTGGGTTATGGCGAAGAATATGGAAACTGCGTACTCCACAAAGATGCAAAACTTTTCTGTGGATGGCAGATCGCGGGAGATTGATGACGAATTCATGGAGAGCAGTGTGTGGAATGCAAGTACAGCAGGATTGTTTTTTGTGTACAGGGGTGTCTGAGAATGTGTTACATGTACTACGAGATTGTCGTATAGCAAGTGGTTGTTGGGCGAAGATGTCAGACTCTCCCACGCAGAGTACTAAGTTTTATGAGTTTATGGATATAAACTCTTGGATAAGATGGAATTTATTACAGAGAAAAGACTATGAAGGGGTGAGTTGGCAGGTATGGTTTGCAATTTTTTGTAGGTAGCTATGGCTAAATAGAAACTCTGGAGTATTTCAAGGTCAGACCTCGGGTGCCAATCAGTTGATAGCTCAAGTCCGAGCTCAGACAAGATGGGCTAATGTGACGCTATGTAAGTCTGTTTTTGAGACAAGAGTGACTACATCATGGAAACCTCCATATGTTGGCTGGGTCAAAGTTAATGTGGACGGCGCATGTAGTTTGGGAGGGGATCGTGCGAGGTGTGGAGGGATTGTGAGGGATCATGAGGGCGAATTGTTGACTGGGTTCATGTATGGCTTGGGTAGAGGATCTAGCCTTCATGCTGAGGTGTGGGCAGTAATGATAGGGCTTAAGATGGCTTGGGATTCGGGGAAGTGGCGAATAGTGATAGAGTCGGACTGCTTGGAGGCTTTGGAGCTGATAATGGGTGGCTGGGAGGAAGATCACATGGAAGCTCAGTTACTCGGGGAGATTCATGATATGCTAGATAGAAGCTGGGATGTATCAATGGAATGGTGTGGACGAAAATCTAATCATGTGGCAGATACTTTAGCTAAGGAATCACTGGGGATATCTACAGGGCTTGTCTGGTTTCGTGAACCACCAGAGTGCATTCGTTCTACGATACTTTCAGATATAGGTGTCTCGTAGTTTTTCTTTGTTTGTTGTGTTTTCTTTCCTCTTTTGTTTTGGATTGTTGATGTTATTTTTTAAATTGTATGTCAATCAAAAAAAAAAAGAGAGAAAGAAAGAGATTATTTTTTTGCTAAAAAAGAAAGAGATTATTCAAGATACAAGGAAGAAGAAAGAGAGTTTAATTAATATCATTATTTTATCCAAGAAGGGACGGTTAAGACAAATAAAGAGAGAGAAAGTTGGTCAAACATTCAACTTATTTTTTATTAGTGGAAAAATCAATTTTAAGACCGGATAAAAATGACATTTTAGATCGGTTCCGGATGCGGTCTTGATACAGTCGATCTAAAAAGTCTGCTACTTTTTAGACCGGTTTAAAAATAAAGACATTTTAGACTTATTATTGAAATAAACAGTCTAAAAATTCATTATTTTAGACCGGTTGTATAAATAACCGGTCTAAAAAGTTTCCATTTTTTTAAAAAAAAAAATTATTCCTTTTGAAATGTTATCCAGCAAGTCATTTCCCCTATTAAAACATTTTACCCAGCAAGCAGCCATTTCGACGACATCCAAATAAATTATTCTCTTACACATTATAACAAACACCTTATACAGAAGCATTTTCATCAAGCATTACTGGATGGTGTAATACTTACATCATTCTTCCTACACCTCATGCACATTCCATAGAAGCAACAACAATAAATCATTTTTCCTACACCCTAAATAAATTATTCTCTTACACATTCACATTTCGTCAAGCATTTTAGAACATAATTTCAAATGGTGTAACTTACATCATTCTTCCTACGTACACCCTGGCCACATTCTACAGAAGCAACAACAATAAATCATTGAAAATCAACACATTATTACACACAATTGAAAAATTAGGGTATGCTACTACACATTTTTATTCCCAAGTCTTAATATTACAGTTTGACAAAAGAAATAAAAAATTTAGCTAATAATATAATCAAAACACTTTAATTGATTATAGAGGAATCTACCGAGAAAGAATATGTACAACAGACAGTAATCCATCGCTGATGATTACTAGATGGCTCCAGAGCATATACACTAGGTTCCTCATATCCTTTATTTTCCTGTGACAACAACAAAAATAGTAGTTTTATATAAAAAAACAATATAATATACATAATTCAAATATAATTTATGATAATTACTTTAGCTAGCTAACCTTCAAAGTAGTTTTATAAAGGGATATCCTCTCATATCTCTTCATGATGATCGTTTCTTATGCCGTATTCATTATCTGCTTCATCTTCTTTATTCAATTCTAGTAGAACCCTAGAAAAAGAAGGAGTCTCAAGAAAATCATTCATTGAACGATTTTCCTGATTAATGTCAACGATTCTTTTTCCTTGGAAAGCTATAGATCACATTTTATTTGCCTGATCGGTAATATAGAACACTTGTTTCACCTGATATGCTATAATAAAAAGTTCATTTCCAAAACTTCTACTATTCAGATCAACCAATGTAAATCCTAACTGATCGATCATCACACCATGATTGACATCAACCCACATGCATTTAAAAATGGACAATTTAATTTTAACATAACCAATCACCCAAATCTCATCAATAACCCCATAATAAGGTATGGCTGCCAATCTAGGGTTTTTATCTTTCGAACTAGAGAAGTGAATAGATTCAGCCACTAACATAACCCCACTATTTTGAACGGTGCTCCTATCATCTAAGGATTTCGTGTGAAATGTATAACCATTGATCACAAATGAAGTCCAACTTATGACATCAACCTTAGAATCACATGCTAATCATTTAATTGTATCAGAGACACATTATTCTCCGTCAACCTTTTGTTTGAACCAATGTGCAAAAAGTTTGTTATGCTCCCTAATTAACATTTGTTTAGTCATTCGACTATTTCCTTTCCAGACAATTTTTTTATGAGCATTAATGTAATCTTGAACTTCATCAACATTATTCAAGATGTACAAGTGGACTTGTTGCAATTCATCTGGGTTATTTTGGTCCCGAAATCAACATAGACAACATGATGTATTTTTGTTTCATGTATAACAGAGGAGATAAGTTGTAAATTACCAACATAATAGGTTATGAACTATGTATACTGCTTAGGTTGCCAAAAGGATTCATACCATATGTGCTAAGCCTAAACCTAACGTTTATAAGTTCTTCACCAAAGCTAGGAAATAATTGATCAATTTTCTTCCATTGAGAATAATCAGCCGAATGTCAAAGCTTTCCATCGGATATCCTCTTATCTGCATGCCATCTCAAATTTTTTGCATCGTTTTTATTAGCAAACTAGTGCTTGAACCTTGGTATGATTGGAAGATACCACAATACTTTTGCTAGGGCGTTATTTGATTAGTACCTCGGAGTTTCATATATTGGACATTGTTGGTTCTCTTCATGCTCTTTTCTATATAATATACAATCATTAGGGCATGCATGAATCTTTTTATACTTCATCCCTAGTGGACACAATATTTTCTTAGCATCATAGTATCGACAAGGCAACACATTATCATCTGAAAGCATGTCCTTAAAAGCCTCAAGCGTTTCTAAAAAACTCTTGTTGCTCCATATATGTCATGCTTTCAAGCTTGCTAATTTCAATACTGCTTTCAACAATTGATATTTTTTACACCCCGGGTACAGCGGCTTCTCAGCATCACTGCACATATTACCATATGCATGTGATTGCTCAAAAATTTCTTCTCCTATATCACGAATAATATCCTCTATCTTATCATCCATATCTATATCATTATCATTAAAGGCCACTCCCCCTGTTGAGATGAACTTGGTATTTCTAATTCTTCACCATGCCATATTCATACTGTATAAATCTTACAAAATCCTTCACAAATTAAATGTGTATATATATCTGCAGCATTTAGTCGACTCTCATTCAAACATTCTGCACAAGGGCAACAAAATATCCCACTCTCATCATCGGCATTTCTTCTAGCAAAGTCTAAAAAACCCCCTCACCCCATTATCATATTCAACACTCGTCCGTTTAGCATTTATCCAACTACGATCCATATATCTTAACACCTTGTAGCACCCTATTCAACAGCAAAAGGATAGACAAAAAACAACAACCATAGAGTTTTAGGGATTTCAACGAAATTAAGAAACATACATACCAAAAGACAATAACTACACTTGTAGCAATATAACAATAAATTATGACATGATAAGAACCAAGCAATATTTCATAATAAAGGTATATAGTTACAAGATTTAAAACTTGCATTGTAAAGTTATTCAGTTTATATGCATCAGATTTCAGCTAATTCTAACATGCACCATTTGAAACAGCATTATTTCAACAAACCAATAACACTGACAATCAAACAATCACACTAATTAAAACAGAACTTAGAATGTATTACTCCAAGCCAAATATAATATCACAGGGATGTACAAGTCAAAGCATATAACCTAGGAATTAAGTGCTCAAAACAACATCAAGGGCCATTTTCAACGGACATTATTGATTATTAAACAACAACTCAAGAACAGCAGAAGTGAGCTTCTAGCCAAAGTCACGACAGCGTCAATTGAGGTTAAAATGAAGTCCTCAAATTCACAGCATTGACAAAGGAAAGTCACGACAGAGGAGAATGGCCATGGCCGAGAGTAGAGTTGACGATAGAGGAGCACGACGATGATCAAAGACCAATGATGAGGGCACACAGAGGTGAGCGCAACGAAGGAGCGCGACGATTATCAACGAACTGGTGACGCGGACCAAAACATGAATAAGGCGTGATGAAGGAGTTTAGAACAAGCAAGGACAGAGCTCACAAAGAAATGGATGGCGATGTGAGAAGAAAGGGTTCAGAGAGCGCGGGATCAAGGCACTAGATTTTTGCAAGAAAACACTTTTAAGACCGATTGTCACTAACAACCGGTATTAAAAATACATTTTAGACTGGTTTTACAAAAAAAAACCGGCCTAAAATGTTTGCTATTTAAAACTAGTTATTTATTTCAACTGGTCTTAAAAGTTAAATTTTTTTTAATTTTTAAATGATTTTATATTTTAGACTGGTTTTGTATATAATCGGTCTAAATAATATGTTTTAGATTGGTTATTTTTAGAACCAGTCTTAGAAGTTATCTATAATTGTAAAACTGCCACCGGTAATCTTTTTTAGACCTTATCCGCTATAACCAATCTAAATGTGGTGATCTAAAAGCCAATTTTCTACTAGTGTTTACATTAGGACACATGGCCACTTTCTAGCCATGCACTCATACACACATGAAATCAATTAATTCTCAATGCTCCCTCATTCTCTAAAGTCGGTCAAGACCTAAAGGAGGAAGGAGAGAATGAATATCCAATATGTCACATATGTCCTCACCATTAATTGACTAACTTGCTTTTTGGATGAAGCCATAAGGAGATGACACCTCATCTCACTCTCTCACCTCATGTAATTTGGCCAACACATCAAGAGGCAAGGGAACAAACATTTAATTGACATATTTCCCTCATTATCATTCATTCTAAGTTGGCCAAGTGCAAAAGAAAATGGGATAGAGAGAGAGAGCTAGACCAAAACTTTGAAGAAAGAAGAGAGAAGAAGAGTCTTGAGCCATTTTCACCATCCAAACTCTATTTCTAGTTCTAAGTGCCTTCATAAACCTTGTTCCTCTAATCAAGAACAACATTTCTATGGTTTTAGTTTCTTGAGAAGAGGTGGTTAGTGCTACCAATACGGTGTTGAAGTTGGAGGAAGCAAGAAAGAGCTAAAACAAAGGAAAGAGGTGAGCTTATGCTATAATTTGAGCCTAGTAACTTGAAGTTTTATTAAGATTTAATGGTGTTGTGGTACTGCCCTATTTTTATTGAATAATAATCTTAGGGTTTTGATTATGTTAATAGTATGAACATGATGATAAAATAAGTTTAAGCATGGTAGAATAAAGTTTAGCAAGTCTTATGATTGAAAGTTGCAAAAACCACTTTGTCTTACCCTATGGTGTGTTTCGGCCAAGGCTGATTCATGGGGAAGGAATTGGATTTTGGTAAATTTGAAATTAAAAATGGATTCCACATGCATAATTGTAAAGGAATAAGCTTGTTGGCATGATTTTAGAAAGATTAGATTGAAAATCCAAAAAAAAAGGAATTAAAGGATATATAGGTGTATGCTGCCAAAATTTAGGCATTTTGCTTTGGGTTCGATTTTGACCAATCAAACTGTGTCCAATGGCTATGAAATGTTGAAGGTTAACAGTACACTTCCATATCTTAAAAAGGAGTCCTAGAATGTGACAATTGGACACCTAGAGGGGAAGTTATGAATTTCTAAAATTTAGGTATCAAAACTGGGAAGAATTCTAAGACAGTTAAGTTGGTGTGAATTCTGGAATTTCACACCTTCAATGGACATTGTCTAATATTTTTCTCACACAAAGAGCTTCACATAGAAGCTAGAATCACCTTAATTGGAGTTACGTAGATTTATATATGAATTTCCAAAGTTTCCTGACGAATGCTGGAAATTCAGTTCTAAGGAATTATGACTAGGATAACCTAAGATAGGAATGTTATAGACATAAGTGTACAAGAATATCAAAGATAACCAACAAAAGAAGATAAGAGACAAGAATTAGGAATGAGTCAAGAATAACATAACCTTTATTATGTTAACAGAGTTGGAATAAGTAATGACCCTTCGTGAATTCTACATTGTAGGCTTTGATGATTGCCCGAACTTGGAGAAGAAACTTGTTAGGAAACATAATCTGCGGGAAGGGAAAATAGGTAGTAACTCTTTCTCTCATATCATATATATTGCTTGCATGTATGCTTTATTTACCACCAATTATGTTTGTTTCATGAGCATACCGGGTAGTAACTCAAAGAGGTTATAACGCCTAAGTTTACCAAGCAATGTCCCAGAGAGTTTGTAAAGTTTAAGTATACCGGGCAGTGACCCGAAGAGGCAGTAAGGCCTATGTAACCAAGCGTTATAGTAATGTGTTCTGTGTATGTGATGCTGCATGATAATATGTTGAATGCCATTTGTTATAAATGTTTCATATGTGATGGTTGTTTAGCATGCTCTGTGTTTACATGTCATATGATTGATTGATGTTACTACAGAGATTCTCGTGAATCTCACCCTTTCCCTGAATGACAAATAGCTAAAGCGAGCAGCTCGAGGGGTAAAGAAGTGGTAAGGGATGATTAGTGAGAAGGTGGAAAAGCAAGGATTAGATCTCTGTTGGTTATTTGTATATAAATATATTGTTTACTTATGCTTAGGATTTTTGGTAGCCTCATATGGCTACAATTGATGTATATGTATAAACCAAGCTGAAGATAGTAATTGTAGTGGTGGTAGTAGTGGTATAATAGATTGCATAGCGAGATGGTATTTACCTCCAGCGTCGGAGAAGTATGCTGACGATAAATGGATTTAAGGTATGATGAGTCATAATAAAGTTGTGAAGCATTATTTAAACGCTTCTGAAAGTTTTAAATTTTTTAGAAAAACTCATTTAATTATAAGTTTGATCCTTATGTTGAAGGTGAGATTTTAAATTATTTTTAAAAGTATATTTCTTCTAAGGAAGGGAACCTGGCTTAGTGATTCAAACTCATTGTGTTAAAAGCTCATATGATGAATATGTAATTAGGGTCTTACAACTAATATATAATTTAATCATACACAACACATGATATGATTAACTATCTTATTTAACTTTCTTAATCTCTCCCAAAAAAATTAGCTAGATCTTATATTTAGGACTTGAGGTATATTATAAAAAAAAACATTTTTTTGGACTAGCAAACAAAAACATCAGTGAACTGGTCGGGGTACTGGGTCAAGGGTCAGTGGGTCAGACCGGAGTCAGACCGGAGCTAAACCGGGACCAAACCGGTGAGAAATGAAATATTTTAGACTTATAGTATGAAATTCTAAAGGAAAAATGTTTTTAAAATTTTTTTAAAAAAATAAAAATAAAAAATCTGACCCGGACCGGACCGGTTTATGAAGCCGGGTCGCCGGTTTCCGGTTCGGGTCGGTCCGGGTTAGATAACCATACTATAAACACATACAAATATGTCAATACCGGATTTAACCCCAAGATTTTTGTCGAGATGGATGAAGACACTTCCTACTCAGGCAGCGGGTCATCAACATGTATGACTCTTTGAAAATTGTATAAAAACTTTATTAATATTTAAAGTTTTTTTAATAAACTCTCCCGAACTTTTAAATAGCTCCACCATAATTACTTCATTAAAATAAAATAATATGATATTAGATTTATATACACGTAATTTAAGGTTTAAGAAAACTATACTCCATCCTCTCCACATTATAAGGCACTTCTAGAAGAATGCATTAATCCATAATACAAGTCACTTGGAGAGTAATTAATGCTTATTTGTTAATTTTGCTCATGAAGTTAATGCTTAAATATGATTTTTTATAAATTCTCTCTCATTTAAAACTTAATTTAATATATGTAAAATTGGAAAAGATTGTTAATTTAAGACATATTTAATAAGTCAACTATCATTTCTTAGTTCCGATAAATTAGTTGAAGTCTTCATATTGTGCACCGGAGGGAGTACATATATTTGATAAATATATATACATATATAACTCAAAATTTTGAGGCGCGATTCCGCCTAAACTTTTCATTGATACATAAAAATATCATGCAAACATATAATACAAATTGTATCTTCTCTCGTCACTCTATGTGTTGCCTAAGAAGTGAAGAAAGATGAATGATGCAAAGGTTACTTTCCATTGCATGAGAGCATTTAACTGAGTCATAAGCCGAAATAAGATATTCCTTACAAGTATTATTGACTAACCTTTTTTTTTATATAAAATGGTCAAATATAATGATAAAAATGTTAGTACGACGTAGAATTATGAAAACCTAACATTCCAATTCCTATAGAGGACTAAACGGTCAATTATCATCAATCGTGACTTTCATTCCAGACAACAACAAATAGACCATCTAAGCATACTTCTTATATATATTGTAAACTTGTAAAGCAATCTCATATAAAAATAATAACTAAGACGAAGACTGTTCTTTGAATTTTGTCCTACCTCCTACTGGATGTGTGCATATTATTAAGATATTTTGTAGCTTATGCTTTTTCACCATGAATGCATTTATATGTCATTAAAAAAATTACGTCTCTTAATGTATTATCCGCAATTCTGCTTAAAAAGATTGAAGTTTTCAAAGAGATTTTATACTTTGATTTAATTTTTATTGGGGTAAATACTTGTTTGATTTAACATATTTAAAATAATTTTATATTACATGAGATAAATATTTTTTAAAAATTATTTCTTTAAGCGTAAGAATAAGTTTTTTAAAAATTCTCAACCTCAATCTAAATAACTCAAAGACAAGGGAAAAATAATAATGAAAGCTAATAACCCTTCAGCCTTCTGGGATGAAAGTTTGCTTTTTCCCCGCAAGAGAGAGGTGGCATGCTTCGTTATTCCACTTATAATTCTAGGTGGTTTGTATTTGTCTCCATAATATGCAAAAGAAAATGATAATGAAATGGATTCTTGACTGGCATCAAGCTTTGTCAGTTGTCACAGAGGGTGTTGACCCCTAGGGGGACATCAACACCCCCACGCGCGTGAGAAACGATGCCCTATTTTCAGGCTACTTGAGTCTTGCGTCCTCTCTCCAATCTTTTTTTTTTTTTTTAACACCCGATTCAGAGTTTTACTTCAACTATATCCGGATTCGATTCATATTGCGCACCTAGTTATGGTGGGAGAATCTCCTAATAGAAATTTTCTGCATATATAGGGTTTGAACCTGAGATCTTACTTAAGCAGAACCAAATCCCTTACCAGTTAAACTAACTCTTATTAGTTCCTCTCTCCAATCTAATGTTACCTCTGTGGGGGCATTGCTCGAGACTCAACAAGTGGGTGGCTAGGGGGGTTCCAACAGAGACTCGATTTTATGTCTTCCACTTAAGCAGAACTCCAAACCATAAAAATGAGCCTTTTAATATGTAAAAACTTGGGTTTCAAGAAGATTTTAAATAGCATGTTTGTTTTTATAAGTTGTTTTTTACGTAAATCGAGATATAGTTCTTCTCACATACATACCTCGTATACCATAAATTACGATTGAAAAGCTACTTTTAAGCATTCTAATCGCCGATCCAAACGAGCACTCAACTGTGCTCAGATTCTCCAGAAGCGATCAGGCTAGTACTTTCGGTGTATGGGTTTTATCATCCATTAGCTCAGGAAATCTCTGATATTAGAGCTATAATTCATGCAAATTGGGATATTAAAATCATACACTCTCACAGGAGAAGCACTCAAGTGTGCTGATACTTTTGGCTAAAATGGCATAGGAAACAAACAATGAGCTAAGTATATTACAGGTTCCTCCAACTTATTATTTGGATCAAATGTTAGCTGATTTAAACTAGACTTTATCGAATTAACCTTTCTATGCAATGCAGATGTAATGTCATTACGACACTTTCCAAGATTTAACTTTTGTCTTGTAATATCAAAAAAAAAAAGCTAAAAGGAAGAATTCTAAAAAAATACTATTTAAATTTTAAAATTCTGTTAATAATAAGTGTAATGGAATTGACAAAAAGAATAATAGGATTGGCAACATAAGTTCTTGTTAAATAACTAATTTAGGATTTTAAAGTTTAAGTGATATTTTTCTGGAATTTTCCTAAAATAAAATATAGTTTGGTAGGTAAGTTGAATTATAAATTAGATCCCATATTTATGATTGAATGAGTATTATTAAACCCGAGGTATGCTCCCCCTTTAATCAACATTTTAATAGTTTTGATTTAATCACGGGTTATAATGAGTAAATTAAGTTCTTCAGAGGCACTTTATTATAGTTTTATTTATTTCCATGGCCATTTGAGTATTTGACCCTAAACTCCTTGCCAGCCACTTATAGCTTTTTAAAGACACTTTTTAGATTTTACTGTGGTCTTATTTATTTCCATTGCCATTTTTTTTTTGGATGGTTTATGCAATGGATCATTTTTGGCCTTCGGTGCACCCACCTTCTAGGTATCCGGCGTTAACCTGAAGGCCAACGCCGCATTTACTGACATGGGCCCCCGACAACCGACTAGTCCTGGCGCCCCCAATCTGATAGGCCTGACAGGAATTCACCTCTTTGAGGCGCCCCAAGGGAGAGAGCTCCCAATGAAAATTCTTTACACCTTCCGTTTCCTGGGATCGAACCCAGGAACGGATTGGTGTGGCGCAGATGCCTACCCATCTGCGCCAACTTCCATTGGTATTTCCATTGCCATTTAACCCTAAACTCATTGCAAACCACTTTTACCTTCTTAAAGTTTTTTAAAATAAATAAAAAAATAAAACTGCTTACACCTCAACTCTTCTTTTAAAATTTTAACAAAAATATTTGAAGTAAAATGAAAAGATCTACTACCTTTTGATTCAAAATGCAGGATCTAATATAGTGAAAACCGGAAGAGTATTAAAATTGAATGTGTCATTACAATGGGGGAAAATCTTCAGCATAGGAGTCATGAGTTTTGACTTTTGACTTTTGACCTGTCCTTTACAGCATTGTTGCCACATTTATTTTCATGCAGAACTCCATTAGTGGGTGAACTTTTTTATAAAAAAGGGTTAAGATGAAAGAATAATTATGAGTTTTTTAAAAAATGTATCCAACACTATTTATTTTTTACAGATGTGAAAATAATTATGAACATTGAAAATTATAGTAAAAATAACAAGACCTTTAAATATTGACTAATCTTGTCATTTTTGTTTTAATTTTAAATATTCATGAGTATTTTCACATCTTTAAAAAATATATATAATGTTGTACGCATTTTAAGGAAAACTTTATAGGTACCTTTGCACCTTAAATTTTATAACAAAAATAAAGAAGTAATCATCAAAGCATAATTTTAGTTTGGTTTTTAAATAATGTAATGTAATTTTGTTTTTTAAAAAAATACTCATATTTGAAAAAGGGTTAAGGGACAATTGTGTCCTGGAAGTTGTCACCGAGGGATAATTTTGCTCTGAAAGTTTTTTAAGGGACAATTTTGCTCTGAAAGTGTAAAAAATTGAGCAATTTTGCTCTTGCAATTATCCCAATTAATTTTGACCGTTATTTGACCAAATATGTTGAGCTGACAGTCCACATATCATCCATATTATTGTTGTTAATTGTTCAAATTTGCCCCATAAGTTTTAAATCTAACTTCGAAAAAAAAATGAAGTAGATGACACATGAACTTTTAGAGTAAATTTATACCTTAACAAAAATAACGTGAATAATATATGAACTATTAACTCGATATATTTGGTTGATTAATTGTAAAAAATAATTGGGACAATGGCCAAGCAAAATTACTCCTTTCTTGTTGACACTTTCAAAATAAAATTATTCTTCAAAAAAATTTTAAGACAAAATTATCCCTAACCATTCTAAAATAAGGTCGTCAGGGGGTTACTGACATGCTCCCCTATTTTGATGGGGTAACTATGTGAGGAAGATTTAGTATATGTTAGGATTAATTTTTGGAGAACAGCTTTTATAATTTGTAAAATAAGTATGTAAGAGGAGTTTTGTCTCGATTTATGAAAAAAGACTTTTAAAACTGCGATATAGCGCTTACCCAAACACACACTTAGCTTAAAACAGAGGACATAGGGGGTGATTGAGAGGGAAATGGCTTCGGTCCTTTTCTCAAAAGAAAAAGATGCTCTTTTTTTTTCCTAAGAACCATCGGATTGAGATATCAATGGTCCATATTTAATATATTATAGGATACACAGTCAAGTCACTTTCACTACGATGCTCCTCTGTCCCAATTACCTCTCACAGTCGGACTCGGCTTGGGTTGTTTTCTCAGAAGAAAAATGATGCTTTTTTTTTTGTGAGTCGTTGGATTGAGATCTCAATGATCCAGATTTAACATAATTTTATCTTTATGAGAAAAGTACCGAAACCGAATCCGACTGGGAGAGGTAATTGGGAGTTTGGGACAGAGGAGCATCGTAGTGAAAGTGACCTGACATGCGTGTCCGACCCATTTATCAATTATGTCTTAGCTTCTGACTTCTCTGCCCTTCATCACACAGACAACCCCCCTTTCTCTTGTACGAATTTCTGTTATTTGCATTGAATTTACATTCGGTTTGGATTTCAAGTTTCTCCCAGACATGAAAAGCATTCGGAGTCGGCAGGACGTGACAATTTTCATTCCAGTTTAAAATTTATTTTAAATTTATATATTTATCACTTCAATCTTATTTATAAATTTATTTTAATAAAAAAAATTTTATTCTTATTATAAATTCAATTTTAGAGGTGATTTTTATAATTTTGACTCTATTGATAACATTAAACAAAAAAAAAATATTTATCTTGACTCTTGGCATCATTAAAAAATGAGGATAAAATTAGAAATTTAGCCCATAATTAATAAGTTAACTAACTCTCTTTAATATGTAATAGTGAGTTAGTTCAAATATATAAATAAGATTAGAGTAGTATATAACCAATAATATTTATGTTAAATTTTTTATATCCATACCGTCAATGTCTTCAATTACATAGTGTTATGTATCTAATTTTTGAAATATTTTCCTTAAACTATAAACCTAAATAAAAAATAGGATGCATAACTGTATCCAATTGGAAACCTTGACATAATAAATGTAAAACACTGGATGTCTGTATTTTCCTTATATGACATACAAATTTTAAGAAACAAGATTTTATTTGGGAGAATTGGGAATAAATACTTTTTTGGTAAATTAATTGTTAAATGTTACCGAGCGTGTAAGTCATCTTCCGTGTATGCAAAAAAACTTCCGTTGTGTGTAAATACTCTTCTTTGTGTGCACAAATCTTCCATATAAACGTGCAAATCATCTTTCGTTGTGTGCAAAATATCTTTCATTGTGTGTAACATATCTTCCGTTAAAGTGTAACCGATCTTCCATGGTAGCATTCAATAATTAATTTGTCCCAAAGATATTTTTGGACGATTTTCTCATTTTAATTTGTGATAAATATGATATTTCGCTTTAACCTGGATAATTAATTTGCAAAGATCAAAGTGTCCTGGGCCTGGCGGTGATTTGAGTATTTGCGCCTTACCATCAATCCGTGGTTTGTATTTGGTACAAAAAGCAAGTTTGGATTAGTTTATTCTTTAAGAATAAATATTTATTATGTAAGTTGAGATAAAATATGAAAAACACATTTTGATTTATTAGTGTTTATTTGAGATAGTTTATTTTTTACTTATAAATACTTTTAAATTGTGATTTAGATATATGAGGTAAGTATATAAAAGGAGTTTTGTCTCAACTGATGTGGAAAGCACTTATATGAGTTATATCCCAAAAACAAGCTTTTCAATAAAGACTTATTATTTGCATTGGACTTATTCCTTAATAAAGACCTTTTCCTATGTTCACTCAATAAAAAAAATTTGGAAAAAATTATAAATTTGGGAGATAAAATAGATTAAGATATTATATCTAATATCAAAATAAACCTTCTAACTAATTTTTATACTCCTTTCGATCTTTAATATAAGATATATTTATTTAATTTAATTAGAATAAGGAAGTTAGTTAAATTAATTAATGTGACATGTATTCTCTAAAACACTCTAGCCGATCTTCTTTAATTATTTCATTCCCTTTCCTTTTTTATTATTGTTAAGAAAGCATCAATTGGGGTAATTTAGAAAAAAATTGATATATGAAAATTGTGTCTTATATTTAGTAAGGTAATTAAACCTAGACCAATCAATGAACCGGTCAGGGTATTGGGTCAAGGGTCAGTGGGTCAGATCAGAGTCAAATCGGGACCAAACCGGTGAGAAATAAAATATTTTAGGCTTGCATGAAATTCTAAAGGAAAAATTTTAAAAATAATAAAAAAATTTGACCCGAACAGGGTCACCAAACCGGACCAATCCTCTATTTTATATTATCCATGTCCTCTGTTTTAAGTTCTCGGGTCGCCAGTTTCTGGTCCAGTTCGGTCGGTCCGGTCCGGGTCAGATAACATGGATATTTAGAACGGAAATCAACTCCCCAAATATATTTTATATTAAAAATCAGAGGAGTATTTAGTATCTAAAAGAGTAGTCTTAATTTTTCAACTTTCATAGAACATACAAAACTTACATGCAATGATCGTATTCAAGTTATATTTGCATTCTTGAACATTAATAAAAAGGTTAAGATCCAATTTTGTTTCGAAAGTAACCAACCACTCACAAGCATTGGATATTTAAAAGTTTTTTTAGGAATAAGTTTACTCTGGAAGTAACCAAAATATAGCAAAGTTAATATTTTTTAACTATCAACATTAGATTTTTAATTTTTAGGGCAAATCTGGTCATTTTTTAACACTTTAGAAGTAAATTTGCTCTTTGAAAAACTTCAGAATACCCCACACTTTTGAGTGGCTAAGAGTCTAAGACAAGTACATTAACCCTTAATAAAAATTCAGACCCATGATTGTTGGGAGACACATTTGAGTAGAGGCGGTAAAACGGGGCGGGCTGGCGGGTTGGCCCGCCAGCCTGCCAAAAATAGGCGGGTTCGGGCCGCCGAAATGGTGGCCCGTTTAGATTCGGGCTAAACGGGCTCAGCCCGTTTAGCCCGCTGGTTGGGGCGGGCTGGCCCGCAAATTTTTTTTTTTTTTTTTGATTTTTTTTCCTCCTCAAATGCTCTCTTAGTATCTTTTATCTTCTTTCCTTTGATCATGTGTTTACTTAATTCCCCATATATTTTATTTGACACTTATTTTCATATTATATTTATTTATTCTACTATTATTAAATTTAAAAAATATGTGTTTATATAATTTTGTGATGTGAATAGATAAAAAAAAAAGAAAAGTAAGAATGAAATTGACTTTATAATATAAATGTATAAAAAAAAGAAGTGTGATATGAGAGGGTGAAAAAGAAAGAGGGTAGATTTTTTTAAAAAAAGAGTGAAATTTAAAAAAAAAAAAAAAAAAAAATTTGGCGGGCTGGCAAAAGCCAGCCCGCGAAGGGGGCGGGCTACTTCAGCCCGCCCCATCTAAACTCCCAGCCCGCGCGGGCTGGCCCGCAACCCGCGGGCCAGCCCGCATTCCCACCTCTACATTTGAGAGAATGATAGCTGGATCCTAAAAATTTAATTTTGATAACGATTAAATCCTAAAAAATTTGTCAAAAGATAGGTTGTAAAAAGCTATAAATTTAAAAATTTTAGTTGTAAATTAATAGAAATGGTTTTTGATATTTAAATTCTTAATTTTCAACTAACACTCTCATAGTTATCAATATTTGATTGGAGTCAAATTTACAGAATTTTTGAAATTTAACTATTATTAAATTAATTTTTTATGATTTGAATGCCATTCTTCCATTTTTATTACATGTTTTTGGTAGATGTTATATCTCAAACGTATCAATCAATTATCATATGAACAATAAATCCTTACTTGTCATTAAATTATTAATCCACCCCTTTCATGCACGGAGGAGCCACTGTATTGAGGGGTTGGGGAAGTCTGAAGCTAATGAAATTATTATTTAAAAATATTTATATTTATTATTTTTCAAAAAATAATTTATCTAACTTATATATTAATATATAATTTAATCATACATAATATATTATTTGATTAAATTAAACAATTTATTTTATTTCCCTCGCCTTTCTTAAAAAATCATTTATATTTCGAAGCGAAAGGAATATTAAGCCTAACTGCTACACCATTAAAATGACCTTTTATTTTTTTATATAATTTTTTTAATGACCCGGCTCCGACGCACATTCTCTCTCTTCTGATTGGAGGCTTTTGTATTTTTGTCTGTTTTGTCCACAGAAAAGCGCACTCACAAGCCCTACAGCACCAAATACCAACAAGACTGAGCCATTGATTCTCTCTCTTGCTCACCCACCCACCTCAATAAGGAAAGAAATCTCCCCCCACCACCTTCACTTTCTTCTCTCCCTTCAATTCCCCACCATTTTATTAAATTCTTCATCCTTATCCTCTTCTTCCATTTTTTCCCTTTCATCTAATTTTCTTGCTCCTGTCTCCTTCTTCCGCAACTAGGGTTTCTCGTGAGCTTCTTTTGCTAAATTTAGCTAAATGCCTGCAGATTTCCCTCTCCCTCTGTCCCTTCCTTATTAGGCCCCCTTCTTTTTCTCTTGCCTTTGTTTCACTACTCTAACCTATAAAAAGCTGCTCTTCCAGTCAGTTCTTTAATTTCTCCCTTCTACCGCCTTGGCCTTTGCTTCTTTCTTCCGATTTTTCTCTCTTTCTTTTTAGGTGGGTATGCTTTTACTGTTTGTTTGTTCATTCCTTGTTCTCGTGTGTATCCCTTAATGAAATGCTGAAACTTTTTTCTTTCCTTGTTGCAAGTTTTGGTTGCGGCAATAATGGCGAGGGAGAAGATTAAGATTAAGAAGATCGACAACGCTACGGCGAGGCAAGTTACGTTCTCCAAGCGACGCAGAGGGCTCTTCAAAAAAGCTGAGGAGCTTTCTGTCCTCTGTGATGCCGATGTTGGCCTCATCGTCTTCTCCTCAACTGGCAAGCTCTTTGAGTTCTCCAGCACCAGGTCTCTCTCTCTTTGTCTCACATATTATGTCTCAAGATTGATGGGTTTCGTTGCTTGGATATTTGCATCGCTTGTAGTTTTGTCTTTGTTGCTGATGTCCCAAGTCTTCAGAATAAAACCATAAAATATATATATATATATATATATGAACAGAGAAGCAGTTTAGCTATAATCATTGCTTAACTTAGAAAAAAACTAGATGATGTTAGAACGTTTACGGGGAAGACAATGAATACTTACTATTATTATGCCATGAAGATCAGATTTTTCATTTAATTTGTTTGGCAATTAAAAGTAGAAAAAAGATATGCCTTGAAGCTACAGATTAGACAATATGGCAGCTTGCAAATCTGATAGTGGCCAACACTTGAAGATTTTATTTTGGGGTCTTGAGTTGGAATGTCGGTATAAAAATGCTCCTATGAGATAGCAGATTGATAGGTTTAAGAAGGTCCTAAAATATTTATGTAATAATGGTTCTCAAACATCTTGTTGCAATTATTTATTACACGGCAATACTAGTTTGTCTCATCTGATTTCAACTTATTTTTCTTGGTTTGATTTTTTTTTTAAATACGTGGATGGTCTGATGGAGAGAGAAAATGACTATAATATTTGATAATAAAAATACATGAAACAACCTGAATCGAATAACTTGTTAAGCAAATAAATAAACTTTACTTGGATTAGGTTTATTATGATACATGCAGTAGGAGGAATTTAAATCATTTAGCTGAGAGACATATTCCTGTTTTTCTTGCTGTATACATTTTAGAAGGTACACTATGATGCTTCGCTTTCCTTCAAATTTAAATCTGCCTTTAGTGGTGTACGTTGGGTAGGAAAAAAATAATTAGGGTGGTCGTACGAAAGCTGCTATAGCTTAGCCATCTGCAATAATAATTCTCAACTTGGTTAACTTTCCTTTATTCCTTCTCTCTCTTTTTTCCATCTTGTTTTGTGGCCCTGAGAGAATTTCTGTGGATCATTAGAATCCTAAGAGCCATTTAAAGGGAAGATTTTCTTACTGAAACAATGGAAAATGTGATTGTAAAATATAATGGGAACACTTAAGGCACAGTGCCCTTAATAGCTGGCCATGTGTTATGCATTATTATCAGCATATATGATGTTGTCTGCAGGGGAAAAAAAAAGCATTTCTGATTTCCCCACCATTTATTTAATCGTAATTATTTTAATGCATCTTAATGGAGGTTTGAATCCCCACCTACAGACTATCTTCAGGATTCAGACCCTACGAACTGATCTGATTTGACTAAAGGGCTCGCATTATTTCAGCACTTCCAAAAATTCGTGATCTTAACCTTTAACTTGGTTTTGTGATATAATGTCTCGTTTGAATGTACTCCTCCGGCTCTTAATATATGATCTAAGTAGAGAGCTGATATTTGTTCTTAACATGAGACCTATTTTATATATTTATTAACTTTCTCCCAAATTAACCCTATTAATATTCTTTCAATAATAATTAAATAGGAAAGGGAAGAAAAATTCAGGAAGATAATTAGAGTGTTTTAAAAAAATATATATATATATTAACTCATTTAACTAGCATCCTTAATCTACTCAAATTAGTTAATTGGATAGGTTTTACATTAAGGATTAGAAGAGTATAATTTAACACGGATGAATGAACTTGTGCTCTGTGCTAGATTAAGTTAGCTACCATAATCCCAAAGCTTGAGACCCAAGTGCTGGAAAAACAGCCATGATTGTCTTTTGCTTAGATCTGGGGCATAGATGATTATTTGTCTAAATAGACTGCTTCGAGCTTGTCATTATGTTATGCAGCCCTATTATTCGTGTGACTAATATATTTGTTGTGAATTGATGTTCATTTTGCTTTTGTGTTCCGCTTGGCTTACCATCCTTCTCCCCCAAACACATCCTTACCTTGTAAGTGATTGTGGTGTTATATAGAGGTATTTTAAGAAGATCATATCACATTTATTATAATTAAGTAATTTATCTATTTTTTTTAATTTACTTACATTAATTAAGTAGTTTTTATATTAAACACTGAATTCAGCGGAATGCGAGGAGGGGAGAAGAATTGGACAAATCTCATGGCATTGGGGGTTCAAACTTTATAGAGATGTTCAGTTCAGGGGTGCAGGGAAGAAATTACCACTACCTCATGTCTTTAATATAAGATCAATCTATTAATTTGTGAAAATTAAAGAAGCTAAATATATATTTTTTAAAGTATTTATATTTATAATTTTTCTCTAAGTTAATTAGCTTAACTTATAAATTTTAATCTAATGATAGTTTCATAGAGATCATGTAATATATGTAATAATTGAGTAATTTATTTAATTTTCTTAATCTTTCTAAATTAGTCGACTGAATCTTATATTAAATATCGATAGAAGGTAGTATATCATAATAATCACGCAACCTTGAGAGAGCCTATAATTCTGTGGCTGGGTGTTCTAGATGGAAGGCATGATTTCGATGGCGGCATGTAAAGCTATATGTTTCTGACTATGATTTTTTGTGTGTGTTGAAGCATGAAGGAGTTACTCGACAGGCATCATTTGCAATCGAAGAACCTATTAAAACAAGAACTACCGCCTCTTGAATTGCAGGTCCGTATTCTTTACTCTGTTATATACTTCTTCAGGTTTAAATTACACTGTAAATTAGGTCTTATATTTAGGATCGGAGATAAAATATTTTATGCCGGCAAAATATTATAGAAATTCAGGTTTGTGTAAAACTGCAAATCGTTATAAAAAAAAGACACTTTCCGATTGCATTGCTTATTAAGTTATTTATAACTTGTAACTGAAGTTGTATTGGTCCTTCATTGATTGCCCTTTTCGTGTCCATTTTGACAACTCTCAGCTGTGAGTTTCCTGCGTTCAATCCAAACTATACGGTTGTACCAAATACTGAAATATTTCTGAAATTTCTGTTAGTCATGTACGTTAATTTCCTTAGAAACTACTTTTGCCTCGTATTTTTTGCGGAACCAAATGCTAGGTAATACTCCTCCCAACTCCGGTCTTAATTATAAGAGCTACTAAGTTGGTTGGTTTTGGTTCTAAATATAGTACCTGGATCCATTTTATCTCTCCTATTTATTATTTTTTCCCATGCTGATTTACTTATAAACTAATATATTATCTAATGTTATACAAAGGCCTTTTAGGGTGTGTTTGGTTTGAGGTGAGGGGAGGGGGTTAAATTACCTTTTTTGGTTGAAAGTATTTAAATTTTGGGCGAAAATCCAAAATTTAAAAGGAATGAGAGGATAAATTTTGGGCAGGAATCCAAAATTTAAAAAAATAAGATGGTATATTTTGAGTTTCTCCCATCCAAATTGTAATTTGTCATCCCTCCCCTCCCCTCCTCCACCTCCCTTCAAACCAAACACACCCTTAGGGCCTGTTTGGTTTAAAGGGAGGGGATGGAAGGGGAGGGGCTCATCTTCCATCATTTTCCATCCCTTCCAAAACCCTCAAATTTGGAGGGAACAAAAATGAGGGGATATGAGGGATTTGAAGCCCCTTCTTTGAGGCTTCTCCCCTCCAATTTTTCATAGCAAATAAGGGGAGGGGCTCACTAGATGGGGGCTGGGGAGAGAATATATGTGCCCAGCCTTCCCTCACAAACAACGAGTCTATTTCTAATATTTGAACTCGTACTTGACCAGGTTGCATGGCATTAACTCTTGTTCTATGGAAGGGAAGGGCTTTTGATTAAATTATGATCATCTTTAATTTGCCTGCTTAATTAAAGAGTAGGGTAATGTTTTGCAGCTAGTGAAGAACAGTAATTACACCAGCTTGAGCAAAGAAGTTGCTGAGAAGAGCCGTCAACTAAGGTATATATATATATATTCTCTCAATTCCTTGAAGCAATTTCTTTGCCATGGTAATTGGAATTAACATGTAGGCAGATGAGAGGAGAAGACCTGCAAGGTTTGAATATCCAGGATTTGCAGCAACTAGAGAGGTCTCTCGAATCTGGATTGGATCGTGTAATAGAAATGAAGGTCTTTTACTTTCCTCCTTAAATCATTGCCTTCATTGCTGCTCTATCTATTCTCGGTTTAATCTAATACCATGAACCTTGAAATGATTAATCTCAGGAAGAGAAGATAATGACCAAGATCAGTAACCTCAAGAGAAAGGTTAGAAACCGGTGATTTCATTTCATATGAAATCTATAATATCGGTTACTTGTTTATTGATCAATCTGTAAACTTATATTCTTAACTGTGAAACTCAGGGAGTGGAATTGATGGAAGAGAATGAGCTGTTAAAGCGTCAAGTATGATGATTCATTCTTGCTTTTATGGATTGACTTGTGCTTTACTTTCTTCTCTTTATCTTCTGCCGTTAAATCTGGATTCTGCAATTTCTAACAGAAAGACCTATGTTTGGACCCAGGTGGAACAATGTCAATTAGCTGATGGCTTCAGGCAAGGTGGCGCCGCCGAGTCGGACGTCGTGAATAATGAGGAAGGTCAGTCATCGGAATCTGTAACTATCATCTCCAACTCCTCGGGACCCCCTCAAGACTGCGACAGCTCAGACACATCGCTCAAGCTGGGGTGAGTCTACTCCTACTGTAAAATTCCTGAGATGCCATTAAGGATTAGTATCATTGTTAGTCTTATAATTTAATAGAAGTTTGGTTTTAGTTCATGTAGTTTTAAATCGTTGGTTTTGGATCCTATAATTTCATAAGAATTTGATTTGATTTTAACGATAGGTCCTTATGCTTTTAACGAGTTTTGATTTTGGTTCATATGTACTTAAGCTCATATTAAGTCTTTATGAAACTATAATGACAAAAATCAATGATTTGAAACTACAGAGACCATCACTAATGAAAGTAACCCAATTATTAGCTACTAGTTAAGTTCATTAGGGTGTTTAAGATCATAAAAATTGGTCTAAAGATTTATCTTACATTTTTACTGAATTTAATTACTAATATTAACCCAGTAATCTATCATCATCTCATTCAAGAATGGGGGTGTATTTTCAGTGCAAGAATTTATTATGTGTTGTGAGCAATCCTGAAAAGGTTGTTGGTTGTAAACGTTTTCCAAAATGAAAGCCATTTGATTAACTTGAGCTTAGCATTGATAATAAACTGCTATAATCAATGAATTTGCAGATTACCTTATGCTGGCTGAAGGGATTTCCTTAGATATCTTAATAAGCCAAGAGAAACGAAGACTGAGGTAAAGATTACGAAACTATGGAGTTGTACTAATAAATGAACGTCCACTTCCTCAAGATCTGTTAATACTTAATATATCAAGTCGGAAGTTGATCGCGAACGTGAAAAAAAGGCAAAAAGGAAAAAAAAAAAAAAACCAGTTTCGCGCTACCAATTCGTCTTCTATTCCGTGATTATTACCTGAAATATTCAAAAAAATTGTGAAACCAGATATCTTCATTACATATTCCTCCTTTTCCGTGCTTGTTGTGTGGTATGCTATATTATATACACAAAAAGGATATATACGCAAGGAGTATAATCATGAAAACTACTGACGAAATAATACCAAGACTAATATTTGTGTACGTGTAGGTGCGCGCGCGCGCGCGCGATGTTTGGTGCATTTTGAATAATTGAATAATTGTCTTTTAACTAACTCAGTCATAAACTAGTTTCAAATATATTATTTTCTCATATCCTTAATATAAGATTTAGGGGTTGAATTTAGTTTTAAATATGAGGCTTTAATTCACTTGGTCTCTCAAATTTATAATTTTTTCTCTAAAATATTTTTATGAATTATACATATTAAGGGGTTTTTCATCCAAAGAATTCATCATTTAAAAATGTACTATTGGAAAATCAACTCATTTGTTGCAATTAATTAAACTAATTTTTTAAACTTATCTAGATTAGTTAAGTAGTTTTTATATTAAGGATTGAAGTTAGTACATGTTAATGGACTGTAGTAATTTTAATTTTAATAGTCTCAAAGACGTCATTACAAAAAGTTTAGTTTACTATTGGAATAAAATAATAATAAATTTTTGTATTTAACTATGCTAATTTTCATGGTATTGAAAATCGGATCTGTCGGTTCAAACTGGAAATTGATGAACTAGTCGCCAGTTCAGTCAGATTGAGGGTAGAAAACTGAAGTGAATTGAACCGGTCGACCCGAGGCTGAACCGAGGTTACTCGGTGTAACCTAGTCTAGTCATGGTTGTCCTAATTTTTTAAAACTTTTTTATGTTCCAAATCATGTGGTTTTGGCTTTTTTTTTTTTAAAAAAATTATTTCTCTAAAATTTTATGATTTGCAAGGAACTTTAAAAGGATTGTGGAATACTTTTGTTATTGGTTGGAGAAATTTGTTTATTTACTTAATAATATTTTTGTGGGTATTAGGTTTAAGAGGTTATATTGGATTATTGGTTGGAAAAAAAAAACTTTTATTTAGTGTTTTGAATGGTATGTATGGAGTATGGACATTTAAATTATATATATATATATATATTTTTAATTGACTTCGGTCTGAATCATTGACCCTTCACCCAGTGCCTTGGCCAGTTCAATGTCCGGTCTGGCTTTTAGTACCTTGCTAATTTTTTTTTTAAACAGTTGAAGGAAGGGTTAATTATGATTATTAGCTAGACTAAGCATAAAAACTAAGGAAAATTCAAGTTAAATCTAACTAAAATACCAAAATTTAGATTCAAGCCTACATTTTTAATAAATTCCTAATTAGATCAAGAAGTCTATGTAGGAATTTCTGATTGGTGTTAAAAGATTAAAATGAAGTTGGAAAAAAAAAAGGTAAGGCAGAAGCGGGAGTCTCGAAACCTCAAATCCATTGAATGATGCTTGTCTACGGCCAGCTTCAGTTGCCAATATCAATTTCTTTTATATTTTTGCATTTAGATGAAAGATTTGAGTTTTTTAGACAAGGTTTTGGTACAGATCCCTGGATCACTTTTATTGGCTAAATAAATTTCTTGTTGTGTTGATATATACAATTTCATCATTGATATATACAAATTCAATACTTGAATGGATGCTCTCTGCAGATTGCAGAAAATAAAACATGTTTTAGAAATATGGAATATACATTATTGATTTGTTCTTGTTTAATAGACAGAGTCATGAATGACTCTACCTAACAATAAAAGACTTTCTCAATTGAACTACATGTGAAAATTTGAGATGACTATGGTTTGACCATGAAATAGAATGAAAAGCACTTTGTGGAGAAATTTTCCAGATTTTCGTAGGTGATTTAAGATTGATGAAGGGGAAGCCATCACTGATGCTAGATGAGGTCATTGTTTGGTTAAAGTATACTTTTAATCCTTTAAATTTCATATGAGGTGTATTTTTGGTTCCTTAATTTTATAAAGTATACTTTTAATCCTAAATTTCTAGCATATTTAATATTGTTAACGGAAAATGTTGACGCAACAAACTCAAATGATGACTATGCAACTGACAAAACACATTTAAGTTTTAATTTTTTAATATAATATATTTAGATTATTAAACTAAAATAAACTGACAAATTTCTGCAAATAAAATAGAGGCTTTGATATTTAGATTATTAAATTAAATTTTTTTAATACAATCGATGTTTTGATAATGACTGCTTCATTAGGTCTTTAGATATTTTCATTCTACACATATTTTAAATTTAAGATTAATAGTATTTAATTACTCAGTCATCAATTAAGTTTACACAGGTATTACTTGAGCTTGCTATGTCATTTTTTTCTGTCAGCAACATTAAATGTGTTAGAATTATAGAAACAAAAGTATACTTTATAAAATTAAGGAACCAAAACTATACCTCATATAAACTTAAAAGATTAAAAGTATACTTTATCATTTCTAAAATTAACTCAAATGATAAGACCATTACCAAAAAAAATGTAAGAGAATAATGATCTAAGCAATAAATCTTGTTGAGTATTATGAGTTCGTACACATTTATAGAACTACACATCTCTTAGCTAGATGACACTTGTGAAGTTGATGACAGCTGTGCACTCTACTTGACTAACTACATTTAGTTGATTGTGTGTGGATAAGCCCAAACCGCGGTTTTAAAAACATTTTTCCTTAAATCGAGACAAAATTCTTCCCACGTTCTTACCTCGTAAATCATAAAAACTATTCTCCAAAAACTAACCAAAACACACACAAAGTCTAAATGATATGTAACTGATATGTGTGCATTAAAAAAAATATTATTTTGAGACTGATATACCAGCACCGCAAACATCTTCTGCTACAACATTAAGTTTGGATTGGCAATATGCAAACATTGCATTGCATGAACTTGTGGTTCTCTTGAAACATTTGCCACTTGATAAGCTGCAGGTACACGAGCCACATTTAGTGCCTGTTTGGATTAGCGGTAGAGAAGTGGCTTTTTTTATCATATGACTTTTGGAAAAGTAAGGTAGGAAAAAAAGTAAAAATATAAATGTGATTTGTGTTTGGATTAGCGGTGGCAGAAGTAACATTTTTTTCTAACCTTTAACCTGTTTGGATTAGAGTTTGAAAAGCCCGTTTAGATGCAAAATGACTGAAAAGGGTATGAATCATATATATATTATTTGTATATTGTGATAACTGAAGTGAAAAATTAAATTAAAATTAAAATATGATAAAATACAATAAGTCAGATTAATATATTTTTTGGGACATTATTATATGATTAAGCACTAATTTGAGGACTAGAGAAAATTACATAAAATCACCCTAGGATTTATGAAAATTACGAGTGAATGAAGAAAATGGATCAGGGAAATCACAGAAAATGACCCAAATTTTTCATAAATTACAGTTCTACCCTAAATATTTCAACAATTTTCCATTTAATCCCTCCATAAAAACTTTTGAAGTTTACAAAGAAGTCCCTGGTCAAATCTAATTTGACCACCGCATCTTCTTCTTCCTTCGAACACGTGAACCAGCGAAACGGAGCAGCGAAACAGAGCATCGATCGGACACACGGACACCGACGAAGGCAAGCCATGAATGCAACTCTTACCCACACGGACACATGAAGGAAACACCAAACCACCGAAGGCAAGCCATGAGATAAGTGTTGATGCGAGACGCCGACGAGACGCGAGACGCCGACGAGACACACAGAGATCTGGACGGTGCTCTGACCCACGACGGCGACGCTCAAACAAGGAATCCTGGACGGAGCTCTCTGAAATGCACCACCGGAAGCTCTAATTCGGACAAAAAAAGAAGCTCAGATATCAACTTTGTGCATGAGTGTCCAACGGTCATGGAGTTTGGTTTGGTGAGACAGAATAATGACCAACTGAATGCAACTCCAACGGTCTCCGCGAGAAAAAGCTCCTTCGATCAGCTTTAAAAAAAAGCAACGGTGGCTCCAAAAGTGCAACGGAAACGAACGCCTTAGGGTCTGTTTGGCAAAGCGGTAGGTGAGATTGACCGCACGTTTAAAGCAAAAAAAGCCCAATGGCCATTTTTTCGCTGTTTGGAAAAGCGGTCCTTTTCATTGCACTTTTAATATTACCGTAGCTTTTTTCAAAAGCTGATTTGTGTAGCTTTTTTCACTGATTGGGCATGTAAAAGGAGGACCAGCAGCGTTTTCATCATCTTTGAATTGGAGAGAACCAGAGGGAAGCTGAACGCTTAAACCAGGAAGAGAAAAGGAGGGGACGCGTTCACGGGCTGGATCTCTCACGAGCAGTAACGATAAACCAGAGGAGAGGCACTGGGGAAGAACGCCGTCGGATTTGTAGTGAGAGACATGGAGCTTCACTGTTCAGTCGTCATCTTCTTCGTCTCAGAACTGGAGAGAGTGAGTGACTGGGAAGCAAGACAGAGCTCAATGACCAGAGAGAGAAGGAAGATGGGTTTCACGATCTAAAGAGAGTCGTGTTTTTCATTATTCTTCAACATCTCTATCTTCTATGTTGAGCAAGAAGCAAATCAGAGAAGCAGAGAGATTGTGCGATCAGAGGAGGCGTTACTGTTCCTTCTTCACTTCAATAACCGGATCAGTGGACTTCCTTCCTCTTGCGTTTTGTGATTTTTTTTTTTATTACGTAGTAGCACGGGATCGAACCCATAAGGGGGAGGGGGAGTGGCCTAAGGCCACTTAGGTGACCACTATAGATAAATCATATTTATGACACAATCAAAGACCAATTTATTAGCGGTAGATGATTCTATCATGATCTATTTCATGTATGCATTATAATATAAATTTAAATTTATCCATTTTTAGTGAAGTACTTTGGTGTATATTTTTTTAAATTATAATTTCAGTTTTTTTTAATCAAATTTTGTTTATGTTTTCTCACTTCAAGTATATATATATATATACAGACATGGGCAATAAGTAATTTTCTTGCAGAAAATAATTTAAAAAGACACAAACACACTTGCAAAAATCAAAATATTCTTACATCATATGTATGTAATATTCAATAGCATCCATGCCCTTTTCAGTCATTTTACATCTAAACGGGCTTTTCAAACTCTAATCCAAACAGGTTCAAGGATAGAAAAAAAAGTCACTTCTGCCACCGCTAATCCAAACACAAATCACATTTACATTTTCACTTTTAATCCTACCTTACTTTTTCAAAAGTTAGATGGAAAAAAAAGCCACTTCTCCACCGCTAATCCAAACGGGCACTTACCAAACAAGTGAAATCAGGCAACTGTGCTTTTTTTGGTGTAAACGCGCGGTAGGGGCTGGCTACCGCTTTGCCAAACAGACCCTTACTATACCAGCAGCAACCTTTCTATAATAAAATGCACATCTAGCTTCACATGCTTGGTTTTTGAGGGGGAACTGGATTTGCCGCCAATGCTACTGTTCTAGTATTATCACACCAAATAATTGGTGTATTGAAAGGCATCATCCCCATTGAAAAAGACATTATTGAAATTGACTTGACGCAGCTTCTAGTTGTTAGTTACTGCCAAGATAAGTAAAACTCTGACAGTAGTAGCTTTAACCACAGAGCTAAAAATATCTTGATAATCTGATCCAACCTCGTGAGAATAATCTTTTGCTACTAATATGCCTTTGTACTTAGCAATGGATCCACCAGCATGTGTCTTTAGTTTATAGAGCCAACCAATAAACTTTCTATCTGTGGGATTAGGAGTTAATTCCCAAGTTTGAAACTTTACTAGAGCATCATACTCTTCTTGAATAGCCTGTTTCCAGTTTGGATCAGCTAATGCTTCGTCAATATTAGTGGGAGTTTTAACATCTGCAGCAACAGTAAAGATCCTTGGTTTGAATACTCCTTCGTTACTACGTGTAATCCTTGGATGACTACCACATGTGGTTGTGGCTCTGGAACAGATGCAACAGTAGGTGAAGAGGGATTTTGAGAAATGGGAACCTCAGAATCACTATCCTGCTGTGTGGAAGAAACCAAAGGCTGAGAGACCTGAAACGAAGATGGCTTAAAACTGATGGTGGATGCAGGATTATTGGACTCAGCTATATGTTTGACATTAACCTGTCTAAGACCAGGAAACACCAGCTCATTGAATTCAACATGCCGTGTAACATACATATGACCAGTTCTTCTATCAAGGCACTTGTATCCTTTAGGTACTGAAAAGCACCCCAGAAATACACATGGACTGGACCGAAACTCAAGCTTATGCTAGTTATAAGGACGAAGCAGAGGAAAACATTCACAACCAAACTCTCGAAGAATGGAATAATTGGGTTTGGCATTGTACAACTTTTCATATGGAGAAAGACCATATAGGATAGCCATAGGTAACCTATTCAACAGAAAAACTGTTGATAAAAAAGCATCCCCCATATAAAATAAAGGAAGCCTGTGTTTACAATTGATCTATGCTTTCTTTCTATAAGACCATTTTGCTCAGTTGTATATGGACATGTGAACCTGTGTTCAATACCATTGCTCACCAGAAAGTTCTTAAAAGCTAAGAACTCTCCACCATTATCACTTTGCACCTGTTGAATTTTTGTCCCAAATTTATTTTCAACCATCAACTTAAACTCTTTGAAGACACTTAGAGCATCTGATTTCTTTCAAAGTAGATATAACCATGTAAATCTACTAAAAGCATCAACAAATGAAATATAGTAACCAATACCATTTGAAGAAAGAGGGGCTGGTCCCCACAAACCCATTGATATTAGTTGAAATGATTTATTGTATACAGTAGTTGAAGCAGGAAAAGGGAGTTTATGACACTTCCCCATTTTACAAGCAGTACAAAGAACACTAGGTTATGATTGTGCACAAGAGATATTAAGAGACTTTAATACATGTTTAACTGTTTGTACATGAGGATGTTCCAATCTTTGATGCCATAACGAAAACAAAATAGAACTAGCTATATGATAACAAGAGTTTATTGAAAAATAAGAAACAACCGTTTGTGGTTGCAAGCAACTGATGCACAGGATTGCTGTTGAGCAGGTAAAGCAGACAGTGTGTACATTCCAACAACCTCAGGTCCATCCATAAGAATTCTCCTGGTCTGCAAATCCTTAACAAAACAGGCATGAGGGAAAAACTCAATAGAGACCCTATTTTTCTTAGTTGCCTGAGATATTGACACTATTTTTTTTTTTTGCATTGTAGGCACACATAAAACTCTATGCATATGCAGGTGAGACGCAGGCATTGATAAGCAATTATTTCCTATATGAGAAATAGGAAGAGAACTACCACCTCCTACTATTACATTGTTATTACCTATAGGAGTCATGGCATTTGAAAGATGGCCGGTGGATTTTGCAATATGCTGTGTTGCTCCAGAGTCCAAATATCGTGCATAATCTATAATAGAATTTGGAGAAGCAACAAAAGCTTATCCCATAAAAGCACTAGGAGTATCAACATTAGAATCAACAACAGATGAATTAGAAATAACAGGACCATATTTTGACGCAGCAATTGACTTATCAACAATAGTAATACCAGAATTAGCAACAATAGAAGGGCTAGCAACAACATTAGTATGACTAGCAGTAGGCGCAACAATATTGTGATTATTAGGCACATAACTATATTGAGGTGTAACCGTAGTTTATTGATCAGGCTAGAAACAATAACCAGAAGAGACAGAATTATAAAGAGGTGCAGTATCGATATAATGAGCTTGCATATAACCTCCACCAGGTGCATAAGAAGAAGTCTCATACCTAAAATACCACTTATCACCAGTGTGCCCAATTTTGTAACAAATCTGACATACATGCTTAGAATTGGAATAAAACATTCCTCGTCCCCGACCTGTTCCAATAAAACTACCATGTGAAGCAAGTAGAGGAGGTCAACCTCATTCCGTGGTGTTTGTAGTTGTATTATTGAAAGCTAGTTGCATAGCATAAACTGTTGATTCTTCATCCATTAAAGGCCACTGTGGAGAAGAAGACGAAGCATAGTATACTTGAGACACTGAATTACTAAATTACTAAGAAACGCACGCTGTCTTTATCCATTTGGCATTGTTTAGACGTATTGATGGTAGCAATGATTGACTCATATTTAGCGGTAAGACTATTCAGAATATGAGCAATTTTGGTTGACTCTGTTACTGGTTCGCCTAACAATGCCAAATGATCACAGATCGATTTGAGATTAGCTAGATAATACTCATACTTAGGTCTCCTTTGCGCTGATCGGTAAGAAGATTCTTGTAGTGAAGAATCTTTGAATCCGATTTTGCCGAAAAAAGATGATTAAGCTTTGTCCATATTTGAGCAGAGGTCTCAAGACCGACTAACTCTAGTAACATTGAAGGAGTTACAGAAGCTAAGAGCCATGAAGCAAGCACCGAATCAATTTGTTCACACGCGACAAAATCTGGATTGTCGACCTCTCTACTAGCATAATCAATGATCTTTTTCTGCAGTACAACGACAGATCCATCAAGATAACTGAAAAGACGATGTGGTTTTGCCATGAGTAAGACTTGCTGCTTCCAGATCAGATAGTTTGAATCATCCAATTTCATTGTAATCTTTTTGTTTGCGAAATTGTGACTAGTCTGACTTGACTCCATTATTGGAAATGTCATTGTCCTTGTCATTGTTATGGTGATCTATCGATCCTGGATGTAGGAGAAAAAGCACCGCAAATGGCAATAAGAAAATTTAGCAGATAATCGGAGCTCTACCGGTGAGGCGTGATTCTGATACCATAATACGATACACAACTTCTGTTGAATGCCACCGAGTTATCAACGTTCAATTTCTCTCCGATTTGCGTCTATGATGGTTGACGCTAGGTGGTTTCAACTAGTAGTGACCTCGACGGAGGGATCTGCCCTTAACTTAGAGTACAGGCTGGTTCCTGGTCAGGAGGTCATATTCAGTCATATCCTACCGCCTGCACTTGAGATCTTGGTGGAGAAGAATACTTCTACCACGACTGTGGAGGAATCTACAAAGATTGTGTCCAAGGAATCTGCCAAGATTGCTGCCGAAGAATCTCCTAAGATTGCAGCTGAAGAATTGCGGAAGAATCTTTGTCCGGAATGAAGACTACCACTCACACGTGAAGTTGATGACAGCTGTGCACTCTACTTGACTGACTACATTCAATTGAAGTCTTTTTTTTTTTTTTTTTGCCAATGAAAAGATCCTCTTCATATTATAACACTACTACCATGGTCCAGCGTCAGATAAAATACAACACAACCATAATAAAATATATTTTACCACTACCCTACACTAGATATATTACAACCCAGAAATTGATCTAGTCAGGTTCTCTCGCAAAATTCCTCGCGTCCTTCTCTAATAAATTCCTCAGCTGCACCGGTGGCCTTTCGACCCAATCAACTGGGCATGATCCACCAAAAGCACCTTTAGCAACCCAATTGGCTATTAAATTTGTTTTCCTGGAAATCCACATGCAAGAATGGTTTCCTATTAGATTCTTTGAACTTTGAACTTTGAACTTTGAATGTTTTCAAGGATGGTAATACTTCTCCAATCATTTGGAGTGGTCTCCATGACAAGGCACTTTATTAAGACCTGATTATCAAATTCAAATTGGACATCATCTAGTTGGTTATCTTGGACATATTGCACTGCATCTAGAAATGCCAGACCTTCTGCCATTAAGGCTGAATTAGCATTTACAATACGTGCTTTCCTATCCAGTAATCAATCATTAGAGTCCCTAACCACAAAGGCGATAGCCGCTCTATTTTCCACATCCACAAAAGCACAATCTGAATTAATTTTAATACTGTTACCTTTTGGTGGTATCCATGATTGTTGACCCTCACCCTCTTCCTCCCTTGGACTGGAATGCTGAAATTCCATGTTGCTTCAACCTTTTGCATCCCAAAATTCGTTGAGCAATCTGCATGCTTGGGAAAAAGTAAATATAGGGTCAAGTTCTGCACTTTCAAATAGAAATGCATTTCGGGACTTCCACACTTGCCACAGGGTCATAGTGATTAGAGCTTTTTGCCATTGTGAGAGGATAGACCCACTAAAATTAGTTGCAATCCACTGGGCTGCATCAAAATTTGCATTGTCCTCTATTTTCAAGGAAAGATTACACCCAAACCACACTAGTTTAGCCCAGTTGCAGAAAAAGAAAAGATGTTCCCTTGACTCTGATTTCTGTTTACATATTAGACACAAATCCACTGGGCAACAATTTCTTTTTGAGAGATTTTTGAAATTAGGCAAAGCATTAGACATTAGCCTCCACATGAAATTCTTGGCCTTAGGAGGGACCTTCAAGTTCCATATCTCTTTCCAGACTATCCTATGAGCATTATTTGAAGATGCTGGAATGTCCTCAGATCTTCTTAAAACACTTTTAGCAATCTCATACCCTTCCTTCACCGAATAAGTGGTTCTTTTACCCCCAACCCATACCCATCTGTCTTCTCTATTACTTGAAGCCACTATCGTATTCCTAATTACTTCCTGTTCATTTTCTGAAATCCATCCCTCGATTGCCCACAAATCCCATTTCCCCTCTCTTCTTAAATTTGCCATTCTCAAGGCCATTAAAGCTTCATGAGGACATTCTGATCTTAACTTCCTTCCTGGAAACTCCCCTAACCACGGGTTACCCCAAACACTTGTACTCCTCCCACTTCCAATACTCTTCACAATCTGATTTTCTAGCACTCTCCTGCCTTCTATTATACTGGACCAAAGCCATGACGGGGTTCTTCCTTTCTTGGCCTCTAAAAAGGAGCACTTTGAAAAATATCTCGCCTTAAGGATATTTACCCAAATCTGATCAGGATGTTGCAAGATCCGCCACCCTAGTTTAGCTAGTAAGGCAAGGTTAAATGCTTCGAAGTCTTTAAATCCCAAACCCCCTTCCTTTTTGTTTCTTTTCATTCTGTCCATTGACACCCAGGGAATTTTTCTCTCCTCTCCTACCCCATTCCACCAAAACCTGGATACTAAACCATCTAATCTTTTCAAGACAGATTTAGGATACATGAAGCATGACATAGAATATACCGGAATAGAGTTTGCAACAGATTTAATCATAACCTCCCTACCGGCCTCGGATAGCATATTTTTCCTCCACCCTTGGACTCTTCTCTCCATTCTATCCAACACAAAATTTAAGGCTTGAGATTTTGACCTTCCCCAGATAATTGGCAAACCCAGATAGATCCCTGGAACATCAATTGCGTGAATTTGAAAGATATGTCCAATTTCCTCCCTCAGGATTGCTGGTGTATTTTTAGAGAAGAATAGGCATGATTTGCCTAAGTTTATTTTTTGACCTGAGGCTTTGCAATACTCATCAATGATATCTTTCATATTCCTACAGTTGTCTGCCTTGGCCTGAAGGAAGAAAACTGAATCATCTGCAAAGAAGCTATGGGAGATGTCTGGGCAACCCCTGGAAATAGTAATACCCTTTAACCTGCCCTTACTTTTATCCCTTTCTATTAGCCTAGATAAAACATTATGAACAAGAATAAACAGATACGGGGATAAGGGGTCACCCTGTCTCAATCCTCTCTGAGGGTTTACATTTGCTACTCTTTTTCCGGATAACATCACCCCAAAACTCATTGAATTTAGACACCATAAGATCCGACCTACCCACTTCCCATCAAATCCCATTTTCAGCATGGTAGCACAAAGAAAGTCCCATTCTACCCTATCGTAAGCCTTATTCATGTCCACTTTGACCGCTACCTCACTATAACCCTAATTTTTACTCTTTATATAGTGGAAAACTTCATGCACAACCACTATATTATCTTGTATTAATCTACCAGACACAAAGGCCCTTTGACTCTCATCAATGATTTTTTCCAGCAGAGATTTCAGCCTATTTGCTATCACTTTTGAAAAAATCTTATATGAAAAGTTACATAAGCTAATAGGTCTATAATCACTTACTGATTCAGGACAATCTACTTTTGGAATTAAAACCAAATCAGTCACATTTATGGAATTTAAGGGGAAGCCACTTTGGAAATTTTTTTTATAAGCTCATATACCTGTTTTCCAACTTTATCCCAAGCTTTTTGGTAGAAGAGCCCTGTAAAGCCATCCGGACCTGGCGCCTTTTGCCCTCCCATTTAATGTGCTGCCACTTTGACTTCCTCGGGTGTAATTTCAGCCAGCAAGGATCTATTATCCTCTTCTGTAATCACTTGATTTACACACTCCAGCACTTTGGTAAAGTCTCTCTGCCCAATTGATGAGAAAAGAGACATATAGCAATGGCCAAAATGATCTCCAATATCATTTTCTGACTCCAACTATTCTCCTTCACTGCCTTTTATCTTTGTGATCTTGTTTCGGTTTCTTCTCCTTATGGTTGTCATATGGAAGAATTTTAAATTTTTGTCTCCACATTTCAGCCACTCTACTCTGGATTTCAGGACCCAATATAGCTTTTCCTGTTCCCATAACTCCCCAATTTTCTTTCTTAGCTCGGCAATTTCTATCGATTTCTCAGGAGACCAATATGCATTTATACACTCTTGCACTTTTGTTAGTAAGATGTTGATTTCTTTTTGCCCATTTTTGAATTCCCTTTTACCCCACACCCTTAGTGTAACCCCCTTCACGCTTAAGGCCGAGATTTAGTTCATAAACACGTAATTGATGTAGAATTAGAGACCTTAGATGATTTTGGGACTTAAACAAAATCAAACTTCCCAAAATCATGGCTTACAAAAACTTTTATCAAATTTATTCATGACGGTCTCATATTCACATTTTAATACTAAATGGCCTGTACAAGTTGATTTCATTCACAAATATCAGAGTATAAAGCAAATTCCTGATACACTCGGGTTCCATTCATTGAATAAGGGATTTACAAAGGCACAAAGCCCACAATTCATTACCCTTAACTTGGGGATTACACAAAACTATACTACCAATCCCAATATACATAATTGTTTCCCAAAAATATCCAAAAGATATACATGATAACCAAGAACCCAAAATATACATCTAAATCAGAGCTCTATCCGCTCTTCGTCGCCCGCTTTCCCTTTGATCCTTCTGCCCTGTCTAAAACATGGTTTTTGGGAGAGTGAGATTCTAAGGAATCCCCGTAGTAACAAATCAATCATATAATGTACAATAATAATGCATGTAAGCAAATCATTAACCACAACAAGCAACTACAACGGCAATGGTTAGTATGACACATGTAATCCCTTACGATTGCTCACGCTGAATTGCTCACGTTGCATTGCATCACAACAATCCAAACAATACATTTCACCACAGTTGGGATTCATATAATGCATTTCATACACAAGCCATACAGGCAAGATCCACACAGCCCACGGCTGGATTCTCAAATGCCGCTCCACGGGTCGGATTCACAATATCCATGTCGATTACGATGGCAGTTCAACGGCCGACCTAGAGATGACCACCGTCAATCCCTACACGGCTCACGCTGACCTGCTCACGCCGTAATGGACCATGGCACACATTTCACAAATTCAACGATAAGTTATGCATGCCAAAACATCATACATAATATGAGAGAAGAGTCACTACCTTGATCCTTCCCGGCGTACTCCGGCATCGGTCTCTCCCGCCTAGGGCAAATGTCGTATCCTAGAATCATGATTAGGGACGAAGAGTTACATTCTATTCCAAGGCTTAATTAACTTGAAACACTTAATTTTGGTTATCATAATTGACCCTTAAGAGGCCACAAATGCCTCTAATAAAAGCCTTAAAAGGTTGGGAAACAATAGGTTAGAGATCTCCTTTCGAAAACTTAAAGTGCTGGAACACAGGGGTTGGCCGCGGCCAGCCCTTCCTTGGGCTGCGGCCAAAATATGGTCAGAAGGCCGTGGGCCGCGGCCAGCCACCCATGGGCCGCGGCCAGAATCAGGCCAGAATGTCTTGGGCCGCGCCCAGCCACTCATGGGCCGCGGCCAAGAAATTTCCTGACTCTTGGCTGAACTTCGAAAAACCATAACTAATTGTAGAAAAATCAAAACGAGGTGATTCCAAAGCCAAATGAAAGGTATATAAGTCCTCTTTCAAGGAAAAATATAGCCCATCACTGGAAATCACTACACAAATACAGAATCACCAAAAACTAACCACTACTAACCAGGAACGTGTGGTAGAGCGGTAAGGGCTCTTCCACCCTTAACCTTGGTCGGGGGTTCGATCCCTAGCCTTGGGTATGGAGTAGCGTTAAATCTCTTGGCCAGCTGTTCTACCCATCGAGGTACCTACAAATTAGCGGGGGGATTAGTCGGTTGCTCGGACGGCCCGGTTCCGGGGTTCAGATCTAGCGCCGGATACCTCTGATTAAAGATAAAAAAAAAAAACTAACCACTACTCCAAAACAGAGTTCTGTTTCAATCCCAAACTTTGGACAACCATATCTCACAGAATACTAAACGAAATGACACAAAATATATGTCCATTTTGAAGCTTGGGATGTGAACTTTAAGACTGGAAAGTTTCATAATTTTCCAATACCATTTGGTCATTCAAAACGCTCGTGCAAACGGACTGCACAAAACAGAGTTCAAACCAGACAACTTTCCAACTTTTCCCAAGTGATTCAAATGAACCCAAAATCAATAACCAAGCTCATTCCCACACAAAATCACTCAAGGAATCCAATGGGAATGTCAAAATCACCAAAATCCTATTCCATTATCATGCTTTGGTTTTGGGTAACATTAAACACTAAAATCTCAAATTCTCCAAACTTAACAATTTCCAACCCAAACAATTCTATCTATCCAAAATGCATTCCAAACATACAAATTCCATACCAAACATATACCAAACTCTCAATGGCCCTCATTTTCGAAAATGGCCTAAGAATTCCAGAAAATCCAAGTTAACCCATTTGGCATAAAACATAGATAGATAGATAGGTCTCACTCACTTTATCAACTTTCTCAAAGGGAGTTCTTGATTCACCACCTCCCAAAATTTCGTGTGGCCACAAACCACAACCAATAAACAAACTACAACCATAGAAATGTTGCTCTTAACTCAAGGATCAACTTTAATGAAGGGAGTTTGAGCAATAGGGATCATTTTCCTTACCTTTTTCAAGCTTTCTTCCCTTCCCTTTCCCCTTCCATGGCTGACGAGAGAGAGAGAGAGCAAGAATGAGAGAGAGATGGTGAGATGGAGAGAGAGGACGTGAGAGATGAGAGGGAGGAGGAGTGAAGAATAAAATAATGATACTCCCTCCATGACTTCAGCAAAAAAGAGAGGAGAGGAAGAGAGAGAAAAATGATTAAAATACTCTCCATTTGACTTTTCTCCTCATCACTCATCATTCACACTTTTGCCATATGTCAACTTGCTATTGGCTTACACCAATTAAGTCACCAATTAGCTACTTTAATCTCTCCATTAGCCATTTTAATCACACATCCCATTTTCTCTTAGTTAGTAATTAATTTCTCCCTTAATTACCAACTCATGGCCAATAATTCCATTCTTCCAATTTTTCAATAATTATGACGTATTAATCAATATTGCCATAAAACACATAATAATTCAAATTAAATTCATAATTATCCAGAATAATCATGATTTGCCCTTAATCAAAAATTGGGATATTACACTTAGGCCCTCTCTCAATTTGTTCAGGCTTCTCACAAACTCATTCAGATCTTTATTGCTCTCTTCCAACCTCCAGTTTGCCTTAATAACTTCTAATATCATAGGGTGGCTGACCCACCTAGCATTAAACCGAAATATTGGCAGCGTTCTCTCCTCTCTATGATCAAATTCAATGAAAATAGGACAATGGTCAGATCCGATTGCTTCCAACACCTGCCCTTTACCATTTTGAAACCGGGACCTCCAATTCATGTTGACAACTGCCCTATCCAACCTTTCCCTTATAAACCCTACACCATCACGATTGTTCATCCATGAAAATTTGCCCCCGGTAAACTCAACTTCCATTAGGTCACAGTTAATCATAAATCTTCTAAAACAGTCTAGGTCTCTTTGTGCACATTCCCGACCACCCTCTTTATCTGAAGCATACAACAACTCATTAAAGTCTCCCAATACTATCCATGGTATCTCTGATCCAGAATTAAGTTTCTCCAATTCAGCCTACCAGCTCAACTTTGAGTTTAAGTCAATTGGTCCATATACTAAATCATGTTCCCTATCTCTTTTCCTTCAATTTTCACTTCTTCTAAATGAATTATGTGCCTACTAACAAAGCCCACTTTCAGTTGCACCTCTTCCTTCCACCACACTGCTAATCCGCCTGATCTTCCCACTAGCTCAAAATATTCCCCCATATCAAACCTGAGTTTTCTCCTTATTTTCTCTATCTTTCTTCTTTTCATTTTTGTTTCTGAAAGGAAAACCATCCTTGGTTTCAGTTTTCCACATTGGAACTTAAGGTTACGGACTGTCAGGGTAGTTCCTAGCCCCTGACAGTTCCACCCCAAGCAATTCATGGCTGCTCGGTGGCTGTCTCTGGCCAGCCACCATGCCTGTTGGACTCTTCCGGGTTACTAGGGCCCTCCTTCTCACTCATAGTTACGTCCCCCCCAGAAAAATCAGACCTTAGCATAATCTGATATTTAGAAGAATCTTCCATAAATAGTGCCTTTCTAATCTTCTTCCGACCCCTAGCGGAACTTTTTGGACTACTCCCAATATCAAAGTGCACGAATCCATCATACCTGTAGTTGAATGGGTTCGACCATTCCTCCTCTGCCTATCGCTTTAATTCCATTTCTGCCTTCTCTAGATCTTCAGCGCTTATAGGCGATTCCGTTCCGTGATCCTTTCGTCGTTTGCACAAGGGGAATTCTGTAAGAGCTTCAGCTTTCCTCTGGATATTAACATCTCTAATCCCTGCAGTCAACTCTCTTATTTCTTTACTCTGGTACGGTACTAAAGCACCCGGATTTTTATTACTGTCTTCTTCCTCTTCAACGAGCTCTACCCAGTAATTTTCTTGAGAATTAAAAATCCTCCTCTGCCTTGCCTGAATAGCACTTGTGGACCCATCAAACTTCTTTATTAATTTGTCTAATTCACTTTCCCCAGCCTCACCCCCTTTCGCTTGGGCTTTCCAAAAGGAGCCTATTTTGAATTGGGCCCCATTAACCTCATTCAGACTTTCTGATTTAATTCCACTTGCCCCTACCATTTCGCTTATATTTCCCGCGCCCTTTTGAAACCGAAGTGACACCTCTTTTTTGTAACTTTCCCCAGTTGACTTCTGGCCCACCGAACCTTCTCCCCTTACCCTGTCACTCTGCACCCGACACAATCTTCTAGGCGTGTAATTATTACCTTCCACGTCCTCTTGCACCTCTCTCATCTCCGGCGACTTCCATTGATTCCAGCCACCTTGCGCAGCGCTTTGATCCCGCAACGCCTGAGCACACAAAGTGGCGTCAAACCCCCGCATCACCCCTTGGACTATAAACTCCATCGTCTCCTCTTCACAGGTTCGACTTTCATGGCCCAACTTACCACAATTAAAACAGAATCTCACTAGTTTTTCGTACTTCACCTAAATCCAGACATCATCCAAGTTATCCGGCCTTAGAGCATGAAATCCTGGGATCAGTGGTTTTTCGAGATCGACTTCGACTCTCGCTCTAGCGAAACTTCTATTAGCAAATCTTCCCTCCTCTGGGTTTTCAATCTCAACAAGTCTTCCTACTTGGTTAGCCATTAACATGATGTTGTCAATCATTCTTCCCTCCAAAGGGATATTATGGAACTGCACCCAGAACTCACATGAGTTTATCAGCACTTCATTATCGCTTAAAAACGCTTTCCTTCTCTTCAGGCTCAGTATGTTGTTTCGAACAATCCACTGGCTTTCTTTTAATATTCTGTTAGCTTCTTTAGGATCTTTGAATGTAAAGGTGAATAGATTAAATCCTATCATCTTCACTTCCATATCTCCCGAGACCTTCCAAGCAGCGCGAACAGAGTCCCTTACTGTCACAAACCCCATTCTCGTGTTTGACACTACTTTCCCCCATTAGTTTACATACAGTCTCTTTTTCTTCCGACGATTTCTTCCATTGCAACTGTATATCTAGACGCCCTCTGTTCATTACACGGTTCCCGTTTCCACTGTTATCTGTCGTCATTCGTACCCCAGCACTTCGGCCGAAACACCACAAAGGTGACAGGGAAAAACCCTAGTAGACACTCTCACTCTAGAGAACTCTCCACAAGACAACCCTGATGTTACATTCAATTGAAGTCTAATTGATATGTAACCGACATGTGTACATTAATAATCATAAGATTATATTGTATGTGAATAAATAACCAAGTTTTACACCAAAAAATATCCCGCCCCATGGTTCTTTTACTATGATATCATGCCAAAATATATTAGAAAATAATGACATTAATAATCATAAGGGTATATTGGTTGTGAATAAATATCCAAGCTTCACGCCAAAAAATATCCTGGCTTCAAATTCAAAAGACGTGATACACACACACACACACACACACACACATATTCTTTCAACATGAAAAAGAAAAAGGGTTAAGATGCAAAAATACATATGTGTTTATTTCCAAAGTGTACCCAACACCAAATGCTTTTTGGAGAAGCAAAAGTCACCTTGAACTTATAAAAGGGGCGCAAAAGTCACATATATCCGTTACCGTTAGATAACTGCCGTTATTTTTCAAAAATATTTCCAGCTAGTGTCCATGTGTTATTCTCCCCTTGAAATTGACGAGAACGTGGCAGTTCGGACCTCCATGAAACCTGCCACCTATTCCTGAACCACATATTTAATATCAAATCTCCACTGATAACAATTCAGACGAAGAGCAGGGAGAAGGTGAAATTGAGAGGAAGCTCGGGTAGACAATCACACACATACACACACATAAATGATCTATTTGGCTTCAAATCTTGATTGATGGTAAGATAAACATGAGCTTGAATGGCGAAACTGAAAGTATGTAGTCGACCGTCATGGGTGGGTTTTGGAGCTACTGTGTGGATTCAAATAGCTTCTGCAAACGCCTACACTTTCCCTCTCTACTCTCACTCTCTCATATCTGTTATTGGTTTTAATCAGCAACAGATTGTCTTGCTTGGTGTCGCCAATGATATTGGCTTTAATTAACAATAGCTTCAACATCGAAAACAGGGGCGCTCCCATGGATGATGAAAAATTATTCGCCAATCCTACTACTATATAAGAGAGAAGAAAATTCCTTGCATCTAAAAAGAAACCTCCACCCCACCAAGAAAAACAGAAGCCTATTAAGGAAACCAATTAGTGTAGAGAGAGAGGTATGTACAGATTTGTCCTCACCTCCTTTGCTTCTCTGTAACAAATGGTTTCCTTAATCTGAACTTGGCGAAGAGTTTCGGCTCATTGAGTTTGTTTTTCTGAGTCAGATCTTGCTTCGTCTTTATTGTTTTTCTTTGTTAGATACTCACTGTTGTAGTTATGGTTCCTATTTTTCTGAAGTAACGAGAGTCTTAGTGGATCTTGGAAAAAATTAAGTAATAATGATCTCCCAGAACTTCGGCTCTTCACATTCCCTAGGATTTCAGATCTAGATGAACAAGCCCAAGGTGCTTCTAGTTACTGGGTCTTCGCCCAAGCCTTGCGAAAATCCAGTAGGGACTCATTATTTGTTGAAGTTAATTAAGAACAAAATGGGTAAGATAGATGCAAATACTTGCACTAATGGTTTGACCAAGCTGCGTTTCAAACTTCAGGGGAAGTGGATGAACTTCAAACAGCTCGCAGCACATGGCAAGGTGTTGTTTGATAGGGATTAAGAAGATATATATATATATATGAGATGGCAAAAATTCCTACTCACGGTCAATGTTTTGCCCATAACCAGGGTTCAGGGACCCGGACCGGACCGGCCGGTCCGGCCCGGAACCCGCCGGACCGGTCAGGTTCTCGGTCCGGTCCGGGTCCCAAATTAAAAAAAAAAAAAAAAAATTTTTAACTTTTTCCTTTAGAAAATCATACTATAAGTCTAAAATTTTCAATTACTCACCGGTTTGGTCCCGGTTTAGCTCCTATTTGGCCCCGGTTTGACCCACTGACCCTTAACCCAGTACCCCGACCGGTTCAATACCCGGTCCGGGTTTTAATACCTTGCCCATAACGGATATATGTGACTTTTACCCTCCTTTTACAAGTTCAAGGTGACTTTTACCTTTCCAAAAAGTATTTGGTGTTGGGTGTATTTTGAAGCTAAACACATGTGTATTTTTACACCTTAATCCAAAGAAAAATTGTGAAACGAAAATTCAGAAGGTTTTTATTTTTTGGATCATGACAGAAGATTCAATAAAGCGGAGATGTTCACCAACAAAAAGCTGACATGAAAATGGCGCAAAATAAGCTCTTCATCTCAAATAATTGTACAAAAGAAACATTTTGGCTGTACCCAAAAAAAAAAAATCTTTACAAAATATAAATAACTAATTGATTAATTTTGGTATATATGTCATCACTAGGGGTACAAATTTTCAAAATCTTTTTCTTCTTTTGGCATCTAGTATCTATGAACTACAAGTCACCACAACTAATTTGGATTTGGGTTCTAGCTGGTAGTTACGTAGACCACTTTCTAAAGGTGTTCTCTTCAAAATTTGAATCCTCAATATTATAGGCAAAGCCAGTTAGGGTCTCATAAAACTCAATCCAGTGCTACTAAACCGCCTCTTTTAGGTAAAGGAATATTTAGGGCTCTTGCTGCATACAAAATCAAACACACATAGTATCAAATATTATTATTATTATTATTATTATTATTATTATTAAGAGATAGACTGGCTCAGTATAGCTTTTGGACACGAATCATGATTAATTGGGGATGTAGTGACAAGTGGCAAATATCCTACTGCCACTTCATTCTGCTTCTAGCGCTTACCAACAGTTTTTTTTTTTAAAAAAAACTTCAATTTAATATTGGAATTGTCTAGTTTAATACGGTCTTCTATTTTTCTGCAATTAGTTGGGACGTGTTCTAACAATAAATTAATTCTACTGATACTTGTTTGGTTCCAAGCCTTATTGCAACAAATGCTCGTCAAAAAGCGAAGAATAAGGTCTTTCTTTGACTACATTTGCACAACTTTTTTTTTTTGGTTGCCTACCTGGTTCACCGGAGCTTTGCTCCGATTACATCCGGATCCGACCCGCATCGCGCACCTGTCTATGGTGAGAGAGTCTCCCAATGGGAATTTTCTGCATACATAAGGCTCGAACCCAAGACCTTGCTTAAGCGGAACTAAATCGCTTACCACTTGGACCAACTCCCATTGGTACTACATTTGCACAACTAATTCCTCTGAACAAAAACCAAAGGGCCCTATTGCCCAAACTTGGGAGTGATCATAGCTTACTATGCAGCCCAAGTTCTAAAACAAGACATAAGGCAACAAAATATGTTTTGAATAAAGACTCTTTAATGCAGAATGATGGAGAATGCTGGATGGTGATATCCATATCTGGTTTTCCTTCACTGTGTTTCTACTATAATTTTGAATCATTTAAATGAAACTTTAACACATTAAATTATTTTGTATTTTTTTACAAAAACATCAAACACAAACCATTAAATTCAATCTACAATCTAACAACCTATAAAATGCAGTGGTTTCTCCACAAGTGGAGTGAAGCCACTTCTGTGATTTCCTCTCGAAAATATCGTCTGTACTAAATGACTGAAAACACAATAATTTAACAATTTTTATCCTATGTTGATTTTTCAATGAAGTACACCCAAATGAAGATACTCTCCTATGCTTGGCCAATAAACCATAAAAGACTTGACACTGTTGATTTACTCCCTTTTAGACTTTGAGAGGGCTTTCTTTCTCTGTGCAAGCATGTATCTATACATGTGAGGACTACCTGCATAAAATTAAGCCATCCAATTAATTACGGCTTCCAAGGGGAAATTACAATTCAACCAAATGATTTATTTTGGTAAGAAAGATTCCGGGTTCATACCTGGAACGTAGATTCCTAACGCAACAATTGCAGCATAGAAGTAATCAAAAGAGAAGTTCCATTTGTTGGGCATCCTTATGCAGTACTTGTCAGAATTCTGCAAAATACTCTTCATCGTTAACTTGAAATCAAGAGTCATAATAAACCACCATATCACAGAGTTACAGCAACCATTAACATTATAAGAACAAGAAAAAAGATCAACCAACATAAGCCAAGAGGATAAAGACAAGAGAAAACCAGCGGAACTAGATCATCCACTAAAACACTTGAGAACTTAGCTTTCTAAATTCTTTACCTTAATAAATGGCAAGGCAATGTATATTAGACCAACTTCACTGCTGATGCCGGTGGGATACAGCAATAAGAAGGTGCTGTATCTGCAGGACAATAATTGATGATGTAGTTAATACAATGCAACACAGTACTTGCTCACAATTACATTTTCTCCAGAAGGCACAAAATTAATCTCTATACCTGAGCCACAATAGCCATGAAGGGGTAAAACCAAATGCTTCTTTCATGCCAAAGAAAGAATAACGGATTATCTGTAGTTATAACAGCCAAAAAGTAATCAATATTTATATTCATTAGGCATTCCCATAGAAAACAAAGGTATCTGGCCACTAAGAGAGGGGAAATTATAGGGGAAGATGGGGCCAACATGCAGTTTTTCATTTCATGATACACACAAGGTTTATGCAATCAAATCAATGGAATGGCAACTTATGAGACAGAGATACTCGAGAAAAAAATTAATGATCACTATGAATTTGACTTTCAAGGTTGTGATTAAGAGAGAACAGCAAAATAAGAAGATATCTGCATTTCAGGAAGAGCAAATTGGCCTCCATATCATGCTTCGTTTTTTAAATCCTTTTTTGGTCATCATATTAACTTGTTAAATATAGCATGAATTTATCAAACTACACAACAAGAATTTCCATTAGTCTCTTGGGCCTATAGCTATTGGCATTCTTCAAGATCTAAAAAGATATATGAAAGGTTCTGACTTGTCAGCTGAATTCAGAGAAAACACACAAACGCACATCCAATGCTTTTCTTGGGCTTTAACAGCCAGCTCGTATAAGGAGAATTAATCCCACACACGAATCATTTGCTTAGCCCTAAGTAATTGAGCATTGTCAAGCAAAATCATAGTTAATAATATGCAATAAATTTAATAGTTTTGGTAATTTCTTTTCCATCTAGTATCATAATTGAAGTTGTAAACCACTCATACAACAAAGGCAGCAATAGCAAACCATCAAAGACCATTTACATCCCAAAGCTGTCACTAGACACTTTGTTTTCTAAGGTAAAATCAAACAGGCAGACCACAAAAACACAGATTATTCGCGTATAATATAAAGTAGTAACCATGATAAACATACCTCTGTGAGAGACCAGCTGATTAACAGGGAGGTAACCAGTACATGATTTCGAATCTGCATGATTATCATCATGCAGTTAATGTTACGTTAAACAACAGTATATGGCTGAAAGTTGAATAATTAGCAGTTAAAAATGATTAAATTTGCACAAACCTCAGGAAAACTATATAAGATGCCCCAAACTAGGTACAATCTTGAACCTATCTGTGGCAAGGTTGCAGAAACGGGAGAACGCACCAGCCCTTCATCATTGAAAAAATAGAAATCCATTAACTAAATAACACTTCAAGTAAATCCCTATCCACATTAAGCCAAGGTAACTGAGAATTGAGAGCATACTACTCACCTACTAAACCATGAAGAATCTATCAAGCCAAGTAATTCAACGCCGCACCCAAAGACGAGGAAAAGAAAAAATAAGAAATGAAGGTCAAGTTCATTGCAGTAAATAAATTCAATATTTTCCACATTTTAAAAAAATTTAGTTCTTCCAGGCGACCAGGCAAAATACCTCTAACACGGCAGCGGTTTGAGCAAAAAGCAAAGGCTTCTCAGCCGCTTCGTAAACACGTTCATGACCTGATTCCTTCAATGTCTTCAAAACTAGATACAAAACTTGAACCCTGCGCAAATAGAGAGAGTTTCAGTACTTTCTAAATAAACGAAACAATGAGGAAACAGATCTGCGGGAAAGAGAAAATAGGGATCGATACCATCCAAAGCAAACGGTCCAGTTATAAACAGAGAGATAGGGGCGCCTGAGAACGGAGAAAAAACCCGCCATTGAAGAGAGTGATAATTGATAACAGCAGTAGAAGTACAAGTGCTCAGAGAGATCGGTGTCCGTATCTGGATCGGAGATTGATAATAGAATCGCAATTCTACAAATAGAAGATAAATATTAAATACAAGATGAATTAATAATTGAGGGCTAAGAAGCTGGTTTCTGGTTACTGAATTAAAACGGTCAAGTGGTGTAGCTCAACGTCTCAACTACTTTACTTGACAGTTGACACCCCCTCGGGCTTCGATGACATCGAAGAGCTGCCGGAGTTTTTAAAAAGAAAAAAGAAACAATTTTAATAAAAAATGAAAATGGCCGAAAATTTCTGCTATAAAATTTATTACCAAAAATACCTTTGTAGAATTTCAGGTTAGGTATACAACTTGCATAAAGTAATTTTAGTAAAAAAAAATTGCTTCGTTGATCATACTAATGACACATGGTGTGTTTGTTTTGACGATTGGATAAGTAATTTATTTTTACTTAAACTTATGGAATTTTAAGATTGGAAAAAAGTTAGATTGGATAAAATGATGAGTGTTTGGATTAATGATTGGATAAGTAACTTAAAGTAACTTAAGTAAAAGTGAATGATGTTTGGTTTGACTTTTGTATAAGTGACTTTTGTATTAATTAAGAGAAAAAAATTGAAAAAATTATGAAAAAAGAAAAAATGAAGGACTAATTGTGGAAAAAGAACTCATTGGCAACTTAATTGCCAAATGGGACCTCAGAAGATATCTGCATTTGTTAGAGTAGCATTCTTGGTGATAAATTGATCCAAACCATCCAATGGCGACAGTGTTACCACAAGACACATACTGAAAATTTGGCAATGGTATAATTTTAAATAAAATTATATCAAACTCTAATTTAAATTAATACACTCCAAAAGTTTTTTTTATTGTGCACCTCAAGCTTAAATTTTATAAATGATATCAAACTCTAATTTAAATATTAAATCCTAACTCATATTTTCACATAACTAAAAATCTAACAAAATAAACCAATTAAAACCTCAATAATACCTCCAATAATCCAAATAAATTATTTAAACTAAATTTAATGGGTAAAAACACTATATAGAAATTAATTTATGACATGTTTATAAAAAAATTGATTATAAAATCATAAAACAACTAAATAATAAATCTAAAATGATTAAAATTAATTATTAATTATTCACTACATTTCTACAGTTATATGTTAACAAAACTCAAAACTTGCCTAAACTCATATTCCAAAGTATTCTCTAATTAGCAGAAGATTACTATCTAAAAGAAAGAGAAAATTATTTAGAACATTTTTCAGAAAAGAATTTTTGTTATTATAAGTGATTTTGAGTACCTGATTGATCCCCAAAAATATAAAAATACTCCTATCAATATTTTTTTATACACACACAGGCACATAAGCTCCAATAAGCTTCATTTTGAAGCTTATGACTTTTCCAACTTATGACTTTTTTCACCTTCAATCCAATCGCTGAAACAAACATCCATATTTTATCAAAACACTGTTCAAGTCTAATTACTACACTATTCAAGTCCGATTGCTGGAGAAATCGCCCAAACAAACATGCTGATAATTTTCTTAAACCCGTGTTGATGGTAAAGTGAAATAAAAATTATTCATGTTCAACGTGCTACCTCTAATTATAAGTTTATAACTAACAATTTGTGTATGACTGAATAAAATATAAATTAAAAGAAAAAGAATATGAGTTGTATTTACTAATTACTAGGCATTCATAAATCATACTACACTTTGATTTTGAAAGTAGATATTTTTATTAGTAAAATATTGCCTTAAAACTTCTTTACTTTTTTTGTCAAAATATAAAAAACTCAAAATTAAGTGTAGACGTAGGCCTATTTTTCACACTCTTTGTCACTAAACATATTCATTCTTTCCATCGAATGTGAATTAAAAATAAAAGAGAAATACCATAATGGTGTGTGAATAGTTCAGAGCAGTAATGTATTTCCTTCAAAAAGAAGTGAATATATAAAAATGAATAAATGATCATTGCAGAATTTTAATTGATCTAATAAAAGTATATTTTTGTAAATGTTGTCATAAAATTATAGCTTGATACTGTTGATTAAAAGATAAATGCTATTTAAGAATCTAAGTGAAAAAAAAAACATGTTACATTACATATCTAAACATATCATTCACGAGTTTGCAGCAAAGAATATATATATATATATATATATATAGCATGCCTATCTGTTAAACATTGAGTTTTAAAGTCAGTGCATGTTTGAATACAATATTTGCATTTAATTTTTCACATTTGACTTAAAGGCCGAGACAATATGTGTGTTTGGTATTGCTTATTGGGGGTCAATAAGCACTTATTACGTAAGTCGAGAAAAAACTCCTCTCACATACTTATCTCGTATACCGTAAATCACGATTTATAAGCACTTATTGCCCAAAAATAAGCTATCCCAAATGAGTATAATGTTTGTGGAAAAAAACAGACAAGAATAACGTTTACTGAATATTTCAATGTAGTTTCAAAATGTAATCCAAACCTACTGCTTCATATTCCATGTTGGTATGCTTATTAATAATTTAATATTACCCAAAAAGAGCAAGGAATGTATAGGTAAACCATGTGGGCCAAAAAAGAAGGTAGTTTAACAAACATATATAAATCATTTGGCCTACCTAAATACATTTTCGCTTCACTATTTTATAAGCACACAAATGTTATCCCATGTGTGTGTGTGTATATATATTAAATAATCTAATTTAGTCCTTATATCTTATCATTCACGTAGAAGTTAACATTAATTTAATAATTTATTGACTTAATCAATATTTATTTACTCGGTAACTTACATTTGATGTCTAAATCAATGATTTTTATGTTTAACCTTAAATTAGGATAAAAACAACATAGTTAGATTTGATAATTATTATTCAAGTAGAAGTTAACATTAATTTAATAATTTGTTGACTTAATCAATATTTATTTGGTCCGTAACTTAGATTTGATTTCTAAAACAATGATTTTTTTTTCCCGCAAAGTGACAAAATATATGTAATTAAATTAAAATATCAAATTAATACTTTATAATTAAAAGGATTAAAAATAAAAATACATTGCCGAAGACGCACTTAATATAGTGTTGAATTGTATGTGGACTGTGATCCATGGACTCGAAGTCATCAAAGTTAGCCCAGAAACGGTAAGCCCATACCCATATTTGGCCCATGTCTTAAGCTCTATTTTCCTCTTGGATTTGATTTGGGTTTTTTTTTTTTGCCAGTGGATTTGATTTGGTAATTGAAGGTGTCAATTAACTCCGGGCCCAAAACAATGTTGATAATAGCTGTTACCAAAGTAAAATTAAAAAAAAAAAGGGCTGGTAAGTGGCAATGAGCCGATGACTTTTTTTTTTTACGCCACTAAAAGTTGGCAATTAATGGGTACAGAATATTCTGCTTTCCTTTTTTCAATAACTTTTAATTGTTTTTTTAGGCCCAGGATTCTACCGAATTTTTTTTTTTGTTGATAGAAAAAGATAATCTACAAAATTGGGTTACCGATTTTGTTTTAATCTTGCCTGTTTTGCAAGCACTAATACAAATCATCAGCCAATATTTTTGACCTACATTTACAAAAATATATAGTAGTTTAGTATAAAATACAATACACTTGGAGGGATAAAAAACATAAATATGAAATCCAATTTATTTCTCACACTCCTAATTAAAATAATAATATTAAAATGAAATAAAAACAGAAACAGAACTGTCAATACTTTTTGCTAAAAAGAAAGGAAAAATTATTATGAGGTCATAATGAAAGGGTTTTTATTATTAAAAAGTCTTAATGACAAGTGAGCAGCATAAATCTATTGTTATTTTCTTATATTGGAATTTGTCATTAATTATATGCTCTTTAGTAGTTATTGGACTTTTATTACGGATGATTAAATCCATCTGTTAGAATTTTATAGTAATTCTAAAAAAAAAAAAAACAGATTGCATCCGGCGTGTTGTTATTATATTATGAAGGCATTGCACAAGAGTGAGAAAAGAAATTAATAGATAAAATAGCAGGAAAGGAAGGAAGGTAAAGTGGAATAAAATATAGCGGAAGAGTCATACCAAAAAATATGGAACTGGCTGCGGTCCGCTGCCTAGCGGTCCGCTGCCAGTCCTTTTCTCCTAAACTACACCGTTTTGGTGTAGTTTAGGGTAAAGGGGTGGGGTTTTTTTTTTTTTAAAATAGGATATAGTATTTTAAAATATTTTTTTGGAAGTATCTAGCATCTTAAAATATTTTTTAAGTAATATATAGTATCCTAAAATAATTTTTAGTACTTTAACCCCTTAAAATATGTTTTCAGTTGTATCCAGTGTGTTAGCAGACTGATTGCAATTTAACTCTTAATGTATTTTAAAGAGTTCAAAGCACAAAAAAATATTTTAAAGGGTTAAAAACACCAAAAAAATATTTTAAAGTGATTTTTGGAACTGAAAAAATACATTAAGGGTTAAATTACAATCAGTCTGCTAACACACTGGATACAACTGAAAACATATTTTAAGGGGTTAAAGTACTAAAAATTATTTTAGGATACTATATGTTACTTAAAAAATATTTTAAGATGCTAGATACTTCCAAAAAAATATCTTAAAATACTATATCCTATTTTAAAAAAAAAAAACCCCACCCCTTTACCCTAAACTACACCAAAACGGTGTAGTTTAGGAGAAAAGGACTGGCAGCGGACCGCTAGGCAGCGGACCGCAGCCAGTTCCAAAAAATATACACTCATACACATATATATAGCGGAAGAGGCTAAAGTACCTTATAATGTATAGAACAAGATTTAAATATCTATTAGGAGATACAGGCCTTGCTCTGCTCTTTGTTAAGGCTACACACAGTAGAGTTATGCGTATTAAAGCATCTATCTTTCACGCACGCACAGAGAACCACACCTTTACCTTTTCATAAAAGCATATTATTAAAGTGACTTGGTTTTAATCATGGGAAAATCACACCCAAAAAAAATAATAAAAAAGTCTCAATAGATTCTCCTATTAAAAAGATTATTGGGAACCTCAGTGATATAAATTCAGAATGTAAAATTATATTCTTATCCTTAGTAATTGATATTTAGATATTATATGATATTAAATTATATGATTAAGTTCAAGTACTTGTCAGTCGTCACTCTAGAACTTGTCAATATAGACATATCCATTTGTCAACAAGAGCTGTTTTAGTTAACATAGATGGGTTTATCAATAGTCACTTTTTTTTTTTTTTTGCCAATGTCAATAGTCACTTTATGACTTATCAATATAGTCACGTTCACTTATCAACAGGAGTTGTTTTAAATTGTACTAAAAAATAGCAATAGTGAATATAAATGGGTTTTGTCAATTGCCATTTTTTGACTTGTCGTTATAGACACATAAACATGTTAAAATAGGTACATACATTTATGAATGTATAACTTATCATTATAAGTATATAAATTTATCAAAATAGGTACATAAATTTATTAAAATAGGTACATACACTTGTCAATTTATAACTTGTCAAAATACCTCTTCTTCTTCTTTTTTTTTTAAAAACCTTGGCATCTATCCCGTAGCTGTTTACTGAAATCCTTGCAATTAAAACGGGACTCGAAGTTTGTCAAGCACTTAATCTCATACTCAGCTTGGTAGTATGCAGTGTAATTTCTGTACATTTTTATATTAATATTTTCATTTTCACTCAAAAAAAAAAAAACTTAATCTCATAGAGGTGCAATTTTCAGATACTTCCAGGGCCGTTTATAGTTTATTAAGATTGAAGACATCCTTCATTTGATATTATTGTTGATTTTACATTTTTTTCCAATTAATGAATCAATGTGAGTTAAAGCCTGAAATTACAAACTACAAGGGGTTCACAAAGTCGGACTTGCCTTCCCTCCTTCCACTACTCACCTTAACTTTAAAAATTGAAATTTTAACTGTTCACATTTAATGTTTTGCGAAATTACTAATAAAATATCATATTGTTAAAAAATAAATAAATAAATTCAAAAACTGTAAACGTTAGTCATATGATAATTTTTTTTACTATAAATCTGAAATACATTAATGGTTACTGCAAAATACAATCAAGAGTCTCTAAGCAAGACCATCATCCTTCATCAATAACCAACTCCTGATAAGAAAGTGGTGGGTGATCAAGGAGAGCAAAGTTTCATACAATGTTATGAGCCGACTTTGCTAAATATAGTTTGCAAGAATATTACTATCCCTAGGTATATGACAGAACAACACCTGCAAGTTTCTAGATAATCATAGTTTAGTGTCGGTATTGATATCAAAAAAAGGATGTGAAGAATCACACCCCCGTCAACAAATTAATAGCTTCAATGTAGTTTGGATTAGTGGCTATATGTGCAAGTTAACCTCCGTTCTCCCAACTATAGCAGAAATCATTAAAAAGTATTTTTTCAAACTGCATTAAAGAAAGTTTAAATAAAAAAGTATTTTTTCAAAACATTAAATCTGAATCACTCAAATTTCAATATCAAGGTTGTGATAAGTAGCGAGGTAGAAGAGGAGGGAAGGCAGATAGTAAGAGTAGAAGAGGAAAATCAAATCCTTACAAATGAAGCCCCATCTCATGTTTAAAAAAGAGTCCCAGTGGCCGGAGAACTTTGCTTTCCAATTTGATAATGTTTTGCTTTCCAATTTGATAATGTTATATGCAAAATTGATGTAAATTGAAACAAAAGTATTCAGTCTGTACCAATTCTTTTGGTATAATATTTCCCATGCAAAAGATCTCTTCAAGCTTTTCATTCTAGTTTAAGTGAAAAAAAAAAAGGCTTCATATATAGGTTGCTTAGTTCTTTGCCCTCAAGGTATTACAGCTCCACGGATTAAACCAAAAAATTAAACAAGGAAAAGATCAACTCATTTGTACCAACATTTGAAATGTATCAAAAAGCATATTTTTTCCTACTATTTTCTTAATTTTAAATAATAGCTAGTGACAATTTGGGAAGACTCTGTTGACAAATGCTTTCTGTTCCAGTAAATATTACAGCAGCCTTCACATCTGCATGCACTTGAACATCCACATTGTCCTTTCATTGAAAATTCCTAGGCATCAATCACAATGTTGATGTTCTTGCAAATTCCTTGTTGATATATTCTGAAAAATTCCCCAATAACGTTGCCATCCGCAATATAATCATCAACACTAAGGGGAGGATATTCATCTTGTCCTGCATAAAAAATAAAACCTTAGGGGTCTCAATGTCGATCAATAACAATTAATATAATAAAAATTTATTATGTATTCATAGATATATATATATATATATATATGGTTATTAATCACCTGAGCGTGACAATCTTGATATTCTTGAGTAGTAGGATTGTATTATGATAGATAACTAATCCATGCATCTATATCCATACCCTGAACAAAGAACATAAATTAATCAGGGGAGGAATAAAGATTTATATAAAATAGCAACTGGATAACAAAACGTTGTTTACATTGAATATCTAAAAATTCTAATATGTACAAGAACATGCAAAAAAATCATTCCATGATAGAGTTCCTAAGGGCTTAGATGCTGGAGAGATCATCACACAGTACAAGCGCAGGTGGGATGGAGAATCATTCCAGGATGTGCGCGAGACAATTATTATGATCCGAAAGAGCGAGAGATTTGTGATACAAGACCATCATATATTATTGTCACAATAATAGATATTCTGAATTAAAATGTTGTCTAGATTATTGATCTTCATTTTAAAAAGGTTGATCAATGAATAGTACAAATGTAAACCAGAAATAAGGGTATTAAAAAGTTGTTGTGATGTGATACTGTAGCCATGAACATTGTTGAGTAGCAATGACAAAACCACAGCATTGCAGCGTTCCCACTAGTATGAAAGATTGGATTCCTTCTCATGTCATGTCAAAAAGCTCTAGTCTCACTCTAGAGATACAAAGTCACTACTTTAAGTATCTCAAGAATTCTCTCTAAGATATCTGGAGCATCTTGAATGCGGAAGGAAGTCGTTAAGGAGTTTCATCTCTTAATCTATTGTATAAATTGGGGATTTTAAAACAAGGTTAATCATTTCTATCATCACTACATCGATTCCGTACACTTGTGGAGGCAAAGGCAATCTACAACCGTAACATACTAACATATACCTCTATCTAAAGATTCTAATATGTACATGAATATGTAAAATTCTAATAAGGGACTGTCAATGGAGAATACATTTTGAGTTCTCATAATATTACAAGTATTACAGTCTTCTATACTTTCAAACATAATGATTCTTGTCTAGACTTCAAGATCAACTTCAATTGTAATTCGAACTATATCCAAAATCTAGTTTTTAAAAATCTGCTATCCATATCTCTAGTAAATATAAAAGTACAAACATTTTTGCGGTTTTAGAATTACTTGATTGGGTCATCCAAACAAGTTCTATTACATGCCTATGGGTATTGTTGGGAAACCTAGAAATAAACACCTAGGAACTTCCTCGAACTCTCATTCGTCTTCTCCTTCACCATCAAATCTTTCAATGGCAGAAGGAGGGTAAACAAAATCCTTAAAAGCTGGTCATTGAAAATGACAATGAACAGTCAGGCATTGGGGAAAAAAGGGACTAAATTTACCTTCAATATAAGCCCAAAGTTTGTGCACAATGATCAAATCTCGAAGATGCAGACAGTAGCAATAACATTGCCAAGTAACTTGTTAGCATTACCGTTTAGGAGCATGAATATCGGCGGAGCTATTTGATTGCAGATGCTTAGGCAGTTGCCGCCTCTGATATTAAGAAATAGGTTGGCGAGACTGTAGGCAGGCATGTATATTGAATCGATGCAAACCAGATCTATCAAAAATAAGATTTACATAGCTATTTGATATTAGGACATCCAGCATTGAAGGAATAAATGATTGCAAAAGTTTAGACAAACCTAAGAATGTTGCCATCAAAGCTCAAAATTTCAGGTCGCCCTCGCTGTCGATTAATAAGTTTTAATCTTTGATGCTCACATGATGCCCCTGAAATCGGAGAGGAAGGGTCCAAAAATGGGTTCCATCATCCACTAGCATAGTTCATAAGTTGTTGAGAAGATTCCTTAGCGTTCTCTTTTTGGTATAGAGGCTTTGCAGCAGGACCCGTTGCTTGGTATTCAGCACCAATGTCACACAACTTTTTCCTTAAGCTTTGCATTGCATCGTGATACTCACTAAATGAACCAGTTTGAAGGAAATCTGATGAAATCACCTTCTTACATATTTTATTGCACAACTTTGGACTAAATAGAGGGATCCCAAACTCCACACTTAGTGGAGCCCATTCATAATTTTCTTCAGGTGACAAATGATCTGGTTCTTTTCCATGAAATAATTTCAACAGGCGAATGTAACCAACTGTCCACAATTCCATGGCACAGACATGAAATCCTTAATCATAAAAAAATGCACTTTTGGATAAATTTTCCATATGCTAAAATAATGCAATTGATTACTCCAAACTAAACCCAAAATTAACCCAATGACCTAATTTTTAACGTCATAAAATCAATGGATAACTGAATCACGAAACAATCATCACCTTTCCAGAGACCCAATCATAACTTTCTTTTTCCAAGTAAAATTACACATGCAACCTCCTTTCTCACCATAAAATTCAAACAAGAATACCAGTGCAAGCTAGAATAGAAGCTACAATAATTCCAATACCTGATACATCCTTGTTTGGATTGCTTGAGGACTGCCCAATGCCTGCACAGGAACCACTATTTCCTTTTGAAACGTTAGAATCTCCATTGTAATTTCCAGAATCACCACCATGAACATGGATTCCACCAGTTTCCTTTTCCTCTTTAACATCCGTATTAACCCCAAGATCAGCTCCATAATCCCTCTCATAGTTTCGTTCCTTCACCAACAATTGCATTTTGTATTCCACCTTGTAGCAACAAGGTATAGACATCCTGTTCTCAATTAAATCTTGAAGCATGTTGGGACTTGGCCATTTCCTTTAAGACAGCACCAACAATTGCCGCCTGCTCAAGGCAATCAGCCTTATGCAATGCATCTAAAAGGACAACACAGGTTTTGCTATTTATGCGGCAGCCTTTCATGCGAGTCTCCTCAAAAAGTGCATATGCATCTATTGCTTTATTGGCATTGCTTAAGCCTTCTATCATAGCATTATAACAAGCTGAATCAGGTATGCCGCCACCTGCCATAAACCTCCCAAAGAGATCACTAGCCTCGTAAACATTTCCAGCCTTTGCAAGCCCTGATATCATGTTGGTATATGTGACGGTATTGGGCTTCAACCCCTTCTTTTGCATCTCTTGCCAGAATACAAAGGCCTTGTTAAATTTTCTAATCTTGCAAAGACCATTTATCATAATGCTGTAAGTTACCACATCTGGGTCACATTTCATGTCTTTAATGGATTGAAAGCAGACAAGAGCTTCATCAATTTCCTCAGCTTTCACCAATGCATCAAGTAAGCAATTCCATGTGAATATACTAGGGGTCAGACCTTTCTGCATTAACTCCTCCATAATTAAATATGCTTCATCAATCCTTCCCACCTTCCCAAACCCATCAATCAAGCTACTATAGATGACTAAGTTAACATCAATACCTTTTGATTTCGCTTCTTCAAACAACATGTATGCTTCATCAAGCCTGTCTATCTTAGCAAGTCCATCGATGACAGAACCATAAGTCACAACAGTTGGTTGGAAACCTTTTGTCTTCATTTCCTCAAGCAGTTCATAAGCTTTATTTACCTTCCCAGCCTTACAAAATCCATCAATAACAGCATTGTAAGCACGGGTATCCAAATGCAATCCTTTCTCCTTCATCCCATAAAATAACTTATATGTTTCTTTTGCAAAACCTGCTTTAACAAGACCATGAATTAAAATTGAATAGCTCCTAACATCAGGAACTAACCCGTGATTTTTTATTTCCTCAAATAAAGCCCTCCCTTTCTCAATTTCACCAGATTTGAAAATACAATCCATGTAAGTATTTAGGAGCACGAGATCAGGAGAACAGCCACAAAGGAGCATCTCTTTGTAAATTTTGTGAGCATCCTCTTTCCTATTACATTGGAAGAAATTCCTGATAAGGGACGTATATATAACAACATTCGGAATCTGACCAGAATCTAACATCTGCTCATAGAGCTTGTAAGCATCATCCACCCTGCCATGTCTGCCCAAGCCATCAATAAGAGAACAAAATGTACCTGCATCAGGTGTGCAAACTTTATGGTCCAATTGTAAGAATATGGAGCAAGCATCATCAAGTCTTCGAGCCTTGCACAGTCTATCAATCATTATGTTTATAGTTACGATATTAGGGAACAAACCGACTCTTTTCATCACATCCTGAACATCCCGAACAGAATCAACTTTTCCTGCTCTGCAAAGCATGTCAACTAAAATATTGTAGGTTGTAAGATTGGGTGATGCATCCCTTTTCATTTCTTCATAGACTCTCAATGCTTCCTCTATTTTACCCTTTTTCCCTAGGCAAGTAAGAATACAGTTGTACGCAATTACACTAGGAATACATCCCTTTCTCTTTTGCCTCTCAAGTAAATTGTACGCTTCATCAAACTTTCCAGCCGAACCATAACCCATGATCATGGTATTATAAGCATATACACAAGGTACACTCCTGTTGAGATCCATTTGCTCAAACAACTCAACAGCCTCATCCAACCTCCCTGCCTTCCAAAGAACCCCTATCATGCTAGTATATGTCACATCATCAGGCATTAACCCATGAGCTTTCATTTCATGGAAGAATTTCCAGGCCATATCCACCTTGCCAACTTTGCCAAAACAATCTATACATACATTATAGAGAACTACATCAGCATTAACTGAGTTACTCTTCATCTCATCCAAGAAGGAAAGTGCAGCATCAATAAGGCCCTCCTTGGCAAATACACGAACAAGTGTAGTGAACAAATGAACACTTATTTCATAACCTAGTTCTTGCATCTGCCGAAAAAGTCTGAGCATAAGATCAGATTCATTAGCACGAGATGCAGAGAGGGCACCAATCAGCGTTGTGTAAGCTGAAAAAGCCGGGCGAAATTTGAATTTCCTCATTGTTTCAATGATGCCAAAAGCTTCTCTCAGCTTCTGTGATTTGACAGAGGAAGCAACTAATTCCACACAAGTGTCACTAGATAATCCAAATCCAGCAATACTCATTTCTTCAAGAATTTGTTCCAAGAAGTCAAAGATTTTGCTCCTAGCCATGACCTTGAGAAGTGAATTATATGATTCAGGGTAATGTGCTTGTTCAGTTTTTCCCTCCACCCACCTAAAATAGTGTAATGCCTTCTTGACATCCTTTAACCTCCTTAATACTCCAACAACTATTTCTGGCTGAGGCTTTTCAACAAACGTGGACAGTTCATTCTCAATAGCTGGTCCCCAAGGATCAGTCCCCAAAACCTGGCATACATCATCCACCACTTGTTTGTGACTAACCAAATTTCTTGAGTAATCTTGATTTCTCCCCTCCACAGAGGGAACAACTTTTGCATATAGATCAGAAGGTCCATTTGACGAAGATGAGAACTTTTTAAATAAAGGATCGATTTGCCGGCACTTCAGAACATATTGAAGGTTTGATACTGCAACAATGACAATAACAACAACAAAACTGAAACTTAAAGTGCAGGAGGAAAAAAAATTAAATTTTAGTACAAATGAGTTTGATACTGCATCCAGTGAATAAGGCAGTTGGTAACGAAAGTAATTAATAATTCAAACAAAAAATACCTCGGCACTTCAAGTGAATCTTCATTTATGCAGACCCAAGGCAAGATGCCGATGTGTACTCCTTGGGCAAGTTATTGGACTTTGCGTCAATTCAAATTAACCATCCAGTATAAACTATCCAATCCATGAAAACATACACAGAAGTAAAGTCATTCGACTTAATGTGGCCAGAGAAGAAATAGGGTTTCGTTGTTAAATATATATATATATATATATGTATGTATGTATATTCCAACTGAAGGAATAGGCAATGAAAAACTCTACGGGGGGTTTGATCAATCTAGACCACTCAGAGTTTCAACTCCTGCACTGTGCTAGCAAAGGAAAGAGATAACAACTACGATGATTCAGGGCCCGTTTGGTTGAGGGAATGGAGGGAAGGTGATAGAAGGAAAGGGTAGAGGGTTTGGTGGCCAGGGGTCTTTAATATCCTCTATTTGGTGTAAAATGGGACAAGAAGAAAAAAATTAGTAATTTATCATATTACTCCTACTTTGGTTATATTTTTATTTTTGTGTTATATAAATTAATTTATATCTTATTTAATTAATAAAATAATATTTTTATTTATAATTAATACAATAATATATATAAATCATACTTATATCAAATTCCTTATATCCATCACATTAAGTTCATCAATTATATAATCACATGTCCTATTTTTTATCATATTAGTTTAGTTACATAATAATACTTTAAAAATAAGACATGTAATCAAATGTGATTAAAGAATTTGATGAAATGAATATAAAAAACTTGATCTAAATCTTTTTCAATATATATTTTGTTTTAAATTAATTGTATGATAATATATTTTTAACTATAATAGTATTTTTTATTTATAATAAAATATTTTAATTTTAAACTAATTTCATAATAATATATTTTTAATATAAAAATAATATATTTTTTAAAAATATATTATTTTAAATTTAATAACAATACTATATTTTTCATTATAATAATATTTTTATTAAAATTATATTAACATATTTTATAAGGAGAAAACTTATCTCCTATATTTGATATATCTCTAATAAAAAATTGCCACCCGGATTTTTTAACACGTAAGCATACCTTCCTTGCTTTCTCTCACCATCTATTTTCTCCACATCAAAGGAGTGAAAGGACAAAACAAAAAAGAACAAATTTGCCTTCAACAACCGCCACGGGGTTCCTTTTGGTCTGTGTGGATTAATATTTTGGAGAATAGGTTTTATGATTTATGAGATAACTATGTGAGAGAAGTTTTATCTCGACTTACGAAAATTTTTTTTTTTTAAACCGTGGTTTGGTTTGGATGTTACGTAAAGGCACACATCTCTATTATTATACAAATTGGGTTAGCGGATGACCACCCTGGTGCGGAAGTTTTTGAGGAAATCCTTAGGTTGTTAGATAGAGATGGGAGAGCGGAGGTTGCGTTGTGCAAGTGGGAGGCTAATGGTGTGTCTGATCTCCTGGCCAAGAAGGCGAGTTCCATACTTCCATGTCAAAATCTAAATCCCTGATGCGATACATTGAAATATTTAATATATTATATAAATTTAAATATTAAATCCATGTACACATGATAGCTTAATAAATTTTCAGGTAAATAAAATTCCCATATATTTAACTTTTAACTTTCCCTAATTCTTTTAACAATTTGAATAAAAAATTTAAATAGATAATTTAAATAGATAATTACCTAATACCTAATTTTTCTCTTTTTAGTTTTTTTTAATATTATCATCCAATACCCAGTTCGGGGTTCGGAGTTACTCCTCCCAACACAAGTGTTTCTTCTGGGATTCGAATTTAAGACCTAAAGGGATTTAGCAGGGCCTTACATCGCTAAACCAACTCTACATTGATTTTCTCTTTATAGTTATTAGAGCTTCCCATGCATTTTATGTAGATGGCATATTCATGCATTTTAAAAATACAAAGAACACTTATTTAATATAAATTGCAAAAATGATCTCTCTATTTATAAATCACTCCTAAAATTAAAATATATATTACACAAACATTCTTTATGTAGTTGAGATTTCATTTTTCATTTCACTCATGACTCAACCATTAATTTAATATCAAATTTGACTATCAAACTTTTATTTTGACTATATGCTCCTATTTAACACGAGTTTCTTCAGACATTTATATTTTTCAAAAAATAATTTTTATACAAAAAAATCATAATTCTTTTTTGTTGGAACAAAAATAATAATTCTAATACAATATAAATTATTTAACTTTGAGAGATTATATAAATTATTTGAATTTATAATTCAGAATTTTTAAAGACGTTTTCTTTGTTACAAACATTTATAAACACATTTACTTAAGTATATACTTATTAAAGCAATTAATTAAATTTGCAAGAAATTTTTTTGTCAATGTTAACTAAATTACTTCATCTATCTTTGCTAAAAGTATTAAACAAATAACAATTTAAAAATAAAATTAAAAAACCATAACCAAAATAATTAAAATTTAAAAATAAAAAGAAAATTATTAAATTTTTTTAAAACAATTTCAGCCCGAATTGTTAGTTTAATATGATGAAAAGTAAATTATTACATAGAATTTATATTAATATAAATTTAAATTAAAAATATTTTTTATAAAATTTTTAATAGTGTTAACAATGTTACAATTTGGACTTCGTTCCTCTCATTTACCATTCTCATTCACTTCCTCTCCTATAATCTTCTCTAACATTAGATTAAAATTCCAGTGGGCCAAAATTTATTATTTATAAAATTACTAATAAAATGTAACATTACTAAAAAATAAATAAATAAATTCAAGCTACTAAATTTTAGTTATTATAATTTAAAACCACAATAAAAATATTTAAAAAATAATTTTATACTACCGGTAGAGATGGGTAGTGGAGAGGAAGTGGATGGAAAGGATATAAGAGACAAGCCAAGTCCCTTGAATGTAATCAAAGAAATCAGAAATATATGTATTTTGAATTTTGAAATTCAAATTTTGAGCTTCGTAAAAAAAAAGTTAAAATATAAACATTGTAAAACAAATTCTAAGAATAGTGATATTTAATAAATAACTTTTATAGTTTTCATAGTTAAAAACATGGATATCATTCATTCACCTATGCAACAGACGGGGAGGTGGAGCTTTCAGATTGCGGAGGCGAAAGGTCCTGTAAGTATGAAGGGGGAGGAGGAGGTTTGGCCGGACAGAGGAGGAAGATTTGTCGGACGGCGGATGTCTGGCGAAGATGAGCTTCAATCTGCTGGAGGAGGCGTTTGGGTGTTGGAAGGCAACCTTCTCGCGCAAAACTGTGTGACCACCAGGAATGGGTTGGGATGAGTTGTTGCTTGGGAGTACCCACGTATTGAGAAATATTTACGTTTTTTTAGGAACGCCATCTTATTTTAATTCTGACTAAATAAAATATAACTTATTTTATTTTAATCCTGCATTATAGATATGTCATCTGAAAAAATTCAAATTTTATAATTTTAAAAAATATAAACTTAATAATTTAGAAAAACAAAAGACACAATTCCCTCCCATAAGTTATTTTAAAAAAAAAAATTATAAAATTTGAATTTCTCCAGACGACTCATCTTCCATGTAAAATTAAAATAAAATGAATTATTATATTTTAATTAGTTAGAGTACAGATGAGGTGACACTCTTAAAGTAAGTAAAGAAATATTTACATACTCCAAGAGTACCACGTCACTTAAACTATATCCAATAAAAAACATAACAACTTATATCATTTTAATCCTGGTTGGATAATGACTCATCTGAAAAAATTTAAATTTTATCTTGTTTTTGAGAAAAATATTAGTTGATAATTTTGTTGTAGTTTATTTCCAAATTAAGATGTTTTTTATTTAAAAAAAAGAAAAAATTCAAATTTTTTCATATGAGTAATCAATTAACTAGAATTAAAATAACTTGAATTGTTATGTTTTTATTCAGATAACCTGATATTCAAAGTATGTAAGTATTTCTCTGGAATTGGATGTGCGAATGTGTAACATCCCAAATTTTATTCACCAAGAATATATTATAATTATTTTATATATTCAATGAAATGGTGAATATTCAAGGCCAAATGAATTAAATATTGAAAATTGAAAGTGGAATAGTGGTTTTGATGAAATCGCTTGCGAGACAGTGAGATTGTCATATAGTTTTAGAAGATCAAATGATAAGCAAAAATTATAAAATTTTACAAAGTGAAAGTAGACATCCTAAGCTTTAATTTGATAGGTATTATAAGCCATTTTGACTTATGGATTGAGAGTTATGAATTTTTGAAGTTTGCCTAGTGAAATTGACTAATTTCTGGAGCAGTGGTCAAAGATTGAAAATCTGGGAATGATATGATCCCAGCTAGTAAAATTCCATATTTTTTCTTGAAACTAGACTCAATAAGGGTTCCATAGGCTTTGGAATCGCTTAGAAACGATGTCTACAAATTAGTTATGATTTTTCAAAGTTAAGGCAAAAAATTTGTCAGAATTGGAATTATTTCGAAAATTGAAAATAAAATGTGTTAGAAATTGATTAATGGAATTAAAATGTCAAGTGTCATGATCATATGAGGAGGGGATTAAATTATAATGGATTTGTATGAGCACATGTCAAATTGCATTAAAAAAATGCTACATGGACAAATAATGATGAAATGATATGCTACCTTGAGTGCAAGAATTGGTCTAGTTTGGAAGAGTAATGGTTTAGTTGGAGCATGAGAAGGGGGAGCACGTTTTTTTTAAAAGCTAACCAAGGGAGCAATTATGGAGACATGCTAGTTCAATGTTAAAGAGAGTCAAAGGGAGCAATTATGGAGGGAAGTATAGTGAAGTGCATGATGAGAATATCTTGAGTGAAGGAAGAGACAAACTTTATTACATATAAGGAGATTGCTTGTCTTGTAAGAGGAGAGGGGGTAGGGACGGTTTTTAAGGGCAAGCAAAAGGGAGATCATTGATTCAATATAATGGAAATTAGGTGGAGAAATTATGAGGAAGAAGGGAGTGTGACAAGTGTCATATTGGAAGCTCTTGATTAAATCAATTGCTAGGAAGAAATATGAATAAGTCAAATAAAACATCTTCCCTTCCCCTTTATACACACATTTCATCCAAACACAAGGACAAGAGAGAGAGAGTGAGTGAGTTTGTGAAGTTCTTGGGAGCTACAGAAAAGAAGGAGCAAGAAGACTAAGGTAAGTGTTATCTTTTAAGCATTTTCCTTGTGATTTTCCATGAAAATATCTCTAAACTCTCCTTCTTCAATAGAATCCATGTGTTAGAAGGCACATTCTTAGCTCAAGGGGTAAGAGGAGGAGGAGCCTAGAGTAAGAGGAAACCAAGAAGTCAAAGAGGGTAACTTTATGAATTTGCTTTCTTGAGTTGTTGTTGATAATTGTTGTTTGGTTTTTTATGATTTTTGGGTTGAGTTGTAAAATTATAAAATCTATAAGCCTAAGGGGTTATGCTGCCCAAAATCCTTTAAATCATGATTATGAAGTGTTTAAATGAGTTAACCAAGGATTAGAAGTGGAAAAGTATAAGTTTTGAAAGCTAAAACACAAAGCTCCATTTTTTCTATTTTTCTTCATATTTTCGGCCAGGACCAGAACTGGTACTAGGAGTTGGATTTTCATAAAATAAATGGTTCCATTGGACTCATTGGGCAAAAATAGGTGGGGTTACAGTTGGACACTTTTTTGGCAGAGGCCGAAAAAGCATAATTACGAAAACGCCACTGAAATCACTAAATAGGGGTTGTCAAGGGTATTTTTGTAATTTGACAGTGAATTTGGTAATTTCAAGCCCGGAAATGGATTCCTTGGGCGAAAATAAGTTAGAATAGCCTTAGTCAAAATTTTGGGAAAACGTGCCATCGGGCCTGGTACGCAGGGCCGGGCCGGGGTTCCGGGGACATTTTAGTAAATTTTTACCATAGACTAATATAACCACAAGAAACATTATGGAAGAGTCTAAAATGATACTTGGATAAGTTATGACCTATTTCTGGTATATTTAATATTTTAGGACCGAGTCTGACGTCGTGACAGCACGCTTTACGAGACACATTAAATAGAGGATTATAAAGCATTGAGGTAGAGACATTATCCTTCATACACTATGTCATAAGTTATGTGATTGTGTGGTTGCCATTGTTTGTAAATGCATTTTATTAATCAACATGATTTACCTAGAGAGGGGCAATTAGTGCCAGAGGTGCACTTACACTGGGAGTTGGCAGAAGTTCAACCGGTGTAGATTGTAGGGCTGGGCCCTACTCATGTATACATGACGATGATGTGCTTATATTGTTCATTAATTTGTGCATACCTTGGCGCATGTCATATTTACTTTTCGCATTCTTTATGAACGATATTATGTCTCTACGGGGATTCTTCGGAATCTCACCCTATTTTTCAACAAACACCTCAATGGGTACCAGTGGGGCAAAGGGAAAAGATGTAGACACCGGAAAGTGAACGGCACGTGTCTCGAGGTGAGGATATGATCGTGGTCATTATTAGTCTATTTTGTGATATTTTGGTAAAATTTGTAAATATTAAAACTTTCGCTATATTTTCTGTATTTCGTCTACAAATGATATCGGGATTGTAAACAAATATTTCTATCAGTATAACTGTACTTTTCTGTCTGCCCATTGAATTCCGTTTTTATTACTCTTTGAATATCGAAATAGAAACAGGTGTTGACAAATGCCACATAGGTTTCCTGGACACCCATGGGCTTGTACCAAAAAAAGGAATCACCTCCTTTTATATATATATATATATACATATTAAGAAAAGTAAAAATTCGCTAAAAGTCCTTGATTAAAAAATTAATTGGCTATTGGTATCAGGAACCTGTGGTCCTTTAGGAGAAATACATATGTAGAGAAAATGACGAAAATGCACACAATGGAAGCTCATTTGCAATTTTTAGAAGGTTATTTGCAATTCATAAACAGTCATTTGCAATTCATAGAAGATCACTTGCATTTGCAGTTGAAAGAATGTCACTTGCATTTTAACTTAATTTGCACACCACAGAAGTTCAGTTACAATTCCTGAAAGCTTAGTTGCAATTTATAAAAGGTCATTTGCACTTACACTTTAACTTAATTTTTACATAACGGAAGGTCATTTGCAATTTGTGAAAGTTCACTTACGTTTTGACTTTATTTGCACACCACGAAAACTCAGTTGCAATTCCTAAAAAGTTTATTTGCAATTCGTGAAAGGTCAATTGCAATTCGTGGTTCGCCTTATATTCTACCTATCTGCCGTAGTTCACCTTCATCTCCTTCTTCGTCTCCCTCCATCACCAAATATCTCATGACTTGCCACTATGCAAGATCTATTATTTTTCTTTTTGAAATCTACTATCTTACCTAACTTATAAACTGATATATAATCTAATGATACATGACATATGACATGATTAAATAATTTATTTAACTTTCTATGACTTTCTAATTCAGTTATATTCTTAAAGACATACAAATTATTTTCATTTTTGTATGCATTTCAAATTATCTCCCACAACATTTTTAATTTATTTGGGAATAGAAAAGATATCAAACATCCCTAAATAGAAAAGAATTTTGATCATTTCAGATGCACGGTGTGTGTGTGTGTGTGTTTAAAGAAGAGAATGATACACAATAAAAATAGGGCAAAAGATACCTAAATACCTTGTGAATTTTCAAAACTCATAAAAGTCTATTAACACTTATGAAGGATAGAGAGGGGATTGAGGGGGAATCTGAGATTTTTATGTTTGTGGAAAATGACTAAAATGCCCCTCAAATTAAAACTCACCCTCTTTCTCCCTCTCCCTCTCTCCTTCCTTGACTCCTCTCCCTCTCTTCCTCTTCCTGATCTCGTTCACTGCTATTTCTTTTCCTCTTCCCTTGACATCAGTGGGTTTAACTCATTAAATTGATCTTGATATTTTGTCTTCTTCATAGATCTTCTATCAGATTGGTCTTTTTGTTTTGTTTTTTCCCATATGGTTAATTGTTCTTCCTAGATCATCACTTGGGATTTTTTTAAATTGTTTATAGACTCCAATGATAAAAGGAGGAGGTTTATTTTGTCCAGAGTAATTTTTTTCTTTTAGTTTTGTTAATTGTTGATCTAGGTTTGACTTTTTTTTCAAAGTCAGAATCATAAGAGCCTTGGATGGGTTGTCGTTCTAGTGGTGTATGCGCATGTTTCTGGGTGAAATGGGTGATCCTCGGATGGTGGAGAGAGAAACTCACAGAGAGAAAAACCATTACTGATTTTGTCAGTACCTAATGATTATTTCAAAACCATTACAATTTTTGTTAACATCATTAATGGTTTAGTCAATCTCATTACTCAATTAGCTATAGCGCAAAACTCTTAGCCAATTATTTCACACATTTTGTTAGTACTTATTGATTTTTTCAAAACCATTATGAATTTTGTCAAAACATTAATGTTTTTAGTCAATTCTATTACTTAATTGGTTATAGCCCACAATTCTTGGCCAATCATTTCAGACATTTTGTCAGTACTATTGATTTTGTCAATACCATTATGACTTTTGTCAAAAACATTAATGTTTTAGTCAATCCTATTACTAAGTTGGTCATAGCTCAAAACTCTTGACCAATCCTTTCACACATTTTGTCAATACTTATTGATTTTGTCAAAATCATTATTGTTTTAGTCAATTCCATTATTCAATTGGTTACAGCCCACAACCCTTGGCCAATCATTTCACACATTTTATCAGTACTTATTGATTTTGTCAAAAATATTATGATTTTTGTCAAAAACATTACTGTTTTAGCCAATCCCATTACTCAATTGGTCTTTAAGTGAGTCTTAATGGCATTTTGGTCTTTAAACCAAAATATAAAAAACTCAGATTATGCAGTAACAACCACAAATGAGTTTTACATCTTTGTGGTATGTTTAGCTTCCATAGTTTAGACCATTCGGATGTGACTGGGACTTGTGCATTCAAGAGCAAGCTACATGCTGACTTCATTGAGATTGGCCGCTACATGCTTGTTTCCATCTAGCCCGATTCCAACCTTTGTTGGCAACAAACTCAACTCTTTCCTGAACTTTGTCCCATGTGGCATTGATTCTACTCCAAACCCTAGAACTAGTGCATTCCTTATCAACTGTTGGCAGTAAGTCGTCCCTACACCGATATTTGCCACGAACCACCCTAACCCATAAGGCATCCGGATCAGCAATCAATCTCTATCCAATCTTCATCATGAAAGCTTGGTTATGTAAAGCATGAGTGCCTCAATCCAAGTCCTCCTTGTGCCTTCGTAGTACGTACTTTATCCCATGCAACTAAATGGGTCTTCTTTTTCTTAGTCGTAGATCCCTATAAAAATTTGCGTGCACTCTTAACAATCTCATCACAACATGTCGCCGGTACGAGAGATGCCTGCATTACGTGATTAATTAGGCATAGCCAACCTATATCATTCAACAACAAAATAATGAGAATATACCAACCTATGGTAGGTTGTACCTGTTACGATTTTGGTATCATATGGAACACCTTTATTTGGAATTTTGCCAATAAAAAAAATTTAATGTGCAAAATTTATTTATGAAAATAAGTCATACTTCAACGTCTCCCTCTAGTTTCCTCTCACTTACTATATCAATATTATTACAATTTTAAATAATAAGAATACGTATAAATAAATTTAATGTACACAATTCAGAAGTGCGGTGAGACAGCCATAGAAGATAACAAATAAAAAGATATAAAATATTTTAAGCTGAAGTATACATTTGGTCCTTAAAATATGGATGATGTTTTAATTTAGTCATTTAGCTTTAAAAAGTGTATTTTTGGTCATTTGAAGTTAACACTTTCAAATTCACTATGAAAAATGCTGAGTCGGCAATTTTAAATTGCCAATTCTTCAAGTTTAAAATACTGACATGCTTTCATGAAGATTGATTTTAAAATTAAAATATAAAATTAATTATATTAAATAATTAAATTTTGGACATGTCAACAGTTTAAATTTGTTGACTTATAATTTTTCATTAGTGAAGTTAATGTTGTTAACTTGACAGGACTAAAATCACGTTTTTTAAAGTGAAAGTATTAAAATAGAATCTCATATAAACTTAAATAACCAAATTTATACTTTAGCCAATATTTTAATAAATATCCATTCAGATTAATTTCTCTATATATATATTTGTTATTTAATTAATATAATAATATTGTTATAATATATTAAGGATCTGTTTGGTTCAAAGGGAGGGGATGGAATGGGAGGGAATGGAGAGGAGGGGTAAAGGATTATCTTGTTTGGTTTGGTTTGGTTGGAGGGGAAGGAAGAGGAGGGATGTTTAATGATCTTTTGTTTGGTTTAAGAGGGGATGGGAAGGTAGATAAAAACTAATTTATCATTTTACCCTTATATGTTAGATTATTTTTCACTTATATAAATTAATTTACACCTTAATTTAAATTACACAATTTATGAAAATTCACTCTCATCTCAACTTATTGTTAATATGTATATAAAAACTTATATGATGATATTTGTTTATCTCTTATTGATATGATAATATATTTTTAAAAATCAAATTAACATATTTTACGTTTGAATCACAAAGTTTAACTTTACTAATGGATTTATTAAATAAGCTCAGCTCTATAAGACTATAATTGTAGTCAGTGGTTGGAAAATAAATTGCAACCAATTGATCACCATCAACGAACTTAGTTAATCATTTATAAAAATTTGAACAAGATACAGCTAAAAAAAGGAAGAAGTGAGTATTTGGGGCCTTGAAAAATGAATAAGGCTAGGACCCAACAGCATCCTTGTGAGACGAGAAGATACCATATTCCTTGATGATCATATAAGAAGTGAGTGGCTTGAGATAGCTCGAAGAGTGAGGTGTCAATGTATGAAAGCAGCCAAAGGTTGAGACTGATGATTGTGATGGAGATGCTCCTGAGTTGGTATCGTTTTCTGGGTTGGGATGGGCGAAAACAATGTGGACTGGCAAGGCGAGCGGTTCTGCATCTGTGAGTGGAGTTTCTTTTGATTTTTTGAACGGGCAGAGATGGGATATACAAAATAGAAGGGGGACAAATTGGTCACAAAATTTAGCTCCCCTCCAAAAAAAACCCCAATTTGGAGGGGATTAAAATAAGGGGAAGGAAGGGGAGAGAGAAGCAAATTTTAGCTTCCCTTCCCTCCAAAATTTCATACCAAACAAGAGGAGGGGCTAATTTTTCCTCCCCTCCCCTCCCCTTCCCTCCAACCAAACAAGCCCTAAAGGAATTAGGGTTTTTAGAATTGAAAGGGTTGCAAGGAAACAAAAAGAAATAATTTTTTAAAAGGAAAAAAAAGACATTTTAACACTTATCTAATATACATATGATTATCATAAAATTATTAATTTATACATATGCTAAGTAGGATGTTACGTAGGATGTCATGTTATCTTCATTAATATGAGGTGACAGTTTTTGACTTTTTATTAATAAATTAACAGCAGGATGCTTGATGTGAAAAATTAAAACGTCAAGAGATTTAAACTTTAAAACATTAATGGGTCATATATAACTGATTCGAAGTTTAGGGGGAGTTTTTTAGATTTTAGCCTTTAGTAATAGGAAGGAAGTTGAGAGGAAGCTAAGCTGGAAAAAAATGAAAATTGTACTTCTCTTGTTTTTAATGTTTGACCTTATTAGAGAACTAATGTTGGTATCAAATTTAAGACGCTTTTTTATTTTTTCAATTTCCCCGGTTGACTTAGTGACATTCCCTCAATAACAATGAAGTAGGAAAGGGAGAATGAGAATTAAAAAATATAATTAGAGTGTTTTAGAAAAAATATATCATACTAATTAACTTAACTAATATCATTAATCAATTAAGTAGGTCTTACATTAAAAAGCCATTTGAGTATGTTTTTTTTTAAAAATTGTATGAGGGTTTTCTTTTGGGAAAATTCCAGAAAACTACAAACAAAAATAGAAAAGGACAGAAAGGTTGGGTGAAAATAACAAATTCCAAATCAGTGAGGTATGAGGAATCTGACATTTAAAATGTTAACAAAATGACCTAAATACCTTATAAAAAGAGAACTAAAGACACGAGCGGCATATAGATCAGAGAGTGACGGAGAGTGGGTGAAAAAGGAAGAGACACGAGGCAAAACAAAACAAAAAGGAGGAGACAGGAGCTCGGGTGGAGGGAAACGAGGAGACACGAGCGGGGGCTGAGGTAAACGAGGAGACACGAGCTCGGGCTGATGGTGGGGTGGGGGACGTGGGGTGGCGCGGCGAAGCCAGACGAAGGTCCGGCGAGTGTGGGGTGTGGGAAGGCGGAGTGGAGCGGTGTGGCGCGGCGAGACGAAGGTCGGGCGAGTGTGGGGTTTAGGAAGGCGGAGCGGCTCTGGGCAGTGCGGCGAGGCTAAAGTCCGGCGAGGGTGGGTTGTGGGAAGGTAGGGTGGAGCCCCTCTGCAGTTCGTTATTTTCTCACTTATTATTGCTTTTGGCGAGTGTGGGGTTTGGGAAGGCAGAGCGGCACAGCGTGGTGCGGCGAGGCTAAAGTCCTGCGAGGGTGGGGTGTAGGAAGGTAGGGTGGAGCCCCTCTGCAGTTCGTTATTTTGTCACTTATTATTGCTTTTGCTCTCATGCGACTGTGTTATGATTTTGGCATTTGCATTGTTCATTATTTTCTCACTTATTTTGCTTTTTCTTTCATGCAACTGTGCTATGATTTTGGCATTTGCAGTGTTCGTTATTTTAACTGTACTTTATTGTTTGGGTGCCATAAGCAGATTATCACCATACCTCTCTTGCAAAGCTACCCTTTCATATCATTGTTTTCTGGCTTCACACTGAATTTATTGATAACGAGTGCTTCTGTCCTCAAGCTTTATCTCTCTGTTAGTACATTTGTTTTTCTAATCTTACAAAGTAAAGTAGTAATAATGAGGGGTTGAGTGTAGGTAGAAAAGCTGAAATGGATTATTTTTTTAAGTATCTTCCTTGTGTTAAATGTGACTAGTAGCAATTCTGTGTTGTTGTCCCTATAGTTCAATCATTAGAGTAAATTAGTGTTTGTTTGCCTCCTTTTTTAAATAATCACTTTTTGTGTTTTACAAGACAAAACTACTCTCACTTATTTAAGCCTACAACCAATTTAAATGCTGAAAACATAAAACTCCATCTCCTTCATGCATTATGAGCTTGCCTAATTGTAATGTTTTTTGTTTTTGGTTGGACCCAGCAAACCATTATTACTGGAACGTTGCTTCTTTAAAACAAGGCAGTGGTAATTGTTTTTTAGAGATTATCAGTTTTGCATTGAGCTAATATTTGCTTGGTTCATTGACTCTCACAAGTAGATTTTTATATTTTACATGTTCATATGTTGATTTTTTTTATTAATAGTGAGAGAGATGTTGTTAATAAAGAAGCTGATGTTATTAATAGTGAGAGAGATGTTGTTTTCAGGCATAACAAAGAACTTCAAAATTTTGATTGAAAACTGTAGGCTTTGAAGTTATTCCTATAGTGACAGAAATATAAATTAGATCGATGGCCACGAGGTTTGAATGTGTTTATGAATATGACTAATTTGATTGAGTGTAACATTGTAGAGGTTTATATTCTCATGCATAGAGAGTTGATTAGATTGTATAATTGGATACATGTTTGGTTTAGGGTCTATTTTGTTAAGGCCCTTGTACTTAGATGTTGAAAGTTGTTTTGCAGCAGAACATGGTGGTTGAAGGAGGGCAGGAGGGGGGAGGAGAAAGGCAAAACGTTGGTGGAGAAGGCCATGAGATTGTTGAAGAAGGGCATAAGGTTGTGGGAGAAGGGCAGAATTTAGATGAACAAGGGAACAAGGAGGTGGGAAAAGGGGAGACAACTAAAGGATTGAAAAATGGCCTGGTGTTGTTTAAAATAGAGTTTTTCAATAAATTGAAGGGGAAAAAAGCTGATAAATGTGTTCTACCCTTCAATGATGCGCTACAAGCATGGAGAGCATTGAGTGACCAAGAGAGAAAGTAATATTGTGAGAAGGCAAAATATACTCAGAATGAAGAGAAATCAATAATGGAGAAGAAGAGTACGAAGAGGAAAATACCGTTTATCACACGTTCCTCAATCCGGCAATTCAAGCAATTGGCTGACTTCATAAGCAAAGACACAAGTTGAAGGATAGGGTTGAGGGATTAGGTTTCAGCAAGTTGCTTGAGGTTGGAGGTTGCAATCGGTTACCGAAAGATCTTATTGCGTCAATGCTCCGGTCATATGATCCACCAACTCACCAATTCTGAATTAGGGGCAAGACAAGGGAAATTTTAGCAGTTGATGTGTAGCAGTTACTTGGTATCCCGCACGAAGGTGAACTTATTTGTGCTAATGTGGATGATGATGACCCAGTGTACACAAAGCTAAAGAGTGAGTATTTAAGACGCCTATATAACAAGATTTTTTAGGCCATTATGGGGGGAGAGAATGATAATTTCGAGTTTTTGTTCATGTTGTACACACTTGGAACGTTTCTATCTCCCACTGCAAGCCCAAAGGTCAATTATTGGTTACTGAGGGTGATGAGTGCGACCATAAAGGGCTTTCAGAAATTTGATTGGGCGACCTTCATAATTCAAGAGTTGTGGAAAGAGATGGAAGACTATGTTAGAGCTGTTAGGAAGAAGAAGACTACCAACACGAATGTCGGTGGATGCATGTACTTATTGTTGGTACGTATTTATATTTTTTTTCCAATTTATATGCTTCAATTGCCAATTGTTGTAGTTGATAATATATGATTGAATGTGCAGGTATATTTCCGTGAGCACTTCGTAATGGTGACAACTGAGAGACACCAATATGGCGATGCTATTAAGTATTGGACTGATGAGAGATTAAAAGAAATGGTTAAATTAGAAAGGGAAAGCAATATGGGCATACTATTTGGAGGAACGGCCTCCCAAAAATATGTGCAACCAGAGGACAACATAGGAATTGACCATTTAGACTAGGTATGTGTATCTAACTTCCCGTAGTTGTACGTTACAAACAAATTCATAACGTTGACATTTCATTTGTCGTGATTAGGACCTGACAGATATGAATAGAAGATTGACAAGGGTCATTGCTGAGGAGTTGATAAAAGTCCAAGTGAAGAGAGGGGGCAGGAAAAGATCGAAGGACAGAAAGATCACAAGAAGAAAATGGAACCTCATGTACACGATAATGATAACATTGTTTCTGTTGAAGGAGAAGAAAATGATGAGGAGGAAGAGAAGGCCTCAGAAAGTGATATTGGTGATTCTCCTATTAGTGTATCAGATAGTGGAGGAAAAGGAGGGGACGTTGTGGTGGGACGAAGAGGTTGGCATGGGTCAAGTGTTGCGCAGATTATATAGGGTTAGAAAAGAGAAGAAAATAGAATCCCCCTATGTTATGCCTAAGGAAATTAAGCGGAAAAAGAAGGAAGTGGATGACAAGGAAAGGTTTTTCCATGTAATTTTCCAGCTCCCTCCAAGCATAGGTGGAGATATGTGAGTGATCGATGTTTGCCTTATTTGTCATTTGTATTTTAGAGCAATTGAATAATGTTTTGTAACATTTGTTTTGTTGTTTCCTTGTTATTGAATGTAATAATAGGGAAATGGTGACCATGTGTGACGAATATGTCACTCGAGAAGAGTTATACTCTTTAGGTGAAATTCATAAGGTGAAAAATTGGGTAAGTAAGACCAAATCTAGATGATATGCTATATATTGTTGAGTAAATGGCCAATGTTTGATTATGTCATTCTGGACTGCAGGTGGTGTCGCTTGTTTGCAAGACTTTGATGGCATATATGAAGGAACAAGGAGTTATTAAGAGGCACATTTTTTATGCCGACTTTATGGTCAGTATATTATGAGGAAATCAGGGGTTGTTCTTTTTTTTATTGATACTAATATATATATTTTGTAGACGCTCGTTGTCGGCAAAGGTAAGAATTGGAGACCGTCAGATTACAAGGGTCACTTACTGCCGGAGCGAATAGGCTACAATATAGCGGATTGTGAATTGGTTATTGGCCTTGTACTTGTGCGTGAACATTGGTTTTGTGTTGCCTTAGAGCCGAAAACCATGAATTTCTTTGTTCTGGACTCTATGCAACCGACAGTTGTGACAAAAAAAAAGCATATTTGAAAACCCCCAAGTCTACGCAGTGGAGACATGTGTACTGTGCTTTATCACTGACCGTTTCCTTTCATTTAATATGTACAGATCACAACTCCACTGATGTTATTGTTTTTTTCCGGTTCAGCGGGACAGGTTTCATGATATAGTTCAATTTGTTAGTCACAATCGACATGGCAAGAATCCAAAGGCTGATATCATTCGGGCGCCTATACCACAGCAAAATAATCTGTATGTCTTACCTTATCTGCTGTGTATCACACTTTGACTTTTTTTCACTTGTGTTACCAAGGAAGTGATTGTTGTTTGCAATTGTAGGAAAGACTGTGGTGTCCACGTGTTGATATGGTTGTTTCAATAGAGTCCAAATGTGACACTCGATTACACAAATGTATGTACTTTTGCATATGCACTTTACATGTGCACTTAACTTTTCATGTGCACTTTACTTTTCATGAAAATATTCTCTACTTTTGATGCGTACTTTATTTTCTGTAGGATCAAGTTACACAGTACAAGAAGGATATTTTATGGTGGCTGGTGAATCATCCTCGAAATTCATCTCGAGTTGATGTTTTTAGTCTGTTGGCAAAGCCACTGACTAAACGACAACGATTGACACAGTAGACTTTAGTGATATTGTCTGCCACAATAGGAACATGTTGGCATCCTCTTTTTTGTTACGGGCAACATTATTTTGTGAAAAGCATGCTAGTTGTGTGCATATGTTGTGCCTTTTTGTCGCTCAGTTTGTACGTTACTTTGCCGCTATTGAAAGTAGAATATGATGCGTGTCGCATGTTTGTTCATTATTTGAGTTTACTGTCCAACCTGATATACATTTTTTATTCACACCAGCAATCCGTACATTAACAGCGCAAACCTCTAAAATAACATCACATGTTGTATTTACAACTCTGCCTGCTATTAATATCATTACATTCATTATTAACGACTAGGCCTCGTCTATTAACAGCTTCGAATGAACAGGTTAGGACATCGAATGAACAAGTTAGGACGGCGTCATGTAAATTGGAAACACAACTTGTATCCACGTAATAACATCTTTACTTTCACTAGTAATGACTATGCCTCGTCTATTGACATCTTCAAATGAACAAGTTAGGACGACGTCATGTAGATGGGAAAACACAACTTGTGTCCGCGTAATAACATCTTTACTTTCGCTAGTAACGACTATGCCTCGTCTATTAACATCTTCGAATGAACAAGTTAGGACGACGTCATGTAGATGGGAAAACACAACTTGCGTCCGCGTAATAACATCTTTACTTTCGCTAGTAACGACTAGGCATCGTCTATTAACATCTTCAAATGACTAAGTTAGGACGGCGTCATGTAGATGGGAAAACACAACTTGTGTCCGCGTAATAACATCTTTACTTTTGATAGTAACGACTAGGCATCGTCTATTAACATCTTCGAATGAACAGGTTAGGACGGCGTCATGTAGATGGGAAAACACGACTTGTGTCCGTGTAATAACATCTTTACTTTTGTTAGTAACGACTAGGCATCGTCTATTAACATCTTCGAATGAACAAGTTAGGATGGCATCATGTAGATGGGAAAACACGACTTGTGTCTGCGTAATAACATCTTTACTTTCGCTAGTAACGACTAGGCATCGTCTATTAACATCTTCAATGAACAAGTTAGGACAGCGTTATGTAGATGGGAAAACACGGCTTGTGTCCACGTAATAACATCTTTACTTTCGCTAGTAACGACTATGCCTCGTCTATTAACATCTTCAAACGAACAAGAACGTTGTCATGTTGATGGGAGAACATAACATCTATCCACGTAATAACATTATTCTTTTCTTTATTAACAACATTATGTTCATTTTTAACAACATTATTTCATTCATTAACATCTGCCCAACAAGAAATGTGAACTTTTTAGCGTCGCTGCCTTAATGCAACACCTTTCACATCTTCCATTCACACGGACAACAGAAGACATGTGTACGAACAAGTTTGCAAAAAAAGATGTTACCAGCGTAATAACACTATGTGCCTCTATAATAACCAATGTTATCTGACCCGGACCGGACCGGCCGAACCGGCGACCCGGGCACTAAACCGGTCCGGGTCAAATTTTTTTTATTTTTTTTAAAATCTTTTTTTTTTAATTTTTCCTTTAGAATTTCATACTATAAGCCTAAAATATTCCATTTCTCACCGGTTTGGTCCCGGTTTAGCTCCGGTTTGACTCCGGTCTGACCCACTGACCCTTGACCCAGTACCCTGACCGGTTCACTGACCAGTCCGGGTTTAATTACCTTGATAATAACAACATGGTTATGTTGATTAACACCTTCATATATGTATAGTTCCTGTCAGATCACAATCTGCATAATTACATTCAGCAACCATTTAAAGGCCAAAAAAGAGTTACACACTGCCCCTTGTACACATTGACATATTTCATGATAAGGGAACATTAACTGTGGAGTAGTACATAATGTTTCCTTGTCACAAACATTGGATTACATCAAACACTAATTACAGTAACTACCTACTGGAGTACACAACTGACAGCAACCCATCTCCCAAAAAAACCATGAGTGGGTTGACAACAACTTTACAAAAACATAATCAAAAAGTTTCATTTCACAATATTGCAACTCCTTCATGTTGCCAATTTCACTTCATCCAATATCTGCTTGGGTTTGCATTTTTGCATGTCCTTCTAGTGTGACCGGATTCATGGAAACTTGCACAGTGGTATATCTTCTTGTTTTGGAATTGTGATTCATGCCTTTTGGTTTTTGGCCTACTGTTAACCTCATAAAATTCTTGTCAGAATTGCACATTTCATCCTATTTTTCCCACACTTTGAGTATATTAGTGGGCATCTGGGAGTGCTAAAGTTGATGAAATGTGTTTTATTCATGCTGGGCACAAAAATAATATAAATGTGGATGAAATATATTGCTAACTGCTATGATTATTCAACTGTGATTGTTTGTGAGTTCTTTGTGTTGAAAGGATACAGATTCAGTCATAGCTGGACCAGAAAAAGCCAAATTCAATGAGAAGGAGGTGAAAGGAAGTTGAAGCCATCAACCATGCCAAAGAAAGGCAAGAAGGGATGAGAACAGAGCATAAAAAGAGAGGAAGTTGAACTTCAGAGATGACTGGCCGCGGCCAACCTATCCATGGGCCGCGGCCAAGCATCCATGGGCCGTGGCCAACATTAGGTCAGACAGTCACTAGCCGCGGCCCACAGATTGCTTGGCCGCGGCCAACCCCTGAAAATGCTGTTATGCGTTTTGTCACCTGGGAACTATAAAAGCGAAAACTAGAGGCTGAAGACAAAGATCCAGATTAGGAAAGACCTATGAGGCGACTGAGAACATCCTCTAAACTTGGGTGTGCTTGAAATCAAGGAGAATCACAGAGAGATTGAGGATTTGTAGAGATTTCAGCTCAGATTCTCTGGTTTTTCTGTATTCCTTCCATTTCTTCTTTGTAATTCTGATATGGTTGTAATGAGAGCTTATGTCTGTGAATCATTTGTGAACATGGATAGCTAGAGTCCTTTTCTAGGATTGTTTCTGATCCTTTGTATGGATTAAACTTATTTCCTTTCTACTCTAAGTATCTAATGGCATATATATGTTGATTTCATTTCATTTTTACTGCTGTATGTGACTGGCCATCACTGTGGATGATGTGTTCAATTAAATTAAGCTTGAGAGAGTTAATTTAATTGTTGAACTGGAGTGAAATCATGCTAGACTTGAAGTTTACAACTAAATGGATGGTTTGTTAGTAACATAAAGATATAGTTATTAACCTAGCATTGTGAAATTAATATTGGTATGTAATGAATATCTTCTCTTAGCTGTAGCAAGAGATTGTGCATGCTAATAGAAGATATGCAACTGGTTATGACTTGAGAGAGCTTAATCGTATGCTTGGGATTCTTAAACTGACATATATATACCCCATGAAAAGGATCTTTGGAGAGGAAAAGAAGTAAGTTTATGAAATACTAAGGACATGAACAATCCTAGGCTTATTATACTTGATTGAAGTCATACAACTCAGAGTTTTGTTCAGCAAATTTTAGCTTTACAAATATATCTTTTGAAATTCCTTTTTCCACACACAACAATATGTTTTGGCTCAACTTAATCGAATTCACCAAACCTATTGCTTGACTAATTTGTTACTCAAATCCTTGAGGGAATGATCTTTACTTATCACTTTATTACTTGACGCGATCCGTGCACTTGTGGAGGCGAACAAGTTTTTGGCGCCGTTGCCGGGGATTGGTTTAACAAATCTTTTAGTTGACCTTAGGCTTGTGATAGTAGATTTCGCTTGGGTTTTTAGTTAGGTTTATAATTTTTCTTTCACTATTTTTAGAATTAATTTTGTTTGTTTTAGTTTGATACTTGCTGGTTTGTGTCTTTTGTAGGTATCATCTCAGTACATGCAACATTTACACTTCGACGGATTGATAGTGGTACTTGACGGATTACCGCGTATCGAAGAAGAAATTGAATCAGCAGCAGAATTTGAGTTAGAGACAACTGAATCTGAATCTGAAGCGGAATCTGAAGTTGAAACTGAAGCTGAAACAATGGTGGATGAATATGATAGAGCTACCGTCAATGACTTCGCCAGCCGGAATATGCGAGGTATTCAATCATGCATTCGAATGCCGGAGCTGCAAGCACACACTTTTGAGATCAAGCCGGTCATGATCACAATGTTGCAAATGCATGGTTTGTACCATGGTCTCTACAATAAAGACGCCAACAAGCATTTGATGTACTTCTTGGAGGTGTGTGATTCCTTCAGGCAGAATGGAGTACCCCAAGATGTGCTGAGGTTGAGGCTATTCCCTCTCTCTCTACAAGGGAAAGCTAGAGATTGGTTTAACAATCTCCCGGAAGGATCCATAACTTCTTGGGATGATCTTGAAGCAAAATTTAGAGCTCGATTTTTCTCAGATGATAAATCAGTGGAAGCAAGGGACGAATTTCTAAGTTTTAAACAACAGCCGGATGAACATCTGTATGCCGCTTGGGAAAGATACAAGATGTTAATAAAGTAATGCCCTAATCATGGGGTGGACAAGTGGGTAGTGATCCAAATTTTCTGCACGCGATTGAATCCTCAATCTAAGGCAATGGTGGACTCTATGACTAATAGAGGTTACCGGAATGTGCCTATCAATAAAGTGTTTAGACTTTTGGATCAATTTTCTACAAACAACACCCAAGGCAATAATAGAAGGACTACCCCAGCCCTGCCCAACACAAAAGAAGACTCTTCTTCACAAATTGCCACAATCTTATCCGCGCTGAACAAGCGTTTTGATGTCTTAGAGTCTCAAATACATAAGGGCACTTCTCGTGGTGTGCATTCTGTTCAATCTACTCTGATTGTATGTGAGCAATGCAATGACGTCCACATGCCTGATAATTGCCCCCTCTACATGGGCACTGAATCTGTCAACTATATGGGCAAATTTCAACCTTCTCAAGGTAATCCATACTCACAAACTTACAACCGTGCTTGGAGAGCTCATCCCAACTTTTCTTGGAGTCAAGGTAACACCTTGAACCCCCCACACGAGTCTACTTCTGGCACCAAGCCGGTTCCTCCACCAAGTTTTCCATTGCCATCAAGGCAAGCTCCTGTAAAAGAAGAATCTAAGATGGACAAGATGTTGGCCTAGATCTCATCAGAGGTGGAATCTTCAAGGGGTGAGAGTAAGGCTACCTTTTCTCTTCATGAATCTTCTATTAAGAACCTTGAAGTTCAAGTGGGATAATTAGCAATACAAGTAAATGCCATGGCTCAAAATGGTCTCCCAAGTGATACCATCCCTAATCCAAAGTGGGGTGGAAAAGAAGAATGTAAGGCCATTCATTTAAGAAGTGGTAAGGTGCTTCCGAACATGCCTAACTTGAGCACAACTGGACCAAAGAAAGATGAGCAAGAGGACATTGAGATTGAAGAGGAAGAAGTCATGACTCAAGAAAATGTGGTGGAAGACGATGAAACTAAGAAGAGAAAGCAAACTGAAGGAGGGCTGGATGATGTTGGCAAGAGTAAGAAGAGGGAACAAGAGTTGAATAATGAGAAGAAGAGCAAGCCAACCACTTCCACTATCATGCCTCCACTACCCTTCCCTCAAAGATTCAAGAAGAAGGAGGAAGATGCATAATTCAAAAAGTTTGTGAACATGTTTAAGCAACTACATGTAAACATTCCATTTGCCGAAGCTTTAGAGGGTATGCCTAAATATGCCAAGTTCCTAAAGGATGTGTTGTCCAAGAAAAGATGATTTAATGAATTTGAAACTGTGGCATTAACCGAAGAATGTAGTGCAGTAATCCAAAGGAAGTTACCCACCAAGCTGAAGGATCCAGGAAGTTTCTATATTCCTTGCAAGATTGGAACAAACTTCAATGGTAAAGCCCTATGTGACTTAGGTGCTAGCATCAACTTGATGCCTTTAGCCGTTTTTAACCAACTGGGGTTAGGAGAGCCAAGGCCTACCACAGTAACCCTTCTATTTGCTGATCGGAGTATTTCTAAACCTAGAGGAATCATTGAAGATGTCCTAGTGAAAGTAGACAAGTTCATCTTCCCAGCAGACTTCGTGGTGCTTGATTGTGAGGTTGATTGGAAGATGCCGCTCATTCTAGGCCGTCCTTTCTTAGCTACAGCAAGGACCCTTATTGATGTGGAGAAGGGCGAAATCACTTTGAGGGTGGACGATGAAAAAGTGATCTTTAACATGCCCAAAGCCTTGAAGTTCCATGATGATTCAGCTCAATGCTCATTTGTTGATATATTGGACTTGCTTGTTCCTTAAGAGTCATATGCTCCTATGATAAAAGATCCTTTAGAGGCATTTCTAATTAGGGAGAAAAGCTTGGATGAATTGGATGAAGAAGCTGTGGAAAACCTTTTTCGGATAGAAGCATTCCCTCACTCAAGACAGAGGAATTTTGAGCCACTTGAGTACTCCTTTAAAGCCCTCTATTGAAATTCCACCAGCTCTTGAATTAAAGCCTTTACCGTCTCATCTCAAGTATGCCTACTTGGGGGATGCCAACACTTTACCGGTGATTGTCTCTTTCGATCTTTCTAAATTACAAGAAGAGAAGCTCCTACGAGTTTTAAGAGAGCACAAGCAGGCCATAGGTTAGACAATAGCGGATATTAAGGGAATAAGCCCCTCGACGTGTATGCACAAAATTTTGTTAGAAGATGATCATAAAATGTCTATTAAGCATCAAAGGCACTTGAATCCAATCATGAAAGAAGTAGTCAAGAAAGAAATCCTTAAATGGCTCTCTGCTGGAATTGTGTACCCTATCTCTAAAAGTTTATGGGTGAGCCCAGTCCAATGTGTCCCTAAGAAGGGTGGCATGACTGTAGTGGCTAACACCCAAAATGAATTAATTCCCACTCGCACGATGACTGGTTGGCGGGTGTGTATGGATTATCGGAAGCTCAACACTGCTACGAGAAAGGATCATTTCCCTTTGCCTTTTATAGATCAAATGATAGATAAGCTAGCAGGTCAAGAGTTCTTTTGCTTCCTTGATGGATATTCCGGTTACAACCAAATTGCCATAGCCCAAGAAGACCAAGAGAAGACAACCTTTACTTGTCCATATGGCACTTTTGCTTTCAGAAGAATGCCCTTTAGACTATGCAATGCGCCGGCCACATTTCAACGGTGCATGATGTCCATTTTTGTTGATATGATTGAGAAGACCATTGAAGTATTCATGGACGATTTCTCTATCTTTGGTCCATCTTTTGACTTGTGCTTGGAGAATTTAGATGCGGTGCTTAAAAGATGTGAAGAGGCAAACTTGATTCTCAATTGGGAGAAATGTCACTTCATGGTGCAAGAAGGCATTGTACTTGGCCATAGGGTATCCAAGAAAGGGTTGGAAGTAGATAGGGCTAAAATTGCTATTATTGAGCAATTACCAACGCCTACTAATGTAAAAGGTATCCAAAGCTTTCTTGGACATGCCGGGTTCTACCAGAGATTTATCAAGGATTTCTCAAAAATTTCCAAACCCCTTTCTAAGCTATTGGAGAAAGATGTGGAATTCAAGTTTGATGATAAGTGTCTACAAGCTTTTGAAGAGTTAAAGAAGCGTCTCATTTCAGCTCCTATCCTAGTGGCTCCAGATTGGGTCTTACCTTTTATTATCATGGCTGATGCGCGTGATTACGCCGTTGGTGCTGTTCTTGGGCAAAAGGCAGGGAAACTCTTCCACCCTATATATTATGCTAGTAAAACTCTTGATTGTGCCCAACTCAATTATACCACCACTGAAAAGGAGTTACTTGCCATAGTCTATGCATGTGAGAAGTTTTGACCATATATTGTGGGTACTAAGGTTACTGTCTACACTGATCATTCAGCTCTAAAGTACCTACTCACCAAGAAGGATTCTAAGGCTAGACTAATTCGCTGGGTGCTCTTACTTCAAGAGTTTGACTTGAACATCATTGACAGAAAAGGTACAGAGAATCAAGTAGCTGACCACTTGTCAAGGTTGAGTACCGAGACTCAACTTGATAACTCTGACATGATCCATGCATCATTTCTGGATGAACAACTATTCTTCGTTGATCATTCATCCACACCATGGTTTGCCGATTTTGTAAATTACTTGGTTTGTGGAGTGTTACCTCCAGAGTTCAACTCTAATCAAAAGCGTAAATTTTTGCATAAAGTGAAGAAGTACTTTTGGGATGAACCTTACTTATTCAAGAGGTGCCCCGACCAACTCATTCGAAGGTGTATCCCAGAAAATGAACAAGAGTGCATTCTGCATTGTTGCCATTCATCTGAGTATGGTGGCCATTTTAGAGGAGAGAAAACCATTGTAAAAGTCATTCAGAGTGGGTTTTATTAGCCTTCTCTATTTAAATATGCATATGCATTTTTCCTCCAATGTGATCGGTATCAGAGAGTGGGGAACATATCTAGAAGGAATGAGATGCCACTGAATATCATGCTAGAGTTGAACTCTTTGATGTTTGGGGGATTGATTTTATGGGTCCGTTTCCTAAGTCTTTCAACAATGAATATATTTTAGTTGGAGTGGATTATGTATCAAAAAGGGTAGAAGCTATGGCATGTGTGACTAATGATGCCAAGACGATGCTGAAATTCCTCAAGAAACACATCATCACAAGGTTTGGCACGTCAAGAGCAATTATCAGTGATGGTGGATCACACTTCTGCAATCATCAATTTCAAGCTTTGATAAAGAAATATGGTGTTAGACATAAAGTAGCATTGCCCTACCACCCCCAAACAAATGGCCAAGCTGAGATTTCCAATCGGGAGATCAAGAACATTCTTAAGAAGATGGTGAATACTACTAGGAAGGACTGGTCTTCCAAGTTATATGATGCTCTGTGGGCTTACCTAACGGCTTATAAAACGCCTATTGGTATGTCTCCATATCTATTGGTGTTTGGGAAAGCATGCCATTTGCCGGTGGAATTGGAACATGGAGCCTATTGGGCTATCAAGAAGCTAAATTTTAATCCACAAGCTGTGGGAGAAAAGAGGCCACTTCAACTCAATGAGTTAGAGGAAATCCGCTTAAATCCTTATGAGAGTGCAAGGATTTACAAAGAGAAGACAAAGAGGGACCATGATAGCAAAATCATTCTTAAGAGCTTTGAACCTGGTCAAACTGTTCTTCTTTATAACTTCAAGCTGAAGCTATTTCTAGGAAAGATCAAGTCTCGATGGTCTAGGCCATTCAAGGTGGTTCAAGCATCAAAATATGGTGATGTGGAGCTGGAGAATGAAAAAGGTGAGAAATTCAAGGCTAATGGTCAACGGTTGAAGCATTATTGGGGAGGAGATGTGGATAGGCTGGTATCCACCATCTACTTATCAAATGAAGATTGATCAAAGTGAAGAGTCAAGCTAAAGACTATAAACTAAGCGCTTCTTGGGAGGCAACCCAAGTTCTTAACTTAATCTTTTTAGTTTCTTTGATTTTAGTATAATTTGGTAGATTTACGTTTGGTCTTTTGGTTTTTGTAGGAAGGAAGGAACCCCAAGTTGAGAGCAGCAGAGAGCAAGAGGATTAAAAGGAAAGGTGGTGGCATTTGATTTGGACATGCATATTTCAAGAAAGTTCTTCAATTCTTATGCTATGATTGAACCCACATTCTTGATGACTGTGTTGTGATATGATGGTTGTAGTGTATGTTAGAGAGGCACTGTGCATTATCTTTTGCTAAATCCTGTCAATTTTCTGTTATGCATAGTGACTTCTGAATTAGGAAGGCCTCTTGATCATAAGGATTTGTAGTTGAATGTGTGGTCAATGGTGGTCAATTGTGTAAGAGTCAATGTGGAAACTATGGTGAAAATGGTTCAATTTTGGTATCCTGTATTGAGATGCAGAGGGTGAAAGGTGTAGCCTAACTTCTGTGCCTTTATGTTGCAAACTGATATATGATGAAGCTAGTTGACAAGTGCTGGCCGCGGCCTAAAGCAGCACAGAAGATCATAGGCCACGGCCAACCAACACACAGAAGGATATGGGTCACGGCCAGTGAGGCTCCAGAGAGTTTTGGGCCGCGGCCAGCACTTGCACAGACAGTTTTGGGTCGTGGCCAGCACATGGTGGGCCACGGCCCAGGCGCGACAGCAGGGTTTTTATTTAAAAACCCTGCCAAATCTTTCCTCTTCTCCTTGCACTTTATCTCAGCCGCCGACCCCTTCTCTTCTTCTTCTCCCAGCGTCGCCCCACCCTCCTCAGCCTCTCCCTTCCATTTTGCCCTAAATCTATTGCTCCCACTTCGTTTCCCCTTTAATTTCCCTCCACCCCTTTGTTCTGCTGCTTTCCCCATTACGGATTTGCGTCGTTCCCCACTCATCTGCTGTAGGGGGCAACCTAGGGCACCGAAAGGATCTCTCTCATCTTGGATTCCCCCCACTAATCTATTGATTCTTCCACCATCTGAGGTAAAGAGGTCTCGTTCTCACTCTTTTACTCGCATTAAGGGTAGCGTAGTTCAGTTTAGAATTGGGGATTTAGGCGTAGGCGTGATTAATCTGTCGTAATGGCTGGTTTTGAGGATAATGTACATGATTATGGATTTTTTCTGTCCTTGTGACAGCAATTTATGCATTCAGTTAGCCTTATCTGCCTTTTTCATATACTAAAAATAAATGTAGAAAAACCTGGAATTAAGAATTGAATGTTGCTGCTGTTAGTGTTCATTGCTGTCATTACTGGTTGTAAGCTACTGCCCTGTTATGCTAAGTGTGTGGTAGTGGAAATATGAAGTTGTTTGTGTACTGCATTGATTACTGCTGTAGTAGAATTGTCCATAAAATGCTGTTTTTTTATCTTCTTGTGAAGTTGTCCTGTTTGGAAGTAAAATCCTAGAGCACCTCTGAAAATTGATTTTGGAAGTGAAAGGTTAACTTCATCAAGGCTTGGGCTACTGAACTTAAATTGATATTGTCTTATCCTGCTGAATCTCACTTACTTGACATTACTTAATCAATTGTGTCTTGGAAGTAACTTGTTTGCTGTTTATTGTGATAAATCTGATTAATGTCTGCTGCTCCAATTCTGTCAAGTTCCAGCATTTTGACAAACAATTTGCATTGGGATTGTTGCACTTGAAATTTCATAATACTTGTGATCCCCATTGTGATTTGTTCTTGCTCATTGTCCTGGATTATGTGGTTGCACAAACCATTCCCTCTGTTTTCTGTAGTAAGGATATTTTGTCATTTTGAATTGTTTTTGGCAAATTTCTAATAGTTCGATTATATATTGTGCCTCGCTTTGAAAGTGCAGAATGGTTTAGCGATTGGGGGTATTTTGTGAATTCACTTTGTTTTCCATAGCATGTGTTCACATCCTTCCTATAAGCCACATGTCCCTGCTGAACTTCAATTCCTTCTTTAATCATTAAAATGCTTTACCTTTTGGATAAGATTAGTTGTTTAGGGCACAAGTGGGTAATCTCCATGAAGTAAGGATAGGGGTTAGGCTGGAATTGCGATGAGTGGTATGGTCTTGCTTAGGTTATAAGTTTGGGGGAGGTCCTATGTGTACTATCTGCTTCTGGTGTCAGTATTGAGTGCCTATTTGTTTCTTCATCTGTTTTGGTTTCGCATTGCTCCTTTCTCCAGCCACAATGCCTGCCAAGCGTATTGCTGACCAAACGGGTCCCAGGGCCATCATTGAGGCCAAAGCCAAGATCATTAACCGACCCTTGTTGTAAGAGCGTGAATTCCCGTTCAACGTCTCTTATACTTTTCATGACTTAGCCACCCGCACCTATCGCTTGCAGAGGCTCATGGACCCTAAGGTTGACGGGAATTTGCAGATTGTCCAGGAATTCTATGCCAACGCTTGTGTGAGATCTATTTGGCGGTTTACCCTTAGGGGAGTCGACATTAACTTTACTCTGGCTAGCTTCTGGCAGTTTGCAGGACTCCCGGCTGTTGAGGAATGTAAGTACAAGAAGCTCTTGGATAATGAAGATGACATCCCTGAGGATGAAATTTCTGAATTGCTGGTTTACAACAACATGGTGGCGTGGCAGAGTCAAGGTGGGGCTCAGAAGTATTTACCACGTGCTCTACTATCAGTTGAGGCTCGGGTTTGGTTGCATTTTGGCAAGGACTACTTCTGGCCTTCGTCAAACCGAAATCGACTTACTAGATACCAGGCTCTCCTGATTTACCTTCTTATGAAAAAGGAGCTAGTCGATCTAGGTGCATTAATTTATCAAACTCTGAGAGACCATGCACATGATCATACGGTTGGATTGATGTTGCCGCACCTTATCTCTTCCTTCTGCTCTTCTGTGGGTGTCTCAGCCGTGGCCACTGATGTTCTTTTTAAGCCTATCAAGAAGTTCAACTACTTGAGTATCAAGCCAAAACCGAGTGAGCAAGTCCCAGCATCCCAACGATCAGCGAACGACCTTATTTTTCAGTAGGGAGGACCCTCTCAGGCTCCTCCAGAACACATGGGACACTCTCCATCTCATATGGAGCAGGGCGAACCATCCAGTGCCCCTTCCTCTGCTCAGTCTTCTGTTACTTTGGATGTGATCCTCACGGCCATCCAGCGCACTGAGGCCACTGCTGCCCAATGCCTCACATATCTACAGGACCATGGTGTTCGCCTGACCCATTTAGAGGAGTTATTTGCTGCTCACATCCTGCTACAGCTCAGGCTGGTCCGGGTGATGATGGCGAGGACGATGATGGTGATGGCGAGGATGATGATGATGACGGAGATGATGCAGCTGCGGATACCAGTGACGATGGGGATGAGGATTACTTGTTCATTTTGTTGTTGTTGAGTTTATTACTCTTGTTTTATTACTTTGACTATTGCTCATATTTTGCTTCAGTGACTATTGTTGAACTTTCTTTTATTAATGACTGATATTGGATTTCGCTTGATATTGTGCCTCTTAATATACCTGTCACTATTCTGTATGTGGGTTGTTGCGTCCTCTTTTTCATTGTAGGTGATATTTGTGACACGTTGTGCCCTGTGACAGTGCGGACACTGTCTGCCTCAAGTTTGGGGGTACTTGAATATTCGTATGCATGCTTTGATCACTGACAAAGAAGTTCAAATTTTGTAAATATGTTTTGTGCCCTGTCCTTGAGTCAAAGTTGGGTTAGATTTAATTAATCATATTTGAAGTGAATAGTTGATTTGTAGGCTTTCTGGGAAAACAAGAATGAATATTCATGAATGCTTGGTTCTCATTTTAAAAGCTAATTCCTAATACTCACCTGATTAAACACTGCGCACGAGGGTTGAAAATAATTTGAATGCTTTGTCAAGGGATTTTATAGCAAATTGACGTGTATGAACTGTTTTCATTGAAAGCCTTTTGAATTCGTATTTGAATTTCTTGAAAGAAATTAGCATTTCACACACGTTGAGATCATGATTGGCATTATCTTTGAGCTAAATCTTTATGGGACTTGCTTAGGTTCTTGAGTGAATTGAAAGGAATTGGCTGGTTATGGCGCTTAGAGTTAGCATATGGATCAGTTAAGTTAATGCATTCGGATTAGGCTAATGTTGAATTAATCTTGGGGATTGTGCATGAGAGAAGAAAACCTCTGTTGGAAGGATTTCGAGCCCGAGTTTCATTCATTAGTGTGTTTGTGCCACTTATGCTAGTGTACCTCTAGAACTTGTTTAAATTCTTTTTCAAAATCACATATGCATGTGGATTCATGAAAATGATAGGGGCAGTCATTTTTGAACCCATTGACCAAACACAAACCTTCCATACTAACCCATTGATTAGCCCCTTTGAGCCCTTCACTTTTCAAAATCTAGCATTCAACAACAAGCTATGTATGCTTCCGTTCTGCATTAGAATGACACTTAAAAAGCATTGAAATAGCATTTGATTCATTTTTTGTTTCAATAGGTGCTAAGTATACAATTTGTAAAAGAGAGAAGTAATTGGTGAAAGAAAAGTAATTCAAAGAAAAAAAGAAGAAGAGAAAAGAAAAGATGTCATTATATACACTTATGCGTGCATAGTACTTGTCCCATTATCCTTTCCATTAAACCATTTCCAACATTACAATCCTTTTCAAAAGTCCCCTTAATTCATGAATCCAGGTGTACAAAGTGGTGCAGAGAGTAGAGTTTCCACAAGCCTATGGCATGACCTCCTATAAGTGGTACTGAGCGAAATTACCTACATTTGTGAGAGCTAAACACTTAAATCCGTGAGTATTCTCTTGTGTACATAACTTTGGTTGATTGAGCTTTAATCTAATTCATCTACATTGCCCCATACTGAAACTTGTGTTAGCTTCAAGCGGTGACAATGAGCAATTCCATAAAACCCTAAAGTCCTATTGGCATTAAAGGTGTGTGGAATGATTTATAAGTAAAAAGAAAAGAGAATGCAAAGGATTAAGTCTGGATATTGAGGCTGATTCATACATGTTGAAGTGTTGTTTCTGATCTTAATAACTGTAGGAAGATTGTTATTCAACTCTTGTCAAACACACACTCAATCTGAAAAATGTTGGGAAATTCATTTTTAAACTATGAACCAGGCATCCATGTATATTTTGTTGTCATGAGTAGCCAAAGAAAAGAAATGGTCATGCATGAGCACTATTTCTGGGATTAATTTAATCTAGCTTTTGTCGTTTGACTGATTTTACTCTAGGACGAGCAAAAGTTCAAGTTTGGGGGTGTGTTAACCTCATGAAATTCTTGTCAGAATTGCACATTTCATCCTATTTTTCCCACACTTTGAGTATATTAGTGGGCATCTGGGAGTGCTAAAGTTGATGAAATGTGTTTTATTCATGCTAGGCACAAAAAGAATATAAATGTGGATGAAATATATTGCTAACTGCTATGATTATTCAACTGTGATTGTTTGTGAGTTCTTTGGGTTGAAAGGATACAGATTCAGTCATAGCTGGACCAGAGAAAGCCAAATTCAATGAGAAGGAGGTGAAAGGAAGTTGAAGCCATCAACCATGCCAAAGAAAGGCAAGAAGGGATGAGAACAGAGCATAAAAAGAGAGGAAGCTGAACTTCAGAGATGACTGGCCGCGGCCAACATGAGGTCAGATAGTCACTAGTCGCGGCCAACAATCCATGGGCCGTGGCCCAAAGCTGGACAGAAGCTTACTGGTCGCGGCCAACAGATTGCCTAGCCGCAGCCAATCCCCGAAAATACTGTTGTGCGTTTTGTCATCTGGGAACTATAAAAGCGAAAACCAGAGGCTGAAGACAGAGATCCAGATTAGGAAAGACCTACGAGGCGGCTGAGAACATCTTCTGAACTTGGGTGTGCTTGAAATCAAGGAGAATCACGGAGAGATTGAGGATTTGTAGAGATTTCAGCTCAGATTCTCTGGTTTTTCTGTATTCCTTCCATTTCTTCTCTGTAATTCTGATATGGCTGTAATGAGAGCTTATGTCTGTGAATCATTTGTGAACATGGATAGCTAGAGTCATTTTCTAGGATTGTTTTTGATCCTTTGTATGGATTAAACTTGTTTCCTTTCCTCTTTAAGTATCTAATGGCATATATATGTTGATTTCATTTCATTTTTACTGCTGTATGTGACTGGCCATCACTGTGGATGATGTGTTCAATTAAATTAAGCTTGAGAGAGTTAATTTAATTGCTGAACTGGAGTGAAATCATGCTAGACTTGAAGTTTACAACTAAATGGATGGTTTGTTAGTAACATAGAGATATAGTTATTAACCTAGCATTGTGAAATTAAGATTGAAAGAGGCAAGCTTCACCCAAGAGGGGGGTGAATTGGGTGATGTTATAAATTTTTCGCTTGATGTGGTGATATGAGAAATAGAGTAGATAGAGTAGAGTTGAGAAGATTGGAACACAGAGAGTTATACTGGTTCGGCCTAACAACCAGGCCTACGTCCAGTCCTCAGAGATCAAGACCTACTGAGATTTTCACTATACCTCCAAGATTCAATGGGCTCTCAGAACGCCACAAAACAACAATTGTCCTTGAAAGGACTACGAGCAGAAATATTCTCTCACTAAGAAATTTCTCTCCCCCTTACGACAAGTCTTACGTGCAGAAAAACAACCTATGACCTTTCCCACTTGCTTATGTATACAAGACTTATGAGCAGCAACGTTCTCTCCTGCTTACACCACTGTAAGTCTTACGAGCAGCAACGTTCTCTTCTGCTTGTATCTTATAAGTCTTATGAGTGGAAGGTTTAACAAGGAATTCTCTCAATTGCTTCTCTCGTAGGGAAATCTACCCTCTCAAGGTCCCAATACCTTGAGATCAAATGAAAATAGAATTTGAATTGTATGAAGACTCTCTTACAGAGCAAATAAATGAACACTGAAGATCAATGTGTATACAGAGAAAACTATGAATAGCAGAGACTCGTGTATATCCTTGTGAATTCTTGTGCTTCGTTAATCTTGACGATATCTGAATCTCTGTATTTATATATGTTAAGTTTTTGCCCGTTTGAGTAATCATCGTTGAGGAGCGGGGCTTGCAACTGTGGAATGACATGCGCATGTTTGAATATTCTGAATGCGGTAGGTACGTGCGTGCTTGTAATGATGTTGTCTGCCGTTGTTTGACTTTCTTCGTGTCAGTTTCTTTCAAACGTTCATCCTCCTGTGTCACACTTATAATACATTCAAAATGATGTTAAACAATGATAATAAGTAATGATGAGATGAATATGTTGGAAATTGTGCCCTAAGGGCCAATCATTGTACTTTAAACATTATTATTTTAATGAAATTTCTCCATTCTGTTATCATATTATTTGCATGTTAACTGTGATAATTGTATCCTTGGATAATTCATAAAGATTGTCCTAAAATGTCCCTGGTCGGTCATCTATGCGGGAGAAGAGATGAAACAAGACCAGTATGACTTTGATAAGATATGGAGATACGAATCAAAGTCTTAGGCACTTGTAAGAGTACAAGGTGCTGGACCGACCCACTATGAGAAAGCTACATGGATCAAGTCATAAGCTTTTCTTATGTATAACCACGTCACAATGCCCTTAGACCTGAGGTCATCATGGATTCCTACATGAGAGTTGCTAAGCTTTGAACTAGTCAAAAGTCACTTTTGACTGGGTGATGATAAAGGCTACGATCGGGCTTGGTGGTTTTTCATGTAGAGGAATATGAATGATCAAGATGGAATTTGTCCCTCACATTAGTAGAGAGATATTACTGGGCCCCTCGATGAGTGAGTCTGAGAAATGTATGGCCATACTATGATGAAAGGAGTTTCTGTCTCTGTTATCAGGCTACTCAGGAATCGAGAAAGTAATGGTCAGGAACAAGAGGATGACATTTTCCATGCCTTATCCTTGATCGATATATCGTGTGACAAAAGGGACGTGACATGGTTGTATGACAGGTTGCATCGTGATAACGATCCTCATATGAATTGGGTAGTCGTAATGTCTTGCTAGAAGCCGCTTGCGACTTTTGGGTTAGTGTAGTTATTGGCCCACTGCCAACTTCATATGGGCCTACAGGGTCGCACACAAGAATGGCCCAACACGAGATAATGTTTGATTTAGGGTGGATGAATTTTATATTTATATATATATAATATAAAATTCATTAATAATATTATATAGATATATATATTTTCAAAATATATATCTTATATATATATATATATTATATTATTATATTTAATAATATTATATAGATATATATATATTTTCAAAATATATTTTATATATATATGTATATATATTATATGATATTATTATATTGTGTTGGTTTTAAATTTAATTTATTAAGATATATTAAATTTAATAACTAACATGATAGAGATATAGTATCTCAGATTTAATTTATGAAGATAAATTAAATCTAATGGCTCTTTATTTAGATTAAATAAATAGGTTAAATTAAAATTGTTGGACAGATTTAATTTAAACTAAATTTATTTAATTAGCTCATCAAGATAATTAATTGTTAATTAATTTCGAAATTAATGATGATTAATTTTGAAATTTGAAAATAACCCTCATGGGTTATAAACTTGATAGAGCTGATAGACTCAGGGTACATTAGAATTGAGACCCGCAAGTTAAACCCTTGGAGACATTAGAGGCGCTAGCACGCAGTCTCGGTTGGAGAGCATTCGTGTGGATACCGGTAGAGGGAGCGGACCTGACGTGTTGGCTCCTAGAGATCGTGAAAACTCTGAATCATCAAAAAGGTATGAATCCTTCCAACTTGGTTTAAACGCCGTTGATAGATCCTCGATTAGGATCGGTGAAAATTTTTTTTAAATTCTTCCGCTGTGCTTACCGATCCTACAGAATAAATAACATTAAACCATATTCGGATTGAACATTGTGAGACTTGGTGTATTTGGTGATCTGGCAGAGCATCACTTGAGCATGGATGGGCTCACTCAAGTGATATCGCAATTTTACTCCTTGATCTTCAGTTTTCAGTGTGTGCTTGCATAGAATTTCAGAGAGACAAAATTCTCACTCGCGAGTGATGTGGGGCCTCACTCGAGCATAACTCCTTCTGCTCGAGTGGCCTTGCATTTTCCACTGGGAGTTTCTTCTCTGGATAGCACTCGCATATCATTTTAGCAAGAGTGAGATTTTGCACTCTCAGGTGATGTGGGCCCTCACTCGAGCACACATACTCCTGCTTGAGTGAGAAGAATATTCTCAAGAAATATACCCTCAATACCAACACTCGCATCAGAATTTGAGAGGGATAGATTTTTCACTCGCAGGTGATGTGTCACTCGAGCATACTTGTGCTTTTTTTATCTTCATGACTCTCGGCCAAGCACTCGCATACCTTCACTCGCTAGTGCTTGAGTATAGGACACTCATGCTCGAGCATTGATTTCTCTGCTCGAGTGCATCAAGAGAGAATGACAAAACTTGCTCTCGGCCAAGCACTCGCAGACTCTCACTCGCATGTGCTCGAGTAAGAAAGGCTCCTCTGCTCGAGTGCTGTCTCCAGTGCTCAAGTGAATCATCAAAAATGACAGTGGCATGCTTCTCGGGCAAACACTTTTTGGCTATCACTCGCACTTGCTCGAGCACAGAATGGTTCCATGCTAGAGTGCTAGACTCATGCTCGAGCACACCAGTTCATTTTGACAGCAGACACCATAGAACATTGTTATATGCATTTGGTAACTTTGTAAACATTTCTTAAACTTATAAAGACATGATTTGTACACAATTGACTTTTGTTATCATCAAAACTTGGGATCTAACAAAGATTGGTATGTAATGAATATCTTTTCTTAACTGTAGCAAGAGATTGTGCATGCTAATAAAAGATATGCAACTGGTTATGACTTGAGAGAGCTTAATCGTATGCTTGGGATTCTTAAACTGACATATATATACCCCATGAAAAGAATCTTTGGAGAGGAAAAGAAGTAAGTTTATGAAATACTAAGGGGATGAACAATCCTAGGCTTATTATACTTGATTGAAGTCATACAACTCAGAGTTTTGTTCAGCAAATTTTAGCTTTACAAATATATCTTTTGAAATTCCTTTTTCCACACACAACAATATGTTTTGGCTCAACTTAATCGAATTCACCAAACCTATTGCTTGACTAATTTGTTACTCAAATCCTCGAGGGAACGATCTTTACTTATCACTTTATTACTTGACGCGATCCGTGCACTTGCGGAGGCGAACACCTACCTGAAGGTTGGCTGGTCCTTGGGGGCAACAAAAAAGTTTGACCTGCAAAATTTTCCAACATATAATTGTTTGTGTTAGGTTTGTCGATTGTCACAATTGGAACCATACTACGGCTATAAATCTTTTGTTGGGAAGTGATTTTGTAGCATTCTTCAACGTACTCATACACATTGGCATGAACATGCTTTATGGCTGCACAAGTATGTGCACAAGGGATCCCCGACATTTGCCACACTTCACAACTGCAAAGACGTAAACAAAGATCAACACTTAATGATCCATATTTGGTATGAACACAAAGGTTACCCCTACCATAATTTTTAGGGGACATATGTTCAGCATGAGCAACATTTTGCTTCAGCATGGACTCTATGTTGGGGCCTATCCCATTTTTCTACTTACTCATTGCCATACTAGATGCATACATCTTCTTGGCAACCTTCTCACGATGTTCATGAATAAGTTGGGCAACATTGTGTTTCCTCTCCTTCACCATCCACGCGTTAAATGATTCAGCAATGTTAGTAGTTATCTTATCCCATCTTCAGAAGGGGAACTTGCTCAATGCCCACTTATCAATATCCCCTTGCTGATTCAGCCACTCATACATCTCTGGATAGGAATTTTACATGTAGTCCATTGCCTTATTGAAATCGGCATCCAACCTTGCATATGCAATATTATCAAGCAACCGTAATGCATCTTCCTTTGAACACCCACTAGTCTTCCTCTTGCCTCTATTTACTTTCAGTAATTCAGAACTAAAATTCTCCTTCACATGCCTATAACAATAAGCATGCCTTTCCCCCCCAAAAATTGTCCTCACTGCCCCTTTAATTGCATTGTGACGGTTAGACACGATTGTTAATTCAATTGACCCAACTATTTATCTTGTGTAAAAACCATGACCAATCCTCTAATGTCTCCCCCTTCACAATAGCGATTGCAAAGGGCAACATTTCATTTTCTGCATCATACGCAGAAACTGAAAGCATCGTTCCCTTGTATGGTCCAGATAAGTGGGTGCCATCAATGTATAGCACATGTCTAGCACCAGTCATGAATCCGTCAATACAGCAACCATATGCAATAAATACTCGCTCAAATATGTTATTCACGCTTGCTTCCCATTCAGCAATAGTTCTCTCATCTGATTCCTTCAAACGGTCACAAATTCAAGGTATCAACATATACGAATCTTGTGATCTTCCTTGTATGCTTGCTTGCAATGTCTTCCTTATTTCATTTGGACGTTTCTCAATATGATTTCTCACCTCATCAACTATAGTTGACAGTGTCAAGTTAGATCTTCCACCATGACTAACCTGAAGATTGTCTTGGGCACTATGAAAATGTTCATTTCTGAATGTCGTTACCCGCAGTAATGGGCTCGTCTTAGCGATAGCATTTGCTGTTACCCTCCAAGGACATCCAAAAATCTTACATTTAACTGAAATGTTGTCCTTGCTATTTCTCACATATTCAAACTCAAACTTGTGTGCTATGCTGTACTTGTACAGTGCCTTCTTAAAAGCATCTGCATGTGCAAAACTCTGCATCACTCCTGAAAGCAATCCCCTCCATTTTGTACAGTTCAACTCCAGCATTGGTGTAGGTGCACTCTCTACTCCACAGAGTAGCCTATTACATCTTCCACCAATTTCAGCCGTCAAACAAGCAGCAATACTTTTATAACTGACTGGTTTATAATCATTTTCCACAATGCTTGGACACTGAGTGGAGTTTGTTGTAATAGTCCCAGTAGATCTTCAGCCCTGCAGTGAATAACAACTGCAGTTCGTTAATAACCAACAAGAGCTTCATAAATAACAACCATAAAACTTAAAAAATTTTACACTTACATGTCTGCCTCAACTGATATATCTGACACATTATCATTCTCTTTTTTTGCTATATACACATACCCACTCCTTTCATTATAGTCATACAAGTTCTTAACTTCACCATCATCATTTAAATTTATTAATGTCTTCTCATTAAAGCTCACTGTATACTTCATCTCACACATGTTACAATCAATCCCAAACCATGATGATATCATCAACCTCAAATCTTTCAGTGTTATCAGCTGTTTTAGCCACTTCGCCTTCACATAACCTCCAATATATTGAATTTTACCTTCATCATTACACACTAATTTGCCTCCAACATGAAAAAAATAAAATAGTTCCTTCAAAGATGATGAATTTTCATTACATGTCATTTTGTATGCTTACCTAAAAAACAAAAAAAATAATTAAACTAAAGTTACACCACTCTTTATAATCTCACTCCAGTAAACATGTCTAGAAAAAAATTTATTATTACACCGACTAACTTCCCTGCCATCACCTACCACATGCAATTTACAACAATACTATATGTTTTAACATCTCGATCCTCACTCTTAAAAACACCCACAAATCATTACCCTGCATGTCCTATTAACAACAACGTAATGTTCTTTAACATCTTGATATTCACTATTAACAACACCAACAAATCATCACCCTGCATCTCATATTAAAAACAACATAATGTACTTTTACATCTCCATATTCACAAATAACAACACTCTACCCATGTCGTCACTCTGCCTCTAATATTAACACCCAGCCAATAGGTCTTTACATCTTCATACTTACTAATAACACCATTCTCACTCAACCTTACTATCTACCGCAAGCCCACCTTTCCCCTGATTCAACACCCATCTCGTAAGCACTCACAATGAACAAAAATGGCACAAGCTTCATCAATCACTCAACAAAACGCAATCGAATCCATCGCACAACCATCAACATTGTCCCATTACCTTAAAGCCACTACTTTTATGTTCGATCATTTAACACCCCCTTACCCATAATGCGTCGGCTCCGATTTCGTAAATCGCAACCACAAACCACATAAACATTTTTCCATTAACATTCAAGAAACACAACATAATGATCATTTCTCTCTCAAATTTACTTACCCGTGGCTTGCCTCTGGTTTCCATAGCTTTTCCTTTTGTTTCATCACTTTTTGGCGCCACAAGACTGCACACTCGTTATGTTGCCTTTTTTCCTTTTTGCTGTCTATTAGGAGGGTATTTAGGTCATTTTGTTAACATTTCAAATGCCAGATTCCTCATGCCTCACTGATTTAGGATTTGTTATTTTCATCCAACCTTTCTATCTTTTTCTATTTTTGTTTGTAGTTTTCTGAAATTTTCCCTTTTCTTTTTTATTTTTTGAGTCCACGGAGTGAGCCTACGGTGTCGGTGCTGTTTCTGCTGACAGAAGAAAAGAAACAACCTTCATGGAAAGGCCCGTGAGTTGCTTATTTGCCCACTAGCTTTATCACACCCCATCGACAAGTGTTTGTTCCTTTCTCCGCATTTCTCTGACGTTTAAGATACCATTCTGTACTTTTCAGTTTTCACCAGCTTTGGGTCTGGCCATGTCTCCTACTATTATATTTTATATTAATATTTAATATAATCTCGTGTTGAAATATTATATATTTTAAAATGATATATTTCATAGATGTTAAAAATATAAATTTAAGATATATCACACTATAATCATGAGACATATGGATATATGTTAGATATATACTTTTAAGATATATGGAATATATTGTTGGCAAAAAAAAAAAAAGATATATGGAATATATTGGTAGCAAAAAAAAAAAAAGAACATATAAAATCAAATGTATAATATTTCAATATAAGAATATATTAAATATTAATATAAGATATAATATCTTAACAGATATTTGTATTTGCTTGGGATACTGGTTGAGAACTTTAAAAGGGTTTATTTAAAGTAAGATAGAATTAATTCTTCTTAAATACTTCTCTTATATACATAAATTATGATTGAAAGACTAATCTTAAAGGCTACACCACAAAAGACGCGCTCTCTTCCTTACTCGACTCGGTGGGGTTGCCCTGCTTTCCATGTGAGCTCCTTTGCCTCGTCGCCTTCTTCAATTTCCTTTGCTCTTTTCACAGTTCCCGAAACATGGAAACTAGGATCATTCATCATTAATTTCTTACTGTCATGTGCTCTCTGTTTAATATCCTTTCCTTTCTTCTTTTTCTCTTTCTGCTTTAATACTCTCTTATCAGTTATCACACAACCTTGTACTAACTGTTGGGATATCATTAAACTTTTAAGTCACATAGTGGATCCGAGGCCGAGCTCTGCTGGTAATAATGGAGCTCAAGAACCACAATCACTGGCTTACTCATGGACGTGGTGCATTATCTTGCTTTTCCTTGTTGTTCTTCGTAATGTTCTTGGCGAGTTCTCTCAGTCAGTTGAGTCATGCCTCGCCTTCAATGTCCCTGGTATGTTTTTGTAACTGAAGCCCAGACATATGTAGTTTTCTTGCGGACTCTGAAGTTTTAGTTTTCTTTTTTCGGTTTCTTACTGTCTGTGAATGTTGATAACGGAAATTTATGGTTTTGATCACCGTTCATGTCAGAGAGGAAACCGAAGTGTATTGAAAGTTAGTTAATTAATTTAATTCTGTTGACGTACAATGGTTGATTAAAAACTTAATAATATTTTAGATCGCAAGTGGATTAACCAAATATATTTCTATCGTTGGGTGGATTTTTATACCATTTGAATGACTTTCATGACAGAGTTGTGGTATCCTCTAGAAAATCAGCTATTATTTTGCGTGAAGTGAAATTGGTTTTTTTTTTGTTTCCAATACGGCAGTATCTTATAACTTGGAACCTCCTTTATGCAGGAACGGGGAGCTATAAAACCCAGGCACTCGCGTCTACTCAATAGTGCTTTAAAACATGACATTGTAAGACTTGATTCAGCAGCCAATACAATAATGATTTTCTGGGTTCTGCAAAATCTCAGTTTATATATTATTATATTATATATTACCATTTTCCCCCCTACTTGTGTAGTCAACATCACAGCTTTCTGATCTGTGGACTCCTCTGGAAAATCAAGGTTGGAGACCTTGTGTTGAATGTGGAAGTGAACTATGTGAGTCAAACTACAAAGTACAAAGATACTCAGTCCTATATTTTTTTTATTCCTTAAAAAATAAGTCAGACCACTTTGTTACTATGTTATGAGTGGCTGATGTTATCTTTTCGTGACTGGGACTTGAAATCTGAGCAGCTTTACCAGAGAAGTCCGAGGGATACATGCAGGTATTTCTTGATGGTGGGTTAAACCAGCAAAGGATGGGGGTAGGTATTGTAATGAACATTAATAAGATAAAAAAAAATTTGTTATTTATGTAATGTATGTGTTAAAAATGTTTGATTTGTACTTTTGCATCTTTGAAGATATGTGATGCAGTTGTTGTTGCAAAGCTACTGAATGCAACTCTTGTTATTCCACACCTTGAAGTTAATCCTGTTTGGCAAGATTCAAGGTACTTGCAAGGGTCATCCTTCCATATTTTCTCCACTTTTTTTAAGGGAAAGTTAATCCTTTGGTCAATGTAGTTTTGACTTTGATAGAACTCGATCCTTAAACTTTGATTTACTGTGACACAATCACTATAATTTTGACTCAATTGAAATTTGATCCTTAAATTTAACTCATTGCAACTCAATCCTTGTAGTTTTAACCATTTCAGGCTTTAGTCCCTAAGCTTCATGGAATATATAAATTTTTTCATGGGGAAAGTTCACCTTTGGTTATTGAAGTTTTAACTCAGTTAGAACTCAGTCCTTAATTTTGATCATTGACTCAGTTGAAACTTGGTCCCTGAATTTCGACCCCCCTATAGTTTTAACCATTTAAAACTTTAGCCTCTAAGCTTCATGGAATATATACTTTTATTTTCAAAAATAAAGGGACTAATATTTTAAATAATTAAATTATAAGGACTGAGTTACATCAAGTTAAAAGTAAAAGATTAAGTTACAACCTAGTTAAAATTATAAGGACTAAGTTGCACCGAATTAAAGTTTAGGGACTGAGTTGCAACCGAGTCAAAACTATAAGCATAAAAAGATTAATTTTCCCTTTTTTTATATTTATCCCTTGGATTGTGCATGATGTACATTCTGATGTCTTCTCTCTCTACAGCACCTTCATGGATATATTTGATGTGGATCACTTCATTGATGCATTAAAGGATGATATTTCTATAGTTAAAGAGTTACCTGAAGAGTTTTCTTGGAGCACAAGGAAGTATTACGCCTCAACTACCCGAGATACCAGAATCAAGGATGCACCTGTTCATGCTACTGCCAACTGGTATCTGAAAAATGTTTTGCCTGTCCTACGGAGGTTGGTAGTTAGTTACCTGAACCTGTCACTTTATATTGCCTGTTCTACAGAGGTTGGTTGTTACCTACGCCTGTCACTTTATATTTGCCCATCAAGGAGTTGTTTTCAGTGTTGCGTATGGTTAGGCACAAAATGTTTAGACATAGTAACAACCATTTTGGCATTTTCCATATCAAATCATCAACTTGAGAATCTTTTAGGAAATCTGTTATGAAAATCTGTACTTGATTATTCTCTGAAAACACATTGCACAAGCCTTGAGCGCTCAACAGTTATCTTCTCTTTGTTTTAGATTCAAATGAGTACTTCTCTGATCTTATTTATAAGTCACTTTTAGCATATTAAATCTGTTTTAGAATTTAACAACTTTCCAATTTTACCCTATTTAATATATAATATAACCCGTGAAAATTAAAATCAACATAATAATAAATGAAGAATAAAATTATATATTCATAAGAAAAATTTAATGACGTGACAAAATAAAAATTCTCTCTCTACCCTATAAAGAGGGCCAGGAGAGTAACTAAAAATAGGATATGTACTTTTAGAGTTTAGCAATTATGGCTTAGATGCTAAGCTATAAACAACTTACATCAATGTTCTCTAGTGTAGCTAAACTTCTCTACAAATCATGGCTTGTTAGATTTATGAGATCATAGTCTAGGACTTTTACCATTGCCTCTAATCATGGCCTCTTTTATGATCTTTTTCTTTGGTACAACTGAGCTGCATGCAGAATTTTTGTTTTTTCTTGATTCATTTTAAGAACCTAAAAGCTGGGACAAATAACAAGATATATATGTATGAGACATAGCATAACATCAAATTTGAGGGCAAGTAGATGGACATGATTAATATCTATGCTCTAGTTTGAGTGTGTGTGTTAAAAGAAGCATATTTTAGCCTGATTATCCTTTGAGTTTCTAACTCAACTACAGGTTGCTACTTCCCAAAGTCTTCTGCTCATCATTATTCTACAATACTGATCTTTTTGATATTCTGAAATGTTTTATTTGGCGCAGTCATGGTATTGCTGCAATTGCTCCATTTTCTCACCGTCTGACATTTGACAACTTGCCCATGGAGATCCAACGGCTTCGCTGTAAAGTCAACTTCCAAGCATTACGCTTTGTTCCTCACATCAGAAAACTTGGAGATGCTCTTATCAGCCGCCTTCGCTATCCTCAAGGCTCTGCCGGAGAAATGGGCACCAACTACCTCCAAGAGGTCACTGATGCAGGCCAAAAGAGAAGGGCAGAGAAATTTGTTGTGCTTCACCTACGCTTTGATAAGGTATTGCTTTTATCAATTTGTTGATGATCATATATCAACACGAAGCCTTAAAATGTCAATAATTGATTCCTCGGGGGGAAATCATTGTGAGGTCCCAAGAAAAGAACATAATTATCAAAAATTCTCAATAACAAGTAAGCAATATGAACTTGTTGTTATTATATGCTGCTCACTTGTTATGAGGCTTTTTAGTGATTACATTTCTTCCTAGAGACTTCGTAGTGATTTAGTTGAGAAATTTTGAGTTGCGTTGATAAAACTTTTGGAAATTTGTAGGATATGGCAGCACATTCAGCGTGTGACTTTGGTGGAGGCAAAGCTGAGAAACTAGCTCTTGCTAAGTATAGACAGGTGATTTGGCAAGGAAGGGTTCTTAATTCACAGTTCACTGATGAAGAGTTGAGGAGTCAGGGCCGTTGTCCATTGACACCAGAAGAGATTGGATTACTGCTAGCAGCTTTGGGGTTTGATAACAGCACTCGTTTATATCTTGCCTCTCACAAGGTCTCTTATTTTTTGCCTCTCATGAAAATGAAACCGTTGTGTTTTTCCCAGTTGTTGTTTTAAGTGCAATAGTTGTATTTTGCAGGTGTATGGTGGGAAAGCAAGAATTTCAGCTTTGACAAGATTGTTTCCTCTGATGGAAAGCAAAAAGAGCCTTGCTTCAGCTGATGAACTTTCACAGATTAAGGGATATGCTTCTTTATTGGCAGCAGTCGATTACTATGTTGGGTTGCATAGTGACATTTTCATCTCTGCTTCCCCAGGAAATATGCACAATGCACTGGTGAGTAGTGCCGGATGCTTTTCAATTTAATATTTAAAACTTTTCAAATAAGGGGTATGGGCAAATATGACTATTATCTCAGAATTTTAGGCTATATTAAGAATATCAATGACCTTGTAATCTACTGACATAAAAACTTCTATATAGGTAGGAAGTCGTTTGTTTGATCTCACTTATAATCGTCTATGTCCCTCTAAATAAATAATAAGACTATATATTTTTTTTTTGGTTCAATATAATAAGACTATATTAAGAACACAAAATTTCACCTGTTACAGTATTGTCTTTTTGGTAATACACACTTTATCACCATGATTTAGCAATTAGAGCTTGAAGTTATCAGAATAATGTCATGCGCTGATGATGATCAATGTTGTGATGCTGTCATCAGGTCGGACATCGAACTTATCTGAATTTAAAGACCATTAGACCAAACATGGCACTGATGGGTCAACTCTTCCTGAACAAAAGCATCAGTTGGTCGGAGTTCCAAAAAGCGGTGGTTGCCGGTCACCAGAACAGACAAGGTCAACTCAGATTGAGAAAGCCAAAACAGTCAATATACACATACCCTGTTCCTGATTGCATGTGCCAAGCTTAGTATATATATACAAGTTGCTCACGGATGATTAGCTTCTGTTAGTTTTTTTTTTTTTTTTTTTTTTGCCATTAGCCTCTGTTAGTTCAGTGGCTTATAATTTATAACATTGGTAACTTGATGAATAAAGAGAACTTGATGAATAAAGAGGCATTACCCTTATTAAAGAATGTTATTTTCAAATATATATTTATTATCTGTCGCCTCTCTCTCTCTTTTGCAAGGGTAAAAGTGGAAAACAATTATTAATTATGTTGTCATTGGTCAACGCCTTGTATTTTGAATCAAAATTTTCTTCTAGAAGATCTTTTATATTTATTTGCTCTATAGCAACTAATTTCCCATAAATTGAGTTCCAATAGCATTCTCAATTTCCAAATAATAAAATCAAACTTCCCATAAATTGGGGGAAACCAGCCCCCTCTTTTTACAAAGACAGACGTGAAAAATCACACAGAAATTCCGCCATTTGATGTTGTGCTGATCAGGATAAATTATTAAGCTACTGATAATAGTATCAAACATTCATAATTCACAATTAGCACAACAAACCAAATGCATAATTCTAATATTATCGGTTTGGAAAAAAAGGAATTGAGGACATTAACAGAGTAACAATACAACATATACAAACATAATCATGCATCAGCCTCTCTTGATCCATGATTTTGTTGAAGAGGACGCTTCATTTTGAGAAGATGGGACAGACCTGATATTACATGTAAACGACTGTGTGGAACACCTGTTTTTGCAAGGGCCCTTCCTTTTTTGTCAAGAAGCACAAAGCATGGAACATACCTTACATCGTAATTAAGGAGCTGCAATAATACAAGTCACAGCATAAAGAAGCCATGTTAAACTAGCTTCTTCTAAAGAGGAAGCTAATCAAAAGCATGAACACCATAAAAATCAATTCTTCACAAACAACACCGTTGCCATTCTAAATATCGCTAATAATTTTAGCCTGCTTATTCTTCAAAAACCCTCTAAACAACCCTCTAAACAAGTTCTTTCAATATGGGAGAACAAACTTTTTAATTCCCTAGCACTATAAAACCAAACAGATTATCTCGTATAAAAAAACAGATTATTCCAGGCCAACAATGAAAGGACCTTCTGAACTGCATACAACAACAACCACAGAGCCTTAATCCCACTAGGTGGGGTCAACTACATGAATTAAACGACGTCATTGAGCTCTTTCAAAAACCAAATCTCAGGATAAATTATTAACTAAGAGATCTCGCTCAATAATCTTATTGAGCATTCTCTTCGGTCGACCTTCTAAGCTGCATCTCATATAATATTTATTGACTCAATAAAAACCATAAAGTGATTTACAAGCATCATTATCTGTCAAGCTCTACATATGAAGACACTAAAAGTGGAGACTTTCAAGCCTAAAAGGACTCGGGAAATAAATTAACAATTATCTGACAATCGGTCTAAAATCTGATGGCTTGAGCTTCAAATGGGAGTGTGAAGCATATGATTGGATCTCCACATGATGGACTCTGCAAACCATCTTATATGAGTATTATAGCAGCAAAAGATATAATCACTACTTTTCAAAAGGCATGAAGTGAAGATGTTGCAAGAATCTCAATGGAAAGCAAAGAATGAGATGGGATTCAGTAAAAAGGGGGGGGGGGGGGGGGAATGTTTGATTGCAAGATACATGGTTCCTAGGCAACGCTGACTCCCACAAGTTAAGCTGTGCTCATTTCATCCAAAGATTCAAGAATGAGCACACCTAACTGGGACTCACAATAAAATGACACATATCACAAATTCAAGGTGTTTTCTGGACCTTTTGTTCCTATAACTTTTGGAGTTGTATCGGTTAGGTTATTGTACACTGATGATGAAAATAAGAAGCAAAGCAACAACGTATACATCAATAATACTCCACAGAAAATAAGATACCTCTGGTAGCCATTTATCATTCTCAGCATCAGCCATTACAATGTTGAGCCAGTCAGAATTCCTTGTCTCTACCTCTGAAACAAATTTAAGCAAAGAATTGCAAAGCCTACATTTGGGCGAGTAGAACTCAATCACTGTAGCCTCCTTCCCACTGGCTAGGGCAGAGGCAAAAGCTCTCTGCTCTGCTTCCCCTTGCTCAATTGAAGTCATTTTCTGCCTCCCCTTGGTCTTCTCATCCAACTGTAAGGGATTGAGAGGAATCATCCAAGAACTTGAAGATTTTGAAAGTGAATTGGCAAAGTTGGAAGCAACTGATCCAAGATTTTGGATTGATTTGAATAGCCAAGGACTATCATAGTTGCAAGGGTCAGAAGTTTTGTTACTTTGAGTGACATCCCATGGCCATTTTAGGCAAAACACATGTTGCTTAGGAATCAACACCATTGCCTGCCCAGTATCAGGGACAGTTTAGAATGAACTAATGCGAATAAAAATAATAAATTCCTACCATAGGCGGACCTATATTGCACTAAATAATCTTTGAAATATGCATAGTTGATATAATATCCTTTTTTGTTCCAGATACTTTGACACGACTCAAGTCAAGTCACTAACAAAATCATACATCACAAATACCTAGAGAATTTTCTAAATTGATAATATAAAGAGATTAATAAAACAGAATGCGAAATTAAAATGAAAAATGAAAAGCAAAGCAAGAACAACTACGCAGGTAACAGATGACGCGGGGAACAAATTCAAATTTTGATTCAAAGCCAGATTGAATATATCAATATCATGGGATTTTGGGAGCAAACAAAACCTTTCGAACCTTTTTCACTACGTGAACAACTACGCAGGGCTGACAACGGTGGACGGCGTCGACGGAGTGTGGGATGCTTGTTCGTCGACGAAGAAAAATGGGCTGCCGCTTCTTGGTACTGGGATGTGTTTTGTCGGACACGAAGGTAATCTAAAGTCTTAACATTGTCAGTCTAATGATATTTTAGATAATTAGGAGAGTAAAATACCCTCAGTCCCTTACATATTACTTTAATTATATTCACCACCCTCTATTTTAAAAATATACAATTAATAAGTTTAGACTGTTAATATCATTAAGAATATTCTATGAAAATAATTTTTAATTAAAAATTTTATTGAAATAAATTTTATTTACTCATTTATCCTTCATGATACTAAATCTCTATTTTTAGCTAAAATTATTATATATAATTTAAGATTTTTCTTTTCTTCATTAATTTTTTTCTTTTTTCAAATATATATATTTTTTTAATATTTTTATCTTATTTGAACATATGTTTAATTAGTTTAATTAATGTAGATATAAAAATTGATTGAAAACGTGATTAATTTTTTTTTTACAAATATATACAAACAGAGTATGCTCATCAATGTTTTAGCGAAAAAAATAAAAAAAATTGTAAATTTAAATATTTTACATAATCTCTTTAACTTAATCATATATTCTATCATAAAATACAATAAACTTCAAATATATTTGTATTCACTTAAAAGAAATCTAAATAAATGAGTTTTAATAAATATGACAAAAAAATAAAAAATCATATAATTTTATAACATTATCTATTATAAATTTTTGTTTGTATAATTTTTTGAAGAGTATAATGTTTAAATAATTTTTTTGTTAAATAGGAGTATTTTGGTCAAAATACAAGTTTAAAAGTCAAACTTACAATTTGGATAGATGGAAATAAAATTTCAAAAATATAAAGGAAGTTTCTGTAATATATAATTTTATTTTAAGGGAGGTTGATATGTGTTTTTAAAATAGAGGAAATATTTCTGTAATTTAGATAATATAGAAAGGTAGTTAATGTATTTTACTCTAATTATTATTACTTAAAAAATAAATTTAACAACAAAAATGCCAAAAAAACAGCTTCAAAATTTAAAAATCTCAAATAAGTGATTTAATACTAAAATAAGTAGTGAATTGCTAATCAAGTATAGTCAATGCCTAATTTATTATAGAAAACAAAACCGATTTGAAATTTTGATACTTTGAAAGTATTTTTCTAGAATTTTCTCAATTTAATATCTCAACGTTTAAACATATTTTACATATTTTATCAGCATTCAAAATTTTAAAGTCAACTTTTGTATTAGTAAAATTAAAAATATTAGAATCGAAGGACGTAAATATATTTAGGAAAATTTCTCATAAAGATCTCATTAAAAATTTATTTGCTAAATGGGACCTGAAAGTATTTAAGGGAAGATTTTTTGCATACGGGAAAAATTGTTTGAACATAAAGGAAGATCTTTTGTATATAAGAAATATTATTTGAATATAAGAGAAGATCACACAGGGAAGATATATTGAATACAGAGAAGATTGTTTGAACACAAGGAAAGATCTTCTACACACGAGAAAGATTGTTTGAACACAAGGTCTCATTTAACAATTAATTTGTTAATGAGGACTTTATGGGCAATTTTTCCAAAATATTTTATACAATTAAAGGATTAAAATAAGTATTATATAAAATTAAAGGATTAAAAATTTACTTTTATCTATAATTAACAAGGTACTGAAAACCGGACCGGACATTGAACCGGTCGAGGCACTGGGTTAAGGGTCAGTGGTTCAAACCGGGGTCAACCCGGGGGTCAGACCGGGGTCAATTTAAAAAATATATATAATTTAAATGTTCATACATACCTTTCAAAAAACTATATGAGAGTTATTTTTCAACTAATAGTCTAATATAACCTCCTGAACCTAATACCTACAAAAATATCATTAAATATATAAGGATTTTTCCCTAACCAATGTTAAAAGTATTCCATAATCCTTTTAAAGCTCCTTATAAATAAAAAAACTGTTAGGAATATTTGTTTTTTGAAAAAAAAAAGCCAAAATGACTTCATTTGGAGTGTAAAAAAGTAAAAAAAAAAAAAAAAAAAAAAAAAAAAAAAGGAGCAAACCGTGACTAGTCCGGGTCAGGCCGGTTCACCCCGGTTCTGACCGGTTCACACCGGGTCAGACCGGGTTGACCGGTTCACCGGTTCACCGGTTTCTCCCCTCACCCGGACCGGACCAGTGACCGGTTCACCGGTTTCCGGTCTGAACCGGCCGGTCCGGTCCGGTTTTCCATACAATGATAATTAAGGAGAATCAAATAAGTTAAAAATTAAAGGGAAAATTCCGCTGCTCATGCAGACATTTAATATCAAAGAGCCCCAAAACTTTTTGAAACGTCCCTGTGCCCCATAGGACTAAACAAAAATTAGAATTTTTTTTTTTCTGTTGAAAAGACATTTATGCCTTGTCATGTACATAGTCAGGATGGTCTTATAAATTTCTATATATGTCTTATAAATACATATATTTGATTTGTAAATTTTTACATGTGTCTTAAAAATAGCATGTATTCTTGTAAATATACTTATTATTTTGTACATGGTCAAGATTGTCTTGTAATTTCATTTATTAATCTTATAAATAATCATATTTGACTTATAAAGTAAGAGTATAATTATCTTTTCAACCATAAATTTTAATTTCAATTTAGTCATAGGGATGCAGTGAAATTTCAAAAAATTTTGGGAGGTGTTTGATATTAAATGGCTATAGAGGGTGCAGTGAAATTTTTCTAAAATTAAATACTCAAATAACAAAATTAACTACTCTAAATAATTAAACTGACGTTATGAATTATTTACAATTATTATTAACTTATTCATGTTTGTAAATTTTTTTAACATAACTATATGATATGCACTAGCATTGCTCTCAAATTCCAACGGTGTTGGGTAACTCTTCAATTTTTTTTTTCTATTTTAGGGAAAATTGATCTTTCTTTTTTTTGATAGAAAAAGAGAAGATATAGCCCTACAGGCTCTATTTGATCTTTTAGTTCATATAATTTTACCTCGTTTGTAATTCAATTCTTACAGTTTGACTTAGTATAACTTAGTCTCTATAGTTTTGACTTAGTTGTAGTGTAGTCTCTGAACGTTAATTAACTACAACTCAGTCTCTGTAGTTTTAATCATTCTACAATTTAGTCCTTATGTTTTATAAAAATAATGTGAAAAATTGGGAAAGGTATCATTTGGCTAAAAAGGAGACTAAGAAGGCAGTGAATAAAGCTCGTAATAAAGCATATGAGGAGTTTTATAAGGAGTTAGGAATAAAGGTGAGAGAGCGTAAGATTTACAAGATTGCAAAGAATAAGGAGAGAAAATCGAGAGACTTGGATCAAGTGAGGTGTATAAAGGATGAAGAAGGCAAGGTTTTGGTTATTGATGGAGATATTAAGAATAGGTGGGAAGCCTACTTTTATAAGTTGTTCAATGATGGAGGGGGAGAGCCTTGTGATTGCGAAGATTTGACAACTCGAGAAGGTGATCTCAATTTGTCATTTTATCGCAGGATTCGAGTTGGCGAGGTTAGGGAAGCTCTTAAGAAAATGGAAAATGGTAAAGTTGTTAGGCCTGATGGGATTCCTATTGAAGTTTGGAAATGCTTAGGTGAAGAGGGTGTTTTGTGGCTCACAAAATTATTTAATGAGATTTTACAATTCAAGAAAATGCCGGATGAGTGGAGGAAAAGTACTTTGATTCCTATTTATAAGAATAAAGGGGATATTCAAAATTGTGCAAACTATAGAGGAATTAAGCTTATGAGTCATACAATGAAATTATGGGAAAAGGTGATTAAATGCCGGTTGAGGTTGGAGACTGAAATTGCGGAAAACCAATTTGGATTCATGCTAGGAAGATCTACAACAGAAGCGATTTATTTATTAAGGGGGTGTATGAAGAAGTACAGGAGCAAATAAAGAGATTTGCATATGGTTTTCATCGATTTGGAAAAAGCATATGACCATGTGCCAAGAAATATACTATGGAAAGCCTTGGAAAAGAAGGGGGTGCGGTTTGTGTAACGTCCCAAATTTTAATTAGAGGCTAATGATGATTATAGTGAATATTCATGGAAATTAGATTTTGTGAATTTTGAAATATTCATATTCATAAGAAAATGGGCAAATTAATTCAAGAATTGAATTAAATTACAAAGGTGATAGCAAAATCATAATTTTGCCAATTTAGCCCAAGATTAATTATTTTCCAATTAATTGGAGTTAATTTCAATTAATCAAGGAAAATAAAGGAAAATGTATAAATTGAATTTTCTTGGTGGAATAAATTAAGATTTGTGGAATAAAGTAAAAGCCCATATTTTTATTGGTGGATATTTAGGAGAAGGGAAATATTTACTTGGAAGATAAATATGCCAAGTGGCATCATCCAAAACCAAGAGATTAAAATTATAATTGCTAAAGTTGGAAGAGGATAAGATCAAAGTACAAGATGAGGTCATAAAACTTAATTTTGGAAGTAAAATAAATTGAGTAAAAATAGGAAGATATTTATGAAGCTAATGCTTCATCTTTCTCATTCTCATTACATGACCAAACATAGAGAAAGAGAGAGAGGGAGAGAGGCTTCAAGAAGAAGTTTAGGAAAGCTAGAGAGAAGAAGGAGCAAAATCCAAAGGTAAGTCTTGTAGATCTTGTGATTAAGCTTCCCTTTTTGTCAAATAGCTCCTTTAACCTTTTGATCTTCATGGAAAACATGGTGTAGCAAGCAAAATCTCAAGGTTTAGGGGAGAAAGGGAGGATGATTTTTAGAGAAAGAAAATGAAGCAAACCAAGGTAATCTCAAGAACATCAACTCTTGTGGTTTATTGTTGTTGCTATTGTTGTTCTTGGCTTGGTTTGGTATTGGTTGGTTGATTTTGTAAATTTGGAAAGTCCTAATCCTAAGGGATTATGCTGCCCATATTTCTTTGAATCATGGTTAAGAAGTGTTTAAGTGAGTTAATCAAGGATTAGAAGTGGAAAAGTACAAGTTTTGGAAGTTAAAACACAAAGCTCTATTTTTTTATTTTTTCCTTCAATATTTCGGCCAGGACCAGATCTGGTAGTAGGAGTTGGATTTTCATGAAATAAATGGTTCCATTGGACTCAGTGGGCAAAAATATGTGGGGTTACAGTTGGGCACTTTTTCAGTAGAGGCCGAAAAAGCATAATTACGAAAACGCCATTGAAATCCCTAAATAGGGGCTGTCAAAGGTATTTTCATAATTTGACAGTGAATTTGGTGATTTTGATCCCGGAAATGGATTCCTTGGGCGAAAATACTTTAGAATAGCCTTGGTCAAAATTTTGGGAAAACGTGCCATTGGGCCGGGTACGGTAGGGCCGGGCCGGGCCAGGGTCCCGGGGGCATTTTGGTAAATTTTTACCATAGGCTAATATAACCATAAGAAACACTATGGAAGAGTCTAAAATGATACTTGGATTGGTTATAACCTATTTCTTGTACATTTAATATTTTAGGACCGAGTTGGAAGCCGGAAGCGGCACGTTTTACGAGGCACACTAAAAAGGTGGTCTTTGAGATAGTACTTCCCAATCCTTTTAGGCGATTGTTAGAGACTTTCATAGCTACTTAAGGGACTTTAATGATAACCAAAACTAAGTGTTTTGAAGTCATTTGAGTATTGGAATAAATGATAACGCGTCGTCCTTAATTATGACTATAGGATTCGATATTTGCCCGGATCGTTGAAGGCCTACGCCTGATCAAGAACGGAAAGAACAAGGTAGTGACACTTTATCCTATATCATGTATATTGCATTGCTTGTTTGCATTAGTCATTGAATACAGTTACAGTGAAAGGACGTGGTGAAAGCCCGGCCTTGATTACAGATATAGTGAGGGGACGTGGCGAAAACCCGGACTCGAATACAGATAAAGTGAAGGGGCGTGGCGTAAGCCCGACCTCGTATATAGTGAAGGGAACGTGGCGAAAGCCCGGTCTTGAATATTGATTGCTGCATTGTGATATATGTTTACTTGCTTTGTATATATACATCATATATGTAAACTATTGCTACTGGGATTCTCTAAAATCTTATTCTTTCCAAATAACATTTTTAGATAGGGCAAGTGGATCGAAGAGCAATCAAGTGGCAATGGACGATTAGGACTGTTGGCGGTAGTCTTAGTTAGATATTTTGGTTTTATACTGAACTGGTTATCATTTTGGGCAAATGTATATATTGAATAGATTTATAGTATTATAGTTTTGCGTAATCCCCGGTATGGATATTGAGATGGGCAGTGATGCCTTGTATAAACTGTTGGATTAATGTTATTATCCCAAGTGAACGTCGGGAATTGTGCTGATACTCTGATATTATATGTGACAAACCGAATAGGCCTATTGATTTTATAATTGAATGAACGGAGATCTAATTGTAAAGATATTTTATAAAATTTTTAATTATCCTGGATCTCTTATTCAATTATTAAACGCGTTCAAACGCTAATCTCGGCCTGATTATCGAAGCGGGGGTTACAGTTTGCATATATCAAAGCCATTCATGACATGTATGAGGGGGTTACAACCAATGTTAGAACGCCTGGAGGTGTAACAAAGAACTTTCCTATAAGGATTGGCCTACATCAAGGATCAGCCTTGAGCCCTTATTTGTTTAACCTAGTGGTAGATGTTCTAACTGAGCCTATAAGAGAGAAGATCCCTAAATGCATGCTTTTTACGGATGATATAATTCTGTTGGCTGAATCCAGGGAGGAAATTAATTCTAAACTTGAGATATGGAGACGGACTTTGGAAGTGAAGGGTTTCCGTCTGAGTAGGAGCAAAACTGAATATATGCATTGTAAGTATGATAAGAGACAAGGTCGAAATGAAGTGGAAGTTAAATTGGGAGGGCAAGTCATTCCGCAAGTGACAAAATTTCGGTATTTGGGATCAATTATATAACAAGATAGTGAAATTGATGGTGATGTCAATCACAGAATTCAAGCTGGATGGTGTAAATGGAGAAAAGCTACTGGAGTTATTTATGATCGGAAAGTACCTAATAAGGTAAAAGGGAAGTTCTACCGCACTGCTATAAGACCAACAATGCTTTATGTTAGTGAGTGTTGGGCTTTAAAGGGATTACATGAGCATAAAATGGGGGTGGCCGAGATGAGGATGTTGAGATAGATGTATGGTCATACAAGAAAAGACAAGATTCGTAATAATCATATACGTGAACGAGTTGGAGTGGCCTCTATTAAAGGAAAAATGATAGAAAGTCGTTTGAAGTGGTTTGGATATATTCAACGAAGGCCATTGAATGCACCGATGAGGAGTGTGGATTAAACTGTATGGAGTCCTGTAAAACGAGATCGTAGAAGGCCAAAGCGTACGCTTAATGAAGTCATAGAGAGAGACCTTTTGATTAATAATATACCAAAAAATTTGGTTTTCGACATAGCACAATGGTTTCGTGCGATCCATGTAGCCGACCCCACATAGTGGAATAAAGGCTTTGTTGTTGTTGTTTTATAAAAATAAAATTATATATTTAATAAAAGCACAGACTAAATTATAGAATGAATAAAACTATACGAATTGAGTTACAGGAAGTAAAAGTCCATGAACTAAATTATAACCAAGTCAAAACTATTTAAACTAAAATATTGAATTTTCAATAATTTAAACCCAACTATTCAATACCAAATGTTATACTACACTTTGTCCAAAAAAAAAATGTTATACTACACACACATATGTATGTACATATTATATATATAACTTTTTCATGAGATTATTTTTGGAAGAATTTTATTTAAACTTTTGGTTATATCAAATATACGTATAAAATTTATTTTTATTTACTAAGAATTGGGTTTAACGAAAGGGTTAGTCTCTCATTGCATTGCATGACAAACTATTTTCATTTTATTTTTCTCATTTTTTTTTCTTGATAAAGACTCATGCCTTCAAAATTTCTTGAAACTGTCCATCCACTCCTCAATACTCAATAGGAAGGGTTCTCTTCGATCCCTCCAATGCAACACCAAGGACTATATTCTCTTCAACATCAGGCCTGCATGTAGGAGCCTGTTCGGCCGGTTTCCTTTCATCTCGTTTTTTCGGTGGTTTATCCAGAGGATCCACCAGTGCTATGTCAGCATTACTTGAAGCTGAAGATGACATTATATTGTCAGGGTCAGTTTTCTGCTTAAGGTTCAAGTCCTGGCTTAAATTTGCTTTGGACTTGGAAGCAGAGATATCTGGCAACCTGATATTTCCCTTAGTATTTGAATCTGGTTTCTGCGGATCATCTTCACGTGCTGCAGGGTGAACCATGGATGACGCGGCAGTTTCGAATTTTCCATTCATATCAGAATTAGGCATCACAGCTTTGGAACCTGACTTGGAGTTTGAAAGAGTTTCTCCAGCACTAGAATCTGGAACCACTGTTGATCCAGCCTTGGCATCAGTCTTTGTAGAGCTTTTGGTTTGTGTTCTTTGGCTTCTTGGTTTATCATCAGAGTTGGTTTTGTAAGATGGCTCAATCAATAATAATGGACGGTTACGCGCTGTTCTAGCACCGTCAACATAAGAATCTGAAAAGGGAATGTTCTCTAAGTCATCATCACTAAATCTCTTCTGCAGAGTACGAACTGGTGTTGCAAGTCGAGCTCCATGATGACCAATGACTCTGAGAAGATCTAATAGTACAACTTCCTAGTTTCAAAGACCAATTGATTAAAAATTAGCTGAATACTTGACCAGCATATCAATATAACTTGAATTAGATGATACTTCTAAGAACTAAGAAACAGTATACTCATATTTATCTCTCATGACAATTACTAGATACATAAGAAGCTGGCTTTGGAAAAAGGGAAGAAAGGAAGAAAGAAACTGCCAAAATATTGGCAAAAACACAGCTATGTAAGTAGTCATTGTAGATAAAGCCTAACTTAAATTTTTTCACACTCAAATACATCATCATCTTTTGACTTAATGATCAAATGATAAGAAGACACCCGCTCTTTAAAACCTCGTGAATGATTTATAAAATTTGTGACTTCATTAGGACATAAATCACATACAATAATGACAGATTGAAAGATAGCGTGTCACATTTTTGACACAGAAGAAAGTATCCTTACCTTGACACGAAAATACTCTTCATGACGTGAGGTCTTGACAAAACAAGACACCAGTATCTGTGAAATACAAAGCAAAAATATAAGAAAATAAATTATATACAGACAAGTAATCGTGAATATGAATAGAAACATTGCCAATAATGACGTTATCATGAAAATCCCAAGCTTGCAAGATATTGAATATGTATATCTAATTGCAACAAAATGAAGGGAAGGTGTGGATTTAATTTCAATTATGAACATTGACAAGTAACTATGGATATATTGAACTGGGTGTAAGCTTGCTCACTCAGATCCTCTATGAGGATATAATATTCAGATGTGTGCTGTGTCTATTGATATTTTGTCCATGTTCTTTTGTTGATTCTTGAAACAGTTGATTACTAACGAGATCCAGAATTAGTATGGTCAAAGCACGGCTCAAAATAGCACTTTCAAGTTTCAAGACAATCAAATGACAACAGTATTTTATTGTTACATTGATCAGAGAGCTGAGATCCAATAATTATCTGCGCTTGTTCAAGTGGCTAACATGTGCAGTGACGACCAACACCGATAGCACCTAATACTGAGTTTCCAAGACCAACAATGGAGCTGGGCTTCTATCAAACACACACGCACGGAGTAATCTTATGTTTCCAAGATCCTTGTCAACCAAAGCACACAAAATCATTCAAGACATTCTGATAACTCCATACTAACCATAAGGGATTGATTTTCAGGATCTACATCTTCCAGAAACACTCTCCTGTGCAGCCGCTGCTGCTCTACTTGAGGATTTTTGGCCAAGACTTTCCGCATGTCAGCAACAATATTCTGTAGAGGTAATAAACTATTTGTTTCAGAAGGCCAAAAATAATATATCACGGAGTTTAAAAGCCTACTTATTTCAAGAAAGTGCAGCTCACATTAATCTTGCCGACATCCAAATGACTGATGCATAAGTGGGTTTTGATCCTCCAATGTGTTTTCTGACTAAGGTTCCTCACAACATTCATTGTAAATTTGTGGTTTGGAATATGAAGAGCCTCACGATCTTCACCTCTTATGATTGTTGGTGACCACCAGCCAACACGCTGTGTATCATGTAAACATCAGTGCCCAAAAAGGAGTCTTAAAAGAAGGGATCCAGAAGTAGCAGCTTATGTTTTAAACTATTGTCTTTCATTACATTGAAATTAAATGGCACGTATGCAGTAAATTCCTCTGTGCAGTGGAGTTGTAAACTTGTAATCACTGCAGTTATTATAATCCCCACCTTGAGGGATAGTTGTAATTGTAATCTTTGACTTTAGGCAGTAGTTGTAATTCCCAACTTTTAGGGATTAATTTATTTATTTATTTGACTTAGATGGTTTTCTGGTACACTTCTCTTTGCCATATGTACACTAGTGCAACACTTTTCTTTAATTTGTTAAAGGGGCAACTGAACCAACTAACACGGACCTCTACAGTACCAGAAACATCATATCCTTCAATCTTTGTTTGAATCCAATCATTCGCCACAAAAGGTCTAGTTGCGTGGATCATCAAGCTGGAAAGGAAGTTTGTAAATATCTGAACACGGAACACTCAATATCAATATATGCCACACCCACAATATTGTTGCCATCACCAAAAAGAGGGAGAATTAAAAGCAACAAATAAATCCCACACCTCACGACCAGCAAGAGTAAGTAAAACTGTCCCAAGACCTCCTGCAGTTAGCCATTTCTGGGCAGAGAAACCCAGCAATTCCATGAACAATGAAAAGGCAGCAATCCATACTGCAGAGTACAGAGCCTTGCCAGCAAATTGGAATCCCATCTGACAAATGAAGACAACTCATAATACCATCAACATTAAACCAGAGCTAGAAATTCTTGGAGGGAAAACACAATGAGATCCAGGATTTCACAAACATTATCTTAGAAAAACTGGAGTGTACAAGCCACTATTCTTTCACAAATGATAGATCTATAACTATATGATATATACAGACACATAAATTTTAGCATCCCAGCTTCACTTGTTTCTATGCTATGATAACAAATCCAATGGATTGCTAGTCTTCATCACTTTTAGAAAAATCAACAATCCAAAACCCAAAATATGACATCAATAGATTAATTTGGAAATCATGCTTTAACGGACAGTTGTAGTGATTAAATCTAAGACAGGTAGTAAAATCGAGTTGCCGTAATATTAATAAAAATTCTATTACAAAGCTATTTGTGTTTTCCTAAAGCAAATATACATACATTTCTTGCCTCATTGGCATCATCATTCTGAACAAAGAATCTCTGTGCTTGTTGAATCACACTGCATAAGCATATTGCATATTTAGAACTTTAGATTAAGGGAAGCAACCCATCGCAAGCTGCAAGTACTATAACATCAAAAACAAATATCACATTGATTAGCTGGAGCTGGCTTCAAAAACATGCTTCTTTAAAAGACTACAGTTAAATGGTCTGATATAGCTATGACAAAGCCACATGACAAAATATATGTAAGGTATCATAATTTTCCATAATAAAGCAAGATTATACGCCTAGAAGAAATTGGTTGCACTATTAACTTGAGTGATCAAAACTGCTAAATATTTTCAAAAGATAATAAGGAAGAGCAGGAAATAACGAACCTTGATAAACAATATGCGAATGAAAGTACAGTTGACAATGATCTCACAAAATTCAAAAGCCTTTCCTTAACAATCTGGCTAGTTTCTGTAGGTAGAACTACTGACTCCAAAGCTCTGCAATTAAAGTATTACGTACATTGAGAATGGTTGCATAAAAAATAAATATAACGCATACATAGGGTAGAGATATTAAGTCATGACAGTGAAACCTGCACATAAGTATAGCTCCAATCCATAACATTATTGGCCGAAGATAAGAAGTTACTATATAATTTGTGTTGCTTTTCTTCCAATTGCTATCCCTCTGCAGAAATATTTGCAATGATAACCTGTTAGTAATATACAGAAAGGCAGTCAAATATAAGTGGAAGCAATATACGAGAAAATGAAAAGTGAATATATGCACCATACCTGAAGGAACAGTTTTCTTGTCATATATAGTAATGGGCCGACACCCCATATAGCAAATGTGATTACACCAAGTGCTGGAATTAACTTTGCTAGTACAGGATTACTTTGTAAAACATTGCAGGACCTGCATAGAACATTATATAAGGGCTATTGCAACAAACAAAATAAAGACCTATAAAAATGACTTGCTTTAAGTAGATTATGCTGGTAAACAACACAATTGAACACCAAAGTCAAGCTCCAGATGCAAAACAGGGGAATACAGTAAATTATACACAGAAACAAGGAAGATGGATCACTTAAAGCTGTAGACATGCTAATGCTGACCAGAGAAACGCAAGATCTACCTTGTCAGTGCTGTAGCAGCCACCTTAACAACCGGTAGTTCACTTGGTCTGCCAGGTACTAGAAAAGAATGACACTTGAAAGACTGAGATTTGCAAGATAAGGCATGTAATGGTCTGTTTATGTTGCAAGAGAGTCGAAGTCTCCAGCATTCTTGTTTCAGGAGCTGCAATATTATACTACTGTATCAAAGAGCTTTCTAATATGTTTCAAACACTAGTCAGAAGCACAAAGCCTGACAACTTCTTGAAGGGTTTTAACCTTGAAAATAGCGTTATATTCTTAAAACAATCTAAAACTACATATACACAGGGGAAAGAAAAAGCATGTCCTGAATTCCTGATCTTGAAGATTGAAGTTTTATAGTTATCCATTTCATTATTATGTAAAGATTCAATTATCAGCAAATCCAGGCTTTCTGAAACAGGTGGATTTCTCGTCGCTGAATCATTTTATGGATTTCTCGTCGCTTATCTTATGCCAGATGTTTAAGAATAGAAAAAGATTTACAGATACTCTTAAATTAAATGAAAGACAAGATACTCCATAAAATGAAGGTATCCAGCCATTTAGTTATTATGAATCATGAGAATACTACATTTCCTTGCACGCCAATTTAACCTTTATCAATAATTAATAAGCAACAAGAGAACGTAACAACATTTTAAATAGAACAAACATGGGGGAAAAAAATGAAGGATCCAGACTTGTTAACAATAACTTGCTTCTTCCCAGTACCCTCTGTGAACCAGGAAGCAAGTGATATCAACATAGACAAAAAGCATATATAATGAACCTCGAACAGAAACTATAAAGAAAAAGGACGATTTTGGGTACCAAAGGCTGTTTATTGTAATTCTGGCTCCTGCAAGGTCCCATTCCACGGGACAACTGAAGAGAACCGGGAAGAGCCGCCATTGAATGAAAATGAATAGCCAGTAAAGTCTTTCTAGCAGCCGACGAACAAAAAAGATAAGTTGTAGTAGGTTGGACTTTGACCCAATTCAATACAGATGAAGGAGATGATCTGATGATTTTCTAACTTCGTAACCTGCAGTACAACTAATTTTTCATAACCATCTGCAGGTTGAAGTTAAAGATACCAAACGTAGACATTTTAATCACAAAACAAAAATACCCTTTAATCAACCCCCCCCCCCCCCCCCAAGAACAATTTGGCCAAAAGGGAAACCGCAAGGACTGTAAACCTCAGATAAATGAAATCAGAAGAGTTCAACAATTAATTCGATATTAGCACTGTTAGGAATAGCGAAGCTTCTTGATCAAAAGCAAGCCCTAATTATTTTAAGCAAAAAACAGGAAAGCATCAAGTTGTTGAGGTTCGAAAGTTTAATAATACTAAAACATATTTATTAAAAAAAACGGTCGGAGCATAAGGGAAAGGTTTGACTTGGAGATGAGATGGAAGATCATACTACAGGGTTCTTACAAAAAGAAATTGAGCTGAACATAGAACAAACAAAATTGCAGGTATGTGATTCGATCCCCAAAAAAAATGCAGGCATGTTTAAAAAAAATTGGAGGTATGCCACCTGGCATGAAGTTAAAATTTGGAAAATACAAGTGTTATGAATCACCAGATACAGAGCTTCGAAGCTCGAAACAATCAAAATCCACAATCCCAGTATGCTTTTGTGCCGCCATCATCCCCTTCGAGATTCCGCGGCGCAGGGACGAAGTTCTTCTCCTCCTTGACGTAATGTGATGCTCTAAGCATGCGCGCGAGCAATTCTCTCCTAGTCGCCATTAGGAAGGACTCCACGTGTTCCTCAGTCCTTGCTTTGTCGTTTCAAAGTTCAAACAAACTTCCTCTACACTTTTTTGAGAAGTATTTTTAGAAATGTTATTAGGTAGAAGAATTTGATATATTTTCAAACACAAAATTAAGATTTCATATGCAAGAATATCAAAGGAAAAATCTCAAACAAAATAAACCTCACCATACTTCAAAATCCTCAATAAATTGTGTCAATAAGGAAAAAGATAAATAGAGAAAAAAAATGTAGGAATCAATAATTTTAAAGTGTTACTGTTTTCACAAAATTATTTCTTATTAATTACATAAATATTATTAAAATTAAAAATACCTTTATAAATATTATCATTCACGTTATAAGTATAAACAGATATTCAAATATTACATTTTTACTTATAAAAATCGATGTTTAATCACGGATTATACTTTTAAAATAAATGATAGCATTTGAAAATACATTTACCATTTCAATGACACCATTTAGAACTACTTTTAATAAGCATAGTTAGTGAGGGACAATTTTGTAAAACATTATATTTTAAAATCACATTTTCCTATCCTCTCCTCTATCTATCTTTTTATATGTTCAAGTAATTCTAGGGCTTTAGAAACTCATATCTTATAGCAATTTTCCCAAAACTCCATATTGAGTTTTTTTTAAGAATGAAATTTTTAAATAAATATTTTTACTTGTTTTAGTATAGTGACACCAATACATAGTGATGCAAAAACTATTTACTTTTCTAATTATGTTTAGTGTCCATAAAAACTAAAATCAAACATTTAAAACGCTTGTAATGGTATTCAAAACTGAAAGTTAATTCATCACAAGACAATCTTAAACAATTAATTATGTCAATCTAGTTCAATATGATGAATTATACATTTTTTTGTGGAATTTGATATGAATCATATTAATAATTTGACTCATTATGAATTTTATTAGGGAGAATTACATTCAAATTTCGTATAAGAGAAAAATGAAAAAATAGTTCTCTAAACTTATCAATGATAGTTTCAGATTTATCAATTGAAGCTTTTAGATTTATCAATAGAACTATTTTTTCATTTTTTTTTTTATGCGGGACTAATATAATTCTTCCATTTTATTATATACTCCATATATATATAAACTTTTTTTCTTTTGTTTTGTTTTTTTTTTTTTAACCTTCTGGATTCTGGTTGTACAGCAACGGCTTGGTTGGGCCAGTTAGGTGGAGAATCAAGGCCAGAAGGAAGCACGGCGAGAACGAGATGGGAGACGACGAGACTGTGAAGGGGGAGGCGCTGCAGATAATTGGACTTTTCCAGAATCTCCCCCGTCTTGTTGTTTTCGATCTCGATTACACACTTTGGCCTTTCTATTGGTATTCTCTCACATATGCCCCTCTCGATTGATTTACTATTATTATTCGATCAAAGTTCTGAATTTGTTTTCGCCAGTATAGGTTTATTTACCGCATGGACATGTAAGCAATTATGTATAAAACAACAGAAAGTGTACTTTTGGTTATCCTCGGAAAAGCTGAAGAAGTTAATTCAATAGTGGACATTTTCTGTTGAATAATTTCGTAGTTCAGGGTAATCTGTTCCTGCTGAATCTGTTTATACCCTACGAATTTGGATTCTCTTAATGTGAAATCGAAAAGATACTAGTGGTATTAATTGAGAGAGGTCTGTTGTTGAAATGAAATCATTATATGGTTCATAGGCAAAAGACCAATTCTTTTTTAACTGTCCTTGTAATATTAAGTCGGGTCTGGTCATTTGGTAATATTAGTGTTTTCGGCTTACACTCTATGAAAATGTTATAATCATGGAAAAGAATGGTCGAATATCAACTATTCACTAGATGTTCTTGGACTTCAGGAATTTCTTTTTTCTTTTTCATCAGTTACGTCTAATGAGTTGTTCTTAGTTCTTATGTCCTGTGTTTAATATGTTGAATGGCTCATTCATGGTCATCAAACATTTGCTACCCCTGTGTGAAAGGTGTAATGGTATGCAAAATATCCAAGTGCTCATAGAATCTAGTGAAGGTGAACCACAGTCAGTTTATTTAAAGATCATATACGATTTTGATTTAATGCGGTTTCAGTTGTTCATGGTTCTTAAGTTTTTTATTGTTTTGTCAGCGACTACTACCATGAAGATGACACCCCTTACCTTTATCCACAAGCAAGAGGAATATTATATGCACTTAAGGAGAAGGGGATAGATATGGCAATTGCTTCTAGATCTCCAACTTCAAATATAGCTAAAACTTTTCTTGAAGTGCTGGGTATCCAGTCTATGTTTGTGGCCCAGGTGAGCAAATGACATAGTTGCACTGCATCGTCTCCCTCCCTTTGGAAACATTATCCTCACCATACATCTATCTTTTATTTATTTATATTGATGTGTTCTTGCAGGAAATCTTCTCCAGTTGGACTCATAAAACAGATCATTTTGAGAGAATTCATAGAAAAACAGGAGTTCCTTACAGTTCAATGCTATTCTTTGATGATGAGGATCGGAACATTGGAGCAGTAAATACTGTCCCTATTCTACCGTTTTGTTTTGTTTTGAATTTGCCTATAAGGCAGTGAATCATTGTTCTGTTTTCAGTTGTTCAATATTTTAGACATCTGTGTATTTACTTGGAATTCAAGAAAATATATTTTTAAATAGAAACACCTGATTCTATGGTAAGGTTTATGAATTTCTTTTGATCCGTCTGATGTTTTCGCAGGTTTCTAAAATGGGTGTGACAAGTATTCTGGTTGGCAATGGTGTAAATCTTGCAGCCTTGAGGAACGGATTGTCGCAGTTTTCTCGAAGCTCAGGCTCGTCAAGCAGTAGCTAGTGAAATTAAGTTGCATCAAGCCATTGAGCATGTATTGTCCTAAATATAAAATTAGGTTTATCAGTGGAGAGATTCTGGTTGGAGCAATGTTGGCTATGGCAAACCTGTAATAACCTAACCTGATTCATTTGTAATCCCTTTCCAGTATACAAAGATGATAATACTGCATTTATTATTGTAAGATAATTAACAATGCTGGTTAGAAGTTTCTCTGCTATACTTAGGTAAAATTTGTAGCTTTTGTAACTGATAGAGATCATTGGACTTCGTCTGAGAACTGGCCATTTTCAAGCTATGGGCTTTAAGCTGATAGGCAGAACAAATATTAGCTTCTTTATTAAAGGAAGTGGGAATAACTTGAGGAACAGTCATTGAAAATTTAAAAAGATCTTCATACACAAGAGGATACAAATCAATCAAATAGACCATATACATCATCATGCTTTAAAACCATGACATTTCTTTTTTCTTTGGCAGAAACTGCAAACAGACACATAGTCTATCTGGTATCATTTTCCCAAGTTCTATTGTTCAGCTCCTTAAATGGTGACCTTACATCAGAAACGACCTCCAAATTCTTTGTCCCCACAGGAGAATGCATTTTAATATTCTCTTTTGTGAGAAATTCATCCTCCTTTGAAAAATTCATCCCCTGACAGTCATTCTCAAATGAATATGCAATGCTACTTCCCAACTTATCCATAAGTTGAGTGTCTGTGGTTGAAAATTCACATATCTTTTCTTCCAGCCCCATAATGAAGCCGAACAATTTTTCCCTTTCTGACAACAATTTAGTGACATTTTCAAGCAAATTTCTATTCTCCATCTTGAGTTTATGATACAAGGCATCCGAGCTTTTGAGCCTAGTCTCTAGTTGATCAGCCAACCCTTTCAATGTTAACTGCTTTGTTTCCATTTCTGCTTCAATTTCTGATGCAACTTGTTCAGAATGGCTCCATCTTTCCTCCTGCAATTTCAGTTTCTTCTCAAGATCACGGATATCGTCTTCAAGTTCTGCTATCATTAGCTTCTTCTCTTCAGTTTCAAGAATGGCTATAATCTCAGCTGCTGTAATCTTATCACAAACATCCTGGACCAAATTAATCTCAACCTGCTTCTCAGCAAGCTGTGAGGAGAAGGAGACCCATGAGGCAGAGAATTGATGTCCCAGTGAAGCCGCCTGATGCATGAGTTTCTCTAAATCTAACTTTTTCTCATGATCAAATTCTCCTCTGCGTGATTCCTGTTGCAGACAAAGAACCTCATTCTGGAGCTCCTCTAAAATTTTGTCTCTCTCTTCTATGACCTTGAGATATCTCGACTTCTCTGTCTCAGAAGACACTGCAGTTTGTTCCAGTAAGATAACCTGTTTCTGAAGATCATCTAGTTTTTTCTCATTCTCTTGCAACTTATAAATCAAGCTATCTTTCTCTTGTTTGAGGGTTTCGCCAAAGTCTACTTGTGCAAGAAGTGAGTTTTCTAGTTCTTTACGTATCACATGATTTTCTTCAAGTTCATTCTTCAACCGTTCAACAATTGACATCCATATTTGCAATTCATATTCCATCTCACTTACTTCATATAATTTCTCGTCCAACTCAGTATTTGCTCTGTCTAAAGCATCAGAAACATCTTTAAGCTTTTCTCTTGAGTCACTTTCCATCTGCAAATTCTTCTCTTTGAGGAGATGTTGACACTTTGTGGACTCGTCTAGCATTTCCTTGTACCTATCAAGTTCATTCTGCAGTGAATCAAGCTGCTCCTTGTTGACACTCAAGGAATCAACTGCCTTCATGACACGTGCTGCTTTCTCACGTTCTTCATTGATCTCTTGCTGGGCCCTGGTCAAAGCAGAATCCTTCATCTCCAACAAATTCATCAGTTCAGAGCACTTTTCTTCTCTTTCTTTGTTAACTAGGTCCACCTCTTCCTTATTGTATTTCTGGGCTTCAATCAAAGCAGCATTTTTCGTCTCCAACTGCTTCATCAGTTCAAAACACTTCTCTTCTCTTTCCTTGTACCTATCAAGTTCATTCTGCAGTGAATCAAGCTGCTCCTTGTTGACACTCAAGGAATCAACTGCCTTCATGACACGTGCTGCTTTCTCACGTTCTTCATTGATCTCTTGCTGGGCCCTGGTCAAAGCAGAATCCTTCATCTCCAACAAATTCATCAGTTCAGAGCACTTTTCTTCTCTTTCTTTGTTAACTAGGTCCACCTCTTCCTTATTGTATTTCTGGGCTTCAATCAAAGCAGCATTTTTCGTCTCCAACTGCTTCATCAGTTCAAAACACTTCTCTTCTCTTTCCTTGTTGATCAGGTCCATCTCCTCCTTATCAATGACCAGCTTCATCCGAGCCTCAGAAATTTCCTGCTTAAGAACGAGCAGCAACAAAGACATCTCCTCCTTCAGTAAATCCAGCTCCATAGTTGAAGAATGAGAATTTTTCAATTCCCTGTTGAGCTCTTCCATTGCTTCTGTCTTCTTTTCCAACTCCATCTTGAGCTCTTCTGTTGCTTCTTTCCTATTTTCCAATTCGAACTGATAGCCATTCATCTCTCCTGTCAATTTTTCTATCTGCAACTTCCATTCAGCTTCTTTAGCTTGTAGAGTCGAGGCGCAATCTCTATGAATGTTCTCCAAACTTTTGAGCTTAGATCGCAACTTTGACTGAGAAAATGAAGCTCCTGCTTCTTGAATTTGAGCTTCCTGGAGTTCTTTCAGTGATACCCTCAATTCTTTATTTTCTTGCTCCAGCTTCTGAGTGGTGTATTTTAATTCTTTACAGTGTGCTTCTTTTGTTTTCAGTGTATATCTCATATCTCCAACATCTTTGTCCCGCTGAGAGTTGAATTGGTCCCGTTCAAACCCAGCATCCTCATAGTCACTACTGACATTTTCAAAACGTTCTTTATAATCAGAAACTTGAACTTCAAGGCGTTTTCTCCGGCTTTCTTCATGAACAAGGGCTTGGCTACACATCTGCAACTGGTTTTGCAGATTCTCTGATATTCTGATCTGAGAATCTAACTTCATCTCCAGTGAAGAAATCTCATCAAGCAATGATGATTTTTCCATCTCCCACTCCTTCTTACTTGACCTGAACTGTTCTCGAACCTTCTCATGTGCTTCTTCTAAATGTTTAAACTGCTCCTTCTTCCATTTCAATTGTTCTGTCACCTTATTGTTTTCATCCTCTAAGTTATGCAATATGTTATCACTTTTTCTCAGTTCTTCGGATGCTTCTGATTTTTTCTCTCCTTCCAAACACCTCTTTGAAGCTGAAAGACAACTTTTGAGGCTTTCAATCTCTTGTCTGTACACATGAATCTGCCGATCCTGATTCTCCGCCTTCTCGACCACCTCCTCTAATGCCGATACCAACCTTTTCTTCTCATCTTCCCATTTTTTGAACCTTTCATCACAATCCCCTCTAAGTTTATCATTTGCAGCACTGAGATGTTTGATGATTGATTCTTTTTTATTCAAATCCCCCTTGAGATCTTCACAGTTCTGCTTTGCCTCGATGATAATATCTTCCTTTTGAAGCAGCTCTTGCTCCAGTTTCTCATTTTTGAGCTTTGCTTCCCGTATCTGATTGACCTGTGCATTTTGGAATTGCTTCAAGTTCTCAAGCGAATCTGCCTTGCTTCTTAGTTCTGTCTTGAGTCTCTCAATTTCAGCTTTAGCATCATCAAGCTCTTCATAAGCCTTGTCCATGTCTTGTCTTTCATATATGTGACTTTCAAAGCACCTGTTCATTTAGAAGCAATACACAGTCACAAACTAACACAACAAGTGTTGCGTGTCCCTGATTCAACGTGCCAAAACCAGAAGCCAATGCAGAACAAGTGACATAAATTGGAGTTGAAACACAGACTTGCCATTTCAGTTGACTTAGACTAGAACATTATGTATACTTCCGATTAGAACACTAAAACTTAGAAGTTAGAACGGCTTATATATATATATATATATATATATAATAAGAGCAAGACTAGGTATCATCATTTGCAAGTACTTCCTGGAAAAACCATATGATCACTATTTGGAGTTGCCTTCCATATACATGGTAAGGAAATGACTAATTGCCGATTTTTCAGGGTCCCAGGAGAAAACCTGTCTATATAATATAGTATAATGATAAAATAATACTGTCCTTAATTTAAGACATATTTAGAGAGTTGGTCTTTGTCCTAAATATAAAACATGTTTTTCATATTTGTCAATCTTTTCCTAATTTACCCCTATTTATGCTCCCACAACAATAATCAAGGAGGAGAGGAAAAGAGGGAATTAAAGAAGTTGACTAAGGTGTTTTAGAAAATACAGGTCAGATTAACTAACTTAATTAACTTCATTAATCTAATCAAATTACTAAATTCCCCTTGGGATGCAGCTAATCTTCACAGAGAATACCCAGAGTTTAGAAAACGCAAACAGCTATAAGCCGATAACAGTCTAAACTCCAAACTATAAATTTCATTTACCACACTGGTTGCTTGGTTAACATAAAATTGAGAAAAGGAATATATCCTATTCTGAAAAACATTTCTATACTGACAGTGTCATAGTCATTCCCAGTTCGGAGTTGTTTAGCCATAACATATTGTCAAATTTCAATTTCCTCACTTTTTTTATACGCTTTATTTATTTTGTTTACATTATTTGTCCTCTTAAAAATAAAACGGGTTTTCAATTTTCTCTACAGTTTACTTAGTATAATTCCAATTAACAAGCCATGTCCTCAAAATCTTATTATAACGACCCAGAAGGCAGCTAGTGTTAATGCTTCTAACCCTAACAAAAATTTATATCACTAAAACAAGAGTAACAAGAAAGAAAGCTGGTTTCAGGAAAAGCAGAAGATAAAAAAAATTATTAACCAAGCCAGTTTAAGAAACCCAGAAAATCACCTGATTCGGAGAATGCAAATGCAGCTAATATCGAAGACTCAGCGGAGGGCGCAATTTGCTCAGTGAAGAAGAGAGGAATGAGAGAGTGATCGAGAAGAAGATAACCGTTAAACGAAGACGTGCTTTTAGATTTGAAATGTTGTGGAGGTGAGATGATGATCTTTTATTTTTCTAACAACCCTACCCTGTGAAATACGGCAGTTGTGGGGCTTTTTAAAAGGAGAACTAACCGTTGGCTTTTTTTTGTTTTTGTTTTAAATATATGTTGGGATTTCTGGGGAACTGGTCAATCACCGACGTGGCTACAAGTGGGCCCTCTAATTTCCATTGTTGGCCGGCCCAATTTCGGCGAGATTGGTTGCTCATGCAAATTTTAGAATATTTTTTATATACATTTAATTGTACTTATTTATTATTTATTTTTGTCAACCTTGTTTTATGGAAAGGCATGAATGATATTTTGTTTACAAAATTATACTTTTATCCTTTTTTTTCTATTTTATTCTATACAGTGTATTAAAATAGCGCCTCAGTATTTTTCCCTTCGTTGAAGTTGAACTGTATTGGAAAAAAACAATGTATCAACAAAAAAATGGCCAAGAAAACATTGGTTGGATAAGAAGTGTCCTAGAAGAAATTTATTTTTTTGTCACAGCTTAAAATGAAATTAAACTAAAAAAATAATCACTTGCCTTTTCGCATTCTATTAATCCATCAACATTAATACATTATCAGCCGCCATTGGGTGGATATGATCATATGAAGTTCTAAGTTCTAACACGCCAAAAAAAAGGGTAACATGGACATCGTAAAAATAAATTTATACATAATAAAAAAAGATAATTTCTCTCAAAATTACATTATTATTTACACTAGAAATTTTGAATTTCTGATGTAAATTAATTATTAATGAATATTATTATCAATGTTTTTCTCAATATTAATAATTGTCAAATAAAAAATCAGTAATTAATAAAAAAAGTTTGTGACATCTTTATTTTTTAACACAAACTTCTAATATAATATAATGAATATGTTAACTTTTGTAATTTTTTTTTTACCTTTTGAATATTTAATTTTAGAAATGTGTTCAAATTTTACAAATTAAAGGATTAACATACACTTTGAAGTGTTAAAAAAGGAGCAAATTCACCCTAACTATTAAAAAGATAAAGTTGACTGTTAAAAAATCAACATTAACGCTTAATATTTTTATCTATTAGGGCAAAAATTATTACATTTTAGTTATTTACAAATCAAAATTGTTCACGGCAAAACTTTTGCATATATAGCACTTTTGAGGGATATATTTCCAAGACCCATATGAAGACTACCCCCAACTGAGTCTTTCCACTCCAGGCACCTCATCCTAGACTTTCTAAAGTCCTCTTCCTTAATGACTTAATCTGCCTCAGTCCGCTTTGTCTCAACCTTATCCACCATACTGCACACAAGATTCAAATAAAAGGTCCAAGAACCAATCTATGAAGATCATCTAGATAAACCTCCTGATATCCCTCCACATGTCCCTCCAAAATGCTACTCATACTATTGGAACCTCCGTGACACAATATGAGATGAAGACCACGACAACTTGTCCCTGTATTGAGTCATCCAGACAGAATGTCGGTAGCATCTACTTTATTAAAGTATTATACTACATTACTATTGTGTGTTATGGTGATGAGTTATAAAATGCTGAGTCATTTATACTATACTATCTTGTAGTGATAAAGTAAAGAGTCACAAGTCTGTAAAATAATTAGTATATTTTGTCCTCTTCCGAGTTTGTTTGGCTATATAAATGGTTTTCACATAAGATGCATCAGAAAATTAAGAGTTGTATTCCCTTCTATGAACATAAGTATGTTTTCTCATATAACTTCTTTCTAAATTTCTCTTTCTTTTGAAAGCCTAGATTAAATTCATGATTCTGCAGGCTTGTTTAGGCCTTTTTTGCTTGTCTCTCTTTCTGGGCCACTTCTAGGCTTCTGTTAGCTAATGTAGGTCAATTTCACTCACTGCAGAACCGCACACGTGGCAATTTCAAGAGAGATAGAACCAAAATGTCAAGTGAGAATTTGGATGACAATTTGTAGGGAAGGCACAGCAACTACAAACACATCTGCGAGACAAGACATTTGGTCGTTCACGCTTTCAACGCCAAGCCACAACAACAACAATCATTGAATGAAAATGCAATACATTAGATCACTAACGGCCAAAACTCCCTTTTTACTTCAATAAGCCTAATTCAAATAACAAAGATATGATCATATGACAAATGGCTCCGTGTCTGAGTAGGAGGTTGTCACTCCGCTCACGTTCCTTCAACCATGCCTCAGTCACTGGTCCAGCCTACAAAGTATATGATGAATAGTGCCCAATCATAATGAGAAATATGACGGAGTTAACGAGGCAGTTAGATTCATGGTGGGTTGGCCCGGTTGGGGTGTTTAAAACTAAGGACGAGACCAGGGTTTCCCAATCCCAGTTTTTGGTTGAGATCCAAATTGCATCCCCATCTCAGTCTTGGTAGTCTCAGGGCAGAAATCAGGAAATCCCAGGTTTTTTAACAAAAATTTAAAAAATATCATCATATTATTTAAATTCCTCATATTCTATTGTTTAAAATGATCATTAACAACTAACAAGACCATAATAATTACACAAATTGATATACAATTGAAGAATAGCATTTTATCTTCATTATCTTCTTCTTCGTTATTATCTTTATACATTATATAGTTAGGATTAATATCACAATATATACAGTTTAACTCTAACTAAAGATACACATCTTATCAAATGATAACTTAATTTATACGGTAAAAAATAAAAAAATAAAAGGATAACTTAATTTATAAGGTAAAAAATAAAAAAAATCGGGACCGGGCTCTAAAGGGTGATCCCAATTCCCATCCCGGTTCTAGGCGGGAAAGGAAATTCCTGAGATCAAAATGTCCAGGATTGGGCCTGAAAAATGGGAATAGGGCCGGGATACTTTGAACACCTCTAATAGTGAGATTACTCTATTTTTAATTATTTTAGAGGTAAATTTGCACCATTAAATATTTAAAGATAATGGGTGGACCTTTACCCATTTTCTAATTACAAGGTTGAATTTGTAAAATACATTTTTTAAAAATAAGTATAAAATAATATAATAGGCCTTGTATAGCCCACGTGGGACAGGAAATTCATGGGATCAAAATGTCTAGGACTAGGCCAGGACGACGGGGATTGGGATATTTTGAACACCCTTAATGGTGAGATTACTCTATTTTTAATTATTTTAGAGGTAAAATTACACCACTAAATATTTAAAGGTAATGGGTGGACCTTTACCCATTTTCTAATTACAAGGTTGAATTTGTAAATTACATTTTTTAAAAATAAGTATAAAATAATATAGGGTTAAAGGTCACTTTTGTCCCAAAAATATTTGTTTGGGGCCAATTTTGCCCTGACAATTTTTCGAGGGCCAATTTTGCCCCAGAAGTTTCAAATTTGGAACAATTTTTCCCTTGCGTTAGTGGATCGTTAGTTGGTTGTTAGTCGGGGCAAATTTGCTCCAAATTTGAAACTTCCAAGATAAAATTGCACCTTAACCCAATGACCGTTAGTCGGGCGCATCGAACACCATGCGACATATTGTACTATTCCGGCCGCTGGACCCTACCTCAGGTTGAGCCAGGGTGGGCACGCTGTTAAACAAAAAAGAGAACCCTTCCCAAGGCCTCTGCCAACTTCTTCAGACTCGCTAACGTTACTGTCAGTTGCCACGTCCCGGTTCAGAAATTTTGACCCAATTCCCTTTCAAAGTATGCGTGATGCATGCTATTAGACAGGCTTCCCCCATCTCTAAAGATCGACTAACTCATATGCAAGTACCGTTCACATGGAACATTTCCCCTCTTCGGCCTTCAAAGTTCTCACTTGAATATTTGCTACTACCACCAAGATCTATATGAGCCCAGGTGAAGCAGCAGTCAATGTAGATCTTGGTGGTAGTAGCAAATATTCAAGTGAGAACTTTGAAGGCCGAAGAGGGGAAATGTTCCATGTGAACGGTACTTACACATGAGTTAGTCGATCCTTAGAGACGGGGGGAAACTCATCTGATAGCGTGCAGCACGCGTACTTCGAAAGGGAATTGGGTCAAAATTCTTGAACTGGAACGTGGCAGCTGACAGTAATGTTAGTGAGTCCAGAGACATCGGCAAGGGCCTCAGGAAGAGTTCTCTTTTCTGTTTAACAGCCTGCCCACCCTGGCTCAGCCGGAGGTAGGGTCTAATGGCTGGAAGAGCATAGCAAGTCTTGTGATGTTCAATGCGTCCAACTAACGGTCATTGGGTTAAGGTGCAATTTTACCCTGTAAGTTTCAAATTTGGAGCATATTTGTACCCGTTAACGGTCAACTAATGCAAGGGCAAAATTGTCCAAATTTGAAACTTCCGGAGTAAAATTGGCCCTCGAAAAACTTTCAGGGTAAAAGTGACATTTAAGCCAATAATATAATAGGCCTTGCATAGCCCAAGCGGCATAGGAAATTTATGGGATCAAAATGTCTAGGATCAAGCCAGAACAAGGATCGGGATACTTTAAACACCCCTAATGGTGAGATTGCTCTATTTTTAATTATTTTAGAGGTAAAATTGCACCACTAAATATTTAAAGGTAATGGGTGGAACTTTACCCATTTTCTAATTACAAGGTTGAATTTGTAAAATACATTTTTTAAACATAAGTATAGAATAGTATAAGAGGCCTTGTATAGCCCAGGTAGGATCAAAATGTCCAGGACTAGGCTAGGACAGTCGAAACCAAGATACTTTGAACACCCCTAATTGTGAGATTACTCTATTTTTAATTATTTTAGGGTAAAATTGCACAATTAAATATTTAGGGGTGGACCTTTACCCATTTTCTAATTACAAGGTTGAATTTGTAAAATACATTTTTAAAAATAAGTATAAAATAATATAACAGGCCTTGTAAAGGCACAGTTGTATACATATATGAATGTTTTACATGATTGCAGAACATTTTATTTGATAAAGATAAACCTCACACAATCATCTTTCTATGCGTATTTGATTTTCACAAAACGCTTTGCGGCCATAGCTTTTGACAATATAATGAAGACAAACAATACACCCTAGAGAATTATCATAGGGGAAATGATGATTAAGTTCCAAAAAAATAATTTAATAAGAGTTAATTTTTTAAAAAATAGTTCCAAGATAACTGCAAAATTAATTCAAATAATTATAAATCATTAGAAGTAGCATATGAGATTTAAATGTTTGGTTTGCAACTAATATTCTTACATTTTCCACTATTTGATTCGATGGTTGTAACTTATTTTTCTTTTATCATAATTTGTTTAGATTTAACTATAGTTAAATTGATTTTTTGAGATGGAAGTATCATTTTATTTAATAATTTGCTGTGGAGAGGTTTAGTTTAGTGATGGGCAAGTTGAAGGAAGTATATGATGGACCCAATCTTTTAATAAATTATTAATTAAGAGGTCTCGCTCAATAGTCAATAATTTCATTAATGGCTCATTTGATTCATTTTTGACCAAGGAAATGTAGTGAAATGTAATTATGAAGAATGCAATGTAACGGAATAATGATTATAGAATATTTGCTTAGTATGTTATTAAGGAATCATGAAATGAAATTTATACTTTATTGAGAAAAGATGCCAATAAATGTGAAATAATCTTTCCAACACTATCAAGGCAATAATAATAATGATAATGATAATGATAATAATAAGAGTATAAACGTCTAAATATTGATTCATGAAGGGTATAAATGTCCATGTATATGAATTCATGTAAGCTTAAATCTGAAGTACATAACCAAAGCTATGTAATGAGGATTACCCGATTTACAGTGTTGTAATCAGAATTATATTGGATTAACTACTTCACTGCATACACTAACTAAACACCTAAATCAGTAGAATGCACGCAACCTTGATACATGGAACTAAACTAATTGTACCATAAGTGTTCTCTTTGACTTTTCTTTGCTCCATTTTTATCATTTCATGGTATTCCCTTCGATCTTAATTATAAGATAAAGTTGACTTTTTTGGAAAAATTAAAGAAGCCAATTAAATTACTTTAGAGTGTTTATATTTTTAGTATCCTTATATTATATATTAATTTATTAGTCAGATTAATTAGTTTAGAGAAAAAAAATAAAAATATAAATGCTCTAAAGTAATTTAATTGACTTCCTTAGCTTATTCAATAAAGTCAATTTTATCTTATAATTAAAGTCAGAGGAAGCACCTAATTTATCCTCCTCTCGTGTGGACATCCAATGAAGTTCATGAAGGAATATAAATTCAGACGAAGACACTTCATAAATTAGTGAGGAGGTTAGTGTTTGGGTTCTTGAAAAGGCCACTTTACTTTTTTTTGATAAAAAAAAAAGGCCACTTTACATTAAATATAAAAGTATAAAACTAAAGAAGGAACAAGAGGCAATAATATTAGTGAATGGGCCTGAAAGAATGTGCTATGCCTATACGGCTATTCCTTTCAAAAAGCACAAAAAATGGTCAACAATAACATTTCAGTTGATTAATTAATCATCAAATCTTTGGGAACGAATATAAATTAAGAGGATCTTCCCCTATTGCCTCCCTTATTGAACATCACAATTAATTAATATAGTAGTTTTTAGGACAGAAAACAAGTGGCAAGAGAGTGAAAGAAAGGAGAAAAATAAAATATTACTATTTGTTGATTATGGTCTGTTGTTGAGTGATGATGTGCCTTGTGTGCTTTTGAAAATGGGCAATCAGTCATTAATTTAAATAAATAAAAAAAGCATATATAAACTTTACAATTATCAATGTTTTGGTCACAATTTGTCAGTGGTTATTATCTGTTTGTGTGATTAGCTAGCTAAAAGAATAGACAAGATCGATCAATTACATTATATTGATATAACAGCTAAGATTTAGGTCCAAGTAAGTGTGACATATATTCCTTTTAATCAAATAAATTTTATTTTCTTAATAACGTTATACTAGTTAAATATGAGTTTCACATAGTTTGACTGGCAAATAGCTTAGGACCTACTTGGTTGCATACATCATGAGATAATGCAATGTAAATGTTTAATATTATCACACTAAGCATATCCAGCATTTCAATTTTATAATTTGATGCATCTCGTTACATTATAATTTCAATTTTAAAATTAAGAAATAGCTATTAAATTACAACTCTTCATCAATTTCAATTTTCAACTTACCAAACACATGGTTAAGAAAAAGATCAAGTGACCAAACATGCCCTATTAAGTTACAATTATTATATCTATCAATAATTTTTCAAAATAACGATTACCATAAAATAATATGCACATGACCAATAAAGATTGTTGTAGTTGGTAAAGATTTGACTCACAGCTCATAAAGTTGTGAGTTTAAATCCTACTGACAGTATGAGAATTCGTTAGTGGATGATTTATAAGCATCTCTATGCTTTCTTTGAACCTTGAGACATACTATATCCGTGATAAACTTTAGGACTTGATTTACCTAAACTTTCTTTTATAAACAGAAAGGATGTATATATACACTAATTCAATCTAGGGTACTACTTCTAGTTATAAATATATGACCTAATTTATAGTGTAACAGAAAGAGGATCTTGTCATTGATTGATCTCATTTGGTACTTATGTTTTGTTGGTGATAAGAAAATATCCTGATTATCCAATATTCTCTTGTAACAAGATTATTTTATCTCCACACACATGCTCAGTTTGTACTCATGACTCGTAATAAATGGTGAACGGTACATAAGAAAGGGACTAATTTTAGATGTATTTCCTTGTATATTATCATTAATTTTTTAATCAAAATAAGACAAATGAAAAGTTCTTCAATAGTAATATAATTAATAAGCTGATCATTTTTTAATCAAAGACTCATTCCCACATATAATAACCATGCATTTGTCATGTTGTTATTAAAAAATTATATCCTCATAATATTTTGATTGAATAATTAATATAATAAAAGCTTGGAGATACACATCAATTAATTTATGAGTAATTATGTATGACATACTATTAATTTTTTTGTTGTTAAATTGAGTTACTTAATAAGTAGGGAAATATAATATAGCTCTCCTCCTTTCTTGTAGAAGCAAAAGAAAATATTCTTTTGTGATCATTTTGTCAAAAAAACCCTAAAAATTAAAGCACTGGGCTAGATATAAAACCATAGGCTTAGATGACCATTGGCAGAAAAGAGGCAATATTGGATTGAAAGGAATCAATTCCCCCCTTTCACATAATGCTCCCTATTTATTTTTTTATTATTTTTGTAAGAGTCTAAAATTTAAATTACTTTAATCCTTTTTATAAAAACTCAATAAGAGTTATTTGACTTTTAATGTGTTTTTTTTTAATTTTTTTTCTCTCATTGATTATATGTATTGCATTCATTAAAGGATTGGTGATATTTAAATTTATTAAATTTTTTCTCACCCACCCCTTATAAATAAAGGCATACTCGGAAAAAAAAATATTTTAGACATATTTATTAATTTTAACTAATTTTAATTGCTTTCTTAAACTATACAATTAGATTATCAGACTCTTATAAATAGGATAAAAAGAATATAGTTTTTTCCCAACACCCACAGGACAATTATTTGATCCTTATCATTATCGGGTCATTTAAACATTGCAAGACTTTCATGACATTTCTTTAATGCATGAAGTCTAAATCCTAAGCCTTATTTTTCCCGGAAAAAATTATTATGTCTTATTTAAAAGGTAAATCATGTTTCTTTTAAGAGCTTGGGGCCTCTAATGCGCTTCCTTTTAATATCCTTTGTAATGTTCAACTCCTTTTTATCATTATATTTTATATAAAATAAGTAACATTTCAATATCTTACCATGATAAAAGGTGCAGTTTTGAACATTTTATGATTTTTTTAAAAAAATTAATTTTATTTTTCTTTATACAATCATAAAAAATAAAAAAATGCATCAATTTATCATCGTAAAAATACTCTCTCCTTAACGTGTCTACGTTTAGCCATTCATTTCGGCTTTTAAGTAAAACGTTGAAGGATTAAAGTATTCCAAATTGGTGATATTCTTTGAGAATTGAATACTCAATCACATCAACCCAACACTTTGCCTCCGCAAAAATCTCAATATTGACTTTTTATTCAATTTCGTAGTTTCTTGGCAACTTCTTCGTCATTTAATTTAACCTTGACCTCTTCAACTTGTTCCGTGCCTTCCTCATCTATCTTCTTCAAACCAACCAATTCATCATCGCCACCTGTATTAGTTCAATATGCCTCATTAATTCCCCCAAAAAAAAAAAAAACATTATACATGCCCTTCCTTATCTAGCATCATCACGTTTTAATTTCCTTTATTCTTTATTAATGTCACAACAGTTTATATATATAATCTAGACTCCAAGAAGATAAGTCCTCGATTTTAAATGCAGATCTGATTTCGTCTGGATTGCACCGTTATCTGAAACTCGGTTATTTAATGACCATGTCGGTAATCAAATGTTTAATTAATATGCCCTTTTGATTCTTTTATAAGTTATAAATAATTGAATTACTCCATCCCATCCACAATATAAGTTACTCTTAAAAAAATTCTTTAATCCATAATATAACAACTTTGAGAATAATTAATATTTATTTATCAAATTTGCCCCCTGTAATTAATGCATTAAGATTAGATTAAAATTGTATTACTTAAAACAAACTATTGACTGATATGATAAGCAATCTAAGCCCATAAAGAGAAGAATATATATTTGAATTTCGGAGAGCACAATTGTTGAGAAAGCTGGCGAAAACCTTTCGACCTCTAAGTATATTAAATATCAAAGATACTCCCTTCGGTCCTAATTATAAGATAAAGTTGACTTTTTTGGAGAAATTAAGGAAGTCAATTAAATCAGTTTAGAATATTTTTATTTTTATTTTTTTCTTCAAACTAATTAATTTGACTAATAAACTGATATATAATTTAAAGATACTAAAAATATAAACACTCTAAAGTGATTTAATTGGCTTCCTTAATTTCTCCAAAAAAATCAACTTTATCTTATAATTAGGACTAGAGGGAGTAGTACTTACTCTTATTCTTATTATAGATTATTTCTATCTATTAACCACACTAACCTCTAATATCATATAGATTTTCACTTTTTGTAGAGTATATATAAAAAAAATATTTAATAACCTTTAAAACCAGTTAATTCCTTATAAAAAAAATCAAGAACACTCTCAGAAGGACCAAAGAGAGTAACTTCCAAAAAAAGAGGAGAGTGAGTGACAAGTACTAAGGTCTTGTTAGAAATCTGGAAAAAAAGTCTTGTTAGAAAGGTTTTCACATTCCAAAAAACTACGGGTAAGTAGGCGACGAAGATCACAATCTGTCACTCTCTATAGTTTACAGAATAAAAATCAACCGTATATATTACTTTTTAATAGATCAACGATCATACATGTTTCGAAGATTACAATGATTCGGGTTATAATATTAATAAGACCATCACCGTGCGATCTCGACCGTTCATATGATCTGAACGACGAGAAAGCAAAATTGGCGCATCTATAAATCTTTAAATAAATCTAAATTCAGAACTGTAGGAGTGTCAGTTGGATTAAAGTTTCTTCAGTGAGAACACTGTCATAGGGTCTGGAGGAGGAGGAAGAAGACGAGGGAGGGTTAGTTTTTTATTAGGGTTCTCAACTCATCAGTTCTTGAACTTTGTCTTCCTTTTTTGCCGTGTGTCCGGGGAAATTTTCTCCGATGTCTTCAAGAGCCCTATAAGTTTTGTTTTCCGGTGAGAGATTTCGTATAGTTTTGATGACGCGGGGGGAGATTTTGATTCTCTGATCATTTTTTTCCTAGGTATTCCGATTTTGACCCAAGGTCATTACTCTAGTTTACTTGCTATGTTGGGTTTGATTCCAGCCTTCTATTGGAATTTGTTTCAAGAAGACCGTGTTGCATTGTGATTGAGAACTGGGGACCGTGGGTTTTATTTTTGGGAAAAAGACAAAGTCTGATTCTCTTAGGTTTCCGATTACAAACATTCCTGTTTATTTCTGGGAATATCGGAGCCTGGTCAAGACAATTTTGGGTTACTTTAGTTTTGATCTTCTAAAACCTGAACGAACTTTATACAGTTAATTAACCTGTGTTTACTTTAATTAGGTCTCTTCAACTTACCCTGTTATTTTGATATTTGAGGAAACCTTGTCAAACTTCACTGCATGATGTATCATCCCGAGGCCTAGACTTATTCAAAGATCTCCCTTATAATGAATCATTGATATTAATGTGTTCGTTGGGATAATTGTATTTAGGCTATTCCTTTATTGATCTCTCTGCTTTTTGTTGTTTATTAATGGATCATGTCCTAATATAGTGGTTACTGCAACAGGCAGAGACCACTCGGATTTCCGTCTCTTTATTACCCGCTCTTCAACTCTCTGGCCTTTTCCCTTTATTCTCTTACAACTTCCAAAAGAGCTTCTTCATACATCATAACCTCTCATCAAGCTTTGAATCACTTCTGAATTCGAAGCATGGTTATCTCTTTTTCTCGTTTCTCTTGCTGGTTGCGGGGTGGCAAGAAGGAACAATCTGTTTCTAAGAGAACTACTGTGAATTCATCTTCTGAATTGGGTTTTGATCCAAAGAAACGTGAGTCTAAGAAATTGCACAAGGTTAAGGAAACAAAGATTGCACCATCTCCCAGGAAGGTTCATCGAAAATGGAAGAACAGGGAAGGGGATAGAATTGATAGGGAATTTGATTTTGTGGTGGTGCCATCAGATGGTGGCGAGTGTTTTTCTGGGTCTGATTCTGATGATTCAGAATATACTGTGGGTTGGGTGGAGCCTCATGGACGTAGCTTTAATAGTGTTGGAGAGTCAGAAGGTGGTTTTTCGGTTCTGATTCCACTCTATACAAATGGTGGCAAGCAGATGGAGAGTTCAAATAATGAGATTTTGAGGGCCTATAAGAAACTGCCAGATGAATTTTCTTCAGGTAACAGATAGACGTGCGCCTTATAATAATTTTCTGATTTTATTCTGAGGCGTTTTGTTCTCACTCACATCTCTTTATTACTGATGAAATTCACAAGTTGATCGACTAATTGTTCTTGATGAGGTTCATATGATGCCCATGCAGAAATTGATCTATGTTGTTGTGATGATTATGCAATTTGGAAGTTTTCTTATGTCTTTTCAGAACCCATTAGCTGTACTGCTTCACCAAAATAATTGCAGAAGACAAAAAGTGATTCCCAGAATTAATTGAGCAGTGTGTTATTGAAGATTTTTACTCCTGATGGGCACGTATAATTGATTACTCCTCCGATTCTAAACATAGGATCTAGTATAATTTACTACAAACTAGGATCGGAGGTAGTATGAGATAGAACAAATCTATTAAGATGCATTTATGATCTGATTCAAGATGGTGAATCCCACCTTTAGAAAGTCACATTTAAAGTGCTACTGGTTTCTCTGTTGATTGCGTGAAACAAACTTGATACCTTCGAGAATTTTGTTGGTTGGGTCAAAGCTTGAGTTTTTTGAACCTCAATAGCATATATGTGAAGATAGATCGAATTTATATTTAGAGCTTGGACTCCTGAAGCCTAGGGCTTAGGAGCAGTACTTGTAGAATACAGATGAAGTTGATTCGACCTATACCAATTTCAACAGTGCGATTTGCCTGTTTGCAACTTGAAATTTCTTCCTTAAAAGTTAAGGACCTATTGATCTTATGCATTGAGTAGAGTAGCAAGTTGGGTTTGTAGAAAATGTGCCTTGAAATGAATGATGGTAATGATTTTTTGGCTTCCATTATTTGTGTTATGTTCTTTATTTTTGGGTAAGAACAAGTAAGTGCTTGTGCTTCTGCTTCTGCTTCTGCTAGAGGTTGCACTTATAATTCTTGTGTGTTAAATATGCAGGTAACAAGAATTTCATGGCACAATGGCGAGATGATCTCAAGAACTTTTACTAGAAGCGGCTAGTATGTGATGAGAGAGCAACTAGAATTGGAAGAATATTATATTATTATGACTGTGATCAACTAGTAAGCGACAAGAGACATGAGCACTAAATGGATTGATACTTGAAGTGGTCATTCACCCTTGAACTTGTAACGTGCATATTCTTCAACCTTCTTTTGTAGACACTTCTCTGTGAATAGGCAAAAAGAGAAAACCCAGAAAAATTAAATTATATGTTTATATTAAAATGATTTCTAAGTCTTTGTGTTTTGAGCCTTCTAGTTGCCCCTACCTATGTAAATAATGGTTGGATTTTCTGGTCTGATGAGTGACTCTCTTCTGTCAGTATTAAATTATTAATCCATCTTCTTGTATGTCATTATTGGAGACGCATCCTTTTTTTTTTTTTTTTTTTTTGTCCTTCTCTTTCCTCGTATGCTTCATAGCATCAAGAAATTTCAATTTTCAAGTCAAGCTTTGTGGTTTTTTTTTCTTTTTAGGGTTCTATTTTGACCACACAACTTACGCTTTAGTTTATGTACTTCTAAAGTGAGGGCCTCTATGGGTTGATGTTTAGAAAATCTGTTTACGTAAATTGAAATAAAATTTCTCTCACATATTTATTTTATATATCATAAATCAAGTTAGAAAAGTAGCTTCTATCGCTAATCTAAACAAGCATTGATAGGGCCATTTGATCCGGTGACAACTTGAATCAATTTGTATGTTCATCCCCTTTGGACCAAATTCAATAATATTTTATTTTTTAATAATATTTTAAAAGATAGAGATAACCTTTTAGCCGTGATTCTATAAAAAAAAAATGTTTTAAAAAATTTAAATTTAAATTAGGATAAATTAGCATTCATCACCTTAATGTTATTTTCAAGTAGTATCTAACATTCTAATCTTATTTATGTTAGGAATGTTCAAATCTGGGACTGAGAGAATCCCGATTCCGGTTTTTAACCGGAATGCAAATTGCATCCCAGTCCCGGTTTGGTCTCGGTCCCATAACCTCAGGATCGGGATCAGGACCTGAACCAAACCGGAAAATCCCAGTTTTTTCTTTAAATTAAATTTAAAATATATTATTATATTAATTAAATTTTCTATGATATAGTGTGTAAAGTGATCATTTAACATATAATAAAGCTATAATAATCACACAAATTGATCTAAAATTGAAGAATAACATTTTATTATTATTATTATTATGATCACCTTCATCATTTTCGTTATTTTCTTTAAGAGTAAAATACATTGATTACCCTTCTGTGTTACCTAAATTACACAAACATCCCCTCTATTTTGAAAAGGTATATATACCTCTCTTAAAATTAAAATACAAGTTACATAAATCTCCCTTACATATTTGATATTTCATTTCCATCCATCCAACCATTAACTTTGACTATTAAATATTTAATTTGACCAAAATATCCTTTTTTTTCAATAAATGAATAAACATTTATATTTACCTAAAAATAAATTTTTATATAAAAAATTAATTTTAATACACGTATGTTCAAAATTTCTAATATATTATAAATTTTTTAAATTTTTATTATATTATAAAATTTTAAATTTAAATTTTTATCATCTTTATTGAAATTTATTTATTTAGTATTCTTTTAAATGACTAAAAAATATGCCTTTCAAGTGAAAAGCAGAAAGGAAAAAAAAAAGAAATATGTTTTATTCACAATATGTTATTAATAATATAAATTTGATACATTATATGACTTAAATTAATTTTAAATTTAAATTTTTTAAGTATATTTTTTGCACAAACATTTATAAACATGTTTATTTTAGGATGCATCTATTAATAGGATTAATCATATTTTTAATTAAGTTTTCTATGCCTTTATTAATTAAATTAATTAAGTATTTATCTTAATATGAAAAAAAATTTAACATGTAACAATTTACAAAAGTAAAAAATAAGTTAAGAAAAGAAAAAAAAATCTTAAACTACTTAAACAATGTTAGTCAAAATTAGGAAATTACTAATGATAAAGGATAAATTAGTAAATAAAATTTATTTTAATATAAATTTTAATTAAAAAATAAAAATTCTTAACTGAGTTAACAGTTTGGACTTAAGTGTATGTTTTCAAAATAGAGGGGAGGTCCATGTAATTAAGGCAAAACACAAGGGAGGTTAGAGTATTTTACTCTTTCTATAAACATTATATAGTTAGAATTAGTATCACGATATATATAGTTTAACTCTAACTAAATATGTGATATACATTTTATCAAATGATAACTTAATTTATGAGGTAAAAAAATATAAAAATAAAAGAATAACTTATTTTTTAAGAAAAAAATTTAAAAAAAGGGGGGACCGGGATGACAAAGTGTGGTCCCTATCCCGATTTCAATAAATCCTGGTCCCAGCCAAGACGGAAAATTTCCAAGATCAAAATGTCTAGGACCGAGACACTCTAAACGCTCCTAATTTATGTTACACCCACCCTCTATTGTTATTTTTAGTGCATCCAGCGTCCATTGATATTAATTTTCAGTTAGGTACTCTAATCTTATTTATAATTTGCACGATGGATACACTATAAATAAATTATGGTGCTATTTTACCTTTTAAATTATACGATTTATATTTGAACGGTACAAATTTCGTCTAGAAGCATCCAAAACCCATGTTGTGGGATATGGGAATAGGAGTGGACCACGTAAAAGGGGAATATGGGCTTTACCTTGGCAGGGGTCACATGGAGGTTGAGCTTGAAAACGATGTGGGACCCAAACTTCTCTTCTTTCTTTCCCCATTGCTTTCTTTCATGCCTTCCCATTCTCTTCTTGGATAAGAAAATCCTACTTTCTTTTCTTTCACTCCAACCCATATATATATATATATATATATATGTATAAGGAATCAAGTTCATATATATATATATATATTGTGATTTCATCCTTTCAATAAGATATCAAAGGATCTTGACCCCTTGAGAGTTGACACTAGCCACTAGGTCTTGCTTCCATATTCCTATGACAAAAATATCATAGCATTAATACTAAGAAAAACCAGGAAATGTAACATTTATGAGACCTCACACACTCTTTAGAAACCTAAAATAGAAGATGAATGCTTAACCACAAACATTATAAAAAAATATAGGGCACTTTTAATCATCCAATTGGAATTGAGGAAGATGTTTTGTCAGATAAATAAATAAAAAGATGTTGTCAAGGAGAGGGAAAAATACGATGATGAGACACATTGAAGAATTAATTATAAGGATAAAATTGATAAATAAGTATTGATTATTCTCTAAATGACTTATATTATGAACCAAATAATTCTTTCAGATAGTGACTTATATTTTGATACGAGGAAGTACAAAATATGTATCATTTGTATTCCATATAGGTGTGTATTTAATGTGGGAGTGTGTACTTCTGCATCCATGCATTACATATGAACAAGTGAGTCTAAAAATAAAGAGAGATATCTAACATAGCCAATCCAAGACCCTGACCCCAAAATATTAAAACTCAAAAATAAATAGCCCAAAATCTCAAAAGGAGCCATGTATATTATAGTATTTAAAATCTATATCACGGATTGCTTTCCGGTGTATCGGGGAAAAAAATTTAGGGAGAATTACACTTAAGTCCCAAGAAAAAAGAGAAATGAAAAAATAGTCTCTGGAGATTGCAAAATAAAAAAATGGTCTAATGGAGTTGTCAATACAGGCTCCCGGAGTTGTTAACGAGTTATCAATACAGACTCCTAGAGTTGTTAATGGAACCATTTTTTTATTTTGCAACCTCTAGGAACTATTTCTTCATTTATTTTCTTTCATGGGACCTAAGTATAATTCTCCCAAAAATCTATATCACGTATTTGTAAATTGTTTCTCAAAAATGAGGGGGTGCGCTATATGATGTATTGGATAATTTAATAATTCATAGTCTATGCTTTTTGTCTTATTTGATATCTTTAATAATATGATATAATTAACAACTCCTCACATTAAAAAGTCTCTTATACTAAAGTTATGGAGCAGATGATAATATCGAAAAATATATATACATATAAATAAAAAGGGACTTTAGTCTTATTTTATCTAATTCTAGGCATTCATTTTTAAGCGAATCACATTTGGAATTTATAGTATGAACTTTTGTGATTTTAAGTGAGGATAACAAATTTTTAGATTACATAAAATCCGGAACCCATAGGCTTCCTTTCTTTCCCCAATGCATGCATGGAGAAAAATTAAGAGAGCATTGAGGTAAAATCCTCCATTTAAAAATTTATTTGTGCGTAGGACCTAAATCAAAGTAACGGTGTTCTGTTTGTACAAAATTTACAAAGTATTCGTACTTTAATGTATGAATATAAAAATTTATCAAACCCTTTTCACTAATAAAATTCTTAATAGGAAACTTTTATTCAATTTTACCAAAATGTAATGAAGTGGAATATCAATTGATTTTCAACCTAGGTATCCTTTATTCAAATGAATGAAAGTATATGCCATTTATTGTTCCGTCTAAATAAATGAGGGGGTAAAATTGAAAATATTAGTTCACATCACGATAACCTTTTATGTGTTTAAAAGGGCCGACACTAATAATTTAAGGTTACAAGTAAAATTATATTTGGAATCTATAATTTATAGTGAAGCTTTCATACTACAAGATTATATGTAAGAAGTAAGTATGGCCGGGTATGAGATGATAATCGAGTGGCAAATTTTTGTAATTTGGGGCATTCATTAATATTTTAAGCCTCTAAACTAATATTTTAATAACAACTATTAAAATTTAATTTTGATTGCATTGGAATGAGAAATGGAGGCAGAGGAAAACCATTTGGAAAAATTAGGAAGGGATGGCTCTGCCAATAAATTTGGGGCGACGTTTGCTCCCCTCCATCACTCCATTATTAGCACTCTGTTCTCACTTTCACATTTTGATTTTATCTCTCTCTTTCCGTTCAATCCTTTAATTTTCTCTCTCTCTATTTGCTTCTTTTTGTTTCTCATTACTGTGATCTGATCTATTATGTACTCCTCTCATGAAATCTGGGTTTGCATGTTTTTGTTGTCTACCTCTATAAGGTCTCATTGTCATCAATAACTACATTAAAAGGGATCAAGAAGAAGAAGAAGAAGAAGAAGAAAAGATCATTATGTTGCAGAGAGCGGCTAGCAATGCTTATTCATGGTGGTGGGCGAGCCATATCAGAACAAAGCAATCAAAATGGATGGAACAGCACCTTCAAGGTCATCTGATTTATTATCAGTATCATTCATGCATTCTCTTCTTGTGCAAACTCAAACAACAAGGGATTATTTTTCTTTTGCTTGAAGAGAGAGAAATGTTTCATGCATATCATATTCATGTCAATATAGGGTGCTTCTTAGCTTAGCTTAACTTCCTTTGTTTTCAACATCCAATTAGCTTTGGTTGCCTGGTTATTCAATTTTTTTAAACTTCGGAATTTGTTTACAGGCATGTGGTGGTTAAATTCTATGGTCAAACCTTGTGGTTAATAAATCATTTCCTATTATGTTAGAAGGATCAAACCTGATACATATAATGATTATTTATTGTACTGAGGATCAGAATTCGCATATTGTTTTAATTTTGGTTCCAAACTTAGGACTGAAATGCCAACTTATGTTTAACAATCGTACATAATCTATTTTTGTGGGCTTTTATTTGTTAGTATCTTATGGTCATGAGTCCAAAACTGCAGATTTCCAGGAGAAAGTGGAAGCTGTGATGAAACTGTTGCAGGAAGATGGAGATTCCTTTGCCAAGAGAGCTAATATGTATTATAAAGGGAGGCCTGAGCTAATTAATTTTGTGGAAGAATCATTCCGAGCTTACCGAGCTTTAGCCGAGCGATATGATCACATATCAAAAGAGTTACAAAATGCCAACAACACGATTGCTTCTATCTGTCCAGAGCAAGTGCCATTTATGGATGAAGATGATGATGATGGTTCACCTAAACCTGCCAAAAGAGCACCAGATGTGTTCAAACCTAGTATTACCCCTCCAAAGGTTCCGAAGCCTCCAAGAAAAGATTTAAAGGCAGTCATAACGTCAGCCACAAAAAAGTATTGTCCCAAGAAGGTAGTCAGTAGAGCTCCTTCTAAAGAACCCATCAAATCTGGTTTGAGCAAAAAGGAGGCACTTGAAGAAATTGACAAGCACCAGAAACAGATTCTAGCGCTACAAACTGTGAAAGAGTTTGTGAAGAGCACTTATGATAATGCTGTTCAAAAGTACTGGGACACTGAGGAGCAGATCAAAAGATTGCAAGAGAGAGTTTCCCTTTTGCATGATGAATTTGGTGAAGGTATGGTCATTGAGGATGATGTAGCCCGTCGTTTGATGACTGAAGCTGCTCTTAAAACTTGCCAAGAGACATTGGATCGTTTGCGTGTGAAGCAAGAAAGATCATTTGATGAAACAAAAATTGAGAACAAAAGAGTAAAGGCAGTTAGGGAGAAGTTAGAGTCTCTCATGCACAAGTTACATTATGATCAGGTCGATAGGCCAGAGCCTAGGGCAAGGAAAAATGTGAAACGAGTGGTAAATGACTTGGACAAAGAAGTAGAGAAAATGGATCAACAGAAACAAGAGTTGCAGTTATTACAGGATCAGATCAAAGAAAAACTTGCAGCTGGTTCTTCTGAATCTATCAGTGTGTCAGAAATGGCTGAGAAGATTGATGAGCTTGTGAACAAAGTGATTAGCTTAGAAACTTCAATTTCCTCCCAGGATGCTCTAGTAACAAGATTAAGAGTAGAAACCGATGAACTTCAATCCCAGATTGTGACTCTAGAAGATGATAAGGCCGATCTTATTGATGAGAAGAATGACTTGACAACCAAGCTGAGAGAAATGGATGAAAGGATGCAAGGTATCCAAGATCTCAACGAAATGGTTGAAACCCAGAATACAGATCTCCAAACCCATTTTACTGAAGCACTTTGTGATCTTGATCATATTTCTGAGGAAGTCCCAATTGTGAAGCCAGATGAGAGGGATAAGATCCCAAATTTACCAAAGAGAGAAAGTGAACCATCAGGTAATGCCGCTAAGTTTGCAGATGATAATGTGCAGAAAGATAACAAAATTAATGACATAGGCCTGGAGAAAGATAGAGAAACTAATGTCACAGTTTTGATGGATAATGTTGTGAAGAAGGATGATAATGAAATAAAGGTCACAGATTCACTTGAAAATGAAGCTAAGTCAGATAATAACCTGAAGGCCATGGAATCATCAGAAAAGGAAGAGGCGTCGTCGTCAACAGGAGGCCAATCTCGATTTAATGTATTTAAATCACATTTAACGAATTTGATCTCATTAACACCAGTGAAACCCAAAGAACAAGAGAAGACTCCAAATACTGACAACAATGATTCGCTAGCAAGATCTGCTTCAAACGAGGAAAGCAAGGAGGCAAATAGTTCTTTTGAGAGTTCTAGAGACCAAAAAGAAAAGAACGCTACCCAATCTTCATCAGAGGATGAGAATGCCCATGAAGTTCATTCCCTGGAGCCGGCAGCAACAACAATGGAAGATGAACCTAATTGGCGGCAATTGTTTATGGATGGAATAAAGGATAAGGAGAAACTTCTCCTAGCAGAATATACGAATATTCTCAGGAATTACAAAGATGTGAAGAAGACTCTTAGTGAGTTAGAGAAGAAAAATGAAGAAATACTCTTTGATACATCCTTGAAGCTGAAAGAGATAAAGTCTTCCAATGCCTTGAAAGATGAAGAGATTAAACTTTTGCGTCAGAAGCTAGGCATCATGGAGAGAAGTTTGGAAGAAAATGAACATGCAAAGAAAGAAGAAGATGATGAGGATGAAATATTATTGAAAGTTCACGAGCCTGACTCTACTTCAGGCATAGAAGAGAAGTTCCGTAGGAGCATTGATGAAATTCTAGAGGAGAACTTGCGTTTCTGGTTGAAGTTCAGCACTACTTTCACTGAGATACAGAGATTCCAAACCACTATAAATGATTTGCAAGCCGATATATCGAAACTCGAGGAAAATGGGAAATCAGAGAGCTTCCGACGTTCTATGAAATCAGAGGCACGGCCAATTTTCAAGCATCTTGTGGAGATTCAAACTGAATTATCAGTTTGGCTGGACAAGGGTGCATCATTGAAGGAAGAACTTCAACACAGATCCTCATCCTTGTGTGAAATCCAAGAAGAGATAACAATGGCCTTAAAAGCAAGTGCAGAAGACTATGACTTCAAGTTCACCAGCTACCAAGCTGCCAAGTTCCAAGGCGAGGTTTTGAACATGAAACAAGAGAACAACAAGGTTGCTGATGAACTCCAAGTAGGCCTAGATTATGTATCAGCTCTGCAATATGAAGTTGACAAAATTCTTACAAAGTTGGGTGAACAGTATGGCTTCTCAAATTCAAAGAAACAACGAAACACAGAGATGAGATATTCAGATAATAGTAGTCATGGTGGTAATCGTTCTCAGGTTCCTTTGGGAGCATTTATCTTTGGAGTTAAACCAAAGAAACCAAGACATTCAATTTTCCATGGCATTAGCCCTGGAATGCATAGGAAGTACCGTGCTGCCATTAAAGGACAGCTTTTGTAAATATATTCAGTTCCATTTTTGTCTTTTCCCCCTTGTATCTCATGCAAAAAATTTTGTTGGTTCCATTAGATAGTGTTTCAAACAGTCCTGTCATCGTAGCTTGTTTATAAGTCCGCGGGAGCATATATGATTGAATGTAGGCGTCAATCAACTTGCAATTACATGTATTTTGTACAATTTTGCAATAAAGCAATGACATTTCGGTCAAGTGCCTTGGATTTTGTGTTGTTCTGTTTTTCATTCTTGGATTTTGTAGCCTCTATGTCTAGACGTGAGAAATTAATTGGCATAGTTCTTTACAAAGTAAAAATATTATGATTTGTGTGGATGAGGGAGAAATGGGAACAAAAAAGTAGGAGAAAGTGTTTTTTTTATCATATTTGGATAAATAAGAGACAAATATAGGAAAAAAAGTAACAAGTTTCCCTTAAGTGAAATTTCACCTCTAATTTCTAGATTTTTGTATATTAATTTAAAAAATAACTAAAATATCAAATTTAATAATCATTAATCATTAGAGACTTTCGTCCCCTCACCTGTTTTTTTCTTTTTTGAGATCAGTTGTTTTTTAACTGTCTTTGCATCTGGGAAAATAGACCATGTACAGAGGTTTTTTTTTTTTTTTAACTATTTATAAATTTAGTAATGCATCTTTCTACCTTTGAAAATTATAGGAAGTGCTATGGAAAAATAATAAACATATGAATATATAATTAAAAACTCAGGTAAATATTTATGAAATTTTAATTTTTAAAAATGTTGGGCTTTATTATTTTGTATATTTATAAATTACTTTTATTTTAGGGAAGCTCAGTATTTAAACTTAGTTTAGTGTTCAATTTCTACAAGATAGATGATTTTCCCACTAATTTAATAATGATTTATATTGCTAAGAAGTATATCACCATTGCTACGAAAATTTAATGAAAAAAGATATGAATCCCATAGGTCACCTTTTTTTCACCCATTTTTCTTTCCTTCCTATCTTTCTTCCCTTGTCATCATCCCAACAAACGAAAATCATTTTTCTTTTCTAATTTTCTCTTTTCCCTAATTTTTTACACGACAAAATAAAACGCACGACTAGGGACCAACAAGTTGGTTGATATGACAAACGATCCCACTCCTAAAAAAAAGAACATAAATTCGAATATTAGGAAACATACTTGAATTGAGAGGGCTTTAACTTTAATACTTCTATTTTGACAGAGATTAAGCTCAAGTCCAAAGTGATTTAGGATACTCTTAGTTCATACCCAAAAAAAAAGCCACGCTAGGGTCACAATATTATGGCTTTTGGGACGCATCTGACCTGAAAATGCAATTAAACTTCTTACTAATTTTAAAAAGAAACAATGAAATATATAAGAACATTTTACAATGAAAAAAGAACTTCAATACAACAAGCTTCTATACTGTATTTCTGACATCAAAATTGTATATCTCACAAGAATGATCGACTGCCAGGCGAATGACAAAGAAGAATATGAATTAAATAGCAGCCAACCAAATCTTAATCAACTGACAATAAAACATACCAGCTGCATACCACAACAGCACTTAAAATCTCTCATGTCGGGACTGGTGTATTTGGAAATTATAGTATGAATATTCAGGTTCAGATCCGGTGACAAATTTTGTTATAAAATAGGTCAGATCAACTTCCAACAGATGACTGTCTTGACTTTTTCCCATAATGTAGGTGAGATCAACTCGCAGAAAATGATTGCCTTGCTTTGTCCAAACGCAACTCAATCATATCACAATTCTTTGCTTGCGGAGTTAAAACCAGTAGAACTCTACATGGGCGAGATTTTCTTTAGACTCAATCAAGCAGATCCCTGCCTCTGCGGTAAGAGCTTGAGATAAAAGATGATGAAACATGTCATCCAGATTGTATTGTTGAAGTATCTTCAACATCTTGGACTAAGTTATACCAAGTAATTTCATTTTCCTTTGTTGTCATCCTGTGGAAGCTGCACGCCCATGAGCCCAAGTAAATTGGATGCAGGACCAGGAAGTCCTTGTTGGGAAGAAAAGGAATCCAGAAAGCTTTTTACCAAATTCAGATCCACATCAACAGGAGAAAAATCTTCATCCATATTCTCCATGGTATTTGATGTTCCCTGCAGGTGAATTACAAAGAAAATCATTAATGCAACTGCATTCAGCATTTCAACAGCTATGAAACTTTGCATTAATGCATCTGCATTCCAAAAGCTAAATTTCATGTAAGTGTGCACATTTCCCCCCTCATCAGGCGTGAATGAAGGAAAAGGGTAATAAAAACTTATCCTCTTGGCATCAAACCCATAGAAAAATTTGAGTCATATTGATGGCAAACATGCTTATCTTTGACTGCTTACCTTTTGAATTGTCTTGCTAAGGTCAAGTAATGTTTATGTCATAAGAAACTGAATAATTTTTTCTGCATGCAAACACAAGCAAAATACCTCATCCTTCTTGGGAATTTGTTCATTAGCACGAACAAAACTTCTTCCAAGAGTGGTTGCCTTCAGTTCTTCACTCATTGCACCAGAATAGGACTGCATGAATGTATCTCCACCATCTTCATTGTCAGCTTCAGCCATATTGCTCTCATCAGAATCATCTACACAATTGTTCATAAAGCATGAGAAAACTTGAGAGAGATAACGAGTAGACATGCACTATCGATTGTTGATATATTTGATTAATTTCCTTGGGAAAAAATCATTACACTTCTAGGTCATCTGCATGCTAAAACAGAAATACTAATTTCATATCAAATTTTGTTTTGCGGATAACACAATTCACGGGCAACTAGAAATATCTTAGATGTGTAGCTTACTTGAGCAACAGAAAACTTGAAGAGGCACAAATAGATATGCTCTTAAAAAAAAGAAGCAAGAAGTTTATATGTATGAAATAATAAGCCCCTATGCTCCACTCATAAATATCAAGCACTTTTTAAGCGACAAGCCTTAATCTCAATTAGTTACTCATTTTTATTTAACTGCAACAATTACATATCAACTTCCAGTACTTGATTAAAAACACTGAATGCCATTCAAAACATTCACGTGAATAAGCTCAAAAGATAGTGCAATTGTAAGTCCTTCTCCACACTTCAGAGCAGTTTGGATATCATACCTGAATGAAGAGGGAAAAATGACAATGAAATGTGGCAATTTTTTTAGAAATTATTTTCGTTCGAGGATAGCAATATTTGCTATTTATTCTTTGACTGTACTTCTATTTATTACTCAAGAGCCCCACCAAGAGGCTTGAACCTATTTTGGTAGTATTTTTTTCCTGGGGTATTATCTGAATCCTCAAGAGAAAAAAATTTGGAAAATAATTATAAAACAAATGTATTATGAAAAACAGCAGCAGCAAAAGGTCATATGCTAGGGCTGCTGCTCACACTTGTCCATGAAGGCATAGAACAATCTGTGACTTCTAGAGTTGCCCTTCCTCCTAAACCAAAGAAAAACAAGCTTGGAATATTTGCATAAAACAGATGGCTAGAATAAAGTTCAAACTTAAGTAAAACTGTCATCAACCTATATTCCAGGTCTAACTGGCTCATTTATTTCTTGTAGTAGTTTAAATGCATCATCAATGCCTAGATCATCAATAGGTCTTAGGGTTTAGGGTTTAGTTAATTGTGAAAACTGAAAAGCCTTAGTCAAGTGCTGTAAAGTGGTAGTACAAGATTGAAATAGGAGAGTCCAGGGGAAGCATATTACAACGTATTTTAGAATGGAAAATGAGGAATCACTACACATTGCCATTGTGTCACCACTTTGCAAAATAGACATTCTGAAGAACTAAAAGCAGCCAACAAATATAAAATATTAGAAATCTACAAAAACAAGATATCAATTGCAGTCATATCAGAACATACTTTGACCCTAACATTGATTCTTTGTATTAACATGCTTCCATTTTAGTTAGTTAATAATGGAAAGTGCAATAAATGTTCTTTGCAGGAAAATGCTTGTGACAAACATCAAACGAAAAAAACAAAACAAGAGAAGATGCTTTGTTTCAATGACACAAAGATCTTACCAAAGTCCAGTTCAGATGAGGAGCCCTCTTCAACATCACTGTCATCATCTTTAACTCCTTGGTGCTTCATTATTGATTCCATGTCCTTAAAAAATTGGTCCACATCAAGGTCCACTTCCTTATTCCTTAAAAAGACGAGAGAATATATAAGTAAGGAGAGATCATCATACCACAATTACTCTTAAAAATATCCAAAATTCCAAAACATCAAATTGAGCACAGCCTAATTTGTAGTTACCATGAAATAACCAGGAAAAAATTAAGATATGTGGAATTATGTGTACTCAACATTGCATAACAAATGGCATGAGCATTTCCAACTTTAAATACCCAGAGGAAAAATTAAAAATGGAAGCTAATATGCCTTGAAATATTAGTCCCTGTACTCAGACCTCCTGAAATAATGCCTATGAAACACACTCAATATCAATGGCAGAACCTCATTAATGAAAACTCATGCCATGATCCAAACCCAACCTGGAAAAGATGCCAATACTACGTGTACAGAATGCATATCAAATAAGTAAAACAAATTTAGAGTTAAACTAACATGCTTTCAGGAGCTTCAGCGCCTTTGTAACTTGACATTTTGTGGACAAAAGCTTGCATGGTTTTTGCCATATCACCAGGATCAAACTCTCTAGCATTAGAACCAGATGATAGATCCGCATCATGCTGCTCCTTCCCCTTCCCTTTCTTCCTATGTTTTAGGTCATAAAGTTCCATCTCCTTTTGTCTTTCAAGAAGAGCAGAGTTCAACTCTTCCTCTCCACTATAGAGCCATGAATCATCATCAGATGGAGAGACCTCCTGATCCTTAAAATCATCTACTGAATGTGGTAAAGCAAGAATTTCATCTATGCGTCTCACTGGAGCACTCAACAAGTCACTGCAACAAATTTTCACATTAGTAATGATAATGAAAAAAATTAAGCAATTAAGAATAACTTGAGAACTAAAAGCAGAAAACATATCCCACCCCCTCCCCCCCCCCCCCCCCCAAAAAAAAAAAAACAATAAGGAAGCCAAATTTGAGTTTATGACCCATGTATGTGGATTTTCTCAATTCAAAATTCCCTCGATCTATCTCAATTCTAATTTCTAACCATAATATCAATCTACTGGTTTAGATTGATCTTTTTTATAGATTTGTAAAATGGGAAAGAAATAAGATAATAACAACTCAGATCAATCCAATGATTATAAATTAGAATTGAGACAAATGAAGAGAATCCAAATTCTATAATAGCCCAAAATGTTGAAGATCAAGCCAAATAAACCATTACCAAAATTGAATTATCAAAAGTCCAAAAATCTATGACACCAAAGAGCTTGTTTCCCCTCACATACTAATACTACGTCATAGCTACGGAAACCCCATTTGAATTGACAGCTTTATTCAGATACAATGGCATATTTTCATATCATTGGTCCTGACTTGGGCTATTTCAGTGGTACTGGTAAATGTCAATAAAGAGAACATACCTGTCTCGGGAGTACACAGAGCTGTTTCTATAATACTCCTCAGCATTTTGCATTAACCTCTGATACTCTTTGGAACCTGGAAGCAACCCTTGGAAATAACCACTCCTCTCTAAAGTCTGTTTAAATGCCTCCCACGTGCTACCTTTCCCTTCCACTCCATCACGCTTGCGCTGCTGATACATCATCTCAAGCCCACAAGCAATTTTCATGCCCAGCTCTACTTCCATGTACACTGACAAGTCGCTCCTACTCGGCATTGGATAACATTTTGGCGCTTGAAATGTTTGCTGCACTAATTGTGCATACATTGCCCTAGACATCTTCACAGAAACACATACCAACTCTTCGTCTTTCCCTCTACCCAAGAATTTCTCCATGGTCGCCGCAAACTTCATGGTATCAATATCCCTGTCATAAAACCCCTCCACAGCAAGAGAAATCATGCAAGGCTCCTGTTTCAAAACCTGCGCCACTGAAATCGAAACCCTGACCCTAACCCTATGCATATTCCTCCTGGCTCTATCCGGGTAATCCGAAATTTTCTTCTTAACCGCCTTTTGAACTGACTCTGAAGCCCTCGATTCGACTCCACAGTTGACCAAAAATTTCAATGAATCAGCTAAACTGGGGCTTGGAAGCCTATTACGCGGAACAATATAAAGGTCACCTTGACGAATGAAGACGCGATTGAGGCTATTTTCTGGGTTAACCCAGCGAGGGAGATGGAAGGCTGCCTCAATGAGCAAGAACTCGCCATCAGTGTCCCAAACCCTGATGGAGAGAGAGGGAAATTGAAGAGAGATTTGGAAGAGAAGGAAGACAGTGAACCACTCGTCGTCGAGGTTGTCGCCGAAACGAACCTTGCCATGGAGGTGAGGGAGGTCAGAGGAGCAGACACAAGAAGATTTGGGGGTTGAAGAGGGGGAGAGAGTGAAGGGCTCATGCTGCCAGATGTAATCGGTGGTGAAGGAGGAGACAGATTGAATGATTTGAAGGTGGAGGGATTGTAGGGAGGAGAGGTAGTTGGGAATGGTGGGGTTGACTACGAAGTCAGGAAAAATGGTGTAGAAGACAGTGTCGTCAGGAAGCCTATTGCTTTTCTGGGAGAGTATAGAAGATGAACAAAATGATGACGACTCACCAGCTGCCGCCGCCGCCGCCATGGTCTCAACTCTCGCGGTAGATATGGCCACTGCTTCTGCTTTTCTCCTAAATTTTCGTTATGCGTTGATGTTGTAGTTGGCCGTTTCAGGAATGCAAGCGCGCTCTTCTGGAGGGAAACGAAGCAAGAAGGGCAAAAGCGTCAATGAACTTTTTGGCTTATTTGCTCCAGCAGAAGTATGACTTGTCTTGTATAGAAACTTGTAGAAAATATTGAGCGTGTTTGTTTCGCCGATTCATCCATCAATCAGCGGTGAAACGGACTTAAACAGTGTTTTGATTAAAAATGGATATTTGTTTCAACGATTGGATTTAAGGTTAAAAAAGTTATAAGTTGAAAAAAGTTATAAGCCTCAAAATGAAACTTATTAGAGCTTATGTGCCTGTGTGTATAAAAAAATATTGATAGGAGTATTTTCATATTTTTGGGGATCAATGAGTTACTCAAAATCACTTCTAATCACAAAACTTCTTTTATGAAAAATGTTCTAAATAATTTTCTCTTTCTTTAGATAGTAATATTCTGCTAATTAGAGAATACTTTGGGATAAGAGTTTAGACAAGTTTTGAGTTTTGTTAATATATAACTGTAGAAATGTAGAGAATAATTAATAATTAATTTTAATAACTTTAGATTTATTATTTAGTTGTTTTATGATTTTATAATCAATTTTTTTTATAAACATGTCATAAATTAATTTATATATAGTTTTTTTACTCATTAAATTTAATTTAAATAATTTATTTGGATTATTAGAGGTATTATAAGATTTTAATCGGTTTATTTTATTAGATTTTGAGCTATGTGAAAATATGAGTTAGGATTTAATATTTAAATTAGAGTTTGATATAATTTATAAGATTTAAGCTTGAGGTGTACAGTAGAAAAGACTTTTGAAGTGTACCAATTTAAATTAGAGTTTGATATAATTTTATTAAAATTGTATCATTACCAAATTTTCAAAGTTAATTTTTTAGAAAATTGTGAAAAAATCCTTCCGTGTATAGATATCTTTCCATGTCCCATTTGGCAATTAAGTTGCCAATGAGTTTTTTTTCCACAATTAGTCCTTCATTTTTTCTTTTTTCATAATTTTTTCAATTTTTTTCTTTTAATTAATGCAAAAGTCACTTATGCAAAAGTTAAACCAAACATCATTCACTTTTATATAAGTTACTTTAAATTACTTATCCAATCGTTAATCCAAACACCCATTATTTTACCCAATCTAACTTTTTTCAAATCTTAAGATTCTATAAGTTTAAGTAAAAATAAGTTACTTATCCAATCGCCAAAATAAACGCACCCATTGCCGACGGTTGGTTGGCACCAAATAGCAAAATGGCTTTGAAAAAATCAATCAAGTAGCCAAAAAACACTTATCAGTCCAGCAAAAATCAGCTTCCCCTCAAAACCACGTCACATTAACGAACCCAGTTTAGTGTGTGTTTGACAAACACCAAAATTATGGTTTGAGCAACCGAGACAAAACTTCTCTCACACACTTATCTCGTAAGTCGTAAAAGCTATTAAAACAAGCTAATCCAAATACACTATGTCTCGGGTTGCGCAAACCATGATTTTAGTGCTTGTCAAACCATGATGAAGCATGGTTTGTAGAAAAGGCTGAGAATGAGTTGCTAGCTTAGGCTTTGTTTGGTTTAACGGATGTGAGCTTCAGTGAGGTTCATTAAAATTAGGTTAGGGGATATTATGAGTTTTATTTGGTTCAAGAAGAAGGGAAGGGATATTTAGTTTTTTATTTGGTTCAAAAAGATAGATAAAGACAACTAATTATAAATGGATAAATATATCATTTTCTCTCTGTTAAGAATATACCAATTGAGACATATCAAAAAGACCTATAATTAAAAATCTTAGGCCTACGAAGATCAGATAAAACAAACATAGCAACAATGGGCATACACACATCAAACTTACTGTAAAGCTTTCTGAATAGCTACAATCACGGGCATACACACATCAAACTCATTGAAACTTCCGAATTTCCTCAAAGTCACGAATGTGATCATAAAGTTCTCAGACAACAATGCTTTCCTTATAGGGACACCGTACAAGCTAGGATGAGGAAAGTCGAGTATATATGGTAGAGTTTTCAAAAATCTCTTAGAACAAAAAATTGATAATACTTACATATCAAAGATTGGGATGTTCAGAACAAAAGGTAATTATTGCTCAATTGGTCTCCCAAACTCAAAAATTATTAAACCGATGCAGCAGATTAACAATGTTTCCTTTCTACTGTTTTTTAAGTTTAATGCACACCAAAATTATTACCCACCATCAAGCATATGCTTCCTTCCTGTACTCAGACAACTAGATTGCTAATAAAATAGATTCAAATTTCTTTTCTTTCTATAAAAAACGCTGCATATTCAGCCTAGAGAAATACTAAAAATCAAAGGAATAAACAAAACTCTGTTTCGTTCTGGCAGCCATGGAAGTTTCATTTCAAACAAGGTAGACGAAGAAAATAGGAACTTTGGGGAGTCACAAGAAACAAGGTCGAAGAACAATAACGAAAGGTTTTTACTTACTTCAATGAGTAGGCGGTGGCGGCGGTACCGACGCCGGAGGAGGAGGAGACTGAAGTGAAGAAGCCGTGACGACGCTGGATTCCCAAAATGGAGGGGATCCGATCCCAAACGATGTTTAAGAACCACAGTCCGAAGGGGTTCCGAACACTCGTCCAAAACAGCAGAGGAAGAGTTCCCTCTTTGGCCAGAGAACCCCGACGATTTGTCGTTTGAGATACGTGAGAGTTCTTTTTGGCTTAGAGAAGGGAGGATACAAATACCACGTTTCGAACTCGCAACCCCAAAGCACCAATGAAGAATGACCCAGAAGGCTACGGGAAGGCTGGTAGATGCGTGAGGGTTCCGGCTCTGGGTTTATCCCGGATATTTAAAAAATATTAAAAAAAATTCTGCAACAGAAAATTTAAAAATTATATATTAAGGATTATTTTACTTTTTAAAAAGGTAATTTTATGAAATAATGAATTGCAAAAATATCTTATTTTATATATACAATACGCCAGATAAAAGTTGGGAAAAGAACCATATTCATGGTGCAGAATTTATAAATTACAATGAAAATCATAAAAACTTAAAATTATTTAGAATGCTCACATGATTTAAAGAGTAAATGAAAATGTCTTAAAGTAAAATTATAGAAAAGATATGTTAACTGAGAAATATTTAGGATGTAGTTAGAGAGAATGTGGTTGGCAAAACAAAAACAAAAAAAGTTAGAGAGAATGTGGGGATTAAGCTTGGGCAATTTAGTATTTGTAAAATAATTATAATTTTTGATATCCCTTCAAATAAATCTCAATCCCTCAAGACATTTTTTTCTAATTTTCTCATCAATTTGATAGTCCATCAAATCCAACAAGCTATAATTTCTCCCCGAGTTAACAGCTTTCCCAAATCAAAAAAGAGTCAACCCCACCAATTCAATCCAGATCCTCAAACATTAGTTTGATTTGTGATTAAAAAGGAGGGGGCAATTTCGCTCTTTACCATTCTCTCAGCCGTATTTGGTACTTGGTGCGTAGTATTAATGGAGTTGGTATTTGGCTTAACATAGGTATTACATATTTTGTGATATTTAGCATAAAAAACGATGATTTGGGATTGGGAATATCATATAAGTGGGATTGATGGAAACTCACCTCCCTATAATATTGAAGGCCCAATCCAAGTCTAGTGAAAAGGACCCAAAAGGGGCTCTAATATGATTCTCTCTAACGTAATTTTCACTTGTCAAATTTTTGTCTTTGAATGTGAAATTTCTTTTCATCTAGTAACGTATATGTTTGGATTAGCAGTAGGATGTGTTTTTCCAACGTAATTTATAAAATACGAGATAAATTTGTGAGAAGGGTTTTGTCTCGATTTACAAAACATACTTTTTCACATCTTTTTCAAACAAACCCAAAAATTGCATTGGCACTCCGAGACTATGATTATACTAGAAGCCTATGGCTAAGCTTGGGTCTCATCCCCCAATTTTGGGGTGGAGGCCATTTTTTTTATATTTTTATGTATACTTATTTATTTGGATTAAATTGTGTGCTGCACTCTGAAATATTTTTGTCACCCAGTATCTCAAATTAATTAATTTCTAGACCTATATTCAAAAATACTTTTCCTGCAATATCAGTATCCTGAAATATTTTTTTAGTAGTATCCAATATCTAAAATACTTTTTTAACACTCAGTATTTTTAGCTAATTAATTTTTAATATATGGAGTATTTTTTTCAAAAAAAAAAATTAAAAAACAAACCTTTTATTTGGGGATGAGCAGGGAAAGTGGATTCGGGTAAGCTTGTTGAACACCAGATTTTATTCTCAATTTTTCTGTTCTTCATTGCGTGACTGGTTTGCACGCAATGAAGAACAGAAAGCGTATGGGGTGGGTGTGCCCATCTTGAAGTTATGGACATGAAGAAACCAATCCATTTTTGACAACGATTTCGAAAAGTCATTTGATCCTGCTTTTTTAATTCGCCATAGTTGGAGGCACTATGTTCAGATTCATGATTATGGGAAGCTAATAGGCTTATTGTCTCATCCGATCATCATGTTGGCTGGCATCCTTCCCAACGTGGCTGGATTAAATTAAACGTAGATGGTGCTACGACTGCAAATAAATTAAAAGCAGAATTTCCCGGGCCTGGGGGGGGTGTTATGAGGGACTATAAATGGGTTTTACTAAGCACTTGGGAAATGTAGTGTTTTGGAAGCAGAAGAGAAGAGCGGGCAATTTCTTAAGGGTTTAAGATTGGTTTGGGACTAGAGATGCAAACAGGTCAGACGGTATGTTAGGGGTTTGTGGCTTGACCTGTATTTGGCCTAATCTAACCCTTTTTATAATAATAGCAAGCTCAGGTATATTAGAAAGCATATTTCCCTTAAGATACCAAGCTCAGGCCTGTTGACAAGCATGTTAAGCCTGTCAGGCTGACTTGAGCCTGTTATGTATTTACAATATTATAAAATATTGTGTAAAAAATAAGTATTAAATGTAACATCCTAATTTTTATATAATTTAATTATTATTATGTATTAATTATTTCATGATAAAGATATTTTATCATGTAATTAGTTGGGTAACAAGAATTTATTTAAAATATGATTTATTAAAGTAAAAGAGATTATTAAAAAGATATTAGAAATAAAAAATAATATAAAATAAGATAATTATAATAAAAAGGCAAAAGATTAGAAAAAGAAAAGAAAATGAGTTGAAAAATAAAAAGAAAAGATATAGGAAAAAATATTGAAAAATGAAAAACAATAATAATAATAAAATAAAATAAAAAAATCTAAGCTTGTTAATAGGCTTGAGGCCAGACTCAAACCTGAAAAAAAAAAAAACCTATAACAGGCCATAAATTAAGCTCAAGCCTATTTATTACAAAATATGTCTGATCTGTTAAACAAAAAATCTGACCTAACGTACTTCCACCTCTACTTGAAACTTCGAGTTCAAGAAAGTTGAATGCAAAGAACTTGGTTGAGATGCTACTGGCCAATGGCCCAAGATATACTGGCAGTTTAATGTTTCTACAAATACAGTATATGATGAAGTTGGATTGGGAATTACAAGTGAAATTTGTTCCTTGGGAACACAACAGAGTTGCTAATGCTTTAACCGAAAAGGGGGCGGTCAAGTTCTGTATTTTTGGATGTGTCCATCTGATCGATCTCCAGACATTGGTCGACAATAATTATATGGGATTAAATTCCCTAATAGCCTTTTCTAGTTAGTTTTTTTTTTTTTAGGCCATAGCCTCTTCTTATGTACCCAAAAAAAATTGCATTGGCCAATTGTTTTTTCCTTTCTAATGGGGAAATTATTGATTTGAAAGAAACGCAAAATCTGAATCATCTTATATTAGAAGGGCCAAAAAAAAAAAAACCCTCATGTTCGGAGAACCCACGTTAGCAAATTGACCGAAGGAATTAATCTTTTATTCACAAGCAATAAAGAATAAAAAATGAACTTTTTTCTCAGTTAAAAAACTCAAAAACAAACATATTTTTTCAATATGCTTAAATATATCTCTCCACAATTTTTATTTACATTGCTAATGAAATGCAAAATAGCTACTTTCTTTGTAAATTAAATTACATACAGAAATGGTGAGTTGAAAAAATTTGGAAGATGATTAAACAGTGCACATATGAACAAAGTGGAAGCACTAATTTGGAAATTGAGAAAATGTTTTAGCTTGCCAATCCCGAATTAGGGAACGAAGGGAGTGATTAGGGGTAAAGAACAAGTGAGGCAGCCTTGCATTGGTCAAAGGCGATCTATCATGCCCTGACCCAACCCATTCTTCAATTGCTTCTAATTCATATGAAAACCCATCCCCTGCCACGTGTGGGTTCTTCATCACCTCCTGCCATCATTTAATCAAAATCACTTTTTTTTTAGTTTCTAATAATCACTTTTCCAATAATTAATTAATTACACACACACACCACTTTTACCTGAAGTATGGGACATAGAAATACATTGGGCACATCCATCAACTCTTCTTTGTCTTCACCTCCACAAAATCTTGACGAGTCTCCTCTTGCTACTACTTCATTGGCCTCTCTTCTGATTTCATTTAGTTCCAACATTACATTCCCAATGCTTAATCCTTCTTTGGGCTTGGGCCCATTGGGAAAGCCCATACACTTCACTGCTAGGTCCGCTAGCTTTTGGGCCACATTCAACGGCCACTGCCCGGCCCTCTCATCCAGGACCCGCACCAAAGAACCTCCCATCATCATCATCTCCTCCTCAACTAGGCCTACCCAGTTTCTTCCTGTCAGGAGATGCATGATCAAAACCCCGAAGGCCCTTACGTCAGATTCTGGGCTGCCTTCATTCGACCCAAAAACTTTGATCTTCGCAACAAGATTGCGATCAAGAAGGATGCTAGAGGGAGTTAGGTGCCCATGAATGAAGGGCCTAGGCTGGGCCGAATGAAGAAAGCCCAGGCCTAAACAAACTTCAGTAGCTATCCTGATTCGGTCTTGCCATCGTAAGGACCGGTTTCTCCTTCGGGAAAATAGCATGTCCCTCAAGCTACCATTCTTCATATATTCCAGAACTATACATTTTAGCTCAGTGCAAAAGCCCACCAAAGCAACCACATGAGGATGTCGAATACCACCAAGAAGTCTCACCTGATCATAACATTGGGTTTCAGTTCTAAGTACTATTATCAGAATCGGACCAGACCAATTAATTTGAGCCGGAAACCAGCCAACCGATGGTCCGACCAATCCAGTCCAGTAGATTGGAAACCGTTCCAACCTTTTAAAAATTAAAAATAAATTAATTCATTTTTTAAAATTTTATTTATAATTTTGTATAAATAACTCTGAAATCTTCACTTCATCATCGGTCTAGACCCAGGTTCGCTCCGGTTTGACTCCGATCTGATCCACTAACTCTTATCTCAATACCTCAAATGGTCCAGTTACCGATCCAGGTTTAATTATTTGTTCTAAGTGAATACGAAATATATTTAGGCAGCTGATTCTTGATTGTTAAAAGTTTGGGTGACACCTTTAATGTTTTTATCATTAATTTTACATAAAATAAATGATATTTTAATATCTTATTATGATAAAATGATGATTTTTTTTTCAAGGATTTTAAAAAAAATATTCTGAAATTATGTAACTTCATCGTATTTCAAATGTGACTCATTTTATACGAAATAAAATAGTCAAAAGAGAGTCCAAAAATTTACCTTGGCTTGGAATTCTTGGGGGCACAAGTCATGAGTGGTAGTGAGCATCTTGATGGCTACAGTGGAATGATTGATCTTTCCTCTATAAACATTGGTCCAGTCAGCACCACCGGACTTCAACATGAGGCGGTCGGAGAAGTTGTCAGTAGCCAACCTGAGCTCGTCCGTCGTGTACTCTCTGAAAGTTAAACTGGGTTCCGTCAGCTTGGCCGCCATTCCTATGGCATCCTTATCTTTGCAAAACTCTATCCTTCTGTAAAGCACGTCTCTCTGTCTCCTAAGTCGGTCTATGTCAGCCACCATCTCCGACCTGGTATTCGCCGCATTCTCCAGTTGGATTTCAACTTGTGACCTTGCTTGTGTAGAGATCTGAAGCTTGTTTGAGAGCTCCAATTGAAGCTCCAGCAATGAGCTTAACCTTTTTCTGCTTTCTTCAATATCACGTCTGGTTTCATATACGATTTCTTTTTCTGCTTCCAATTCTTTTGCTAACTCCTCCTTCATGTTCATCTCTTGGTTAATTTTGCCTTCAAGTTCTTGAGCCTGCAAAATTGGCATGCTAAGCTATGATGATTGGAGATGGATCACTTTGTCAAAGAGAAGCAAATAGAGGCATTTTTTCCCCCTCAAAAGTTTACTTTCTTCTCTGGATTTTAGTAGTGTTTGAGTTTTGGACTAATCAGTAGTATCAGTTAAGCAAAAAGAAATTGATAATTGTTAAGCATCATTTTTTATTTTTAGATTTTTTTCTTGGCCATGTTTTAGGATTGATTTAGAATAATTCAAAGTTTAGCATAAATATATTTTTAGCTGTCAATGATAATTTAAAGACTTGACATTCTTTTAAGCAAGTTTCATGATTTAAATTTTATGTTAAGGTTTTTTTTTTAAAAAAAACCCAACAAAAGACTATGATACTAGAGTTTTTGTTTTTTTTACAAATCACATGTAGTCATATGTTCTATTTATTTTATAAGATTTTATAATTAAATTATAATTTTTAAAGTAAGACACATGATCATGTGTGATTAGAGAACTTGACATAGTAAATATAAAAAATTTGACTAAAGTATTATCCAAATCGAATAATTGGTAAATATCATTTGTTGAAAATAAATTATTCTTGTGAAATTATTAACAAGCAAAAAAAATGAAAAAATTGGTAAAAAATCTATATTTTGAAATTTTATTGGTAAAAAAAAAACCTGATATGCTTTTATATATAAAAAATACCACCAATACTTGGAAATAATTATTTTATATAAAGAAAGTAAATGGTATTTGAATTCATCAAGTTTTTCTTACTAATAAAATTTATAAACAAAGACTTTTTACCCATTTTCCCAAAATTAATAAACACTATTTCATAAAATAACAACAGTAGCAGCAGTCATGTGGGGCTATAGGTCATAAGAATAGTGTGTGTTCTTAGCTTTTACCCCAAAAATCATGGTTTTAGAAGCATTTTTCCGTAAATCGAGATAAAACTCTTCTTACATATTTATCTTGTAAACTGTAAAAGTTATTCTCCAAAAACTAATCAGAACACACACGATAGAAGGTAGGTAAAATTGAGATAGTCATCAAATTTGGTTCATTCAAATCTAATCTAAATAGTCCATATTCAATAGATGAAGACAAAAAGGATGCAGGAGATTATACATGCTCAATCTAATCCATATTTTACATTGTTTCACATTACTCATCCGAATCTAGAAGAAATTGTGAGTCATTAACTTTATTTAAAATGAGTTAAGTAATCCCGGAAGTATAGGTCCAGAAATAATGTTGCTCAAGAAATTTTTTCAGGGTTGTGGAACTTGGATCGAACCAGTCCGGCTTGGAAATCGGTGAACCGGTCGGTAGATTGGTCCGAGTTCCAATTTCTAAAAAAAAAATTTTAAAAAATTTTTCCTTTAGAATTTTATACTGTAAGCTTAAAATCTTTAATTTCTCACCGGTTTAATCCTGGTTTAGCTCTGGTTTGACCTCGGTTTGACCCACTGACCCTTAACCTAATACTACGACCGGTTCAATATCCCTTCCGGGTTTTAATACCTTAAGTTTTTCTCATTTTTGTCACTCTAGAAATATTAAAACATAGCAATATTACCTTTCCCATTAATATTATTAACTTTCACCGTTAAAAAAGACACATGACACTCAAATTGCCACCTCATTGCCACCTACTTCTTCTACCCTCTCCACCTCGTATCCACATCATCATCTCCTAGCCCCTTCTTCCCTCCCCCTCCTTTCTCCTGTGTTCTTCGCGTTCATCGTCTTCACCCAAAAAGTTTTTTCTTCAGCCACTCAGTGCGCCGTCGCCAACAGCCCCACCACTAGCCATGTCGTTGATTTGCACACTGTGACGATTCTCCTATAGACCTTGACGAAGATCCGATGACAATGAATGAAATCGGCCCTCTTTGGATTCCGTCAATGAAACCCTCCTCCCTCCTCTCTCTCTCTTTCTGCCATTGAAGATCTGACAGTAAAGATCCAACAAAAATGGACGAAATCAAACCTCTCAATGAAACCCTCCTTCCCCCTCTCGTCCTCTCAATGAAGATCAGGTGGAAATGAACAGAAAGGTGGTCAAATTTAGTTCCTCATTACATCTTCCTTTGCTGTTCAAGATTTCATCTTTAGGTTTCTTTCATCGTCTTGCCTTGCTGGTTCGAAATTTAATTTGTGTGCTTCTTGTTCAATCATCTTTCCTAGTACGTTCTCACCATTGATGACAATGATTTATGGGTTTTTATACTCTCGGTCATCTTCCTCTTCTTGATCCCTCTAATGGAAACCATGTGAAGAAGAATGCTTCGAAAGTCCCACCAACAATAAAAGCCAAGAAAATAAAAAACAAGCTTCAAGAAGAGAAACCCATTTATCATGAGCCCCGATTTCAAATCAATGGAAGCAGAATCAGATGAAGCCCAAAAAGGATGAACATGTTTAATTCAAAAATGGGGTTGTATCTGGGAATTCAAAACTTGATATGGTAAGTTTAAGGAAGTGAAAAACGCGGATGTAAAGAGTGATGAAGATACAGAGAGGGGAATCAAAGAATGAAGGATAACATAAAACATGAGCAACACGAACTATTTATCTATGAACAAGGGAAGGAAATGTAAGCACCAAAATCAGAATGAATAATACTTCGCCAAGCAAGAGAGGACTTTGTGTTTTCTGGACATGAACAACTAAGATTTCCTTGCTTTATAGTCTTTCAATAATTTTGAGAGACATGTTTATCAGATTGATTGTTCAATTAATTTTTCTTGCACGATTTGGTTTTACTTGTTGTAGATTTGAAAGATTTTTGCCTGATATTCTACTATTCAAAATCCACGTACGAAGCTCTGACTTGCCGAAATTTAAGGGAAAATTGGAGAGGCAAATAATCTTTCCATAAGCAATAGAAGGTAGGAATCAATCATTGTACAAAAGGGAGAAAGAAAACAAACTCAAAACGGTTTAGGGGAATTTCTGGCACTTCAATGTGTTGATTAGAGATGCCTAGATTTAATATACAAGAAGACATTTTTTTTTTGCCAGTAAATACAGTTTTTTTTTTTAAATTCTTAAGTCTGTGGATTTGATGATGATGACGTGGCTTAATATCATAGCCCCTTACGCAAAAATAGGTCACAAAAAGGTTAAAATTAACCTTGCTAATGAGTAGGGGCAACATTGCTACATTTTAATATTTTTGAGGTAATACTGAGATAAGAAGAACTTTCAGGACAACATTGCTCTTGAGTCTATACTTTCGGGGTGCATTTGTTACTTAACCCTTTAAAAATAAACATTTTTAAATTTTGTCCATATTTAAGATTATAGAGACAACCTTTTAAGTTTCTCCTACTCAATTGCATATTGGGAAAAAAAAAATAGTGCAAGCCTAGAAAAATTACCCGGGTGTTGCATAAACAAATAGCCCATTCAGCTTTTGCATGCCTATCACTTTGATCCTTAGCTTCTTTCCTCTTCAGTTGGATCATCTTATGTGCCTCCTCCAATTTTCCTTTCAGAATCTCAGTTCTTTTCTGCCAAAAACAACCAAGTTTAACCACTTTTAGTTTCTAAAAACAAGCAATAACTTTGTATATTAATTAGCTTCATAAAACAAAACTCTCAGTTTGAAAATGGCCTTTTATGAATCCCCTTTTGGTTGGTAAGAATTTCCAAAGGAAGGGGGAAAAAACAGCATCCATATAATCAAGGATCTTCTGTACCCCAATTCTTAATGGGTCCCATACAGAACAATCAAATGGCAACATGGTCAAAACTGGAAAATCAGGGGAAAATGTATCTAGACAAAATCATTGAAAATTAGAAGCCTTATTGTTATTTCAGATTTTCACACACAAACCACTTTTCTTCTTAACATTTTGTGTAAATAAGAAAAAAGCATGATTCATCATCTAACTACTCGTCAGAAGAAACGAAGTGAAAAAAAACAAAGTAGATTGCTTTTTAGAGGAAAAGTGACCACCACATGTTCCATAAAATATCTGTGAGAAACCATTTTTTTCTCTTTCTAACTCAATTACCAGTTTAGAATTGTTCTGTTCCCTGACATCATCTAGCTGAATTCCACTAATCCGCAAGACGTCACTGTCTTCTTCCTCAAGTCTAATCTGTTCATCAATATTCATCTTAGAAGAACACAAATCCTGGAAATAAGTTTCAATCTCTTGCAGATGGACTTCCCACTGGTTCTGTAGTGAACCTGGAGATTCCATGCTTGTTGATGATGAAGAAGAACTTGATGCTGCTGATCCAGGAGAAATTCTAGAATCTGGGGAATCTATGGTGTTTCTCTCAGGAAACACTTTCTCTAACCAATCCTTAAATGTTTTCTTGTCTCTTATTCTGGCTACGACAACACCATTGTCGTCCTCCATGATCTTCTCATCGTTCTGTCCTCTCATGAACACTTGTTTCCCTCCACATAAGATGAACAGTTCACAGAATTCAGGCTTATGCTGATGAATATAGAACAATCCACTTATGGCACCTCGTGATTTCCTATATACACACACACGCCACAAGAACAGAGAAATTAAAGAATTCAGAAAATTTTAAATCCTGGTCAGAATTTCTCTGAGGAGGGAAAAAAGTTAAAGGAATACCAGGAGGGTTTCATCACTGAAAATCCAATGATAAGTTTGGTTATTTCTAGACCAATAATCATGTCCACGATTCTTTTTTGGATTGGTTCATCAAATTTCTCGACTTCAAGTATTTCAGCTGGCACCTGTAATTAATATGCAGAAACAGATGAAGAAGAAGAAGAAGACGAGGAATTGGAGGGAAACGATTATACTAGAGGCAAACAAACCTTGTCACAGAAAGATATGTAGTTGGAAAGAAGTTTGTTGATTTTATCTTGTTCTTGTTTCCTGAGAGCTGGCAACATCTCATCGTTCACGGATCTTGCTGGGAGTTTCCCAACTGAAACAGAATCCCAGAAATAAGAAAAACCCAGTTGAATTTAAAGGACCCTTAATCTCAAGAAGAAAAATTTTCTGGTGAGGAACTTACATGGGGTATGAACATGATCCTTGGAAGTATTGTGATTGACATAGAGAATAACCATGGAAATAGGATGAGATTTCCATTTATGGAGAGCCCAATTCAAGGTTTTGATTCCATCTTGAAGATCATTACTCACAGCAACATATATCTTCTCTGTTTCGGTGGTGGTAGCTTCCATAATTTGATTGCGTTCTAAGCTTCTCCGATTCTGCTGTGTTGGCTGATGATGAATGAGGAAGAAGATGAAGCAACGAGTCAGAGAGAGAACAAAAGGAAGAAGAAGGAGAGGTTGTTGATGATGTAGCCGTGAGGTGTTGTTCTATTAGGACCAGATGGTGTGAAAGAATTGCGTCGGTGTATCATCATTTTCAAAGTTGTGTGATTTTCTCAAGGATTTTATATGTGTTGTATTATTTATATCTAATTTTTTTCTTTTTTACTAATTATTTGCTTGGAGAGGACAGCCCCATTTGGACTTTTCCTTTGTGTGATGTGGAACACGGCAAACAAAGTTTGGTTCTTTCGCCATTTGCATAGTCAATAGCAGAATGGCTATATGATAGAAAATGGCAACTCCAAGCCTCACGAGGGTACTAAGTACTAACGGTAAATTTTTTTAAAAGTGGTTAAATGGTAATTTTGTCCTGAAAGTTTTTTTTAGGGGCAATTTCGCCCTTATCATTATCCCAATTAATCTTAACCAAAAGTTAATAAAATGTTAGAGCCGGCCGTCCACATGTTGTCTGCATCATTTTTGTTAAAATGTTAATTTGCGCTGAAAGTTCATGTGTCTTCTACTTCATCTTTTTTTAAAGTTAGATCTAAAACTTTCAGGGTAAATTTGCACTTTAACAAGAACGATGTCGATGACATATAAACTGCTAGTTTAGCATATTTAATCAACTAACGGTCCACATTAATTGAGATAACAGTAGGGGTAAAATTGGCACAGAAAAATTTACAGGCAAATTTGCCCCCGCGAAAACTTTCAGAACAAAAATACTCATTAATGCTTCTAAAAATGAAGAAAATCATATAACTCAGATTGGTATCCTAAAGTTTATGAAATTGAGAATCAATAAAACATCAAACATCAATTTTGTCAAGAGACTTACTGGAAAAAAATAAAAAATGGTGAATGGACATCCATTTATGAAGTAACACTCAAATTAGAGTGGACAAAGAAACCTATTGAGCAAATTCTTCTTGCATGTAACAATATCGATATGTTTCAAGGATCTAAAAAATGTTGAGGCAACTGGGGTAACATGATGCAGCTCTAGACAAGAGATACAAAATAGATAGGATTAGAAAATTGCAGCTTTGCCTATTTGAAAGTTTAATTTCATCATGTCCAAAGAAAATTGTAGCAATGCTTGGTAGGGGCTGGATTTAAAATAATTAAAGAAATATAATGATGGAAAAGTGATGATATAATTTTTATTTGAAATGAAAAAATCAATGATTTTACAAAATTTCCACATAAAAAATATTTGCAATCAGGTTCAAAAAATATTTAAATACTTTTCAATACTATTAAATTAAAATCTTTAATGAATCACGCATAATAGTTATTAGCTGATAGAACAAAACAAACAGGCAAAATATCAAATGGAAAAAATGATGAGGAATGACACAGGAGGCTACGGTGCCATTTGGTTCAACTCTTTAGGGCCTGTTTGGTACGAGAAACATTTTAGGAGGGAACGGAAAGAAAGGAAATATTGAGAGGGAACTTAAAAGAGTGAGCTATTTGGTAGACATGGGAACAGAACATAGGTTGAGGGAAAATAAAGTGTTTGATAGGAAGAAAACAAATTGGGTTAAGTGGGAAGTGGGGGGGGGTAAAAGATCATAATACCCCGTGTAACGTCCTAAATTTTGATTAAGGGCTAATGATGATTATAGTGAATATTCATGGAAATTAGATCTTGTGAATTTTGAAATATTCATATTCATAAGGAAATGGACAAATAAATTCAAGAATTGAATTAAATTACAAAGGTGATAGCAAAATCATAATTTTGCCAATTTAGCCCAAGATTAATTATTTTCCAATTAATTAAGGAAAATAAAGGAAAATGTATAAATTGAATTTTCTTGGTGGAATAAATTAGGATTTGTGGAATAAAGTAAAAGCCCATATTTTTATTGGTGGATATTTAGGAGAAGTGAAATATTTACTTGGAAGATAAATATGTCAAGTGGCATCATCCAAAACCAAGAGATTAAAATTATAATTGCTAAAGTTGGAAGAGGATAAGATCAAAGTACAAGGTGAGGTCATAAAACTTAATTTTGGAAGTAAAATAAATTGAGTAAAAATAGGAAGATATTTATGAAGCTAATGCTTCATCTTTCTCATTCTCATTACATGACCAAACACACACACACACACACACAGAGAGAGAGAGAGAGAGAGAGAGAGAGAGAGAGAGAGAGAGAGAGAGAGAGAGAGAGAGAGAGAGAGAGAGAGAGAGAGAGAGAGAGAGAGAGAGAGAGAGAGAGAGAGAGAGAGAGAGAGAGAGAGAGAGAGAGAGAGAGGCTTCAAGAAGAAGTTTAGGAAAGCTAGAGAGAAGAGGAGCAAAATCCAAAGGTAAGTCTTGTAGATCTTGTGATTAAGCTTCCCTTTTTGTCAAATAGCTCCTCTAACCTTTTGATCTTCATGGAAAACATGGGGTAGTAAGCAAAATCTCAAGGTTTAGGGGAGAAAGGGAGGACAATTTTTAGAGAAAAAAAGTGAAGCAAACCAAGGTAATCTCAAGAACATCAACTCTTATAGTTTATTGTTGTTGCTATTGTTGTTCTTGGCTTGGTTTGGTATTGATTGGTTGATTTGATAAATTTGGAAAGCCCTAATCCTAAGGGGTTATGCTGGCCAAATTTCTTTGCATCATGGTTAAGAAGTGTTTAAGTGAGTTAATCAAGGATTAGAAGTGGAAAAGTACAAGTTTTGGAAGCTAAAACACAAAGCTTCATTTTTCTATTTTTCCTTCAATATTTCGGCCAAGACCAGATCTAGTATTAGGAGTTAGATTTTCATGAAATAAATGGTTTCATTGGACTCAGTGGGCAAAAATATGTGGGGTTACAGTTAGGCACTTTTTCAGTAGAGGCCGAAAAAGCATAATTACGAAAACGCCACTGAAATCCCTAAATAGGGGATGTCAAGGGTATTTTCGTAATTTGACAATAATTTTGGTGATTTCAAGCCCGAAAATGGATTTCTTGGGAGAAAATATGTCATAATAGCCTTGGTCAAAATTTTGGAAAAACGTGCCATCGGGCCGGGTACGATGGGGCCGGGCCAGGGTCCCGGGGCATTTTGGTAAATTTTCACCATAGGCTAATATAACCATAAGAAACACTATGGAAGAGTCTAAAATGATACTTGGATAGGTTATGACCTATTTCTTGTACATTTAATATTTTATGACCGAGTCGGAAGCCGGAAGCGGCACGTTTTACGAGGCACACTAAAAATGTGATCTTTGAGTTAGTACTTCCCAATCCATTTAGGTGATTGTTAGAGACTTTCATAGCTACTTAAGGGACTTTAATAATAACCAAAACTAAGTGTTTTGAAGTCATTTGAGTATAGGAATAAGTGATAACGCGCCGTCCTTAATTATACTATAGGATTCGATATTTGCCCGGATCGTAGAAGGCCTACGCCTGATCAAGGACGGAAAGAATAAGGTAGTGACACTTTATCCTATATCATGTATATTGCATTGCTTGTTTGCATTAGTCATTGAATACAATTACAGTGAAAGGACGTGGTGAAAGCCCGGCCTTGATTACAGATACAGTGAGGGGACGTGGCGAAAGCTCGGACTCGAATACAGATAAAGTGAAGGGACATGGCGTAAGCCCGACCTCGTATATAGTGAAGGGAACGTGGCGAAAGCCCGGTCTCGAATATTGATTGCTACATTGTGATATATGTTTACTTGCTTTGTATATATGAATCATATACGTAAACTGTTGCTACTGGGATTCTCTAAAATCTCATTCTTTCCAAATAATATTTTTAGACAGGGCAAGTGGATCGAAGAGCAAGCAAGTGGCAATGGATGATTAGGACTGCCGGCGGTAGTCTTAGTTAGATATTTTGGTTTTATACTGAACTGGTTATCATTTTGGACAAATGTATATATTGAATAGATTTATAGTATTATAGTTTTGCGTAATCACCGGTATGGATATTGAGATGGGCAGTGATGCCTATTATAAACTGTTGGATTAATGTTATTATCCCGGGTGAACGTCGAGAATTGTGCTAATACTATGATATTATATATGTGACAAACCGAATAGGCCTATTAATTTTATAAATGAATGAATGGAGATCTATTTGTACAAGTGTTTTAAAAAGTTTTTATTTACTCCGGATCTCTTATCCAATTATTAAATGCGTTCAAACGCTAATCTCGGCCTGATTATCGAAGCGGGGTTACACCCCGGGCATAAAGTAATAAAATAAGCTGCAAAATGTGACGAAAATGTCATCGGCGAGAAACAGAGGCTCGGCCGAAGTGGGTCTGTGTGTTGGGGGAGTAGGGAAATTGAAGGTGGTATGGATGGCATCTGTGACGGCGATGAGCAAGAGGGGAGCTGGAGATAAGATCAAGGACGCAGATGGCAGAGGTTATGGATACAGCAGGACATTGTTTAAAGACACAGGTTAGTGGGGAAAGGATGACGAAGGGGAAAAAATGATGTGTGCGTGTGTTGGTAATTTGGTTCAGTGTCATAATATTGTTAATTTTTTGTTTGGAGTCAGGAAAGATTGAACATGTGTGGACAAGTGAAGAAGAGAAGACGCTGATCGAATTGTAGAGGAGAAAAGCATGGCATAACATGGCTAAATAAGGGTGGTTGGGAGCAGATCTAATGCATTTGGAGTGGAGGATGGAGGAGAGGTTGCCAGGGTGTGGGTTGAAGGCCAAGACTGATATCCGGAGGCGAATTAGGAGCCAAGACTGAAAATATGACCTAAGGAACATTGCAACTTGTCTTCTTTAATTTTGTCTGTCTATTCATATATAGGACTGGTTAAGCTTGCTAACCATATGGGTAATCATATATAGGACTTTTTATGTAATCATGTAAGTTGATCTACAACATATATAATTATATCTTCAATGTAGAAGTGTTGCTTTATGTATGTTACATGGCCACTTGTGAACAATGTTTTTTTTTCATTCGGTATCTGTGAACTTCGGCATAAGATCAAACATCAGTTCATAATAGTGCTATATTTTGAACCATTGTCCATCATACTAATAAACTTTTTTATCAAAGAAATAACATATGAAGCCTGACATGGACAAGATGACCCACAACTTTATTTCTTTTCCTCCTCATTTTGCGGCTTATCTTTATTCTTCAGTTGGGGTTGATTATTGAAAGAAGGATTAGGACAACAACAGCAATGCAAACAAGTTTTTGAATATTTGCAATCAACTTTTGTGGGCAAAAAAATTATAAGCACCTTTTGTATATCAGTCTTGGTTGCTAATTGCTTATAATGCATTCAATATGCTGGTGTTGAAATTGAAGCAGCAGTTGTAAAACTACTACCAAACAGTTTTGAAAGCTATTTAACATTTGCTGATATCACTGCTTCTAAAAATCTGTTTTAAATTGTGTTTCCCATAAAGGACAACAATGATGTTTTAAAGTGTGCTTAAAGGGCATGGGGAATGAAAAATGGAACATAGTTCAATTGGCCCAAAAAACAAGTTAAACAGCAACAACAAAATGGTTGCGGCAGTACATGGAGAAAACAAAATGTAAATTTCTAACATGGTTGCACATTTGCCACTTCCATTAAGCACTGACAGATATAATTAGAAACAAAAAAGTTCGAACTAAACATATAAGTTCGAACACAACATAATAACATAAGTTGTTTCAAAATGACAGTAGTTAAAATTCAAACTAAACAGATAAGTTCTAACTCAGTTAATCTGTGATAACATAATGGAACAACAAAAAAATGCATGCATACAGATGTCCTGGCAGTAGCATCACAAAATAGAAAGACACAAAATAAGCAATGCAGCCCTAATTCTTCTTCTTCCTCTTCTTAGCTAGGGACCTTTTGGATTAGGACCTGGTTTGGGATGGTGACCGCAAAACAAGGAGGTTAACAGGGATAAACTTGAGGCCACCATATGTTGGAGGCTGAGGAGGAGAGGATGCGGCAGCTGTAAACAAATGGGGCATATTCTCAGCAGTAAGGCCAAACATGAAAGCCTGTGATGGTATGAAACGCAATAGCCGAGGGTCAAGTATTGGTCTTGAGGGCACATAAGGAGGTTGGCAGCTTCAAGCAGAGGCACGATTGACAATGGCGTTATTGGATTAGCATCATGTGTGTCAACTGGGCTGCTTGGTTCAAGCATGTTGGGGTCAGGAGGGACACCAGTTATGGGGGACTTTGTAGACAAGTCAGCAGTGTCACAAAATGAGCCACCTTCTTTATGAGCTTCACCTTGCTTTGGAGATGGAATATTGTCATGTGTAGGGGAATGGGATTCATTTCCAGGATGGGAAGAAGGCCCTGCTTCCTCATGATATGAAGCCTTATATGCGGCAAACTCCTTGAACTCAGTAGAGTAGAGGTGAATGAATTCGCGCAGGTCCCTGACATCTAGTGCAAGCTCAGACACGCGTGAGTCCATGTGAGCAATGGTTGAATCCATGTGTCGAATTTGTGCACCAAATTCCTCATGCTTGTCCTTAACATAACTGTGCAACTTGACCACATGTTCCTCAAACAACTCTTTCATATAGCTTTGTAACTTCACAACATGTTCCTCATGTTGGCCAATCCTTGCATCCAACTGTGCTTCCAACTTCATTGTTTGGGCAACAATTTTTTCTATGGCTTGTGTGAACGCTTCTGGCTGATATAAAGGAGTTGATCTCTGAGTATGGGAAGAAGTAGCTATTGCATCATCTGGAGGGGTACTAGCATCAGCTTTGTTTATGCCATGTGCTGCCTTTGTCCTTGCTTCATTATCTATGGGTATTTACATTCGGTTCAAGGCCTGCTCACCAAACTCCTTAGTCCAAATAGGTGCTTCCCATTCCTGTAAATACCAAACTTTGTTCTTTTGTAGCATTAGAGACACAAGGGAGGGATAGGGCAGTTCTGAATTCTTCTTTCCTAGAGTAGCAGCCCTTAACATTTTATCCACAATCCTCTTGCCCATATGAAAAGGCAAGCCCTTAATCATACATGTGAGGATGTGTTTGTCTTCATGGGTAAGTGAAGTGTAGTGCTTGCCTTTGTTAACAAAATTCCTACTATATAAGTAATGTAATACCCGAAATCTATGAGGCAGCTACTTTGGTCTCACAGAGGAGTGTCACCAAGTTTGTTCCCCTCAAGTAGTATTGCATCAATTTATGCCTGTGATAAATCAGTGTCTGTGGACTATGGGAAGGTGACATCTAACCAGGCTAGAATGTTTTCTTCAGTGATTGCTATGATCTGGCCTCTAACACAAGTAGACACTACCCCCATTCTAGACATTTTCAGGTTAGAGTAGAAAACCTTCACTACTGATTCAGAATAAGGCAATGATAATTCTAAAAGGCCTTTGAAAGGCTGCAACATTGTTCCCAATCAAAACCTAAATTCAGAGTCAAAAGTGTCTAATTTTATCCTACTCATTTTGTAGCATGTGCGGCCAACTAACTTGATATCGTATTCTTCCAGGGCTGACTTGTTGTAGCCCTCCTTTACCTCAGGTGCAACATTGCTCCTCTATTTCAACCGGAGCTTCTTCAACAACTTCCCCTTAATGAGATCAAGCACTACATTATCATCATCTTCAGTATCTACAGCCGGTGAAGCCTCTTCATCTGAGCCTGAGATAGATGTTTCTTTTTCAAAGGAGGACGACCCCCCACTCTCAACCACAACCTTTTTCCCTTGCCTCATTCCCTCTATCTTACACTGATTTTTCAGAGTCAGAGGACTCTGCCGACGAATCCTCCTCCGCCTCCTCTTCCAACTGCTACTTTCTCTGACCTCTTACTTTTCCCTTCCGTTGCAGTTGCTCTTCCCGTTGTCTCTTCTTCGCTTCCTTTACATCATTATCGTGTTTCCACTTTGCAGCTGCCTTATAGTCGTTATTCAAGTTGCCTTCTTGGGTTTTGTACTTTGAATGCCCATACCGATTGCAGCAGCGTAGTTGTGCCCTATGTCTTCTAAAATTCTCAACATCTTCCATTGTGATACCCATTTCCTGCAATCGAGCGTCTGCCTTCTTGGTTCTAGCCATTACAACTCGCAATCAGAGTAATGCGATACAACGAGAAGCACAGAGTGATGGAGAAACAGAGACTTCTGTAGACAGGGCAAAGGTTGGTATGGTCATTAAATAGAGAATGCGAATCGTCTTTGAAACGGTTGACCTAAAATTTAAACCGCTACTCCACTGAGATTGACACGCGTGGCATCTTTAAACTTTTTAATTAATTTTGCAGTAACTCGTTTACTTGGACGCTATCAGAAGTTCAAACCATATACCTAAGTTCGAACTTGTATCTCAACTGTGTTGGATAGGTTCAAATTACCCTTGGATAAGAAGTTCGAACTTAAATGTCACATTCGAACTTTCTTGCCAATTTATAAAAACAATTTAAACCAACTTATCAGACAGTAAATGGAAACCAGTGCATGTTGAAGTTCTAATTGTGCATTACATTTGCTAGTTCGAACTGACATAGTGAATTCGAACTTCAAACCCATTATAGGTAATACATTCAAACCAATTTAGCAGACATACAACTAGATATCACACATGGTCGAAAGGGACATACAACATGTCAGGTTGAAATTGCTAATGACTTTTGTATATTCGAACTTACATGAAGAATTCGAACTTGATATCCATGTAAATCAAGAAATTCGAACAAACATATCAGGTACTACATCAGCAACACCTGCTATGCGAACCTGCAATTTGCTGATTTCAGCTTGAAGCACTTACATACAGCAAGACAATAGGCATGTGCAACAACATAATTTGTGTAGCATAATTACATCAGATTTTGTGTAGCATAATTACATGTCAAACGTTTACATACCGTAATTATACAAACTTTGTGCCATGTTTACAATTCCTTGTATTAACATGGTCCAAAGTTTGCATACCATTTGTATGCCCTAAAACATATACACACTTGTGCCTATGCACTATATTACACCATAAGAGATAGCCACTTGTGTTCCTGCACTATGTTACACCAAAATATACTCTATAGGCACTACATATATACTAGTCCACAAAAGGTACAGCTGCATAACCTAACTACTTTTCCAGTAAGTTGTGGATCCATGAGGCTTTGTACATCGTTGGTATTTTTCCAAACGCATTCAGTAGTTGCTCATAACCCACAATCTTGATATGAGCTACATTTTTTTCAAACTGTGAAAAGCCTTCAAGCTAAACAATTTCCATGAACAGATCAGCATCTTTTGCATCTAGTTGTGCTTGTCTTTCCTGACCTGACAGTTGGTTGCCTAGTTTCTCAAAGACATGAACGATGGTTTTTTCCAACGATGTCACTGTTTTGCGCAAAACTTCAGCAATAACCTCTGAGCTGTTAACTTTGCGCTTCTTCCTTGGATAGGAAGAGGTATCATTGATATGGGTAGTGTTTAGAGGAGTTTCTCCTATGGTTTGTGACAAGTCCACTTTAGCCACAACAATCTGAGGCGAATCTGGAAGCTTATCAACTTCAACATTGACTTCCTCTTAGCAGGTGATATTCCTTCTTCCCCAACTGCCCTGTCCCTAGCCCACAAGAAGCACAAATTTTCAAAGTTTGGGAAAGACTTGGTCCTAAACTGTCCTGACCTAGGGTAAACCTGAAAGTGGAAAATTTGTAAGCACATGTACCTTATCCCTACACCTATGACTCTTGAACTCAGTTCAATGCAATTAACTCCTCACCAATTTCACATACCTTCAAATACTCATCCCAGACTTCTTTTTCAGCAGTCACAATTTTTTTATCAGGATCCCAACCAAAGCCTGAAGTGTTGGTGCCATAAACCATATCGTAAGTGGCCTGCTACAGACGTTTCTAGGTCTTGATCCTAGAGGTAATGTAAGGGCATACTTTGATCCCACATCCAGGAAGCTTCTCTTCCATCATTGACTGCAGAGCATTAGCAAATCCAGGCTTGAAACCATTGTCCGCCATGAACTTTTGCTCAATCCTCAGAGTTACAAGGCAGTCTACCAGGACCTTGTCCTCCTTGGACGACCACATTTTAAGCTTTAACTCTTTTCACTCTTCAGTCTGGTCCATCTATTAAGACTCAGTCATAAAATAAAAGTTTGTTAACATAAATGAAATCCAACAATAAAGAATACACACATCGGGCAACAATTTGCACTTAAATTAAATTCAAATGCACATAACACAAACTTTGTCCATACACACAAGCATAGGCAAGGCAATGTTCATCATTTTTTAAACATAATTCTACAACATCATCAAATGTCATCCGTATGAGCCACAAAGGAAGCAAACATCTTATTTGCCAGCTCTTCCCTAAAGTTTGTCCACATATCACTACTTTCTATAATCATCATGGGCGTGTTGTCAATTGTTGGTGGTGGTGGTTCGAAGGTCTCAAGCTGCTCATCCAGTAGATTTTAAATTCTTTCCTAACGAATTAGATTATGTAACAGACAGCATGCCACAATATATTTGTTTTGAATCTTCACCGGATAAAAAGAAGCACTCCTCAGTATTGCCCAACGCAACTTTAGTATCCTGAAGCACCTTTCAATGACATTTCGGGCGGACGAATGCTGCATGTTGAAGCACTCATGCGGAGTTTGGGGTTGGTGTCCCTGCCTCCACTCATTCAAGTGATACCTTTGCCCTCTATAAGGTGCTAAAAAACCTTAGCAATTCATGTGCCCTGCATCAACCAAGTAGTACTTTCTTGCCCAAGCCAAAAAAAATTTAATATGAGCAATGCTCCTAACTTGCGCATTACATGCCCAAATCATACAAACTTACACTAAAAATGGAAAATAGAAGGTCATACCTTGTGGTACTCATAGGCCATGTCGTATCCTTATAGTATCCCTCAACACCCTCCCATTCGCAGCTGACCCTCCCCAACCAGGCAATAAAAGATGAACTGCGCATCCGGTAAGTATACACCTAGGACATTGGTTGTCGCCTCTCCTTTTCTGTTTTGGTACCTGCCCTTATGCTCTGTCAGGACTTGTACAGGAATGTGAGTACCATCTAATGCACCTAGGCACCCCTGCAAACACAATCAGGAATGTCAGCCCTATACATTTCACTTTTGCTTACAAAGTAATTGCACTTTATGACACAACTACAAAAGTTTTATACCTTGAACCACTTCCAGCAATGATCATTTGAGTCTTCCAGAATGGCCTCTGCTCTTTTCAAAAGCAATGATTGCAGTCTAATTGTTGCATTCAACATAATTTTAAAGTATCTACTAATTGTTTCACCCGACCTACCAAACTCAAACTGAATGACCCTGTTCTTGACATGATACCCCAATATATGCAGGAACATTGCAACTTGCTCATCAACTAACATATGTTTTGTTGGTCTTAATCCACCAATTGTGTCTAACATGTGACACAATTTATTAAAGGTCGCCCGATACATCCTAATTTGGTTAAAGCAAGTGGTGTCACTACTGTATATCATTGCCCTCAAATTCGCTCACTTTGCATGAAAATCTAATCTTAAAGACCTATCTTGTATGTGCCTCGGTCTACCTCCTCCCACAGAAACAATCATGGTTAAAAGCAACCTCCTAACTGCAAGAAGCAAAGCTAAGCACCCAGCCAACATGGCAAACATTTGATCCAATTGTGGCTCCATACCTACACAATTTTTCCCACACTGATTCGTTTTACAGTATAATCTACCAACTCCTCTCTCCAAACCACACTAACACATTTAAACAAATCACATTTTAAATTAAGAGCCGATGCACATAATTACACTCACACTTTTCACACATTAAAAACACAACCCACTTATCTTATGCATCAACCATCTAACCCATTCTATCTTTCTACTGACATTATTAATCTTTCACTGCTTCTATCTACCTATGTTCATTCGACATTACCCACAGCCACCAAAACTTTCAACTTCACTTACTGTTAAGCATTCATGAAATAAATTACATCTACTTAAAATTAAAACTCAATTGCAAGACAAAAACAGAGCACACTGTCACATGGCAAGCAACCACGCACATTTCAACTTTGGACTATCCTATTCATTCACGTCTGTTCAGCAGAGAAGACCTACATCACAAACATACCAATTTATAACATACACACAGCCTTTAGCTTTTTGCGCATCTCCCATGTTAGGTTCAACATAAAAAGAGTACAGAGAACAAATATTGCCCACTTCACGCAATAGACCACAACATAACCTAACAAACATTACCTTGATTCCGAGTTCACCTTCGCACGCTCTTCGCCTCTTCCTTTTCCAGACACGCCTTCGACACACCAATTTGGTTTCGCGCGTTCTGCGTCCGTGTTTTAGCTATTTTGATGTTTTGCTGGCTTTTTTGTCCGACGTTTTATGCTTCCCGAGAACAATTTCAAGTTTATCCCACTTTTGGTGGGAACCCATTTTCCCATATTTAAAGGAAGATTGAAGTTGGCGGGAATGTAGGTTGAAGCAACTTTGGCGAGCCAAACACGTTTTTGCCTACGGAACTTGGCCATCTTCCCTTTCCCTCCTTCATTGTCCGGGTAACAAATAGGCCCTTAGATTCCTAGAAATAGCCTTTCACATTTATAGTAATTATAATCTATTTCAATAAAAACATATCATTCTGGTATTATTTATAAGTCCCTTTTAATTAAATCTGACTTACCAAAGAGAGGTAGTTAACTCAATAATTATGGGATAAATTTTCAACTATGCCCCTATTTATAAATGTATACTTTTCAACTCTTTCTTCTCTATCGATCTTTAAATTATTTCTTCATTGATCCAATAAATAAGGGAAAAATTGTCACAATCTCATTTACTACACTAAAACTAGACTTATAAATAGAATCAAATTTTTTTGTCAAAAAAGATTTATAAATAAGACCAGAATGATATTGTTTTTCTAACTTTTGATGATTTTATTCCCATATAATTAAGTTTAGTTAACCATAATCATGAGAATAGGCCTTCCCATGATAATCATCATTACTAAAAAATTAAAAACTTAGATTCATCACTTTATATATGTCAATTCTTATTCCCATATTTTTATGGGAGAATTACATTCAGGTCCCGTATAAGGGGAAAAAAGAAAAATTGGTCTCCTGAAGTTGACAATGATGCTCTCTGAACTTGTCAATGGGACCATTTCTTCATTTTTTTCCCTCTTGTGCAGAACTTGAAAGTAATTCTCCCTATTTTTATTATTTCAATTTCCCTTTAAAATAGATCATTATTATCTGTTTTTTGGGTGAGGGTATCTACCACTGGTAGGGCTATGACTAATTCCCTCGCACCGTACGCCGGTCATGAGTCCCTCCTCATACACATGACCAAAAATCAAACCCCTGACTAGATACTTGGGGAACCTAGCTACTGGAGTTGTGGTTAATCCATCATTATTATCTTGGCAGTGGCACAACCATACAATCTCCCAAGTACTTTCTTCGGGCCTTAAAACAAGACCTAATTGGAGAATAGATTTTAGTCCTAAGTATAAAGAGTTGTATCCCATAATTGTCAATCTTTTTTCTAAAGTACCTCTATCGATGCTCCTTCAACAATAATCAAGTAAGAGAGAGATGAGGGAATTAATGAAGATGATTAGTATGTTTTAAAAAAAATATGTCATATTAACTAATTTCTTTAATCTAATCAAGTTAGATAAATATATATTATATTTAAAATATGAGGGGGTATCATATTTTCTTAAAATCGATCTTATAGTAGGATGAAGATAAAAAAAATAAAACTATAATATTTAAAACCATAAAAGAGTGGGAAAAGGGGCATGAGACGTAGGTGGACATAATTGCAACTATAATATTTAAAACCATAAAAGAGTGGGAAAAGGGGCATGAGACGTAGATGGCATTGTTCTTAAAATCGGACTGGATTGGCCGGTTCGGACCGGTTTTCGGTCCGAACCGGCCAACTGGCCGGTCCTGTTCAACCAGTGGACCGGCACTGTTCCGACCCGGGATTGACCCGGTCAACCCGGAGTGAACTGGTGCAACCCGGCCGGTTCACGGGGGTCCATATTCAATTTTAAATTTAATTTAAATAGTTGATATTTAAAATTTTTAATTTAAGATTTTAAAATAATAAAATTGAAAAGTGATAGTTATAAAATTATCTTTATTTTAAATTTTATATATATTTTAAAATAAATATTTATTTAAAATATAAAAATAAAATAAAATAAAATTTCAACTATCCAAAATCAATATAAAGATATAGGTATGGGTGATGAGAATACAGTTTGATAAGCACAAACTGAGCTCTCATAATTGCTTTAAAAATAATTGTTCCTTCTCAAGAAAAAGACGTGTCAGATTTTGGCACAGGGTATCGGGCTCATCAATTGTTAAATACATACCTTTTTTTAAAAAAACAAAAAAGTAAGCAATCAACAAAATTCAAATTAACAAGTTTAGTGAAATCATAGGAAGTGAACTGACTTTTTTTTTAAAAAAAAGTTTCTTCATTCCACTTCTTGAAGTACTTTAAGAAATTCAAAATAATAAATGATTAATAGGTTTGTCTTTTTTGCCAGTTATTAATAGGTTTGTCAAACATTCTTATATGAATAAACACTCAGTTTTTTATTTATCAACTAGTTTGAGTTTATTTAATCATCCCAGCATCATGCATCAGTCTTCGTTAATCGTTACTCCTTATTGCAACTTTTATATGGATATTTGAGTACTTCGGTAACCGTGGCATTGGCCCCCTCTTTATATTTATTTCAGGGAAGGAGACGGAAAAGGAATTTCAAAATTATAAAATCCTATATTAGATTTGTTATTAAGAGTTAATAAAGGAATGAAGAAACTTGATAAACAATTTATAATTTATTTTTTTGAAAACAACCTCATTTAAAATTTTATAATTTCAATTTTTTTTTTTTACGGCAGACTAATTGGATTAAGTGTTCGTTTGGAATAGCTTATTTTTGGGCAATAAGTGCTTATAATTCGTGATTCACGATATACGAGGTAAGTATATGAGAGGAGTTTTTCCTCGACTTACGTAATAAGGACTTATTTTCCAGATATATGTGCATGTTTGTTTAAGCTTTTTACACAGTAAATAAGCCCTTATTACGCAAGTCGAGAAAAAACTCCTCTCACATACTTACCTCGTATACCGTGAATCACGAATTATAAGCACTTATTGCCCAAAAATAAGCTATTCCAAACGCACACATAAACTCTTCCAAACGCACACTAAGAAACTTTATTAATTAGAATAAGTGAATAACTTAACATATAATGAATGCCTAAGCCCTATTTTATAACTCCTCAACAGACCTTACAAGCATAAAGCCCAGAACGTCTTGAACTAACATTTGCACTAATATTTACAAACTAACTACTATCCTACTGTATTTATATAAAATATTTACAAAACAGTATTTTTACACTCTCCCTCAAGGTCGGGGCTGCAACACATTCACAGTACCTAGCTTGTCAAGCAATCAATTCTGACTTCCTCTTCCTACAGTCTTTGTAAGAATATCTGCCTCTTGGTCCGACGATTTCACATGATGCAAACTGATCAACCCCTTTTGCAGCTTCTCTCTCACAAAATGATAGTCCATCTCAATATGTTTAGTATGTTCGTGAAATATAGGATTCGAAGCAATGTAAATAGCCGCTTTACTGTCACAAGACACTCTAACAGCCTTCTCTCGTCTTATGCCCAAATCTTTTAACAAACCAATCATCCAGATTACCTCTGACACAGCTAACCCTAACGCTCTGTACTCTGCTTCTGCTGAAGAGCGAGATACTATATTTTGCTTCTTTATTTCCAGGTAACTAGCGAACCTCTAAGCTTAAGTAAATAGCCTATCACCACTCCCCAGTCTGAATCGCAAAAAAAGTCAGCACTGGATCTCTTTGAGAACTCAGCAGCACACCAAGTCCCACACTCTGCTTTAAATACCTCACAGCGTTTCGTGCTGTAGCCATATGTGTCTTTGTTGGTTTCTGCATATATTAGCTAAGCACCTCCATGGAAAAAGAGATATCAAGACGTGCATTGGTCAAATAAATTAACCAACCCACAAGCCTTTTTGTATCGCTCTGGATCTTTAAGTAGGTCCTTCTTCCTTCCTTAAATGCGTGGAGATTTAAATTCTGCTTCATCGGCATTGACAGCAGCTTACACCCGCTTAAACCTATGTCAGAGAGCAAATTAAGTATATATTTTCTTTGGGAAAGTATGATACCTTTACTAGACTTAGCCATTTTTATTCCCAAAAAATATTTCATCTCTCCTAAGTCCTTTATCTTAAAGTTTTCATGAAGGAAATCCTTCACTTCATTTATTATTTTCTCAGAATTTCCGATAATGAGTAAGCCATCAACATGTACAAGAATAAGAACAAAGCCATCCATCCACCTCTAATTAATGCTGCAGTGAGTTTTTGGTTCCATTGGCATGAGGCTTGCTTCAGCCCATACAAGGACTTCTTGAGCCTACAAATCATGTGCTCCGCCTTGTTGTCATATCCTTGAGGGATGGTCATGTAGACCTCCTCATCTACATCACCCTGCAAAAATGCATTATGTACATTCATACAAGGCAGCCAACTTAAGCACGACCTTTACCGTTACCATTTTAACTATCAGGGGGAACGTTTCATGGAAATCAATGATTTCTTTTTGGTTATAACCTTTGCAACTAATCTAGCCTTATACTTATTTATAGTTCCATCTGAATTGTACTTAATTTTATAGACCCATTTAGAACATATGCCCTTCTTCCCTTTCGATAGAGGCACCATATCCCAAGTTTTATTACTCTCTAATGCCTCCATCTCACGTTCCATAGCCTCAACCCAATTCTGATCTCTTATGGCGTCTAAATAACAAGAGGGTTCAATCATGGAATCAATAGAAGACAAGAAACATAAATGAGATGGAGATATGCTTTCATATGACATGTAATTCTCTAAGGGATATTTGCAATTTGTAGAAACTTCACCAACTTTACCAGATTGGGAACCATGAGTCAGCACACTACACACATAGTGATTAGCCCAAATGGGTGCACATCTTTCCCTTGTAGGTCTAGGCTGAGCCGAAGATGGGTGTTGTCCTTCATGAATGGGAGAAGTCTAATCGTCATGAAGGCTGTCTTCCCCTACTGCACAGTCAGGACCCTACACTTTATTAGCCTCGCAAAAATCATTATGGTCAAATAAAAACATCTCTTTCACCTCACGTGGCACTCCCCTTTGATCTGTACCTTGGATAGCTTCAAAAGGAAATTATCTTCTTGGAATCTAACATGTCTACTCATAAATATGCGTTCTTTATCTGTGTCAAGTAATAGATACCCCTTTTGACCACTAGGATAACCCAAGAATACACAAGTGGTAGATCGTGCCTGAAACTTATCTGTAGTATTGAGATTTGTTCCATAAGCTAACGATCCGAAGACCCTTAAGGATGAATGATCTGCGGGTTTGCCATACACAATCTCATAAGGTGTTTTAAAGTTCAAAATCCTAGAGGGAATCCTATTGATCAAGTAGGCAATGGTTTTAATACATTTCCCCCAATATTTATTTGGTATGTTTGATTGAATCATCAAGCTTCTAGCAACCTGCATGAGGGTCCTATATTTCCTTTCTACAATCTCATTTTGTTCCGGAGTATATGGGCATATAGTTTGGTGTATAATTCTTTTTCTCTTAAAGAAATATTTCAAGTCATGAGTAAGAAATTCTGTTCCATTATCACTCCTCACTTGTTTTACCTTCATATCAAATTGATTTTCAATGTATGCAATAAAATCTTGAATATGTAACAAGTTTCAAATTTATGATGCATCAAGAACACCCAAGTTCTCCTAGAATAATCGCCCACAACAATGAGGAAATGTTGAAAGCCGGCATGTGTGGGTGTCCTATATGATCCCCACACATCCATATGCAAAAGTTCGAAGCAAGAATTAGTTTTAATACAATTAGGTGAGAAGGAAAGTCTGGTTTGCTTGGATTGAAAACAAACATTGCAATCTAACTTTATTCATGGACACAATTTTGTCTTATACAACATTTAAATGTCTCAAAACAGATATGGGGCATGACCTAGTCTCATGTGTAAAAGAGACACTTCCAGATTTCTAGTTTTTTTATCTGCAGCCATATCTGTTACAACACAGTATTTTTACACTTTTTCTGTCTTGTTTCCTTTATTTTATATGTTATTATATATACAGGAGGAAGTCATGCCTAGTTTTTCCCCTTTTTTGATAATACGTTTCTATATGGTTTGCTTGAGACCTCATGCTTCACAGAATGTATGACGTATGAAGATGACTTTTTTAATTTAAGTAATAAAATTTTAGATTCATTATATCATTTATTAAGTAGTCACCTAGTATATGGGGTGGTTCACCTTTCCCTTGATTACTTGGAATTGTTAATTAGTTTGATTCAACATATATAAGAGGATGAGTCATATAATGATATAATTTTTTTTATATTATTTGTGAATTTGTAAATTATGAGTAATTTTTATATTGATATTATTATATTTTATAACATAACCAATCATACTATATGAAAACGAAATACAAAAAAAATAAGTACACACAAGACAGTAGATAACTAATATGACAACCAAATTGAAGCCTCCGACAGACAAACTGAGAAATAAAAGTATATTACAGCCAACTTACAGTAACTTGAGAAAAAACGTGGTTATAAACCAAGAATGTTATAGAAGACAATTCTAAGGAGGCCAAGGACTAGTATTAGGGAACAATTACAACTTGTGTCAATGGTGAAATTCCTACTCTAAGGGCTTGTTTCGTGTGAGGGGAGGGGAGGGAAAGTGGATGGAGGGAAAATTTTTTTGAGTTGAATTTAAAAAAAATTAGAGAAGTGAGATTAAAATTTTTTAATTAATTTTTCTTACTCTTTTATCTTATATATTCTCTTTATTAAAATTTTATTACCCCACTTCTTCAATTTTTTAAAATTCAACTCATAAAAATTTTCCCTCCCCTCCAAATCCCTCACACCAAACAATCACTAAAACTTGCCAAAACCAAAAACGAAGGGCGTAGGGGGAAAAAAACTATGGATGATTCTTCAATCCTTTGGGCCACCAGCCCGCCACTGTATCACTCGAACTATAGTTATACTCGTCAAGGTCATGGAAAATATTGATATTATTTTAGATGTCAAATACTGTGTGTTACTGAAAAAAAAATATTTTAAAATATTGAGTGTGTAAAAAATTATTTTAAAATAGTAGGTATTATTAAAAAAATAATTCAAGATTCTAAATCCTACTTTATAAAAAGAAAGTGTTCAACATCAATAATTTACCCCAAAGTGGTGTAGTTTTAGGTAGAGAAGGGGCACCGGACGGTTTTGACAAAAGAGAGAAGGCTCATTGAAGAATTTTTTGTGTGAATGCTTTGGGCTTGTTTGATTTTGTTTTTAGAAACAGTTTTTTTATTTTTTTAAATAAAAAACTTGTATGGAAAACTGCTTTTAATAACAAAAAGTTATTTTTAGAAACTAAAAAACAAAAACAATTTCTAGGTGTTTTCTTATTTATGTTTTTATAATTGTTATTTTTTGAAGCCGTCATTTATTTATTGTCAACCTTACATTACCACCACCACGTTTTTGACCGAAACGGCCACCGACACATTTCCACCGGCCACCACCACTCACTTCAAAAATAGTTTTACATTTTTTTTTTATTTTTCGTTTTCAAAACTTGTTTTTAAAAACAATTTTACAAAACTGTTTTAGAAAAAAATAGAAAACAGAAACAACAAGCCTTTACTTCTTGTGTTTAAAAAAAAAAGGAATAACAAGAAGAAGAAGAATTATTTTGACTTGTTTCTAGAACTGATCATGGGCCAACTTTGGAGAATGGAGATTCTATCTGACAACAGATGAGCTAGAATATGAAATTCAAATAATTAATCTTACAGCCCATTCAACTAGGATAAGGCCCAAAAGAGGGTTGTGGTTTTCTTATTTTTGACCAGTATAAGGGGATTCTACCAACAGCTTTAACTAAGACATTATCTGGTGAACAATTCATAAAAATCAATCTTTCTGGGCTTGTGATGAAAAATTGTTGGAAGAGTTTGCATAATATGGACTTTTTGTTCTCTGCTTCCAACATTATTAGCCAACCCGATCAACCTCTCTTTGAAATCCAACGTATGATGCTTCATACAAAGATTTCAAACAATTTGGTGAAAATTTTGAACATTGGAAGGGAACCTATCTCCCAACTCTTTAAAAGATTTACAAAAATCTTTATTGATTGTTTTAATCCCTACAAAATCCACTGCAACAATGATGCATGTTTGATTTGTTCGAACAAGTAAACAAAATAAACAATTTTGCATACTTCAATTATTTTTTTAATCTTGAAATGATGAAAATAATTTTAAACTTATTTATACTAGTCAATAATATAAATTAGGAAGGAGAACAAGAGTTCAAAGTCTAGGAAGCGTACTTGTTGGCCAGCTTTAACCTTAATGTTTCTAGTCTGACAATGATTAGCTTAGTCTCAAGTTTAAAATAACTAAGGGACACTATGAATTAACAAAAAGAAAGAAAAGCTACTCTCCCTCTTATCTTAAATGTATAACCTAGTTTATAGTATAATTTACACGACCAATTATATCCTAAATTACACCACAAACTAGGTGATGCATTTAACATTCAACAAGTATAATATATGATAGAGGCGTTTTTTTGGGATTCAATTTGCTCAGTGGGTTTGAATGCCTGTTAAGAGAGGTGTTAACATTTAATACCTAACAGTATCTTAAACAAAATTGCCTCCAATAGAATGATATCTATGCTTGACCAAAAAAACAAACTTTTTCTCAATGGATGAAGCCGGGTTTCACCATTGGGAGATGTCATGTGCACGCATGGCAGGCAAGATACAGGGGATTGCATGAACAAAGCCTCTTCTTCTTCTATAGGATATTCAGTTTTTCTGAGTCAAGTTCCCAAAGATCACAAGGATTATGGTAAGCCATAAGATTTAAAGAACATTTAAAAGGGTTAATGTCCAATTTTGTCTCCAAAGTTGTCATGTAGGAGTAATATTGTTCTAAAAGTTTTTTAAAAAGTATTATTGTCTTGAAAGTTTCTAAATTGTAGAAAATTTCCCTCGACTGTTATTTAAAATAAGTTTGATGTGAAAACAAAAATTACGTGGATAATAAATTGACTTGTCAGCTCAATATATTTGATCCACTAATAATTAATTTGACCTGACTAATAGCCAACGCAAAATTGCTATAATTGGAAACTTCTAAATGACATTGCTCCTTAAAAAACTTTCGTGGCAACATTACTCTTACAAGCATAAAAATTTTCATGACAAATTTAAATCTTATCCCTATTTAAAAAGTTGTTTACATACTACCCTAATTGATCAACATTCACATACTAATGTAGAATATTTCCTCCGGTCCTATTTATAAATAACTCACCTCTTAATTGTACAAAACGAATTAGTAGTTAAAAGTAATAAATGTATAAAAAATGTCATATTTTTTTCTATATATGCCCCTATTTATGAAAAAAATGTAGGAAAGAGAATGTATAACAAGTACGAGAGATAGTAAAATATATATTTTCTTAATGCTTTGTTGACTTCATTCACCTAGTCTCTTTCTCTCTCTCTCATAAATATAACTCTTAGTGTGTGTGATAATTAATCATAGATTATGTATTTAATAAGGGTATAATAGGAAAAAGAAGCTTATATTTTTAGACACAAAGTGAAAGTTGCTTATAAACAGGATTAATCCTATGAAAGAAAAAATTACTTATAAATATAGAACCGGATGGAATATGATTTAGTTTGAACTTATAATTTTGTATTGTATAACAGCAAGTACAAGTCATATTATTCAGACTAACCGTATCACCAATTTTATATTGAGGAGGCTTTTATTTTTTATTTTTTTTAGTGAACAGTACACGGGATTGTTAAACAATGAGGGGAGACAGGTAAATGTCGAACGCAGTTAAAGCAGGGGATGATTAAAAAATCACAAAGTTGAAGGCAACATTTAAAGTCATCATTACAAAAGAGTTCATGTCCAGACAAGGGAGTGCACGTGCGTCGCCGAAATCATCGTTACTGCCTCTCTGAATGCACGTGCCCCCTCTGGTCAATGGTCAAACCCCTGATTACTCTCTCTTTGTCTCTTTTCCCTTTTACAGCCTCCAATTAAAAAATTAAAAGATAAGAACGCTGATTAGGAACCAGTGTCACTACCGTCCAATAATTTTAATCACAGAGGCTTTTAATTTAAGTAATAAAACAGCGCCACGTGTAACCTTTAGGTTTTGGCATCAACTTGCTTCTTAAAAGATACAATAAATTATGTATCAAAAAAAAAAAAAGATACAATAAAGGGTTTGGGCGAAATTTTGTTTAGAAAGTTGGTATCGAGAGGCAGTTTTGTCTTGAGAGTTTTTAAGGGTTAATTTTGTCTTGATTATTATTCTAATTAATTTTGATTTTTGGTTGATGAAATATATTGAGCTGATAGTTCACATGTCATCCATATTATTTTTTATTAAGGTGTAAATTATTCCGGAAGTTTATGTGTCATCTACTTCATTTCCTTCTCAAAGTCATACTTAAAACTTTCTAGGAAAATCTGCAACTTAACAAAAATGATATAGATGTCATGTGAGCTGTCAGCTCAGCATATTTGATCAACCAACGATCAAAATTAACTGGAATAACAACCGGGATAAAATTGCTCTTCGGTAACAACTTTAAAAGTAAAATTGCCCCTTAATCCTATAATAACTGCTAACAAAGATTGATTCAATTAGCAAGAATTTAACTCATAAGATCGTGAATTCAAATCATATTGTTGATCACGTGTGAACCTTATTGCAAGCAATATGTATGTACTTCTGTAGGTACTTTTTAAATCTAAAAGCAGGGTGAGTTTTGAGACACAACTTGCTTTAATTTTTTTTAAAATAAAAAACGATATAATAAATAATATAGTTAGAGAGCATAAGAATAGTTTATTATGTGCCTAAGAAGGAGGCATGCCTCTAAAGTCTAGAGTTAAGGCCCTTGATGATTCTTTTTATAAAGAAAAGATTTTGATATGTGGCGGAGGCAAGTTGGCACTTTCACATTCCCTTTGTCTGGAGGGGAAACCACGTGCAACTCACCTGCCGATTAAAGCTCTTTCAAACTTCAACAGGAGCAAGCAAGGTTTTATATATATATATATGCATGTTGCAACTTGGAGGTTTGTTGTGTGAAGGTTTTGCTTAAAATAATGGTCAAAGCTAATCAACAGCTAGCTAGATCATAAGAAATCGTGTTGTGAGCTTTTACACTATTTGTGCTTCAAATAATTATTGCACAAATAATCTTCGTGTGTATATATGTGCGCGTGTTTAATTGGAATATACTATGATTTGTGTGGGCTTATATAAGAATTAATAACAAAAAGGTAAGTGGCTGGCTGGGAATACATATGAAGACTCACATGTTATGGTCATTTGTAGGGCAAGGACGAGGATCATAGCCTCAAAGGCTTTGATTTTCATTTTTAAAAATTAATGAATGGAATCATAATGAGATTGATCCTTGTAATATATATATATTTCAAGTTATTATGACAAAAAAATATTGATGGCGCATGTTGTTTTATTAAAATTATATGTTAGTCTTACATTTCACATCATACGTGCGAGATTTACATTCACATTCATTTATATAAACTTGTAGATATATAGCCTTATCAAAATTGTGTCTACCACCCCGGCCGTACGTGTGGTTATCTCAATGGACCAAGTTTGTGGCATGTGTATACACTATAGGCCAAAACAAAACAAGCCATTTAAGTAATAACAGTCTTTTTTTTTTTTTAAATGCTGGAATTCATTATTACCTCAGAAGAAGCATTATATACATCACCTAAATCATGTGACTAACCTTCATCAATCTCCACTTTCTGAATAAAAAGAGGAGGTTGAGCCATAACGGCTTTATATATGCATACTCTCATGTTTCGTTATGGATCACATCTAACCGGCCACTTCTCTAGAATTCAGGAAAGATAATTGACTCATTAACTATCTCAATATTGAAGATTTTTCAAACATTATCCTTATTTTAAAGCATAAAGAATTGTTATGTAAAATTTGAAAAGACTAAATGGTTTATATTTGGGACCATTATGCCCTGTTTGGTATAAAGGAATTGGAACTAGAGAATTGGAAGTGGAAATGGAAGTGAAATCCACCATTTTGTGTATTTGGTGGGTTGGAACCCACTTCTCTCTGGAAGTCAATTTCCATAAAAAAGGGTATAAGTCACTTCTATCCTCTTACCCATGAAAGTGGATGAGTTTCATTAGAAGTGATTTTTCAGACCACTATACCCCTTCAGCATCCTCTGTGTGATAGATTCACCTCCACCAACTATCAATGAAGCAGGCGTGATGGGCGCCAACATGAGGACAACGGCGCATTGACCGAGGACGTACTATGACGGAATACGGAGGACGGCGAATGATACTGCAATGGAAGACGGAGGACAATGAACGAAGTTACGACGGAGGACGGTGAATGAAGTTGCGACGATGGACAGCGGCCTTCTGTCTTCTCCTTCTCCCTCTTCAGATTTGCAACGGCAAAGGACGACAAAGGACAACGATGTTCTTTGTCTTCTCCTCCCTCTTTCATATATGCGTCGACGAAGATGGATGACGGATGCTTAAACTCATAAACCCAGCTACTGTCGATTTCAATTTGGTTCAATCAAGTTGAGTCTCCATTTTTTGTCTTTGAAGGCGATGACAATGATGATGGGTCTCTACCCCTTCTCTTATGGTGGTGACTACATCATCCCTCACGCTATCCTCATCATTCTCATTGTCTAATTTCTTCATTCACAACGAGGAAGAGATCACGCTGTCCTAATCTTGGTTCTGGTTTTGATTTTTTTGAGATTAATCATGGTTAGATTCATTTCATGTTTCAGATTCTGGATGAATTTATCATTCATAATGGAAGTTTAATCCTGGAGGATGTGGGACTATGAAAACGATGAACAAAGGGGTTTTTTTTTTTTTAATATGTGGGTATTTCAATACTTTTATATTATAAATACATATATAAATTAAAAATAAATATCATACTTCCATCAGCATATTAAACACACTTTAAACTCACTTCCACCCTTACTTCTAATTCCGCTTTGACTTCTATTTCTACATCCAATTCTATCAGAAACTCTTCCATGATAGCAAACAGGGCATTAGTTTTTTTGCCAAAAGACTCCAATATACTACTATAAGAGACGGGAGGGAGCATAAGGAGAATTAAATCCGAGTATAAGAAGCGGCCATTTAAGTTTGCTGGCGTCCCTATCAACAAACACAAAATTAATTACGAGAAGCCACATCTCATTTCCACAATCGTCGTCTGGGACCCACATATCCCCCTAATTCTTTTATTTTTTTTTGGGCCAGCATGTTTCCCCCTAATTCAAACAAACATTATATTATATCACCAAAAATAAAAGAAAGACCATACTTTGCTTTGCCAAGACATACACACAACGAATAACTATTTGTTTTCTGTCTAATTAAAAACAAGAAACATACAGACATTTATGTATACTAGTTTCTATTTCTCATGGAATTAGCTTCATTAAGGGAAAAAAAACTACGGTTTAGTTGTAACAAATACAAATGTAAGTGATTTCAGATCATTATACTATGGCATACAACAATAAACTCATTCCTTCTAAAATTATAAGTTAAGCACCCCCTTTCAATCCTTTTTATAAGGAACATTCTCTCTCATAGGGAACAAACCCTATTTATATGAAATTTAACCTCGTCTTTTCATTTTATCCTTATTAAATATATGTCACTCATTATTTCTCTTCAATAAATTTTCACTCTATCTCTCATTTACATTCTTTTTACATTGTCAAAAAAAATTTACATTCTTTAAATAAGGGTACAATTGGAAAAAAAAGGTATATAAGTTACACATTTATTATTTTTTACTAACATTTTGAACCTATGATTTTGGTAGCTGTTCCATATAAAAAAGAACAGAGGAAGTACTATTATGTTGTAAAGTACTACTTCTGGTTTTTTTTATAAGAGCCCAAAATTTGAATTGGTTTGATTCTTTTTATAGGAGCTCGACAAAAGTTGTCTCGACATTTAATAAGTTTTTTTTTTTCATTTGTACCCCTCATTAATATTATATATATATTTCATTAATTAAAGTGTCAACACCCGTTTCCATTTCGATAATCGAAGAATAACAAAGACGGTATTCAATGGGTATACAGAAATGTACAATTATACTGATAAAAATATTCGTTTACAATATCAACCTTGGAATATTCGAAACCATCCCCCTCTCCCTTTAGTTAGCCAAACCAATTCCTTTCCCATCTAACCAACTAACACTAAATTTTCATGTAGCATTTTGACATGGGCTCTTGGAATTAAATTTTTCTCCCTTATTTTCATGTGTGGGGCGAAATTATGGAAGAGAAAGGGAATTAAAATTGTGTTTTAATAATTCCATTAAAATGAATTATGTATAACTCCCTCTAATTTCCCTATTCTTGATTTATTCCATCAAGAATAATCCAATTATACATTTTTCTTTATTTTTCTTAATTAATTGATATTAACTTCAATTAATTAGAAAATAATTAATCTTGGGTTAAATTGGCAAAATTGTGATTTTTTGATCACCTTTGTAAATTAATTCAATTCTTGAATTAATTTGCCCGTTTCTTTATGAATATGAATATTTCAAAATTTACAAGATTCAAATTCATAAATATTCTCCATTTTATTGAATTTCTTAAATAATTACAATATACTTTTTGTCAATAAAATTTGGGATGTTACATAAAGAGTCGATGATACTTATATTTACTTTATTTCTCTTTCTTACTCACTCTTTATAAATGAGGGCATACTTAAAGAAAAAAGTTTATTTCAAGAAATATTTATTATTTTTAACTAATTTTAACTACTTTCTTAAACTACATAATTTGGTTACCGGACTTTTATAAATAGGAGCAAAGGGAGTAGTACAACTAAGAACTGGCTTCTCTCCTCTACCCTTAGGCCATGTTTGGTACGAAGTACTTGGGGGTAGGGATTGTGATTGAATTAGGGATTGAGTCAAAATATATCTTTTTGTACGAGGGATTACGAATAATCAGGGATTTGGAGTACTACGAAAGTGGGATTGCTGCAAAGCCACTTTCCCCTTGGTATTGTGTTTTCAATCCCGGGACTGCAAAATTGTAGGGACAAAAATATCCTTGATTAAAATTCTTTTCAGACAAAAATACCTCTGATTTTAACCTAAAATCAATCCCTCTCACATAATCACTCCCTCTTCTTTTTTCCTCACCAACGACATAATCACTCCCTCTCCTTCCTTCCCGATATGACTGCATTCATTTTTACTTCCATCTCGGCTTCTAAAAAGCGAATTTGATTCTTTCGATTTGGATCCATATCCGGCTTCGGGGTCTTAAATTGGATCAACACATGCCCTTTGGTTAGCATCCGATTATTTTATATTTTACAGTTGCATGTATAGTTCTTTCATTTACTCTTTTAATTTATGTCAATTTCTCATTCTCATGGATTTTCATTTTATTCTATCTCGACAGCTGGAATTTGGTCGAGGGAAATTCCTGGGAGTTCTCGCTAATTGGCTGGTACTCTTGTGTGGCTGCATAAAAAAGATAATCGGATGCTAACCTGCAATTTCCCTCTAAGTAACTATGTGAATTAAATTAACAATCTGTATAAAGCTGAGACTAGCATAGAACTAACATAGGAAAGGCTTGATTCATCTAAGTAAATGATTCAAAATTAGGATTCTGTATAATGCGATTACAAGTTATTTGAACATGAAGAACTATGTAAAATCAGACACAGTTATGTTCTTCCTGTTCAGATTTCTTTCTCCATGCTTGCCACTCTCTCCTTCCTCTGCCTCTCTAAATGGGATCACAAGTACGGTAACAAGGATGCGCAGAATAGGTTCAGGCTTGATTCTGTTTCTCTGCCCTATGTATGGGTATTTCGGTCTTTTTATTATTAGTGGCTATTTATTAAATAAGATAAATAAAATTATTCCCTCCAACTATTGTTTCGTACCAAACATATTTTTAAAGCATCAATCTCAATCTCATTTCCAGTCCCAATCCCAATCTATCAAAATTCAGTGTCACATACCAAACAGGGCTTTAGGGTAGAGGTGAGAAGCCGGTGTCGTACTACTGACATGTTTGCAAATATAAGACATTTTTTGTTTTTAAGGTGCAATTTAATGAGCACTCTATTAAGTATTAATGCTAATTAAGGGCTTGTTTAGTGTGATGGGAGGGAAAATAGACGGAGGGAAAATATTTTTAAATTGGTTTTAAAAAAATAAGAAAAGTGGGGTTAAAAGTTTAAAATTATTTTTTTTATTCTTTTATCTTACATATTTTCTATATTAAAATTTTATAACCCCACTTTTTCAATTTTCTTAAATATAATTCATAAAATTTTTTTCTTTCCTCCCTTCTCCTCCAAATCCCTAATACCAAAAACTGACGTTAATAAATATCGTTTAATATTCATGCATATCTCTACAATATTCATGCATATCGTTTTTCCACCATCTTTTTCCCCAAAACGAGGGATTTGAAATTTGTGGTCCATTTCTCGGGAAATGAATTAATGAAGTTGTTGGGTAAATATCTCGTCATGAAATTAATTAAAATATATGGTCACTTCCCCTTCGTAAATATAAACACGTACATGTAATTTTAAAATTAACTGGAGTTTAATTAAGATTTGTTACTCCCTCCACAGTCCACGCCACCATATAAGATGTTTTTAGAAAAATATTTTGATTCAGAATATAAGTCATAATTTATAAGATAATTAATGCTCATTTTTCATTTTTATCATTAGAATTAATCTTCATTTCCAATTTTATCCACTCATTGAATTTTCATACATATTTTTCAAAATGAGTAAAAGAGGGGAAAAAATTCAGTTTACGATGTACTCCCTCTTGTTCGAAGTAGAAGAATTAAACTTGTGAGGGTGTGTGGATTTTTGTATAAAAATTACTTTGTTTTCATCTCATCATTTAATATATATTTTTTTATTTTATCTTTAATTAATTATATTTCTCTCTTCTTTATTTTTTCCACACCTTCTCTTTCACATCTATTTCTAATCATACTCTCCCCCACTCACCCAATCCATAAATAGGGAATTTTTTTATTAAAGTAAGTTATAGAAGTATTTTCTATATATTTATTATCTTTAATAAATTTTAATTTATTTTTTAAATTGTATAATTTAATTATTTAATTTTTATATTTTGAATCGAAAATAGTATTTAATAAATTAACTATTATTTCTTATTTTTCATGAATTAATTAAACTTTCCAATCTTATCTTATAGGCGGAAGGAGTACAATGGACTCAGACTCCGTCCAAGTTCAATCCCTCAAATAAAGATGCAAGTCCATCACCCGAGATGGGATGTGTCGAACTTGGTGAACAGGGGAAAAAAAGTTTTTAAGTCCTGGGTGTATGCAGAAAACGTTTGGGAAATACGTTGGCAAAAAAAAAAAAAACGTTTGGGAAATACTAAATTATGACATTTAAAGTTTAAAATAAATATGACATGGAAATGTTGCATTTAACCAAAATGAAAATATAAAAAATGCCACATAGTGGATATTCATATTATCTAACCTTTATATCTAAATGATTCAAAATATAGCATGTGATTTTATTTATAAGCCTCAATTAATAACTATATTTCATATATTAAGGAGAGTTAGTTAATTAATTAATTATGAGTCAAAATTTGCATTTCTCCCTCATTTATGAATTGTTTCAAGAGTCCGAATATATTTTTTCTGTTTATTGTAATTAATAGGGATAAAATTACAAATATTGCGTTTATTACTCCTCTGATTCATAATATTAGCCACTTTAACTAATTCATCAAAATCAAAAAATGATAGCTAATTCATTGAGTTTATCCTTAAATTGGAAAAAAAAAAATCAACCTTGCCCATATTAAATGCAGCACTAAATTGGAGAGAGAGAAACATAAAAAGTCATATTTAAATATTAATTACATAAACAAAATTAATAAATAAATATTAATTGCATTTCAAGTAATTTATATTATGGATTGGATGGTGTAATGACCAAAATTTTTTCTCAAAAATGATTTATAAATAAGATTAAAATGGTACTAATAAGTAAATTAAGTTTCCCGGCTTTTTCACCCAGTAATTATTGGCAAATATACTACTGATTATATTTTTAAAAAAAACAACATACCAATAATTAAATATTACTACTCCCTTTTATCTCTATTACTCGTCATTTTCAACCAATTCATGTGAATCGAAGAATAATAATCATCACACCTGTCCTAAGTTGATACATTTTTTTAATCTTACCTTTTTATTTTCGGAGTTTTGAATGACAGAAAAAAAAGTATGAGGAACAATATTTAAGCATTACTTATAGTAATAAATTTGATAAATAAGTATTAATAACTTTACATGACACTGATATTATATATGGACCAAAATTTTTTTCCAAAAGACGTCGACTGAAATAAGTAGCATTTCATGTTACTCCCTCCTTTCATTCTAATTAGGGTTAAGGAATAAATTTACCAACGAAGTTTTGTCTGAAGAGTGTCTGACACAAATATGTTTAAAAGAGGCAAAAATATCAATAAATAATTAAAAATGGGTATCCAGCACAAAAACCATTAAATACGTACTAACGACGTTAAATTATAAGAGAAGAAAACCCTAACGGTGTTAGTACGGACTTATCGATTTTTGTGTTAGATGCCCCTTTTTAATTATTCATTGGTATTTTTTTCCCTTTTAAAACATATTTATGCCAGACGCTCTTTAGACAAAACTTCGTTGATAAATTTACTTCTTAAACCTTTTAACTAATTCATGTACAATGTGGAGCAATTAGTTAGTAGTTACTGCATCTAAGCTATAATAATCTTTTTATATATTCTAGGCTTCATAGATAGAGTTGTTTTTTTGACCAGTTATTGACTCTTTAAATAGAGAATCAACCAAATTAATAAAAACATTAATCACTATTCAAATAATACAAAATATCTTACAAATTGAAACATGGAACTTTTTAAAATATGATTTATAATAATAAATGGATTAATAAATTCTACAGTAACACAGTTACGAAGCACAATTGCTTGTAATTTAATTTAGACTTGGATGCATTACACTTCATACAAGTTGAAAAGAAATAAAATCACCATTGAATATGAACAGGTTGCAAGTTGCTACGAAACTTAAACTTGAAGCTTATGCTTTTCCGATCTAAAATACAAATATGATTTAATAACCTCATGTGAACAAAAAAATATGAGTTCAAAAACATGTTGGCAAAATATTGGTTAAAAATAATAAAAATATCAAATATATAAATAATTCGTAAAGTTTATTTAGAGATTACAAAAATCGATACTACATTAATCATTATAATAAAGGGTTAATATGAAGTTTTAACAAGGAAGTTTTTTATCATGAACGTTTGATGCAATTAAGTTTTAAAAGGTGCTTGTAAAAGTAGACACCATCTTTTAAAGTGATATAATTTCAACCATTTTATTAAATTGGCCTAAATGTCTATTATAATTTATAAAGTTGGATGGAGAACCTCCATAAAAAAAAGTTGGATGGAAAACAAGTGAGTCCCATATTAAAAAAGAGACAAACATTAGAGTAAATTTAATGGAATTGTGAAAATTACTCCTTTTTTTTAAAGTTGTGTATATTTTTAGACCCTTCAAAATATAATTATACTATATGTTCTAGGCGAAAAACTTCTTCTTTAAACTTACACATTGACCCCATAATAAATTAATTATTTATAAAAGTTGAATAAATTAATTAAGGGGAAAATAAAAGAAACAAATATAAAATGGTCCAAATATTTTAGACGAAGCCATGCTAAGCTAGGAAGAAAGAACTTATATTATGAAGCTACAGATTGCTTGCTTCAGATTCAAACATGAGGGTTATAAAATATGTAAAACTCCAGTTTTCACATGGGATTAAAATAAGATAGTAGCGAATGAAACAAGGGGTTAAAACCCATATAAGTATAAAATAATCTGAATAAGAATTAATTAAGATTGTGGTGTTTATAATTAAATAAAGAAAAATGAAAGAAGCATAGGATGCTAATTAATTTTAAAAAAAAGAGTGAGGGAGCAGTAAAACGCAGAGAACAATGCGTATTCAACGGCACTGCATAGTGAAGGCATGTTTCCCTAATTCATTGAAATTTAACCTTAAAAGTGACCCACATTTATATTCATTATGTACCTAAACTCGTCTTTTACATAGCTCTTTTCAACCTCCCCCACAGTTCTCTGCCTCCCTTGTTCCCGCTCTCTGGTCTACCACTCTCTCTCTCTCTCTCTCTCTCTCTTCTTCCATTATTGTTTCTTTCTTTAATCTTTGTGTACAGAAACTTGATGTTGCTAATGGCCTCTTAATTCATTAATACAAACTGTCACCTATCAGCTACATGCATGGTTTTGCTATTGCTTCCACTGATCCTAAACAACTGTTGGCGAAGAGACGTGGCTTAAGTAGCCGGGCTCTTAATAATAATAATAATAATAATACCAGATTTACTCCACTTGAAAGTGCTATTCATTAATTTGATTCTTGTTGGCGGGTCGTTTCTGGATAAGCACTATATTCATCAATTGTGTATGTTATCAAGTGTTTTGCTTTTAATTTATGCACTCTATGGAGACTAGAGGTGGTAATATGGTCCGGTCTCGTGGGTTCAGGCTAACCCGTTATGGGTTGGGATCATATGGGTTCGGTTCTAAAATGACCGCATCAATATGGGTTGGATAAACTTATAACCGCTGGGTTGGCGGGTTGGGCGGGCCAACCCATATATATTTTTTTCAATTTTTTTAATCATATACTAAGATTGTTTTTTTTATATACAATAAAATTATTTTTTTCTACACACCTAAACATAACAAAATTAAAAATACATTGTAAATTAAAGAGAGTTGAGAATGACTTTTGATTTCTGAGACTGAGAGCATGAGCCGTGAGAAAGACAGGAAGTAAGAGACTGTTTCAAGCAAAAACAAAAGAGTTGATTAAGTTGAGGAGTAAGGACTGAGGAGTGAGAGTATTGGACTGGATTATGGAGTGCCAGTCTTGAATTGTTGAGGGTTGGGTCTTGGCTAATGGCTCTTCCCTCTTGGTTTTTAAAAAAGAATATATGTGCCAACCCGCCAACCCATCACGGGTTGGGACCATATAGATTTAGGCCCAAAAGGACCGCATCAATATGGTCTCAGTTTTTTAGAACCCAAATCGCCTATTTTATTAGGTTGGAGGGGCTCGTCCCACGATCCCAACCTATATTACCACCTCTAATGGAGACTTTGGTTACTCGTTACTATATTAAAAAAGGGTTACACTACCTCGGCTACTACATAAAGGAGCTAAACAAGAGGTTTTTTTTATCCAAAATATAGTAAGACTTTAATCTCTATTAATTGTATATAGTAAATGAATTTTTATGAAAGAGTGGTTAATTATAATATGCATGATTAAATTAAAACATGTACTTTAGGAAAATTAAACATATATTTGTTATAAATAACTAATTTTTTTTAAATATTCATAAATTAATCATTTAACTCTTATATCAAGAACTTGATGGAGGAAATATTAACCATCTAATATATGTGTGTGCGCGTGGACTGTACGCACCAGTAGATAGGAATTTATTTTCCCCCATCGTTCATTCAAATGAAGGAATTCACACACCCATTTTACTCATTCAGCGTTGAACTCATACCTTACACATTTGGTCAGGCACAATGCCAATAGTTCGTCTTAACTAAGAAGTTAACTCATGTCCTGTTAAATATATGTTTAAAATTATCATTTTTGATTTAAAACTTTTGTTAATAACTAATTAATAAATAAATATTTATGTTCTCGGATTTTAATTTGAACTATAAGGCCTAGGTATCGAGCCTAGCCTCCACTAAAGCGATTAAAATCCAACATCACAAGTAGAAGGCCCAAAAAAAAAAAAAAAAAAAAAAAATTCAGCATCACATATAAACTCGTGATTCATATACCCGTGATCAGTGTGTGTGTTCATTGTTTGGTATTCATATACTCTTTTTGGTTTATAATACAAAGTGTTTGTTTGAGTTAGCGTTCAAGAAGCATGTTAACATAAAGAAAATTTCTCTTACATACTTATCAATATCTTATACATTGTAAATCACGTTAGAAAAACAGTTTTTACCATTAACCCAAACAAACACAAAATATTCTTAGTTAAATTACACAATGCTCGAAAAAACGGTTAAAATTAGTCAATGTGTCATTATTTTTTCCCCCAAAAATTATGGAAACATTATAATAAGCTACTTTTAATTAATGTCATTAATATCATAATATTAATTACTCCCTCCTCCTAATAAATTGTGAACTTTTTTTCCCTAGAGCAAGTCAAAGATAACTCTTCCTAATAAATTGAAGGTTAATTGCATGAAGGGAAATTTTGGATTATGAAACGATTCTAGAAGTAGTCTTATATGGGAGGGAGTATATTATCATTTTTATGCGAAGATGTTTCTTGAAACGGTGAAGAGAAAAGTCATATTTTGCAGTGGAAAGTAGTGGTTACTGGTTAAAAGACCAATTAAACTGATCAGCAGCATTTATTTTGAGCACAAAGTCAAAACGGTAAGTGAATATGTGAACCTTTTTTTTTTACCAAAATTTAGATGAGACATTAACAATTTATGAAAAATTGTGAAAAAATTACTCATTGGTAATTTATTTATCAAATAGAGCTTTCGTATGCAGATGTATATTGTTTTATTACGAAAAACTTCGGTAAAATTCATGTGGCCAGTTAATTTTTTGGTACAAATTTTCCAATCTTCTGTGAAATGGGAAACCAATTGATCTAAAAAAATGAGTATATATATTTTATTGTATGATTAAAAAATTTCACAAAAAAAAAAAGAATTAGAAATGCCTATAAATATAAAGAGCTTACATTTAATTTAATAAATAAACATATTATATTTATATCTTTTTTGACTAAAAAGGTAACCCTTGATAACGTTTCAAATAGCTAGGTAGGATCAAACATATGACCTCCTCATTTATAAGAACTATCTTGCTACTAGCTTAAAAAAGTAAAAAACTAAATCATTAAAGCTCTCATACTACTAATAAGTTGTTGATTGAGATGGTTAGGAGCCTCACCCTCATAAAAAAGAGAAGCAAGTTTGAATATAAAAAAAAAGCATTTATTATAAAAGGTGAGAACTTTTTGTCATCTAAATTTAGAAAGGAAAACCATTATTCTAATCAAAAAAAAAAAAAGAAAAGGAATTCTCGTACTAAAGTGTGGCTTGTTTGAAATGACACTTCCCTTAAAGGAAGATTTTCAATTGTGAATTATAATATAGTGAGGTAAGTATTTTATTATAGGAGTTTTATTTCCTCCTTCATGAAGATGTCTATGTACGTCTTCTTTTGATTTTTATTATAAGACATCATCTAATAAGTATATTTGATCATTTTTATAAGGTATTTATTTGTTTTCAAAGAGCATTAAATATTTTTTTTCCCATGCATACCCATAATTGATAAAGATAGTGGGTGAGAGTGATAATTAATATGATATTAGAGTTTAGTGAAATTAGTAAGGTAATATTGGAAATTACTTAAATTTTAGGATAAATTTAATGATTTTAACTGTTATTATTAGTTTGTGAAAATTGTTAGTTAATATCTTATAATAAAAATAAGAGGGAGTAGCTCCAATCTCTAAACAAGCGCAATCACAATGCCATAAGCTTTGAATTGAGTTGGCAAACAAACAAAAAAAGTTTGAATTGGGGGAATGTTGGGTCGGAGCGAGCTATATTCAAACTAACCGGGACCCCACTGAACGGATCGCAAGTAAAGAAATGTAAGGTATTAAAATCCGGATCAGGTATTGAATCGGTCAGAGTACTGGGTTAAGGATCAGTGGATCAGATCGGGATTAAACCGGAGCTAAATCTGAATCAAACTGATGAGAAATTAAAGATTTTAGGTTTATAGTATAAAATTCTAAAAAAAAAATAATTTTTTTTTAAAATTAGTAACCCGGATAGGCCTACCGACGGTCCGGTCCGGGTTAATGAAGATCAAATAAATGTCAAATGTGCATGGGCGACAAGTGTGTGAAATGTGCTTTAAAATTCTTCATAAATTTTTATCTTTAAAAAAAAAAAATAGAGAGAGGCCATTCTTTTTTTAAAAAAAAAGAAAGAAAAGAAAATCAAAATGAGGATCTAGAGTAGCCATCCTGTCAAGGGGGAAAAAAGGAACTGAAACGATTCCAAACAGTGCCTACAATTTCCGCTCCGGCGGGCCATTCTCAGTCAGACAAATTTTCTTTCGTGCAGGTGCAAAAAGTCACATCCCTCTATTTTCCTTTTTTAATTAATAATAATAATTCATTTCATTTATTTCCCAAACTCGCTTGCACTGCCCCCCTCTTTCTCACCGCTCGTCTCTCTCCCTTATAAACACTCCACACTTCAATCGCTTTCTCCATTCTCTTTCACTCTGTTTCTTTCTCCTTCTTTGACTCAAATCCATTAAAATCTCCTTCAATGCTTAACTTGCATGCGAGTTTTTCTTTATCTTCATGATCCCAACGCTATTAGAAACTGATTCTGCTTCCGTCATCGTCCTCGAGTATTATGCTTTTTTCTCTGCTTCTTCCATGGTTGAGTAGTTTCAGTAACGCCTAAGCTCGAAACAGAGGTGATTTTTCTGTTTTGGGCTTTCACTGTTTCCACTCCACTTTATTGCAAATTTTTGTTTGTTTCCTCCAAAAAGTTTTTTTTTTAAAAATGTAATCTTTCAGGGAAACCAAAGAAGAAGAAGAGGAAGAAAACATTAGTAAGGCTTCACTCCGGGGAACACGAAATATGGCTCGAGCTACGAACTGGCTGTCGTTTTCGTTGTCGCCGATGGAAATGCTGAGATCCTCTGATTCTCAGTTCGTCCAATACGACAACAACCTCTCTGCTAACAATTCCTCTCACTACTTCGTCGATAATTTCTATGCCAATGGTAAACGTAACGCCACGTGAAAGATTCTTCTCTGCTCTGTTTTTTTTTTCCCCTTCCTTCTGTGATTTTATTTTAGTGCTGACAAGAAACTATTGTTGTAGGTTGGGCGAATCTGAAGTCGCAGGCAGATTACTATGGCCAAGTAGAGCAAAACCAAAGTGGAGAGAGCTTGGGGGGCCCACAAAATCAGAACGACGGCGTACCCAAGCTGGAAGATTTTCTGGGCTACTCCGATAGCCAGACGGAGACTCAAGATTCGTCGCTGACGCAGATATACGAGCATGGCGGCGGTGGCGGCGGCTACTTTGCCGACCCGCAAGATCTGAAAGCAATCGCTGGGTTTCAAGCTTTCTCTGCAAACTCCGTCTCGGAGTTGGAGGACTCGGCGTCCATGGCCAAGACTGCTCATCAGGTTGCTTGTGGGGAGTTCGCGATCGATTCGTCCGGTAACGACGTTTCGTTCTCTGGCTGCACCGCCAAGGGTGCTCTATCCCTCGGCGTCGCTCAAAGTCGCGAAAAAGCCATTGTTGTGGTGGATTCCGATAGCTCAAAGAAAGTTGCCGATACTTTTGGTCAGCGAACTTCAATCTACAGAGGTGTTACAAGGTACCAATAAAAATCTCTGATTCAGATTGCTATCTCATTTTTATTAGTGTTTTAGTTAGAAAGCATCCTCTTTATAATAATTCCGTTTTCTTTTGGGGATGTAGACACCGATGGACGGGAAGATATGAAGCGCATCTATGGGATAACAGTTGCAGGAGAGAGGGTCAGGCGAGGAAAGGACGTCAAGGTTGTTCTCTCTCTTACTCTAAGTTTTGTTGGGTAGTGAAACTGTGTTTTGACGTCCATTATCATGGCAAACTTATCGCACTAATCTTCAACTTTTGCTTCTGAAACGTCGATTATTGTATTGCCTCCTTTGCTATTGATTAGGAGCATTAACTTGACTTTCCCCATGATTTTACGGTGAAACTCGTTTCTATTTTGTTTTATCTGCACAAGTGCTTGTTTTTGTACACCATTTGGGCTGCATTTGAGTGGATGTGATCAGAAAAAAAAACATTAATTAAAAATATGATGATATAATAAAACAAAAATGCACGACTTAAAAGAAGCAGAAGTTGTGTGAGCAGGGTACTGTAGATGGCGTAATTGCATGAATTTTTTTCTTCAAAAAGCATTGATAGTTGTAAAGACTAGAGGGAGACTAAAAAGAGATATAGGACACCTGATTTTGTCTTTCTAAACAGCGTTTTTTTTTTATGATTGACTGATGTAAAATACGCGTGTACTACAAATCAATCTCATGTGGTTCTGCAACTTCATTCAATTTTTGATTTGATCCACTGTGCCGCCATTTTGGCCACGTGGGTTTTTGCTTTATTATCATTACATGGTGTGTTTGTGTTTGGATGGGGATTATGTCTTCTCGGGATCTCTCTCCCCCAACCCATGTCTGCGCATCAGAACGTTACAGACACCTATGATCTATATATATATCATCAGCTACGAGTTGAATATACAGTACTGTGTCGTCCGTGTTTATATAAAGGACATGTTTCTGCGTTTTGAGAGGGAACTTTTGCTTTTGCTTTGGCTGGGAGCAGAGGAAAGCTGGGTTTGACCAAAGCATACAGTTTTGAAAATTTGTACTTTTTGATTGCCACTGTTTATAGCTGAAAGCTCGTTGACAGAGGCGAGTCTTATAAATGTCCTCTTCGTTTCTGAGACGTACTCACGGAGTCACGGGTCTCTTATTAGATCTTGTTGTTGCAGACTCAACAAACATTAAAAAATGAGTTTGCTATACAGCCTCACTTTTTCAAAATATGGGAGAAGAGAGGGAGTTGTAAAAAAAAAAAAAAAAAGCTTTTTTGTATGATATTTTTCATTGAGGAAGAACAATTGGGTATTTCTTTGACTAGTAGCATTATTAGGATATTAATCAATTTTCTGGTATAAGCTATCCATGCTCTATCACTCATTTTGGTACTATATTTGGACATTGATTGCTCCTTTGCACAAAGAGGGCGGGTTAGCAAATGTATATAGTGTTTATTTAGAATAGTGATTGAAATGCTTAAAGGAAATTTTTTTATTCTTGATTTAAAGTAAACGAGATAAATACGTTAGAGTTTTGTTTCGATTTATGTAAAAAAGTAATTTATAAACAATCCAAACAGTATATCAATAGGATGAAACGAACTATGAAGCTAGGAAGAGAGGGAGAAAAGCAACTTTTGCGCAGGCACCTTATATGGCATGGATGAAACTTTTACTTTTTTTGGATTAGAAAAAAGTAAATTTTGGCTGATAATTTTGACCACCTCAAAAGCTGATATATCTCTTGTTCTTGCCTTTTCCTTTGCATGGAACGTGGCTTGCGGCATTCATTCTTGACGATTCCTCCAGTGTATCTGGGTATGAAATTATTTTTATTAATTTTATTCCAGATTCGTTTTCAACCTATATTATCATAAAAAAATACCTTGCTTGGTGAGATGGACTTGCATTTAACTAATGAGTAATCTTTGATGGGTGTGTCAGGTGGATATGACAAAGAAGACAAAGCTGCGAGGGCTTATGATTTGGCTGCTCTCAAGTATTGGGGTCCGACTGCTACCACCAACTTTCCTGTAACGCCCTCTTCCCCATTGTTTTTGAAGTTTTTAAATGCATAATATATCCATGTAATAACGACTTAAACCTCGTATAATTTTCTCAGGTTTCGAATTACACAAAGGAATTGGAGGAGATGAAACATGCAACAAAGCAAGAATTCATTGCTTCGCTGAGAAGGTTTTGCCTTTATGTTCAACAATTCAAGTTTGTCGTTGTTATTGTATTCTCCAACACAGTAAACTGATATAATTTCACGTATGCAGGAAAAGTAGCGGCTTTTCTAGAGGAGCTTCTATTTACAGGGGCGTAACAAGGTATCAAAAGTACACAAATAAGTCATATTACCTCCCATCCTTCTTGATATAAGAATCCGTTCGTAGTGTAAGTTACACCACGGACGAGCTTATATTAAGGATTGAGGCAGTAATATCATTAAAAAGCTTATCGTTGTTGATGATATAGTGCTTGGATATTTATGTTCATTTTTCTTGCTTCTGCAGGCATCATCAGCAAGGTCGATGGCAAGCAAGAATAGGTCGCGTTGCAGGAAACAAAGATCTATATCTAGGAACATTTGGTAAGCCAATATATATACACACATACAATATAAGAATATAGCATTCAATTATATAATCTGATATTTATACTAAAATAAACATGTGGTGACGACAGCAACTGAAGAGGAAGCAGCAGAGGCATACGATATTGCAGCTATTAAATTCAGAGGTGCAGGTGCAGTGACCAACTTTGAAATGAGCAGATATGATGTGGAAGCTATTATGAAGAGTACTCTTCCTGTTGGTGGATCAGCCAAACGAGCAAAACATTCCCCAGAAGAATCAGAACACAATAATATTGCTCTTCCTAGTAATATCATCCACCAGCAACCTCAATATCATCCAAATGCCATTAATACTAACGTTGGAACTATCAGTTTCACTCCCATTCAACCTTCACTTGCTGCTTCTATCCCTTGTGCTATTCCCTATGATTCTGCGGCTGCACATCATTACCACCCCAATCTCTTGCACCATTTTTATCCTACTACCAGATCTGCGACTGTGGATTCTTCTGTCGTATCTGTGGCTTCTGTTCCGATGAATGCCACCCTGCCGGCCGCTGCTGCTGAGTTTTTTCTGTGGCCTCATCAGCCATGTTGATGACTTGATGATAGTGGAGTAGTTAGTTGTCTTTGGTTAGTTTCTCTTCTGCTAACATATCAGAAGGTATAATAGGTTTTTAATTGATATCTCTCACAGTTCAGCTGACCCCCATCCAATATACCTTAACTGGGAAGAAAGGAAAACTAAGGTAGTTTTTGGTGCTGGTATAATGCTAGTGTTTCGGTTTACAGTAGGAACTTTTGGATCTTGTAAGTGACTTTTGAAAGATAAATTGAGTAGTGCAAGAATTTATAAATGCTTCTTTACCTTTTTCTTATGTTTCCAATTTGACTTCTTTCAATCTTTCTCCATATTTAAAGTGCATGTTAACTAAGTACTTGTTTGGAGCTTCTAATTATAAGGATGTTCATATAAGCTGAGATAAAATTTTTCTTATATGCTCACCTTGTTCATAGTAAATCATCATTGAAAATATGTTTTTGAAGAATCCATTCGACATTCTAAATAAGTCTCAGTGCCTATTTGGATTGGTGATAGAAGCAATTTTACTAACGTGATTTACGATGTACGAGATAAGTATGTGAAAGGAGATTTATCTCAATTTACGTGAACGTATTTTTTAAACAACAATTCAAACATGCCCTTGATGGATTATGTTTTGGTTGTCCTGCACATAAAGCATGGTAGCTTTCATACTAAATTTGAAACTCCCTTGGGTAAAACCGTGAGGCGTGAAACAAAATGTTATTCACTAATGTCTACTTTACATATATCATACTTCAAAAGAAAAACCTCGTACTTGTTTGACATTTCGCCAAGTTACCCTCAACCGGTTTGGTCTTCTCTATTGGTTTGACTATTTTAAGACAGTTTTGTTAACATTTACCCCCGCCTTTTTTGCCTTTCAAGTTTCATTACCTTACGTGATATTTCAACTCTTAAGGAAGCTTCCTTCGAAGGATTGCTTTCTTTCGATCAAAAAAAAAGAAGAATTGCTTTCTGATTTGTTCTGTTAGAGCGATGATTCAACTAGTCCTTCATCCTTTAGTTGTTAAACTTAGTATGGAGCTATGCACACTGTAAGTGAATGGGTCACACCAAATAATAGAGTGATATGTAGAGTATCGTTCCACGAAGAAGCAAACAAGTTAATTTTTAAGTATTAAACTTACAACTTTCTTTTAAGTTAAACGAATCTAGTTTATAATAAAATTTCAAAGAAAATTAAATAATGAACAACTCCTAATGTCAAAAACAGTGTAGAGTTACTAATCTATCATTTGCTATTTAGATTCTTATCCCCACTAATTTAATTAACCTTTAATCTAATTCGTTAATCCAAAGTTTTTGTGTCTATAAATACCCGTCGGTCCATTTATATCCCCGTCTTAATTAATTATGTAATGTCTCACGCAATTTAGTGTAATTTGATTATGTGGATTCTATAGGTATATGTTTATGCTATAGGAAAATTAGACTAAGAACTAATTTTACGCTCCTTAATCTCAAGGTCCATTCAAGATCCTCTTCATCAAGTTCAACCCTGAATCCCCAATACACGCGTAGAGGTGGCCAATCAATAAGCATTGGACTAAAATATCAAGATTAAAAAAACTCAATTAAATTGAACATAACTAATAAGTGAGAAATAAATTCTAAAATGTAAATAAGTTCATAGCTACTCTAGATCTAAAAGCAAATTAGACACACATGACTATAATCAAAAATAGAAATTTAGGTTGAAAGAAACAGAGAAGAGAAACAGATTGGATCACAAACTGTGGGGATTTTCCTCTTTATTTTTTCTTGTTTACTACTATAAAATATAGATTCCACTATCCTAAAAGACGTCACTTTTTAAAAAAGGAAAGTAAAAAATAAAGGCGATGACATTTTCGTAATTATAGGTGAGAATTGAATGGTTTTAGGCGTCCTTAATTCAAATAGAGATGTTTTAAGTATGACTTTAGATGTCCCTATTTAAATTAGGGACGGCTAAAAATAAAAAAAAATTACTTTAAACGTCCTCGATTTAAATAAGGATGTCTAAAGTTATATGCATCAGGATATCTAAAGTTAAAAAAAAAAAAATCAAGGACGTCCTTTGTCGTCCCTAATAATATTAGGGACGACAAAATGGTGTGGCGTCCGTAATATATTAGGGACGCCATTTATGATATATCAGGAGAGCCATTTGGCGTCCCTAATTATATTAGGGATCCCAAAGGTCGTCCTTATTTTTTTTAAAAAAATTATTTTTAACTTTAGATGTCCTCAATGCATATAGGAACGTCTAAAGTGTGACTTTAGATGTTCCTATTTGAATTGGGGGCGTCTAATATAAAAAGAAAAAGAAAAAAAGATTAACTAGACAATTTTAGGTGTCCTTAAATTAAATTTGGGACGCAAAAAACAATTCAAATTTATACTGATAATCTTTATTTATCAGTTTTATATTACTTTTACACTCATATTTCTCTTCTCATCGTCGTAAACATAAGAAGAGCCATTACTACCACACCTTTTAACTCTTGCTACTTCTTCTTTATATTCTCTTTTTAACTCTTGCTTCTTCCTTTCTCTCTCTATTTTCACCTCGAGATCTATTATGTCTTCTTGCCATTTTTTATTATTTTATCTTTTTTCTCTTTTTTCTTTAGGTTCCCTTTCTATTTTATTTTCTAACTCGTGTTGTTATGGCTTGTAGATCGAGACTCTGAAACATACTTCATAGCCATGTTCCTGCCGAGAAAATAAGGTTCGTCTCTCCCTGTCACTCTTCTCTATTCATTATGACAAGAAAATGAATTTTAATAATAGAAGGAGATAAGTTTTTTGCAACTGATTCTTCTTATTATTTTCATCTTCGGCCTATGAGATTTCAGCTTTGGAGTTATTATTGTGTAGATTTTGGATTTTGAGTTCAGATACTAGATCTATAATTTTATTGACGATGATTTGTAATTTCTGGTTTTAAATACTGTTTAGTCCAGATCTGTAATATAAACGATTTTTTTTTAAAAAAGAACTTTAGACGTTCCCATTTTAAATTGGGGAAGTTAGACTTCCGCAATTTAAAATGAAGACGTCTAAAGTGCTACACTGACACTTTAGACATCCCCATTTTAAAAGGGGGCGTCTAAAGTGTCAGTGTAGCACTTTAGATATCCGTTTTTAAAATATGGATGTCTAAAGTACAGATCTTAGACGTCCTTTTATTTGTGGATATTATTATTATATTTTACTACGTCGCTCACATAGTCGTCCCTTTATTTTCAGAAGTTAAAATGCCTAAAAAAAGAACGTTGAAAATAATTTTTTGGAGTAGTGGCTGTCGCTGAAACAATTCAAGAGTTGATGCCGCTGCCTCAAAGACGTGGGGGTTGCTCAAGATAATGGGCATGTTTGTTTTGGCGATGATATTGCTTATAAGCTGCTTTTCACGTAAATCAAGACAAAACTCCTCTCACATACTTACCTTGTATACTGTAAATCACAATTGAAAAGCTATTTTTAAGCATTCCAATTATTGTTCCAAACATAATAAATGTCCCCGAGATTGTGCTTTCTCCTTCCTCATTGATCCTTCTTTTCTCTTTTGTTGTCATTCTCCCCTCTAAAGCTCACTTCTTCCCTCCTTTATAATCTGTGAATCGTAGGTAGAGCCGGCCCTTTACGGGCTCGCGCCTAAACGGGCCGGCCCGTTTAGGCCCATTTGTTAAAAAGTATAATATTTTTTAGGCCCGTTTAGGCCCATTTGTTAAAAAGTATAATATTTTTTAGGCCCTCGGGCCTAAACAGGCTTAAACTCATTTTAATTCAAAAAAATTTCTTTTTCAAGTTTTACAATTTATTTATTATTTTGCTTTAAATTGAGATACATTATTTTTAAAACTCATTAATTTTTAGTTAAAATAATCATCTAATGTCCAAATTAGCCTATTTTTTAAAGTTTAAATTAATAAATCATTGTAGAAAATAAAATAAATCAAACCAATTAATAAGTGTTTGCGTGTTATTAATACTCTATTAGGTACTTAGGTGTCTCTTATATTGATAATTTGATATAATGATATTATATATATTAATTTATTTTAAAAAAATATTAAATGGGCCTAAAAGGGCCGGCCCTTTTAGGCCCACTTCTCTTTTTAGCCTCTAAATCATAAGCCCCGCCCTTAAAGGGCTCAGGCCTAAACGGGCCGACCTGACGGGCTCGGCCCGAATTCCCGACTCTAGTCGTAGGTCATCTGATTCTTCTCAGGACATGTGAGTGAGGTTTCTCCATTTTTCTCATTATATTTTATTATAATAAATATATATCAATTTGCTCCTAATGCTAGCACATGCCTTGTCACTTGTTTGTTTGGATTAGCGGTAGGAGTTATTTTTCCAACATGATGATTTATGGTATACTAGGTAAGTATGTGAGAGAGTTTTGTCTCGATTTACATGAACATATTTTTTAAACGCCAACTCAAGGCCTGTTTGTGAAAACGTTTTAGAAGTATATTTACGTAAGTCGAGATAAAACTCCTATAATATATTTACCTCTTATACCGTGAATCACATCATAAAAGTATCTTCTATTGCTAACCCAAACGAACACTCAAATACGCCTTCTTTCCATTGTGTGGGTCCTGTCTGATTTGTCTTATTTTCTTATCTTGTACTCTTGTTATAAAAAACGTTTAATCGAATCTCACGGTTTGAAATGATAGTTCAGAACAAAATTTGTGTCAAAATTGTAACTTTTTTTTTACTAAAATACCCTTTTTTTATGAGGAGATAGGAATAAGAGAGAGAGAAAAATTATTATAATAAGGAGAATTGTAGAAGAAAGAGGATAAAAAAAATAAATATGGGAAAAGTAATAGGTTTTTGGGGTTGTGAAAATTTATCATACTGACATTAAATAAAGGCAATTAAAGAAGGACAAAATGGGAAAGTAAGAAGTAAAAAAATAAAACATAGTTTGAATGTTTCTTATAATTTAGAACGGAGCATGCGCAGGAGTTGTTTCTTATAATATGGAACGGAGGGATTAATATATATATATATATATATATATTTCATTTAACTCCATGATTTGCTCCAATCTTTTCCTACATTTTCTTTTATTTTCTTTCATCTTATTTCACATGATATCTTTTGCAAAATAAATTATGATATGAGTAACTTTTATATCAAAATTTCTTTTTATCCTGAACTTAATTAAAGGACAAAAATATATAAAAGATAATTAAATAGATATAAAACATCAATAAATTTAATCATTTATATCTCAAAATCTATACCTATTTAATCATGAAATATATATTTATCAAATACAATATTCATACGTGGGTCTTCTATCTTCAAGCTCGTTTTCATTTGGTCTTTGGTTGGTTTTACTTTCTATTATGTACGGTAGATTGGACTTGTGATCTATCTGGTAATTTTTGGGTTAATTGCCTGAAGCCATAGTAGATGTAAGCCTTTCTTTGTAAGTCGTTTTATCATTTTAATAAATTGTATTTCATAAAAAAAGAAGAAGCAAAACCTCATATTTGAATTTTCAATGCTACTATTTTTATTTTGTACAAATGTTGCTTGGGAGATGGACACATCTCTTTTATTTTGGGTGAAAGAAGTACTAATCTATATGCAGAGGCATTGGGTTGAAAAGCCCAGAACGAAAAAAGGGCTTTCAATTATTATGGGCCTAAACGATCCAACCCATTACGAGCCTTCACCGAATCAGGCTCAAGTTCACTGGCTCTCTGGAAAGCTTCCCTGGCCTTCTCTCTCATCCCCCTCCCCTCGTAACACTCGCCCAGTAAACAGAACGCCGCCGTGTTCCTCCCCTCGCTCAGCCTCACCGCCTCAACAAGATCCTCCACCGCCGAGTCAACACGCCGCCGTCGATTCACCGAAAATTTCAACTCCGCCCTCTTCACGAGTGCGTCTTCGCGCTCGGCCGCCGATAACGACTTCACGTGCGGCGTGGATAGAGCAGCGTCCATAGACCTGAGTGCGGCGGTGCGGTGACCCATAAGATCGAGAGCGGAAGCTTTAAGGATGTGAGCTGCGGGGTCTCTGGGTGAGAGAGAAAGAGCTTGGTCAGCCTCAATCAGAGCACTTCTGGCATGGGCAATTGATCGCGGTCCATGGGAGTTGGATCTGGCTCGAGCCAGGAGGCGAGATCCTTGGACCAAATGGCGGTTCGATTGGTGGTTATCTCGTGCCCTGTTGCGAACCCTGAGTTGACCCGGCTGCTTGCGAAGATTGCTCACAACGTAAAGAATAGACAAAGTTAGGATCAGAGAGGCCAGTTGAAGCATCAACTCTTTGGCCATTGGATATTCGGAATTGCAATGTTGCCAAAGGTATTTCTATATTTGATATTTTATAAAATTACAAAACCACCCGCCCCTACACAGTTGGGCTGGGCCAAGAACACCCCTGGGTTATTGCTCTTCACAGGCCAGTTGTGAACAGATATGGGCGTCCTAGAGATTTTTCAGTTTGAGGTTGAATGTGAAGGATCCAAAGTCCAAATTTTCCATATTGAGAATGACTAGGATATGATGTTACAAAAAATACCATTTGAACTTTAAAATTCCGTCGTTGATAAGAAGCACAATGAGATTGACAAAAAGAGTAATGAGATTGATAACGTAAGTTCTTATTAAATCACTAATTTATGATTTTGAAATTCAAGATGTATTTTTCTAGAATTTTTTCATTGACATACTAATATCATTGGCAAAAAAAAAAAAAGATATTCTAATATCATCTACATATTAATGGGAAAAGCTCCTCCGTCACTGCTGAATTCTGAGTACTTGTTTACCTTAGGCTTTGAATGAATAATCCTTTTTAATGCTGCCATTCTTTATGGCAATGAGCCAGCCTTAAGCTGTTTAATAATAGTGTCTGCATACCGTCGTTTTATCCATTGTATTAAAATTAAAATATCACTTATTTATATAATAAGGGTAAGATTCTACGCAGTTGAGACATCTCACCAGAAGAAGAAATTTATTCTCTGTGAACAAGATTATCCGTCTTTGCGTGGTTGCAAAAGATAGATATATTTAGATGCTGGTCTTTGATGGATAGAAATTTAAAAGGGAATGGACTATGTTTAATTTAGCACTACAGACTGCAGAGTCTAGAAGGTACAAACACTCTCTGGTTCACAATGTACAATGGGTTTTTTTCTTGGGGAAAATAGTTATTCTCAGGCCACTTGGTGCCTTGTGTCGATAAAACCATACTTGATTACTGCTCGTTACAAGTTCATTCCAAATTTCAAGCTCCCTTAGAAAACTTGAAAGCTTCGATTAGACTGAAGCTATAGTGTCATTGGCTGACCTACACAAGGCGTTACCAAGATCATCCTAAGGATCTGAATTTTTACATAAACAAGAGCATATCAGAACCCCCTCATCAAAGAGAGCACAGGTATTAGGCATGATCACTCCATGACTAATTGCCTGTGACGATTGAGATCGTTCAGGTAAGTAGAGCAAGTATACTCTTCAAGGTCACAGGCATCTAACAAGATGGATCTTGTTGACACTGATTTCTGCTTAACATCAACGAGCCCCTCCTCACCCTTAAGCAGCTGCACAACCTACACTCTCCAGAGGTGCCGATTCAGCACGCAAATGCAAAATGAACCTTGTAGCAAGAGAAAGGGTTTTCATTTCTTTACCTGTTTCATGTATGGACGGTGGGCGGATGAGTGGTGGAGACACATGGAAGCAGTCAACATGGTTCTCTTCAATTCAATGGACTCATAAGCTTCTCCTAATCGCGGGTCTACTAATTCCTTCACATTGTGTTCTTCTAGTCGTGGTTTTGCCTGTTCATGTTGAGTAATCTCATATTTAGCCTGGAAATTCACTAAAACATAGATTGAAATCTTGCATGCAGGGACAATGAGGTCTCACCCAGAGGACAAGACTTTGCTTGCTGCATGAATCAATTGCTCGACGACCTGTAATGAGTTCCAGCAGCAAAACCCCAAAGGCGAATACATCAGTCTTCTCATCCACAATTCCATGCATAAAATACTCTGGCGCCAAATACCTGAAGATGAATCCAGCTAGTCAGAAAATGAGTCGACAGTGGTAATGAGATGCAGAAAATCCTGAGGCTAACAATACTGACCCGAATGTGCCTTCTATTGGGAAGATAACATGGTGAGGCCACTTCTCTGGGAGCCATTTCGCGAGTCCAAAATCTGAAATCTACAATGTATAACACACGGAATGATTTCCCCCAGCCTGTATGATTTGTACAGAATCTAATACTATATTCATTGCAGATTCTACTACCGAGGTACCTCAGCTTCGTAATTTTCATTTAGTAATATGTTGGAGGCCTTTATGTCTCTGTGAATGATTCGTCTTTGACAATCATGATGCAGGTATCGCAAGCCCTGTGCCACGCCAACAGCTACCTTGAACCTTATCTTCCACTCCAAGCATTCAGAACCTGAAATGTGCAAAATCTGAGACCTGGTGCAAGAAAATGCTGTGTCTACCCTAACCAGGCCAAAAAAAAAAAAAGGCATTTGTAGAAGGAGAAGAAGGAAAGAGATTGAGAGAGCAACCAAAGAGCAGAGAAGAAAGGCTGCCATGTGGGGCTAATTGCAAGACAAAGTAGAGACCATTGTTGACCCCAAACCCAATCAAACGCACAGCATTTGGGTGATTTATGTGGGCAATAATGCCTAACTCTGATAAGTAATCACCAGCTTTGTCCTCATTTTCCTTCTCTTTCTTCATTAGCCTCTTCACTGCGACAAGTTGACCGTCCGGTAAGCGTCCTTTGTAGACTTCAGCATGCCCTCCTTGTCCAATCAGGTTCTCTAACAAAACACAAAAGTCACAGTGGTGTCTATATAAAAAAGGTGGAGTTTCTCTAATTTTACTAGACACAAATATATCAGTGGGTAATTATTTTTTGAGTTGAATATAATGTCAATTTTTCTTCTTCTTTTTAAAATTTAAATAAAGGATACTAGTGGGTTGTTAGGAATATGTTCCTGATGGTTAAGGCAGGAAGTTCACTGTGACTGACATTTAGTGGGTTTTCATTGTTCTGATATGAAGATTGAATTAATTCCATGGTTGAAACTTGAAAGTTTCCTTTAGGTCCCACCATATTTGTCGTCAACGGCCTTAGGAACTGAAGTCTTCGCTAGTTGAATTAACTTTTTGACTAGTAGCCTCCACAAGTTGAAAGCGCACAAGATACATTGAAACGTAGGAGGAAGATGAAGGCTGAAAAAGATGCCCCTTTTTCCCCGGCTTAGTAGTTTATGATTTGGGATTTTGCGGGTCAAACTTTAGCTCTGTGATGAAAGATTCAAACAAAAAAGCTCGTGTCCTGTTTTTCTTTCTTTCTTTTTTGAAAACCATGCAGCTACTAACTAAATTACCTAACCCTAGTTCCAGTTACAAAAATAAAGAAATGTTGGGTTATTTATGTAGGATTAACTGGAAGTTGTGTCATGTCCCTCTCATGAGAGATTGGTGTGATTGGTAAGGTAAAGCAAACAAAGGAGGCCTTAAGTTTATTTTGATGGGGTCAGACTCACCACCCAGCACTCCACGGCACCAGAGTGTGAGCCTAATCAGAACACTATTTGTGACTTCTTTATCTGGACGATGCCACTTGAATAAGTCCTCCATTAAAAATTTTATTAAATTTTATCTGTGAGAATGATCTGATAGATTGTTATATACAGAAAGTATTAGTATTATTTATGATAATGACCTGATAAATTTTTATATACAAAAAATACCGGTGGTTTATAAATTTTTATGGTTTAGACTTTCAGTATTGAAAGTTTATAATTTTTTTCACACACATATGGTAACAGTATTCTGATTTTGATCCTTCTCATCGATAACATTTTTAATGGGAGACTTTTCCTGAATTTTCTGAATTAAATGTCATACTTTTCCTTTTTCATCCATAATTAAATGCAATACTTAAAATATACATAATTCTCGGAATCCCCCTCTTTATGTAGTGTCATGTTAACTCTCTCCATTATAGAATTCAAGGCCTGTCTTTCTCCTCAAGCTACACACTAGTACACTACTACTACTGCTACAGTAAAGCCTACATATTCAATATTCTAATTCAAATAATCTAGAGAAAGGAGCATTTTTGGGTTGAAATTTTATTGGTTTATGTCTTAATCATGCAAGATTAAGAAAACTTCACCATATAATTTTCATTCATGTGGGCGTCAAACATTAGTGAAAATTACAAGCAAGAACAGTTGTTTGACAAATAAATTGGTAAACACTGAATCATCTACACAAGTTTTCTTTCAACAAATAAGTCAACATAAATTATATTGATCAAGTAATACTATAACTATACAAATATATGCAAGTATATGAATAACGATTAAGGAAATACAGAACATGATTAATATTTTCATTTGTAAAATAATTTAAGGGGTCTCCTTTCTGAAAAAATATCATTAATTCATTTTCTCCTATTTTTTTTCACTCATTCTCTCACAATCACCCTCCCCACAAATAAAGGTAATGAAAAAATAAATTACATTTTTTAACAAAAAATATGTCCGAACCATGAAAAATAAAATCAGAAAAGTCCTTGTTGATAAATAAAAGAACTACCATTAAAAAATTATGAGATTTATTAATATATTATATTTTTTGGCTAGGACTAAAGGATATTCTCCTTTTTAATTTACCTCGTTCATTTACTTGAAGCCTATAAAAGTATAGGAGGAGGTTGGATTGGCATAAAGGAGATACTCTTTTCGGTTCTAAATATAAGATAATTTTTTGAAAGATTAAAAAAATTAAATAAGTTATTGAATTATATCATATGATGTGTATCATTAGATTATATATTAGTTTATAAGTTAGATAAAATAGTTTAGAGAAAAAAAAAGATAAATATAAATATTTTAAAATAATTTAATTAATTTTCTTAATATTTCTAAAAATATCATATCTTATATTTAACGAGAGAAACTACACCTAACTCTAACTGGCTTCGTGACTTCGGACAAGGACCCGTGAGAAACCCTTAATCATTCAATTATCTTAAAAACAAAAATAACCGATTATTTCTTTGTTTTTTTGGCCCTAGAAAATTAATGGACGGCGACGTTCCCTGTCCGTTGCAGAAGTAAGGCTTATCAGAGGAGGAAAATAAAGGTTAAGGTAGTTAGTTACCAGGACTGAAATTATCTGTTGCAGCTTGGAGCTCTGCGTAATCGAAGTTCCTCCATGAAAGCTTTTTAGGTATAACTCCCAGATTAATTCGATCTTCTGCGCTTCGAATCCGTTCAATCCTCCTCTTCCTCAAGCTTTTCTTCGACATCTCATAGCTCGATGCAAGTAATGAAATCGCCGATATTCTCTGCACTGATTTCTTCCTCCACGAATCTATCATCGCCTTCCATGGCTGTCCCTGCCATTCCCTCACGTTCACTCTCTCTGTCTCCGACGACGACGACTTCTCCGGCGAGCTTGAGCTGAAGAAGCTGCTGCTGTTTCTGCTACTACTACTGCTTCTGCTGTTGTCAGATTCCGTGCCTGAAATAGGGATTTCCAGTATACCTCTCGGCGACGCCTCATCGTCGCCAGAAAACTCTCTTCCGTGCTTCTCTAATATTTCCATTTCTGGGTTTTAATTGATTACCTTTTCTTCTTCAATACACACATGCTCTTCCTCGTTCCTTAGATTCAGGGGAGACGAAGGATACTGAGAAAGACCTACAAAAAGTTGAAAACTTAATATCTTATTTGCTTGTGCGATACAAAACCCACCAAGAAAAACTTGTCTAAAAGAGAAGGCCGAAAAGAAATTTAACGTTGAAGTTTGTGAATGACAGAAAATGAATTTGATTTTTTCTTCTTAGGTTTGTGCTCTGTTTTGAAAACAGAAAACAATAACTTGTACGTGTAAAAGAAGCTTACCTTGAACAGGGTGCTACCCTCATGGAGGGTTTATTCTAAGATTCAAAACTCAAACAGCTCGTAGTGATGAAAGAAATGAAACTATATTCTAAATTAAGGACCTGGAGTATGGAAGTTGAAAAGTTTAGTCAATGACATATCTGATGAGGATGAGAGAAAAAACGATATTTGAAATTGGGAAACGGAAGACAGAGGAGATATGAGAGAAGAAAGCTTCAGAATTGGTTATCCTAAGAAGAAGAGAAAGCGAAAGCCAGCTTGGGGATGATTAGAATATGTGCTATATTTATACTCTCAGCTTCTCTCTCTCGTGTTTTCTTTTTTATTTGGTTTTCAAAGTTTGGAGAATTAGAAATTGAGGAAAAGAAAAAAGAAAAAACAAAATGAATTAGAGAGGGGAAAATGAAAGTGTGGCTGCTGAGGGCTGAATGCTGACGCAATCTCTCCTACTTTGGATTTTTGGTCGTGAATTTTGGCGCGCTTGAAAGGCCATATGTATGGCACATCACTCCCTGCCGACTTTTTGGTTTTGTTTTTTTTTAATAGTAAATATTCTCTTTTAATTTTGTACATACAAGGTTTTTTTCCTCTTAATTTTATAAAATACTATTTAAATTACAAAAACCCAAAATATATACTAAGTTAGAAAAAAAATAAATAGGTAATTTAATAAGAATATGGAATTTTAAAGTTTGAATATTGACAATTTAAGTATAGGAATTAATAATTTGAGTATAGAGTTTGACAATTTGAATTCCTCAATTTGTTACTGTGTATGCTTAGGTTGTTGATTGTTATTCTTAAGTTGTTATTGCATATACTCAAGTTGTCAACATCCAAACTTAAAAATTTCAGATTCCTACCCTATCACATATTTATCATGTTGCTAATTTAACAAATATTTTAGAATTTTTGTAATTTAAATGGTATTTTTCTACCATTTTTTCTAAACATTAATGTTAGTCGTTAAACAAATAAATGTTGATAGTTAATATTCAACATTTATTGTTTAATAGTTAAAGATGATATTGTTCTTGTTTAACACTTTTCACTTTTTGGGTGAAAATTGATCTATAAAAATTTTCAGATACCCACAATTCTTATGTCAAAATTTCAGGGAAAAATTAAACTTTAATCCTAATTAAAAGATTGAAAAACACTTTGTAAAATTGAGGAATAGGGTTAAAGTGCAAATTTGTCATGGAAGTTTTCACTGAGGAGCAATATTACCTCAAAAATTTTTTTAGGTCCAATGTTGCTTCAAAAGTGTTAAAATAGATCAATATTGCTTATTTTTGTTAAAAAGTTAACAGTCAATATCAATTTATTGACAGCCAATATTAGTTTTTTAATGGAATAGGGTAATATTGCTACGTTTTGAAACTTCTAGGTGACATTGAATCTAAAAAAACTTTCTAGTGCAATATTAATTCTCAGTGAAAACTTCTGGAGTTAATTTACACCTTAACCCTTGAGGAATATATTGAAACATTATATAAAGTTAGAAGAGAAAAAGTATACTTTTACCTTAATCTTATTAACAAAAAAATATTCACATTAAATTATATATATTGACAAATTAATTTTAATTTTTTTTAAATTTCATCATAACTGTTAAAAAAAATGTTGGCTGCTAAAAAATTAATGTCGATAGTTAATATTCAACATTAATTTTTTAAATGCCGAGGACGACATTGTTTTTTTTAGCCTTCCAGATATAATTTACCAAAAAAAAAAAATTCAAATGCTCAGAGTTCCTACACAAAAATTTCAGGATAAAATTATATTTTACCTCTAGTTAAAAGACTGAAAAAGGTACTTTATAAAATAGAGGAATAGATTGAAACATTATATAAAGTTAGACGATGAAAAGTATACTTTCAACTTAATTTTATTAAAAAATATTCACATTAAATTATAAACATTGACAAAAAATTATTAAATGTTGACATAATAAGGACTGAGATGAAAAAATCATCACTTAATGTTAATAATCTGAAGGTAGTTAACTAAACAAATACTCCATCTGATCCTATTTATAAAAGCCTGATAATCGAATTACATGATTTATAAAAGGTGATTAAAATTAGTTAAAACTAATAAGTATGTCTGAAATAAAATTTTTTTTTCAAGTACATCCTTATTTATTGGGGGCAACTGAGAGAGAGAAATAGGATAAATACAAGTATCACCAATCATTTAATTAATGTTATATATATAATCAATGAGGGGCAAAAATGAATAAAACTCATTAAATGTTGAAACAACTTTTGTAAAAAATGATCAAGGTAATTCAAATTTTAGGCTCTTATAAAAAGGATCGGATGAAGTACTTTATAAAATTAAATGACTAAATTCAGAACTTATATAGTTAAAAAGATTAAAGGTGCATTTTAGCGTTTTATTTTTTTAGACTTTTCTTCATGTAATAAACTTGCATTCTTTCTGATCGCCGCAATTTATTTTGTAATAGACGAACTATAGTAATTAAATTACCGTGTAATAGTATAGTACTAGTATGAATTATATTCACATTTCACAAAGTAGCCTTTTTTTGAACGGCACACAAAGTAGTCTTTAAACAAATAAACTTTTGTAAATATTGAGTTGCTTTAACTTTAGGGAATAAGGGCTTGTTTGTTTAAGCGTTTTGTACAGGAAAAACGCACTTATTACGCAAGCCGAGAAAAAACTCCTTTCACATACTTATCTCGTATACCGTGAATCACGAATTATAAGTACGTTTTGGACAAAAATAAGCCATTCCAAACGTAGACTAATTTAGTTAATATTAATATCAATTTATTAACATCAACATCAGCAGGACATGAATGGGATTGTTCCTCCATTGGATTATTCTAGGGTTAAATCCTCGGTTCATTTAATCTAAAAAATGACTTATCATCAAAAACATTTTTTTTGGTAATTTAAAGTTTAGAAAAGTTGGGTCTCCGGAGCTTATTAGAGGCAGGGCATGCCTCTGAGATTAACAAGTGCTTATAGAGATACCTACGGATTGTCTACTTATAAAGTTCTCACAATAGCAGGATTTGAATTCATAACGTTATGGTTATGGGACTAGACCAACTTTTGTTGTCTCAAAAACATTTTGTTAGCACGTTAAAAACGTCATTTTGCAATTAAGGAGATAAGACTGCTATAACTTTTTTTATTCAAAACATGATTTTGATCGAATTCAATGAATTTTAAAACACAAACAATGACAGATGGTTGATTTTTTTTTCCCTTGGCTTAATAATGGAATGGATTAATTAGGAGTGGGGTACAATTTGTAAATCAAGTTGTTAGTTGATTTTTTTCTTACATATCATATTTCTTTGAATTTAAATTTAATTATAAAAAAAATAATGTTTTGTTTTGATATTATATTTGTTTCCATTAAATGTTGATAATAAATGCCGCCAAACAAAATAATTGATGATAGTATAAATAATGCAGGTTTAGATTTGAGTCTGCAAGCTTAAGTTTGAATTAACTTTGGGCATATTTGGGAAAACAGGTTGAGAAGTCTTATAAGTCAGTTAAGACAAAAAGGCAAAAGATAATTGCATGAAAATAAATAATATTTAGCATAACTTTGGGTCAATTGAATTTTTACTCAAAAATCATTTTAAAGTTAACAACTTTTGACTTTTTTTTTTTTTTTTTTATATCCGTGCCTTTCAAAAGTGACTTTTTAATATATTATTTAAACAAAATTTCGTTAAACTGACTTTTCTATAAAAATATTTTCAAATATAAAGTGCATTAAAATAATTAATTTTCACACCAAATTCAGTTTTGGAAAAAAACAGTTAAGACCCAAAATTACTTTTACTTTCTTTCCAAAAAACAGAATGGAGAAATAAGGTCAATGATGCTTTGACTCTGACTTGGCTTTCAGACAGATTTGCGTTCAAATAAGAAACCAAACGAGCTTACTTAAGGGATATGCTTAATCATACCAAAGGTTTTAGTTGGTGAAAAAAATAAATAATTAGTTCAAATAAAAGAAAAGGAAAAGAACATATTACAAAATGAGAAATGATTGAGCTTCATTCATTTCTCTCAAATCCTCCATACCTGGGTGAGTACCACGTTATTTTCAAATTTCAAGAACCTTAATAATGAGCCCATAAGCATGCAACTATATAAACTAAATCGATCATATATCAACAAAATGCATACTCGTTTTTTAATCTCAAGCAAGCAAGGTTATTGAACCCGGAACGGCCACTGAACTGGTCTGGGTAGTGGATCAAGGGTCAGTAGTCAGATCAGAGTCAAACTGGGGCTAAACCGGTGAGGAAGTGAATTTGAACGATAATAATTTTTGAAATGGTTTTAGAATTTAATAATTTTTTATGATCAAATAATAATATTTTTGAGTGAATCTTTTTGTATTAGAAAGTAGACATTTCAAGCTTTCCATAAACACTTTGTAAATTTTGGAAATATATAGAATTAAATATGAATTTTTAAAATCAGGAAATTTTAATAAGCATTAAACTGGTCGGAACGGTCCGGTTAGATGGCTGGTTTGACGGTTTCCGTGGTCGAACTGGCTAGTCCAGTCTGATTTTAATAACTTTGGTGTCAAGAAATTAAAACCATATAAAGAGGTGTACTTAAAAAACAAGTTAATACTAGAAATATTTATTGAGCTTTTGTTTGTAGGAAAAGATAGAAAGTGACCAGACCTGTTTGATTTATTTTATATACATTATGCAGTGGAGCAGGCCAGCAAGAGTTAGCTTTGTTAATGGCCCTTACAGCATATGCATACAGGGGGACCTCCATGTGTTTCATTTATTTTCGCTTTATCATTTCATCCAATTAATTTTGATATTATTTTTTTTATAGTAATGCGATTAAAGAAGAAGATTCTTGGACTTTGGAGCTATGGAATATCCAAGTCTTGAATAAAAACCACATAATACTATGTAATCACTGGCCAAGAAAGTAATAAACAAGTTTTTAAAAATGAAGTTGGTTACATTTTGTTTAAATAATCAGGGGGAACACATGGTTAAGTAGGTTAACTAAACCTGTTGATGTTGTTAATTCTTTAGCTATTCTTAAAAACTATATTTATTTTTTTGGCGTGTTTAATAAAAAATCTCACCAACCTCACCAAGTCACTTCAGCTAGAAAAGAGTGCCTAACTGAATTCTAATAACTCCATTAAAGTACTGAGCTACCCAATAAGAAGCATAACGAAGAAAATTATAAGACACCTACTCTATCTTACAAGCAGTTTTGGAACTGACCCAATAAAGATTAATTATAGTATTATATATTATTAATTCCGATAAATGTAATTCTATAAATTTATTTATTTTAGATTCCTCATTTGGTAACTGAATTTCAAGGTGGGGAACCAACTTAATACATAGCTAGATTGAGAGGGTGAGAACCGCAGAGAACATATATCTTAATATTATTGTTTAGGGGATATTTGATAATACCAATGTGGGTTAGTTCATCAATTTCTCAAAAGGCTTATAATGGATTTGTTTGGCCTCCACCATACATAGCTAGATTGAGCTTAGCAGCCCCTAACTATACACTTAGCAATGCAATTCTTATCATCACGGCATATGATTATTAATCCCTCCGGGCCTAATTATAAGATAAAATTGATTTTTTTAGAGAAATTAAGGAAACCAATTAAATTACTTTAGAGTGTTTATATTTTTAGTATCCTTAGATTATATATTAGTTTATTAGTCAAATTAATTAGTTTGGAGAAAAAAATAAAAAAAAATACTCTAAAATAATTTAATTGGCTTCCTTAATTTCTTCAAAAAAGTCAACTTTATCTTATAATTAGGACCGGAGGGAGTATAAGATAAAGTTGACTTTTTTAGAGAAATTAAGAAAATTAATTAAATTACTTCAGACTATTTATATTTATATTTTTTTTCTTCAAACTAATTAGTTTGACTAATAAATTAATATATATTCTAAGGATACATGATATATGATATGATTAAGTAACTTATTTAGCTTCCTTAATTTATCTAAAAAAAGTTAACGTTATCTTATAATTAAGATCAAAGGTATAGCACTTGCTTTTGTGTTTTTTTTTTTTTTGTTTTTAATTTGGTTCGCTTATGCAATGACTTCAGGAACAAACACTATCATTTGGATGTACATGTCATTCTTGTTTTTTTGGTCCATTTTGAATTTACGTGTCAAACAAAGGACCCCCCCCCCTCTCTCACACACACACAAATGAAAAAGCATGAGATAGAAAATTGGCAGTAATTGAATGCACTAACCAGAATCAAGGTCTCTTATTTTTTTTTTCTAAGTATAGTTATTCTTCTATTGGAGTTAATCTTGTTCAAGGTACTACTGGGAACTACATGTGAATACCTTTTTCAATGAGCATTCAAATATTGATTTACCATATTGTGAAGAGCTAACTTCTTTTATTAGATTCAACCTTAGTTGGTCATTTGTTTAATGTGCATTATTACAAAAGTAGTAGAATCATGCATCAATATGGATGCACATGTCATTCTTCTTGTTTTTTTCTGCTCTATTTTAAATTTACGTGTCAAACTAAGGACTTCTCATCACACACACGCACACAAATGAAAAGGTACGAGATAGAAAATTGGCGGTAATTGAATGCATTAAGTAGAATCATAAATTGTTTATTTTTTCGGCACAATCGTACATTGTTTGTTGTTATAGAAGAAGGTGAATCACGCATCAATAGTACATGGACTCTTCTATTTTTGGGCCAAAATTTGTATCGGAACTCTTCGAGAACTCCCAAATCCAATTCTATAACTAGGCTAAGCCCAGAATAAAAGAAAGAGAATACACAAGCTGAGTGAAGAAATAATAAAAGTCCGAGCTCCTATGGGCTTAGAAGGCTCTAATTTTCCCATGAAATAAAGAAGTTATGTTTTACCAATGAATGTTCATCTGCCAATGAGGTTTGGCACAGTTGGTTAAGGTCTTGCCACCCCGATTACAAGGGAGTGTGTTCGAACCCTCTGACCGATGGGGAGACCTCATTGGTAGGCGATCTTGTAAGTCCCTTGTAAGCGCTCGAAGAGCCCTGGGGCCGTGCCCTAGCCTTGGTAGGGGACTGGTGCCGAACCTACCTAAACTTTTATGTAACCAAAAAAAAAAAAATGAATGTTCATCTAGTTGGTAAAAAGGTTTGCTAATAATCATAAATTTGTGGTTCAGATCCCATCGATGTAAATATCTTATTAGTGGGTAATACCTCTATAAATGTTTTTTAAGTCTAGATGTATGTTCTGCCCTTAATGAACCCCGAACCAACCCACCTAAACTTTTTTTAAAAAACAGAAAGTTTAGTTTCGAGAACTCAATAACTTCAAGAACAGAACAAAACGGTCAAACTCAAAGCACGAGGATCCACCTTTACTCACTTGCCTTGGCCAAATCTGCCAAAGCATGGGTCCTTTTCTGAAAATGGTCCCTCCTTTCCACCATTGGATCATTCACCATCTCCTCCACCACACTCCTATCACACGTGTCATTCATCATCTCCTATCCTTATATTGACAATAAAAGGTTTAAGACAATCTATTGAGATTAAAAGTTACAATTTTGAGAAAGTAAACTGATAAAGTGAAAGATAGAAGGCCTCTTACAACACGCAAGTTTTATTGACAAGAAAATTAGACATATCTATGTAAGCTTATTCAGAAGCCTAAGTGCTTGATTAATACGATAATATTAAAAGAAGATTAGATATAATCAATTTGCAAAAGCGATAGCCAAATACATCAATAACAATGATTATTTGCGAATTAAACAATATGGACCTTCATATACCATTATTTGGTGTGATATATTTTTTTTTTTGGTCGAACTATTTGGTGTGATAATTGGAGTACTGCAAACAAATAATGGGATAACAAAAGTCTGAAATTACGTAATTCCATGAAATGAGAACCATTAATTTCGACTACCAGCACCAAGTGACTTCAAGAACACAACAAAACGGTCAAAATCATAGTATGAGGAACCACCATCCTGTACACTCGTTTTTGCTAAGGTTGCCATAGCTTCCGTCGGTTTCTCAAACTCTTGCCTCCTCTCCACCATTAGATCATTCACCATCTTCTCCACCACCTTCCTATCACACTTGTCCTTCATATCTAACCCTATCTTCCACACCTCACTCACATACCTACTGTTCATCTGTTGGTCTGCAAAGTACGGCCAGCATATCATCGGAACTCCGGCCACCACACCCTCCAACGTCGAGTTCCATCCACTGTGTGTCATGAACCCACCAACCGCCACGTGTTCAAGAACTTCCTGTTGTGGGGCCCACCCCACCATGCAACCTCTCTCCTTGGTTCCTTCCACAAGCTCCAACGGCAGATCCTTTCCGTCTTGTTCCGCCACCATGTCGGGTCGGATCACCCATAAGAACCGCTTCTTGCTGTTCGCCAAACCGTACCATATCTCCATGAGCTCATCTCTTGAGATTGTTGTTATGCTTCCGAAGCTCACATATATCACTGATTTAGGTGGCTGAGCGTCAAGCCACGCCAGGCAAGTTCTATTAATTTCCCAAAGACTGTTTGCGAACGATGGTGGCGGTTTCTCCTCAGACGACGCCGTCTTGGAGGCCTTTCTGGCGGTGAGGTGCGCGTGGAGAGGGCCGAGGGTGTAGAGTTTTGGGAAGAGATTTCGTATTTGGGTGAGGATAGGACCTTCTAAGTCTTCAAATGTGTTCAAAATCAGAGCTTGTGCTCGCAGGGATTGATGGGTCTCGAACACAATAGCTTCGAGAGACAATTCACAGTTATGGGATCGTCGAAAGAAACTCGGGAGATCCCGACATCTAACCAAGTTTTCCATACCTGGGATACCTGTTACCATGCGATCCAGGTCTTCTTCCCCTTCCATATAAACCCTTTGTAAATATCAAATCTTGAAGAAACTTCACTTCTGAATATGAGAGAGAAGAAATATAATACACACACATACCTCGAATCGGAAGTTCGTTGGTTTCTAATAGCCTTGGAGCGCAAAAGTAAGCCCAAAAAGAGCAAGCGCTTATGGTACGAAAATGAACAACAGGAATCCCAAGCTCTTGTCCGAGTTGGTTGGTGAGGCGTCCAAAGGCGCCATCTCCAATGATACAACTGAACCTTGGCCTTCCAGAAGCTTCCATGCATATCTCCTTCAACTGAGGCAAGGCGGTCAAATTCACCTGATTGCTTTGTTGGCCCACGTTGTCTCCGCATCGGGGGTGGTCGGCCGGAAGTCCGTCGGAGAAAGTCTCGAAGTGGAGGGTGGGATAGGCGGCTAAACGAGAATGGATATCGGCGAAACGGAGGAGGCGGCCGTGGACGTAGTCGGTGCTGAGGAAGGTGACATGGACGTTGGAAAGAAGCAGAAGCTCGGCGAGTTGAAGCATACAGTTGACGTGCCCTTGATATGGAAGAGGAAAGATCGAAACATGGGTTTCAGTTTCACACCGATCTCCTCGCCCAGTCATGTTTAATTACTTGGGTTCTTCGTTTCCCTGATGTTCTCTTGTTTGTGTGAGGGCGTTCACAATGACATATATAGATATATTTTGAGAAACAGAGTTTGGCCGATCAGTGTGGGAAATGGGCAAATTTAATGGGGGCATAGAAGCTAGAGAGCACACGTTATGAGAAGTAGATGAAAATTAAAAAGGGTTAATGCAAATCATTGGTGCCACAGCTTTGTGCGATTATTTTAATTTTTAATCCCTCAAATTTTAAATAAAGACTTTTGATCACTCAAGTCATAAATTAGTCTAGTTTTTATTAAAAAATTAAGATATAAAACTAACCATAAACATATATATACAAAAATATATGTAAACTTTTCTAAAATGTAAAAATACTTATAAAGTTTAAAGATCTGTGCAAAAATTGACTTAACAATTAAAACTAATGTTTTAAAAGCCGGATCGGACACTGAGCCAGAAAGATTAGCGGGTCATGATTCAAACGGTCGAACCGGTTGAATCGATCAGTCGAACCGGTGACGTAATAATTAGATAAAAATAATTATATATATAATAATATATAAAAAAATAAAATTATAATAAGTCTAATTATTAACACCATAACATTACAATAAAAATTTTTAAAATAAAAAATATATAAATAAAAGTATACTAAAATTATTATAAACTTTTGGTAGCATTTTTTTCATTTTGTTATAATGATAACATCTATTTTTTTTTTCAAAAAAGTATAATTTTTGGAATAAATTAATTCATAACTTAAAAACTGAAAAAAATAAAAAATAGAAAATAAAAAAAGAAACAAAAAATAAGGGGAAAACATTGAAACGTCAACTTTGCCCATTGGTTAATGTGAGGAGCTGGGCGTTGGGGTTAAAAAATTTGAAATGTAAAATGCCTTGGTGAATGTGTGGAGATGTGATTGACTGATAGAGTAGTAGGTGATAAATGAAATTTCTTTACATTGAGAAATGAGAAACTCTTTGTGTGAGGTATGATTTACAGAAGAAAGAGAAAGGTGTTGCTTCATCCTCCTACACAAGATTTGTTTTTGCTTTTTTGCCAACGTTTCTGCTCCATCTTCTTTGTCTAACTCCTGTATTTTTTTCTTTTGCTGGACAACTCCATCTTGTTCGATAGCCATAGCCAACAAGTGATTATGTTTTGGTTTCATTGTCAATATTTTTCATTATTTCTGTTGTTATTAAAGATAAAACACAAAGATATATACTGGATTTTCTGCTGGTTTTTTCTCCCTATTCCTTCTTCTTCCTCTTTCTTCTTCAGTGCAAGACTGCAAGTGCACCACCATATGTTGAACCGTTCGAGTTTTCAAAACTTGCTCCGGTTTCCGGCTTGATGACGGATTCCGGCTGAAAAGCCGGTTCTTGCCAGCTCAAAACGGCCCAATCCTTAAAACGGTTTTCCATCGGAGAACAAGCCGTTTGAGCCTCCGGCCGGTCCGGCTATGAAATCACTGATTAAAACCATCAAATGTCCGTGTAGAAGAAGTAGGTGGGTCCTGTTACAAATTACAAAGTAACAAACGTGAGTTGTTTTTAATCATTGTCCAATATTTTAATTTCATGGGTATTTTTTCACACGAGAAATAATTATAGATATTTTTGCACATTAAGTATAAATTTATTTGCATCTTAACTCTTTATTAAGTTATAGAACTGATGTTTAAACAAAATGAAACTTAAGTGATCAAACCCTATATTTTTAAACTTGAGAGTCAATAATAAAATGAAGATAAACTTTAGGCATACAAAATTGTATTATTAACTCAAATTAAAATTAAAATATGGTTGTGGTAGTTTTGGTAGTGACTGAGACATGCCTAAGGTTCAACAAACCGGACCGATTAATGAATCAGATGAGAAAGTGGTTCAACATGGAGTCAACTTGGCGTGAGACTGTTAATAATTAAAATAATACATTTTTAAATATGTATTGATTGATTTAGATAAAAATAAAAATAAAGATATAAAGATAAATGTAAAAAGTAAATATATATTAACTTTTGCTATTATCAATTTCTTTTACTAATTTCTGATGGCATAAATGATAATGAAATCAAATAATTTGAAACAAAATTTTACCGATCCCCATTCCCTACTCATAAAAAAGATGAGCAAGGGAATGCTCATCACCCCAATTTTGGGGTTTCTTTTTTGAAAAAATATTCCTTACACTAAAAATTAATTAGCTTGAGATACTGGGTGTTAAAAAAAATATTTTAAATATTGGGTGTTACTGGAATAATATTTCAGGATCCTGGTGTTGCAGGAAAAAAGTTTCTGAATATAGGATTAGAAATTAATTAATTTGAGATACCGGATAGAAAAAATATTTTAAAGTACATCATAAAATTTAATTTAAATAAATAAGAATGTATAAAAAAAATAAAAAATAAAAAAAAATGAGTCCACCCGAAAATTAGGATGATGAACATGCCTTTCTCATCTTTTTGATAAGCAGAGAATGAGGACCCAAATTTTACCCACGGATTGGTCCTAGGCGTGGTTATCAAGAAAAGAAAGTGGCGTGGGGAGTATATTTGATATCATTAAGGACATGTTTGAAAGCGTTTAAAAAATATATTCACGTTAGTTGGGACAATTTTTTTTACATTTTTATCTTATACACTATAAATCTTGTTAGAAAAGTAGTTTCTACTGTTAATTCAAACAGCACTAAATGTGCCAGTATTTTAGATAAATTGTCACATGATTTAGTTGATATTTACTTGTATTTTTTGGCTAAATTTTTTTTTATCTCTGATTAAGGTATACTCTGTTTACTGATGAAAAAACTGAGGTAAACAGAATTTAATGAAAGTTATTTTTTATAAGGTAAAAAGTTCAAATTTATTTAGAAAATTCGAATTTGATGGCAGTATATTCAAATGTATTTGAAAAATAGTCCAAATTATAATTTTTTAAGGGACACGATCAAAAGAAAATTTTTGTAGAAGCCCAATTAAAAATAGTCCAAATTATAATTATTTATAGATCAGTTACCGTATAGAAATTCAAAGTTAGGGCCAAAAACACCTATATACGTTGAAAATTATAATGATTAAAAAAGGAAAATTATCCTTAAGTTTCTGTAAAAAAAATAAATACAGTGATATTCCGAAAAATCATATTTACATGTAAAATTTAACAATTTATAATTACAATTCAAACTTATGAAATTTGAAAAAAAAATGGATTTCTTTCAATTCTTTTGTATTTAATTTTTGTAGTTGAATTTTATAAATAATTTTTGCTTAAATGGTCCTTTATATAATATACATATTTACTTAGTTTGAAATTAAATAAGTTAGTTAATATGACATGTATTTTAAAAAATTATCTAGTTATCTTCTTTAATTCTCTCCTTTTAACACCCTTCTCAGTGATTATTATTGAATGAGTATCAATACGGGTAAATTAGGAAAATATTGATAAATATAAAAAATATGTCATATGTTTAAGACCAATATCAACTCTCTAAATATGTTATATACCAAGGACACGCCTGAGGGAGTATATTTTAGGAATAAAAATATGCATTTGTATTCGTAACAATGTTTTAAAAGCCGGATCAGACATTAAACAAAAGAGGCTAATGAGTTATGGTTTGAATGGTTAACCGGTTGAGCCGTTTGATCGAATGAAAAATGATAAAGAATTAAAATATCAAAGTCAAAAGAAAAAGGGAGAATTGCTGATAAATACTTTTTTAAAAAATTAATTGCTGAATGCTACCATGGAAGATCTGTTGCACATAACGGAATATATTTTGCACACAACGGAAGATCGTTTACATATTTATATGCAAGATTTTTGCACAAACGGAAGATTGCTTGCACAAAACGGAAGATCGTTTGCATACACGGAAGATCGTTTGCATGTTTGGTAGCAATCAGCAATTAATTTGTTCCAAAGGTATTTTTGGGCAATTTCCCAAAGAAAAATATCACAATATGTCAAATTATTAACATATTATTATTAAGTAATAAATTAATATTTTAATATTTTAGATAAAAAATAAAATAAAACATCTAAGAAATTAATTTTAAATATTTTAAAATGCTGTACAAGCTATTTTTTAAGAAAAATTAATAAAACATTTAATATTTATTCCTTTATTTTCCTTAATTTGTTTGGAAAAGAAACACACACACGTGTGTGTATAACGAAAATTAAAAGATATTTATCAACACTAAATAATATTTATTAATATTAAATTCGCTTTTTAATGCTGAAGCAAAAATATCTCAATAAAAAATTGATTTTATACCCCCACTTGTTTTGACCACAGAATCTGTAAAAGCGGTATCTTCCTGGCCTAATGATCATTTCATTTTAAAATCTAATCCAAAGGGATACGTGGCAAGAAATAAGTCAGGGCCATAGAGCTAAAGTAAACCTATTTCTGCCCAGGGGGGTTTGGTCCGGTGGTTGAGACAAGGGAGGTAAAGATTCCCTCCCGCCACCTGGGCTCGATCCCTGGGAAGTCCCTCCCAAGGGGCGACTCCGGATTAGTCTGCACCTTCGGGTGTGGGATACCGGAGGAAGAAATTCAAAAAAAAAAAAAGTAAACCTATTTCTCAACTTCCATCTTCTTTAGCCGTCTTCACTCTTTCTTCAACCTCGGCTCTGCATTTTCTCCATCACTGTTTCACATTTCTGCTAGCAAAAGACTTTAAGAATGGATTTTGGTTCATAACTGAAGTAGATCGGGGTTAGTTGTTTGCTATATAATAATATCGATTTTCTTATATTTTTTTAGATTTTTCCACTACTACAAAAAACATAAGTTATGTTATGACGCTTTATTTAAAGAATACTGTGTCGTTTGGGAAGTGCCGTAGCTTCCAACGTCATTAAAATAAGCTATGAAACTTCTTGAATATGTGGAAGCGCCATAGCTTGATATTATTATTTTTTAAAAAAATATAAGAAGCGTCGTAAGAAGTTTTTTATTTTTTAAAAAAATAATTTTATGACTTCCTATGGCACTTCTTTTTTTTTTTTTTTTAATACAAGACGGCCAAGACGAAAGCTTGGAAATAAAAGAGCCACTCTAGGCTACATGACCACCTGCCATATCCTCACGCATATATCTCATACAACCCGGATGAACTACCGGTAACAAAATCAGGCCACCTACTAACTGCTGAGCATCCCTGGCCAAGAAATCGGCACATCCAATAGCCTCCCTGGAAGTATAATGCAAACGTGCATCCCACCCTGAGAAGAGCAGTTCCCGAGCTTCCTGAATCTCCCCTATAAAGGGATGACGAAGGAGACCTAAGGTATCACGTACAATCCACTGGTAAGCCTGTATCGAGTCTGTGTAAGCCTGCACCATCTGCAGTCCTAGCTGTTTGCAGAGGTTGAGGCCCGTCACTATCCCCAATAATTCAGCACCGACGACCGGAACAACCCCTAAATGACGCTGGAAGCCGGCCACCCATCTGCCATGATCATCCCGAATCACACCTCCACAGGACGCCCACCCCGCTCCGTCAACAGAGGCATCAGTATCTAAACGGACATACCCCGACTTCGGTGGGAACCATCTGGAAGTCCCCACACTATCTGACTGGAACAAACTGTGACTGAAGTCCACAACCATATCGCTCTCCATCAAAGAAAAGATCCCCTGGTGAACCACCCCCTGTGCATGCATACGAGATCCCTCCATCACTCCTTTGCATCTGTTCTTCCACAAGAGCCAGCAAATCAGACTGAAAGTCTTGAACCAAGGCCATCTCCTGAAGCGCTGAACTCCCAGATGTTGGGAGCTATTCATCCTAAGCCAACCCTGCAAGTCAGTTTGAAAAAAACGAAAACGAGAATTAGGGTGAACAAAATATAACCACACACTCCGGGCTAGCTCACAATCACGAAGGATATGTAGTGTATTTTCCACTCTCTGACACTGAAATGGGCACTCGTCACTCTGGGTCAACCCTCTCCTAGCTCTGAGATAGTTTGTAGGCAGTCGGTCATGGATCACCTGCCATAGGAAAAATTTCACTTTTTCCGGTACTGGGAGTTTCCACACCTTTTGCCATTGAAATTGAACTTTCTGATCTCGTTGTGTGGAAATAAAGTCATAAGCAGCACGGACACTAAAATTTCCATCAGAAGATGGTCTCCAGTAGAAAGTATCAGCTACTTGTCCCCTCGGGGGAGGAATATGGCCTATGATATCAACCACCCAATTCGGGAGAAACTGCCTCCACAGTTGGAAATTCCAACTACCATCCGATTGCACAAAGTCCCGAACTTTGGCACATGGGTTAATGTCCTGTATATTTCGATCCACCAATTGAATGAGAGGCACAGCAACGGGGGTCCATAAATCCCACCAAGCATTACTAGACCTACCGTCATTCAATTTCCTACCGACCCCTGAATAAAATCTGCCCCAAATTGATGAAATACCCCGCCACACCCTGGAGGTATTATGCTTGGTATACACCATCGGATATATACCATCCTGACATCCATATTTCGTCTTAAGACACCTAACCCATAGGGCGTCGGAATTTGTTAACAACCCCCAGCACAGTTTCATAATAAAGGCCACATTCTGGTTGTACAAATCCTTAAATCCCAGCCCGCCCTTCTCTTTCCCTTGCTTAAGTTGGTCCCAAGCGATGAGATGCATCTTCTTGCCATCATTATCTTGATTCCAGAGGAATGAACGGCTAATCTTTTCCAAATCTTGTAAAACACTTTTAGGGAGGAGAGCAGTTTGCATTTGATAAGCCGGCAAAGCCGACAATACGGCCTTAATAAGGACCGATCGACCTGCCATACTAAGAAACCTGGTCTTCCACCCCGCCAATCTCTTCCTGACTTTCTGAATGATAGGAAAATAGATAAGCTTCGTAGCACGCTCATGTAGCAATGGCACACCCAAATACTTTCCCAAATTCCCAGTCATACCTATACCCAACTCCGTACTGAGCTCGAGAGCTCGGTGGAAATTCACATTCTTTGAAAAGAAAGCTTTCGATTTTGCTAAATTGACCCGATGTCCTGAGACACCGCAAAATCTTTCATAACATGTTTCATTACTCCTATTTGATTGGCCGATGCTTCTCCAAAAAGGAGCAGGTCATCAGCAAAGAACAAGTGAGATAATACAGGGGAATTTCGATTGAATTTAAATCCCGACCACTGACCATTAGTAACAGCCCGCTGGATTTGTTGACCCAACCTTTCCATACATAGCACAAACAAATACGGGCTTAGAGGATCGCCCTGTCGAAGACCCCGAGACGGCAGAAAAGAGGCAGATTCCACCCCATTCCAAAGTACCTTCATGGAAACCGTCGAGACACAGTGCATGATGATATCAACAATATGACCTCTTAGTCCAATTCCAATAAGGGTCGATCTCAGAAAGTCCCAGTCCAGACGGTCATACGCTTTTTCCATATCGACCTTCACCACCACATATCCTTTCTTCCTACGTCTCTGTCGCAATGTATGTATGACCTCCTGTGCTATGATCACATTATCAGAGCTTTGTCTCCCTTCGATGAAACTGCACTGTTGGGGATCAATCAAGTAAGTCATGGCTTTCTTTAGGCGACCAGCAATAATCTTTGTGATTATCTTGAAGACCACATTGCACAGGGCAATAGGCCTAAAATCACGCACCGACTTGGGACTGTCGTTTTTTGGGATAAGCACAATATTCGTTTGATTGATGTCCTTCACCTGGGTAGGGTTTTGCCAAATGTATTTGACATATTCACACACCTTTATGCCTACCCGCTCCCATTGAGATTGAAAGAAATGAGCATTCAGACCATCAGGACCTGGTGCTTTGAACGCCCCTATCATAAACGCCGCATTCTTAATCTCAAGGTCTTCAATCTCCTTATGGATGAGAATATCATCTTGACTTGTTAAAGGAGGAAAGTCCAACGGCCAATCAGACGAAGACGTGAGAAGATCATCCTTAGTATACAAGTCTTGAAAAAAGCTACCCACCATGTTCTGGAGCTCTTCTTGATTAGTAATCCAACACCCAGAGTCATTCTGCAGAGCTTGAACTCGATTTCTTTTCCGTTGAAGAACCGTGGAGGCATGGAAAAAGCTGGTATTCTTATCCCCCCAAGCTAGCCATTTGCTCCTAGATTGCTGGTACCAAATCAGTTCTTCTTGAGCGCTTAATTTACTGTACTCCTGCCAAAGAGCTCTCTCTAACTTATACAAGCCATTAGAAGTACTATGCGCTCGAGCTTTATCAATTCCCTCCAACCTTCTAAGGATGTTCTGTCTACGTTTGGGAATACTGCCAATCACCTCAGAGCTCCATGCTTTGGCTTCTTGAACGAATTTCGCAACTCCTCCACTCCAATCATCATTTTCCCAGGATTTAGTAACTAAAGCCTGAAACGTCTCCTCCAAGGCCCATGCCGGTTGATATTTGAAAGGATAAGGACCCCTACTATGCCCAGGGCGGGATTCCTCAGCCACCACCAATATACGATGATCCGATTTAAACCGGAGGTGATGGAAAACTTTGCTTTGAGGATGCCTCAAAGCCCAAGAAGTATTACTAAACCCCCAGTCTAATCTCTCTTTCACTCCACGTTTCTCCCAAGTAAACCTTTCCCCAACATATGGAATTTCCATAAGTTGAGTGGCCCTCACACATTCAGAAAATTGATCCATAGCCTGCACCGAAGGGTCAGAGCCACCTAATTTATCCGTAGGTTCGAGAAACGAGTTAAAATCTCCTATCACCATCCACGGATCAGTCATATCAAGAGCAAGATTCTCAAGATCTCGCCATAAAGCCACTCTTCTATTCGCTATCGGTTCCCCATACACAAAAGAGGCCATAAACTCATCATTTTTCCTTTTATCAACAAGCTTACAGTGCATAAACTGAGTGCTAGAACAAAGATATTCCACAGAGGTATTTCTATCGTCCCACAAAATCCAAATACCTCCAGCAAAGCCGGAAGCCTCAAGGCGAAGCCAATTGCTAAATCCAAGATTACTAGTCACCCTATCCGCCCTAGAACCACTAATCCTAGTCTCAATCAAACACAGAATGTCAATATTGTATTTTCTTACAATTCGCTTAACAGTGCTAGGAAAAATTCTATTTCCCGCACCCCTACAGTTCCAAGAAGCAATAATCATTGATAACCCCAAAAAGAAATAAATACAGGCACTTACTGATCACGTCGGAGCTCATGAACTTGCAATTCTGTCCCTGAATCACAAGCCCCCGTCTGCTGTTCAGCCTGCATGAAATCATCCCCAATATCATCCTCTAAATAAGGCACCGAGGATGTACCCATAACTCCCTCTATACTTTGTTCAAATTTTTCCTTCAAAAAAGCATCAGAATCACTAATAGGAATGTGTGGGCCTTCTAGCAGCAAACATCCATTAATTGCTAAAGACCCATCTTGGCTTGGTTTCATAGGAATTGAACCCATATGTGTGACATTTCCTCCCACCACGTGATTAACCCGGCGGCCCACCTGCATTGGAGAATCTCCCACAACATTTTTCCTTCCCAACCTTGAGCCTTGTTCCACAATTTGCTGCCCATTAACCTTCGGTTGGGCCCTTTCTAATCGGTCCTTTTGCTTTGGGCCATCTGGAAAATGGTTTAGTTTAGGCCCATGTTTAGCCTTTCCCTTTCTAGTGGGACCCACGTTGACTCTCCCCTCCTTAGAGTTAGGCTGCCCCTGTACTGACATCGCCTTACTCCTATCCTGAATCACCATCATCGCCTCCTTCTCGCTATTCGCGCAAGACGCTCCCTCTCCGATCGGCACCCAGACTTGGCGCCGGAGCTCCACCTCCGTCTCCGGCAACGCTTCCTCCTCTTCCAGCTCCGCAAGAGCACTAAACCGAGAAGAACCGCTCCCCTTCATCGCCACTCTATTACTCCTCGCACCCGAGCTGTGCTCATACCCACGCGATCGAGATTGATGGCTTCTCGAGAATCTCTGGCTGTTGGATCGATTCACTATCATCCAAGCTCCAAACTTTTCCTCTGCTTCCTGCACCTTAGTCGCCGATTCTGACTGTGGGTTGCTCACCTTCTGTACCTTTTGATTATTTTCACTTCCATTATTCTCCTGTGCATACGTCCACGAACAGGCTTCCTTACGGTGCCCATACCTTCCACAAGCAAAGCATATAAGGTTCAATCCCTCATACTCAACTTGGTAAGCCGAGTTAGCAGCAATAACCCGAGACACGAGACGTTTTCGAAGATCAAGCTCTACGCAAATGCGTGCATACCTCCCCCGTTCAACTTTAGCTGCTTCAGAAGGCACCTCGGACGGAGTAAGTAGATCGACTTTAACTGTCTTCCCAATTCTGTTTCCCAATCTTGTTATAAAAGTCTTGTTATAACACTGCATTGGGATATTAGGAATCCTCACCCACGTCACCACTCGACCCAATGGATTATTAAAGGGATCAAAATGCGGTGACCAGCGCTGAACAAGAACCGTATGCTGCTGAATCACCCAAGGGCCATCATACAGCACATTGTGATATCTCTGCGCCCAGCCATCTGTTTGTATGAACCGGATGATGAAATAATTGTTGGCAAGATCAATTATATCAAAATCGGAATTCTTCCAGAGTCTGCTCAGATGAGTCTTTAGGCTGTAGATATTAAATTTTTTACCCAGAACTGTAAGAATTAAAGCCCCATTCCAAGGTTTACACCAATTGCTATATTCTTCAGCTGTAATCGGGACTACCGGATGGATATCCATAAGCTTTCTAATTTCCTCTGTTATCTCAGGCATGTCCCATTCTCTATTGAGAATATCTGACGACAAATCATCATCCTCCATACATTCCCCTGAATTCTCAATCCCATTAAATCCCATGAGTGAGTCTTTGTAAGATACCTGCTTCTTTGCTGGGGGATCCTCCTCAATATTCTCTATGTTTTCTGATTCCATTATGCTTATTTCCTCTGGTACATTCTCTGGAGCACCTTCCTCTGTCATTTGGATGTCCGACACTACTTGAGAAAAGTTTTCATTTTTCTTCTTCTTATTACTCCCACACACTAGTAGATCAGAAGGCCGATCCGGTGGCAGTTTCCGGAGGTTATGAATGTCACCCATGCCGGAAGAAAGAGCCAGACGAGTTTTCCAAGAGAGAGCAACTTCAAACCACCTCAGAGCCTATTACCGATTTCCTACATTTAATACCCTACCTAACTGACCATTCCTATGGCACTTCTACTTCTTGAGAAGTGCCGTAGAAATTTTTTTGTTTTTTCAAAAAATAATTTTTCATAATTATTTTATTTTCCTAATGTAAACCTCTATTTACAATCCAAAATCCAAAATCCACAGCAATTTACAATACAATCCACAGCAAAATGAAACAACAAAGCACATATCTTCTGTAAAATTGCGCTTTCATGTATCAAGCAAGCATAAAAGAACTCCAGTATTTAAGTTGCTTAAACTTGAGCTATTCATGTTACTTTTACGGAGGATTAAACTAAATATTATTATATTTGTAACTCAAAAATTAAAAAACTTGCAAGATATAAGAAGTTCAAGAAGATAGAGTTGATACTTTAAATAAATATCTAAAAAAATATTATGAGCATATATATAAGATTTGTAATATCCCAAAAAATGATTAAGGGCTAATGATTTCAAAAGTAGATGTAATTATTGTTAAATAAACACTTTTGGAGAATGTGTGATGAGAATTTAGATATTTTAATGATTCCAATGGCTTCCTTGTGAAAATTCGTGTGGGGAGAGTGTTTATTGTGAAATTGGAACCATTGGGAACAATTGTGCAAAAGTTGAAAACTCTGTCCATTTATTCTCTGTACAGGGCAGCCGATTTGTGTGGACGTTTTAAATAGGCAAATGGTGTCTAAAAATTATGAAACTTTCCAGTCTTAAAGTTCACATCCCAAGCTTCAAAATGGACATATAATTTGTACCATTTCATTTTGGTAACTTAGAGATATGTCTGTCCAAAGTTTGGGATCAAAATTGGACTCTGTTTTGGAGTAGTGTTGAGTTTTGTGTAATTCTGTATTTGTGTGGTGATTTCTAATAATGGTCCATATTTTTCCTATGAAGAGGACTTAAATACCGTTTATTTGGCTTTGGGATCACCTCATTTTGATTTTTCTAGAATTAGTTATGAGTTTTCAAAGTTTGGGCAGAAAATCTGCCAGAAATTCCGAAAATGGGAATTATGACATCATCTCAATAAAAGATGACATCAGCATGGAATTAAATATATTCTCATCTTCTTCAGCTTTCATTTCCTGTCGTGATGAACCAGCTGAAACTAGTGAGAGAAAGTTGAGAGCTCTTAGAGAGAGAAAGAGGAGAAATCTCGCAAGGTAAGCCGATTTCTCCGACGATCTAGCTTCTAACGCGTATAACCTTGTTCCTAAGCTTCTCTTCTATGTTATTTAAGGTGTTTGAGAAGAAAATTTGGTGTTCAAGGGGCTAGGGTTTTCAGCCACTCTTGAGAAAAGCTAGAAGGAGCTTGAGGTAACTTCTAAACTTTCGTATATTGCTTATTCTGGTTGCTGTGGGCAATTTAATCGTTGAAATTTCACCGGATTGCCATTGGTTTTAAAGTTTGGAAATGATGTGGCCTAGGGGTTATGCTGCCCAAATTGGGTCTTAATGTTAGTTGTAACCTAATGTAATGGTTAATAAAGTGGTTAGGAGTAGAAAGGAACGCGTTTACGGAGCCGAAATCGTAAAACCCCGATTTTCCCTGGAGAACTCATAAATTTCGGCCAGCCCTAGAAATGGGTCTTAGAGTTGGATTTTCAATGATTTGATGGTTCCATTGAGTTCAGGGACGAAAATTAGGTGGGGTTACAGTTGGTCACTTTTTCGGAAAAGGCCGAAAAAGCATAATTACGAAAACGCCCCTAAAACCCTAAAGTGGGGCTGCCAAGGGTAAATTTGTAATTTTACATACAATTTGATAATTCCGAGTTCGGAAATGGATTCCTTGCGTGGAAATATGTTAGGATAGCCCAGATTAGAATTTTGGGAAAAGTGCAACCGGACCGGGTACGGTGGGCCTGGGCCGGGTCCCCGGGGGCATTTTTGTAAATTTTCATTATAGACTCATATAACATCAAGAAACACTATGGAAGTGTCTAAATGGTGCATTTGGAATTGTAGGATTCGATATTTGCCCTGTTCGTGAACGACCCGTGCCAGAGCACGTTCGGAAAGAATTAGGTAGTGACTCCTCTCTTATACTTTGTGTGAAACATTGTATGTATGTTTGTCTTGCATTGAGAATACATTGTGACATTGTGACATTGTGATGCTTTGTGATCGCAGCGAAAGCTGACGCCTAGTGAATACTTTGTGAATACATTGAGATCGCAGCGAAAGCTGACGCTTAGAGTTTACAGCCATGAGTGCTGTTGTTTGTGGCAAAAGCCATGATACATTGTGATACTGCTTAACATGATCATATATGCTATGTGTTTATACACTGTATGAGTGGTTTGTTACTACAGAGATTCTTTTGAATCTCATTCTTTCCATTGACTAACATTTCAGACAAGGCAAGTGGCTCCAAGGAGAAGTGAACCACCAGGAGCGGCTAGGATCTTGTAGAGTGTGTTGTTAGGCTGTTGGTTAACTATTTTGGACTTGGGATTACTGTTTATTTTTGGAGATGTAAATATTACTGTTGATTTTGGTTATGTAATCCCCTAGTGGAGACTTTTAAACCCTCAGATTATATATGTATAGAACTCGGGAGTTGTCGGGGATTTGGTTATACACTTTGATGTGTGTGAATGTAAATTAACTGCACAGGTAATTATATTCGAATTTTGAAATTAAACCCAGGATAGAGAAGAGTTTTTGAAAGTTTTTGGTGAAAACCCTACTATAGTGTAGGAACTTGAAATGAGTTTAAGCTATCCGACGGTCTCTAAACCAATTTAATTATGTGATATCGAATTATAATTACATGGTTAAAGGCAGGGGGTTACAAGATTCATGATAGACTTTAACTAAAAGAAACCATGAACCAAATGTTGAAAAAAGAAAAATACTTACAGGCTAGGGAACTTTTGAAAGATGCTGAGATAAGAACAAAAAACACATGAGAGACGAAGCTTTTTACAGCAACCGAGTTCTGAGAAATGGGGGAGCTAGAGAGAAAGCGGGTAAATGAAAATGAAAACGAAAACGGCGGGTTATGGAAATTAAATTACAAGGTGGGAGAAGTTATGACGCTTTCTGTCAAAATGCCGAAGCTTCTCAATTTTAAAAAACGAATGATGGCCAATTTTTTAAAAAAAGGCAGAAGCTACAATGCTTTTTTTAAAACTGCCAAAGCTTCTCAATGGAAAAAAAGTGATAGCCAATTTTTTTTTTAAAAAAATGAGTCTTAGATGACACTTGATTAGCAAGTTTCATCCAAAACTGAGTTTGGACGGCACTTGATTTCCAAACGCTATCTAAGACACCTTGAAATATCAAGCCATGGTACCTTAAATATATATATTCAAAGAATTTACAATCCCGTCCAAGGCGCTCAATGCCTTGAATTAATTCAAGGCCCTTGGACAACGCCTGGAAAACAAACCTTGGACAACGCTTGTTTTCCAAGTGCCGTCCAAGGCCACATCTTGGATGGCGCTTGATAAAGAAGCGCCGTCAAAGGGCTTTTATTAAAAAATATTAAAATCTTTTTTAATATGGATGATTTATTTGACCTCTAAATGGATTTTTAAATTTATTTTTTTTAGTATAGACAAACTTTCTCAAGAAAATATCTTATCATAGTAATAGAGCTTTGCCATTTACAGAATTTCTATTATTTCATAGTTGCTATATGTTTTTTTTTAATTGTAGTAAAGGGATTTATAATTTTTTTAAAAAATAACCCCTTTTATGGCGCTTTCCAAATAATCCCTTTCCTGCTCAAGCGTTGTAGCTAAGGGTGAAAACAGGCCAGGCCAGACTTTTGCCTTAATAGGCCTGGCCTGTTAAGAGACAAACTGGCCTGAGCCTGGCCTGTGGCATGTTGGAGGCTAATTTTTAGGCCTGTACAGGCCAGGCCTGGCCTGAAGCCTGTTAAGGAGGCCTGAACTTTTAAAATTTTTTAAGCAAATCGGCAAGCCTATAGATCATACTACAAAACAGGCCAACAAGCCACAGGCCGAAAACATGCCAACATTTAAATAAATTACTACCAATTATTCTAAATACATCAAAATACAAGAGAACAGACGGGGAAGGGAACTTTTATAGAATTAAGATGAAGTGAAAAATATTGATGGTCAAATGTTACAATTAAAACCATGACAAACTGAGCTTTCAGCATGACAGATCCAAGTTCAAGAAAGAACAAGAGAAAGTAATGTACTAGTTAAAGTGACAAGAGCAACATAGAGAAGTTCATGAACCAGAAACATATCAGTAAATGAACCAGAACAACAATATAGAGAAGTTCATGAACCAGAATGAACCAGAAACGAGAAAGTACCCATGAATGGTATCCATACCAGAGAAAAACAGAACACTCAAGTCCAATCCCAACACAAGCCATTCACTCATGAATGAAAAGATATATATTCAATAAGTGCACACAAATCTGTATCTATCATTAGCACCAGATCATGAAGGAGAACAAAAGGATTCAAGAGAACATCACTGATAATAAATCAATGAAAGCCTATTTTAACCATTTGAACTATTTCACTAATTAAATCAACTGCAAGAAATCATGGTGTGGCCTTAGATAAAGGAGCGAAGTTTGGTGAATGATATTTTCATTTTAGACAACAACATCTCATAGTGAAGAAACTGATAAAAGAACCTGTTTCTCTTCTTTTAGACTTCAAAATAATACACACGTATTTTGTCTATTTTGTTGCTGATGCCCAGAGTGGTAAAGAAATGTTAAAAGACAGTAACGCCTAATTCTCCAAGGAATATTGAATTTGAGAGCATACTAGTGCATTGCTACATACATTAACAATTTTTGTTTGTAAAGTTGATGATGATCCTGTTACAATATCCAAAATAGCAAGCTCAAATTTCATGGATGTATTTCAGATTTGACTCCTACTCCCTCCAATCTCCAAAACAGAAACAGGTCCCATGACCCAGGCTAGTATTGAAGGCCTCATCGCTGACTACATATGATAAGATACGTGTGCATCATCCCATAAGGAAAACTCTCATCTTAAACAGCATATAGTTAGAGCTGGGAATCAGGGCCGGCCCTTGACGGGCCAGGGCCTAATAGGGCCGGCCCTAAAGGGCTCGGGGTCAGGAAAATTGCAGTTTTTCAAGGCCCGGCTTGAGAGCATCAGGGCCAGGGCCGGCCCGCAGGGCCAAGAAATCATTTTCACAATATTTAATTATTTTTCCTGTGTTTTTTCCCCAGAGAGATATAATTAGTAAATAACAACGATTAAAGTTCTAATTTAATACATAAATGTTGTCAACATTAAAGTTTAAATAACACGTCTCTTGCAACAAACAAACACAGTTATTAATGTATAATCAAAGGTAAAATCATGTCCATAAATAACTCACACAAAGTCCAAAGTATAAGAAGGCAAGAAGCTAAATACTCTAACCTCTAAACAACATGAGTATGACGACTATCATTTTCACCTTCTTCGCCACTATCATCAATTTCAAAGACATTTGATTGTGTTTCACTTTAAGCAGTAGGTTTAAGTAGTCAAATAATCACAACCTCCATAAAAAATCATACTCTATCTGGCAGAATAGTATATAATATAATTTTAGTTTAAATAGGCAGGACAATATACTCAAAAATCATAATATGATTCAATTAGACAAAACAATATACTCAAAAATCATACTCTATACAATATGAGGACAGAGTGACATATAGATTCAATAAGGTAATTCAAAAATGTAACATGATTCCTTTCCAAGTATAAAAAATAAAAAATAAACGGGCCTAAAGAGCCGGCCCGAGGCCCTACAGGGTCGACCCTTTTAGGCCCGACTTCCTTTTGAGGCTACAATTTACAAGCCCGGCCCTTGAAGGGCCAGGGCCTAAAAGGGCCGGCCCGACGGGCTCGGCCCGTTTTCCCGGCTCTACATATAGTTCAGCACAAAAGAGCTTATAAAACAAAAAAAAATCAGAACATGGGACGAACTGAAGCACAGGACATACATATATTCATATCTATAAGATAATCAGTGCACAACTTAAGCTTAACGATTTCAAGCCTTGAATCAAGGCATATTTCAATAATAAACAAACAAAATAAAATACCCAATACTACAACTGAGAAAGTAAACTAATAAAGTGAAAGATAGAAGGTCTCTTACTACAGGCAAGTTTTATTGACAAGAAGATTAGACATATCTATGTAAGCTTATTCAGAAGCCTAAATACTTGATTAATCGATAATATTAAAAGAAGATTAGACATAATCAATTTGCGAAAGCTATAGCCAAATAAATACATAAATAAGAATGATTATTTGCTAATTAAATAATACGGACCTTCATATACCATTATTTGCTGTGATATGGGAGTACTGCAAAACAAATGGAATATGAACCGTCCGACATTACGTAATACTATGAAATAATGAGAACCATCAATTTAGTTGGCAAAAAAAACAAAAAAAGAAAAAAAATGAAAGAGAGAACCATCAATTTAAACTCCCAATACTAAGTGACTTCAAGAACGCAACAAAACGGTCAAAATCAGAGTATGAGGAACCACCACGTCGTACACTCGTATTTGCCAAGGTTGCCATAGCTTCCGTTGATTTCTGAAACTGGTCCCTCCTCTCCACCATGAGATCAGTCACCATCTTCTCCACCACCGTCCTATCACAAACGTCCTTCATATCTAACCCTATCTTCCACACCTCACTCACATACCTACTGTTTATCTGCTGGTCTGCAAAGTACGGCCAACATATCATCGGAACTCCGGCCACCACACCCTCCAACGTCGAATTCCATCCACTGTGTGTCATGAACCCACCAACTGCCACGTGTTCAAGTACCTCCTGCTGCGGGGCCCACCCCACCACACATCCTCTCTCCTTTGTCCCTTCCACTAGCTCCAATGGCAGATCCTTTCCTTCCTTTTCGACCACCATGTCGGGTCGGATCACCCACAGGAAACGTTTCTTGCTGTTCACCAAACCGTACCATATCTCCAAGAGCTCGTCTCTTGAGATTGTTGTGATGCTTCCAAAGCTCACATATATCACAGATTTAGGCGGCTGAGAGTCGAGCCAGCTCATGCAACTTCTATCCTCTTCCCAAAGACTATTGGTGATGGAATAATTAGGTGGTGGTTCCTTCAACGACGCCTTTTTGAAGGACTTTCTATAGTTGAGGTGTGTGTGGAGAGGGCCGAGGGTGAAGAGTCTGGGGAAGTGAAGTCGCATCTGGGACAGGACAGGTCCTTCTAAGTCTTCAAATGTGTTCAAAATCAGAGCTTGTGCTCGGACAGATTGTTGGGTCTCAAACAACACAGATTCTAAAGAAATCTGACCCTTATGGGTTCTTCTAAAGAAACTCGGGAGATCCCGACACCGAACCAAGTTCTCCATTCCCGGGATCTTGGTTATTATGCGATCCAAGTCTTCTTCCCCTTAATAAGAAATCTTACACCGTGTTAATTCCAAATCTTTTCGGGAAAAAAAAAAAAATCACTTGTACATATCCTAGATGTCATGTTTAGGAATGGTTAAGGAGAATTTTAGATAAAATCCATACCTCGAATGGGAAGTTCATTGCAGTCAAATAGCTTAGGAGCAGAAAAATAAGCCCAAATGCAGCAAGCACTGAAAGTGCGGAAATAAACAACAGGAATCCCAAGTTCTTGTCCGAGTTCGTTGGTGAGGCGTCCAAAGATTCCATCAGCAATAATACAACTGAACTTGGGTTTTCCAGAAGGATCCAAGCATAGGTGCCTCAACTGAGGTTTGGCGTGCAAATTCACCTGTTTGATGTGTTGCCCTAGGTTGTCTCCTTGTCGGGGGTCGTCAGCCGGAAGGCCGTCGGAGAAAGTCTCAAAGTGGAGATTGGGATAGGCGGATGAACGAGAAGGGAGGTCGGCGAAACGGAGAAGGCGGCTGTGAATGTGATCTGTGTTGAGGAAGGTGACATGGATGTTGGAGAGAGCAAGAAGCTCAGCGAGCTGAAGCATGCAGGTTACGGGACCTTGAGCTGGACATGGAAATATCAAAACATGGGTTTCATCATCACTCTCACAATACGGATGATATCCTACTTCCATATCTTCAACTATATTTGCTTTCTTCTTCCTCTTTATTATCTTCGATCTCTTCTTTGTCTTTAATGTCGGTGTAAGAAATAAGACTTGATCTGTGTAAATTGTCTTTGAATTGTGTTTGGCTGGTTTGGCTTATTGGGCCTGATCCATAGGTTATGGGTTTAGGTGATGCATTTGTTATTACTCTGTAAATAGTTGATCTTAACCAGATGATGTGAATTGCACAAACATTATTACTGAATAGAAGAAGTATTCTCTTCTGTGTGTGTTCAGTATCCTGGTAAATCTACAGTCGAAGGTGCATGATGCCTCTGAAGATTAACATATTCCAAGCATAGCGTAATATTCATCGCTTGATTTTGCCTTGAAACGTAACGTACGTCGTCAAATAATTCATTCGCCCACTTGACTCAAGATGTGTATGTGAAAGCCACTTTCTGCACTAATGTGGCCTAGAGTGTCCTTGCATAACTCAATATAATTATTAATTAATTCATGTTCACTTAACATGAGACATAATTATACATGATGGTTTGTGGAATTATTACATTTACAAATTGCAATAGTTTATTATATATCCGGCGTCAAAATCTTAAAAGGAGGGTTTGTGCCAAAAAATAAAAATAAAAAAAGGTGTAGACACTCCGAAGTCCGAATCACAACTGGCCGCCTAGTGTTGCTTTCATTTATCTCAATGTAGTGCGAGCGTACTCTTGGAGCTGCTCCCATTTTTTTGTGCTGCATAGGTATCCTCTATTGCTAGAAATGTTGATGGAGAAATTGTCAGACACTAAATATAAATATTTCTTTATAAATAGGAATTCCAATCTTTATTCGTCATGTTGTGAGGGATTAACCTCTTCCGTTAGACCCAATGCTAAATTAATTAACTAGTTGGAATTTTTTTAAGAAAAATAAAAGAAATATTTATCTAGATCAATAACATACTCAAAGAGAAGAATTAAAAGAAACATTTTAAAATAGTTTACACGGCAATTATTGGCAGTGAACAAAAAGCCGGATTGGATAGGCCAGTCCGACCAGAAAATCGGTGAACCGACCAGTTGTCCGATTTGGTTTAGTCCTTGGACCAGAAGAACATCGGACCAGTACAAAACCGGGAAAACCGCTAGTTTAGATGGTCTAACCGGTATACACATTAGGAATTATATTTGAAATTTAAAATTTAAAATTCAATCCCATAATCCATGGGCTAATTTGCCTTAGGTAATAATGATAATTAATTAGTTAGATATCATAGTATTGGAAAAAATATTTGAAATTTAAAATCGAATCCCATAATTCATGCATTGATTTGCTTATGCTAATTAATAGGTTAGATATTATTGCATAAGTATAACAAATTTTAAGCATTTTTTTTCTAAAGTTATTCATTTTTATTTATAGAAGTTTAAAAATATATTAATATATATTCCCACTTATTTTTATTATCATTTAATATTTATTTTATGTTCCCACTTGATGATTAATATTGTTATTTTGTAATTTTCAATTAAATTATAATATTTTAATATGTTCCGGTTGACCCATTGACCGTTAAACCCGTGTCGCAACTGGTTCATTGCCCGATCCGATTTTTTATTCCTTGATTATTGGAGGCTACCTTTGTTGACGAATATACAAATGTTTCTTATATTTTCTTCAGTTGCAAAAAGGGCATCGGTGTTGTGTGCGCGCGCACACACACACATATATATAAATTGGTTAAGGGGTAAAAATATCTGGAAAGTTTTCATTTATGCATTAGGTATCTGGAATTTTTCGAGGGGGCAATATTGACCTACATGGATAGAACCCTAATGTTGACCGTTAACTGAGAAAGTCTGACTCCAAAAAGCAAGGCTAGCAAATGACGGGGTACTTAAGGGCCTATTTGTTACACGGAAAGTTGAGGAGGGAAAGGGAAGATTGCAATGTTCCATACCAAAAAAACGTGTTTTGGCTGCGAAAACTGCTGGCAACTCACATTCTCGCCAATTGCAATGTTCCTTTAAATATGGGAAAGTGAGTTCCTACCAAAACTGGGGTGAACTTGAAAATGTTCCTGGGACATATGAAATGCCCTTAAAAGCATATAGATAAAAGACAGAGGTAGAACGAGTTGAAGGCTTTGGTGAAGAGTATTGGTATAGTGTCGAAAGCTTGTCTGGAAAAGGGAAGAGGTGAACGGCGTGCGAAATAGAACTCCGAATCAAGGTAATGTTGGCCTGATTATGTTGTGGTATATGGCGTGAAGTAGGCAATATTTTTCTTGTCTGCAATGTGTGTTGAACAACCATAGAGACGAGCAAAATGCTAAAGGCTGTGTGTATAAGGTTTAATTTTAAGTATGGCCTTTTAAATTGGTATGTTTGTGATGTGGGTCTTCTTGGCTGAACAGATGTGAAAGAAAAGAAGAGTCGAAAGCTGAATGTGTTTACTTGCTTGCTAATTGACAGTGTGCTCTATTTGGTGTCTTGCAATTGGGTTTTAATTTTAAGGAGATATAATTTATATCATAAATGCTTAACTGTGAATGAAGTTAAAAGGTTTTTAGGCTGTGGGTAATGTCGAATGAACACTGGAGTGAAAGAGAAATAATGTCAGTAGAAAGATAGAATGGCTTGACGGTTTATGCATAAGATAAGTGGGTTGAGTTTAATGTGTGACAAGTGTGGGTGTAATTATGTTCATTGGCTGTTACTTTAAAATGCCATTTGTGTAAATGGCTTAGTGTGGTTTGGAAAGAGGAGTTGGTAGATTATAATATAAAACAAATCATTGTGGGAAAAATTGTGTAGATATGGAGCCACAATCGGATCAAATGTTTGCCATGTTGACTGGGTGCCTAGCTGTGCTTCTTGCTTTTAGGAGGTTGCTTTTAACTATTATAGTTACTGTGGGAGGTGTAACCCCCTGCCTTGATTAGCGCAATTATGATTCGATAACACATAATTAAAATGGATTAGAAACCGTCAGATAATTTAAACTCATTTCAACTTCCTACCTTATAGTAGGATTTTCACAAAATCTTTCAAAAACTTTTCCCCATCCTGGTCTTAATTTCATATTTCGAATATAATTATCTGTGTAGTTAATTTACATTCATACATATCAGAGTGTATAACTAAATCCCTGGCAACTCTTGGGTTTCTTTACATATATAACTAAGGGTTTATAGGTCTCAACTAGGGGATTACATGACCAAAATTAAATGTAATAATTACATATCAAAATATACAGTAATCCCAAGTTCAAAAATAGATAACCAATATCCCCAAAATCAAATATACCCCAAAAAGTCCTAATCGCTCTGGGTTGCCCGCTTTTCTTTAGAGCCATTTGCCCTGTCTGAAATGTTAGTCATTGGAAAGAATGAGATTCAAGAGAATCTCAGTAGTAACAAATCACTCACACAGTGCATAAACACATAGCATATAAGGTCATGTTAGCAGCATCATAATGTATTGTGGCTCACACCACATATGACAGCACTCATGGCTGTAAACTCTATGCGTCAGCTTTCGCTGCGATCTCTATGTATCACAATGTATCACTAAGCGTTAGCTTTCACTGCGAACTCAAAGTATCATAATGTATTCATAAAGTATTCTCAATGCATGACAAACATATATACAATGTTTCACACACAGTATAAGAGAAAGAGTCACCACCTTGTTATTTCCTGACGTTCCTCAGCACAGTAGGCTTACGTGTACGGCAAATATCAAATCCTATAAACCAAAATCAAGAGTGGCGGATTAATTCCTTACTCCAATTCATACTTTCAAGACACTTAGGGTGGTTTCTAAATGCTTAAATATAAGCCTAAAAGGTTGGAGGAAAGTTTGCCTAAAAGACCCTCTTCGGAAGTTCAACATGTAGATTTTCAATGGTTGGCCGCGGCCAGCCCAACTGTGGGCCGTGGCCAACGGATGTACAGAAAGATTTGGGTCACGGCCAGCCACCTTAGGCCGTGGCCAGAGTCAGGTCAGAAAGTCTTGGGCCGTGGCCAGCCCCTTATGGACCGCGGCCAACCTATGGTTAGAAGGTTTTGGGTTGCGGCTAGCTTTATGGGCCGTGGCCAACCCGTGACCCTGACTCTTGGCTGATTTCCAAACAATTATAACTTTATGCACAGAACTCAGATTGACTCAATCTTTATATGGATGGAAAGCTTGCAATGTGTACTACAATCCTGGAAAACTTCACAACATTTCAACACCATTTGATAGGTCAAAATACCATGCCAAGTTAGTCACTTGCACAACATTCTAGACTTAGCCAATTTTCTAGATTTTGCCAATTGGCTTCCAATGGTTCTTAATTTCAAACCAAATACCATTCTCACTCAATTTTTCACAAGGAATCCATTAGAGCCATTAAAATTACCAAATTCCTTCTCCATTGACATGTTACACAATAACCTCAACATGTCACAACAAACCACAATCAAATCACCACATTGCAATCCAATCCAAACCAAAATTCCCAACCAATTTTACATGCACCAAGACACTTTATAAAACCAATTTCCACACTAAGCATTAACCAATTCACACATTTCAAAATTCACCAAAAATCAGGGCAAAATCACAAAATCTCAAGACCAAGCTAATGACTACAATCAATATACCAAAAGGTTCCAAATACTCACCTTAACTTCTTCCCAAGACTTGTTCTTGATTTTCACCACTTCTAAATTTTCTCAAGCTTCCAAAAACCGCAGATCAAAAACCTGAAACCATAGGAATAAAGCTATTGACACTATAAACAATGTTAATGAAGAACACTTGAGCATTTAGGGTCAAATCCTTACCTAAAATCCAAGCTTCCTTCTCATTCTTCTTGAGGTTGGACGAAAATAGAGGTTGGGGGAGAGAGGAAATATGAGATGATGATGATGATGAACAGAAATTTTGGTGTCCCAAGGCCTCTTAGGCTGACCTTTAGGGAGAGAAGAGAGAGGAAAATGCTTTTTGACATTTTGACCAAGTCTAAGGCTCCTCTTATGCCATGTGTCATAATCCTATTTCCCTTCCATGAGTTCTCACACACACACACACACACACACACACACACACACACACACACACACACACACACACACATATATATATATATATATTCACACACAATTCCACCTCTTGCTCTTCCAATTCAAACCATTGATCTCAAGTTACCTATGAGTTTGTTCTTCGGTAACTGACCACTTGGTTGGTGAATTTACCATTTTGCCCCTAATTGTCATAATATATACGATACCCTCATCAAGCACATTTTACATCACAATTCACATCATACACTTCAAAAGTGCTTAATTAACATTAATTACATCACTTTGAAGTTATTAGCTCTTAATTATAATTTAGGATATTACAGGAGGAAGTAGACTGAAACGCATACCAGATAGGTCTTTTAGATTATATTTTCATGCACAGCGACCAAATTTGAAGGCAATGATATACAGTAGTGACACCACTTGCTTAAACCAAATAAGGATGTATCGGGCAACTTTTGATAAATTGTGTCACATGTTAGACACAATTGGTAAATTAAGACTAACAAAACATATGTTAGTGGATGAGCTGGTAGCAATGTTTCTGCACATCTTAGGGCAACATGTCAAGAACAGGGTCATTCACTTTGAGTTTGGTAGGTCAGGTGAAACAATTAGTAAATACTTTAAAATTTTGTTGAATGCAACAATTAGACTGCAATCATTGCTTTTTATTCTGGAGGACTTAAATGATCATCGCTGGAAGTGGTTCAAGGTATAAAACTTTTGTATTTGTGTCATAAAGTATATTTACTTTGGATGTAAAAGTGAAATGTTTATATGAAGGGTTGTAAATCCTAATTGTGTTTTCAAGGGTGCCTAGGTGCATTAGATGGTACTCACATATGTGTATAAGTCCCAGCAGAGCACAAGGACAGGTAATGAAATAGAAAAGGAGAGGTGACAACCAATATGTTAGGTGTATGCTCACTGGATGCGCAGTTCATCTTTGTATTGCTTGGTTGGGAAGGCTTAGCTGCGGATGGGAGGGTGTTAAAGGGATGCTATAAGAACACGACATGGGCTAAGAGTACCATAAGGTATAGCCTGCCAAAGTGGCTTTTTTAAGTAAGTTTTTATGATGTGGGCATGTAAGGTGCAAGTTACAAGCATTTCTCATATAAATGTCTTTATTTTATTATGCAGGAAAGTACTACTTGATTGATGCGAGGTACATGAATTGCCAAGGTTTTTTAATGCCTTATAGAGGGCAAAGGTACCATCTTAATAAGTGGAGGCAGGGACTCCAACCCCAAACTCCTTATGAGTACTTCAACATGCAGCATTCATTAGCCCGTAATATCATAGAAAGGTGCTTCGGGATACTAAAGTTGCGTTGACAATACTGAGGAGTGCATCTTTTTATCCGGTGAAGATTCAAAACAAATACATCGTGGCCTGCTATTTGTTACATAATCTAATTCGTCAAGAACGAATTCAAGATCCCCTGGACGAACAGCTTGACTCCTTTGAACCACCACCACTAACAATTGACAACACCCCCATGATGACTATGGAAAGTAGTGATATGTGGACAAACTTTAGGGAGCAGCTGGAAAATGAGATGTTTGCTGCCTATGTGGCTCATACGGATGATTGATGATGTTGTAGATTAATGTTTAAAATTTAAGAGCATTAACTTTCCTATGTTTGTGTGTATGGACAAAGTTTGTGTTATGTGCATTTCAATTAAATTAAAGTGCAACTTCTTGCCCGGTGTGCTTATGTTTAGTTTATTGTTGGCTTTAATTTATGTTAACAACCTTTTTTTTTATGGCTGAGTCTTAGATGGACCAGAGTAAAGAGGGAAATAAGTTAAAGCTTAAAATGTGGTCTTTCGAAGAGGACAAGGTGCTGGTATAATGCCTTGTAACTTTGAGGATGAAGCAGAAGTTCATGGCTGACAATAGTTTCAAGCCATGATTTGCTAATGCTTTATAGGTAATGATGGAAGATAAGCTACCTGGAAGTGAGATTAAAGCATATCGTCACATTACCTCTAGGATCAAGACCTTGAAATGTCTGCGGCAGGCGACTTATGATATGTTTTATGACACCAACACATCAGGCTTTGGTTGGGATCCTGAGACAAAATTTGTGATTGCAGAGAAAAAGGTGTGGGATGGGTATGTAAAGGTATGTGAACTTGTTGAGGAGTTAATTGTTTTCAAGTCAAAAAGTGATAGATGTAGAGTTAAGCTATATGTCCTACAAATTTTTTTTTTTTGCACTTTCAGGTTCACCCTAGGGCAGGACAGTTTAGGATCGAGTCATTCCCAAACTTTAAGAATTTGTGCTTTGTGTGGGCTAGGGACAGGGCTGTTGGGGAAGAAGGAATATCACCTAGTGCAATGGAAGATGAGGTTCATGTTGAAGTTGATGACCTTCCAGAATCACTACAGGTTTTAGGTGCTAAAGATGACTTGTCACAAACCATGGGTGAAACCGCTCCAAACACAACCCACAACAATGATAACTCTTTCTATCCCAGGAAGAAGCACAGAGCGAACAACTCTAAGGTGATTGCTGATGTATTGCGTGAAACTATGTCGCTGTTTGACAAAACCATAGTCCATGTGTTTGAGAAACTAGGTAAGCAACTGTCAGGTTAGGAAAAGCAAGCTCAATTAAATGCAAAACGTGTTAACCTATTCATGGAAATTGTTGAGGTTAAAGGCTTGACTCTGTCTGAAAAAAATGCAGCTCATATCAAGATACTTGGTTCTGCTCAACTACTGAATGTGTTTGCAAAAATACCTACGTTGTACAAACCCTTATGGATCAGTAGCTTACTAGATAAATAGTTATGTTATGGATCTGTAGCTTAGTGGATTAGTGTGTATGTAATGGCAATATAGTGTATTTTGGTGTAACATAGTGTAGAAACATAAGTGTCTATCTGTTTTGGTGTAATATAGTGCAGAGACACAAGTGTCAATCTGTTTTGGACACGTCTTTTAAGTCATAGAAATGGTCTGCAAACTTTGGACCATGTTCACTGAGGGTTAAAGGAAATGTAAACATGGGACAAAGTTTGTGTCCATGCAATGTGGTTGTATAATTATGGCCTGCAAACTTTTAATATGTAATTATGGTAGGCATACATGTGAAGTGGGACAACTTGTAAATTTTTTGGATTAAATGTATTGTTCCCAAATATAGTATGATTTGTAAAAGTATGCTGTAGCACTTGTCTAATATTTTTTTCCTGTACATAAATACTTGAACCTGACATGCAGTGGTTGGCATTCCCAGATGTGTGTAGGCTGGTTAACTATTTGATATGTTGGTTCGAATTTAATTGTTAAAATGTCTATGAAGTTTGAATCCACCATTTAAGTTTGAACTTACAAATGCTTCTTCATTTGATGCTGGCCTTGATACTTAATACTCAAGTTTGAATCCACCATGTAAGTTTGAACTTACAAATGCTTCTTTATTTGATGCTGGCCTTGACACTTAATACTTAAGTTCAAACTTGGGTAAATGGTTCGAACTTCTGATGTCATCCATGTTTCACAGTAACTGCAAATTTATTTTCAATATTTAAAGCTGCCACACGAAAAGACATCAGTTGAGATGTGGTTCGAATTTTAGGTCAACCGTTGAGAAGGCGATTCACATTCTTTGTTTTATTCCCACAAGTACTAGGCATTAGGAATTCTCTGTTCTACCCATCTCTGTGCTTATCCCTTGCTCTTTGCTTACCCCTATCTCTCATTGTTGTTGTTGGGTGTTAAAATGACTAGGGTGAAAATGACAAACGATCGACTAAAGGAAATGGGCATCACTATGGAAGATGTGGAAAATTTTAGAAAGTACAGGGCACAACTTCGCCATTGCAATCAGTCTGGGCGATCAAAGTACAAAACCAAAGAAGCCAGCTGGTATGACGACTATAAGGCAGTGGCAAAGTGGAAGCGCCATAATGCTGTAAAGGAAGCAAAGAAGAAATAAAGGGAAAGAGCAGTTGAAAGACAAGGGCAAAAAGAGAGGTCATAGGAAGAGGCAGTTGGAGGATGAGGAGGATTCGTCGGTTGAGTCCTTTAAACTTGAAAAAAGGGGAAAGACAGAGGAAGTTAGGTAGGGCAAAAAGACTGTGGTTGAGAGTGGGAGTTTGTCGGGGTTTAATAAAGAAACAACTAGCATAGGGTCTGTTGAACAATCATCATCGACAACAAATACTGAAGACGATGACAATGTGATTCTTGATGATGTTAGAGCCAAGTTGTTGAAGATGTTGCGATTGAAACAGAGGTATAATGTTGCACCTTAGCCAAAGGAGGATTTCAACAACTTTGCCCTCGAAGAATACGATATCAAGTTAGTTGGGTGCACATTCTGTAAAATGAGTAGGATCAAAGTGGACATATTTGAGAATGAATTTTGCTTTCAATTGGGACCAATATTGAAGCCTTTTAAGGGCATTTTAAAATTGTCATTACCTTATTCTGAATCAGTAGTTAAGGTTTTTTACACCAACCTAAAAATGTCTAGAAAGGGGGTTGTGACAACATGTGTTAGAGGGCAGACCAAAGAAATTAATGAAGACAAAATTTTGATCTGGTTAGGTGTCAACTACCCACAGTCGACAGGCACAAATTTATCACTAGCACAAATTGACAATACACTACTTAAGGGGAAAAAGCTAACTGACACTGTTCTGTCTAGACTAAGGCAGCTGCCTCCTACGTTTTGGGTCTTACATTACTTATACAGTAGGAATTTTGTGAACAAAGGGAAGCACTACACTTCATTGACCCCTGAAGACAAACACATCCTCACCTGTATGATCAAGGGCAAGCATTTTCATATGGCAAAGAGGATTGTGGACACAATGTTAAGGCCTCCTACTCTAGGAAGGAAGAATTCAAAACTACCCTATCCCTCCCTTGTGTCTCTCATACTCCAACAGAACAAAGTTTGTATTTGGAGGAAGGAAAAGCACCTATTTGGACTGAGGAATTTGGTGAGCACGCCTTGAATCGAATGCAAATACCTATAAGAAGTGAAGCAAGGTCTAAGGCAACACATGACAGAAACAAGCCTGATGATAGCAACCATCCACAAGATGCAGCTAGTACTTCTTCCCATAATCAGAGATCAACTCCTTTAGAAGCACTTAAAGCTTTGACAGAAACCATTGGCAAAATTGTTGACCAAACTCTGATGAATTTTCAAGCATAGGTGGAGGTAAGGATTGGTTAACTTGAGGAACATGTAGTGAAGTTGCACAGTTATGTGAAAGAGCAGTTTGAGGAACATGTAGTCAAGTTGCACAGTTATGTGAAGGATAAGTTTGAGGAATTTGGTGCACATATTGGAAACTTGGACTCAACCATTGCTCACATGGATCTACACGTGTCTGAGCTTACACTTGATTTCAAGGACCTACGAGAGTTCATTTACCTCTACTCTACTGAATTCAAGGAATTTGCTTCCTACAAGGCTTCACATGATGAGGAAGCAGGGCCTTCTATACATCCTGCAAATGAATCCCATTCCCTTGCACAGGATAATGTTCCATCTCCAAACAAAAGTGAAGGTAATGAATAAGGTAGCATTGCATATGAGACTGCTGACTTCTCTACAAAGTCCCCCACAATTGGTGTTCCTCCTCACCACCATGTGCCTGAACCAAGCACCCCACCTGACACACATAATGCTGATCCAATAACCTTACTATCAATTGTATCTCTCCCTCAGCTTGCCAATCCTCCTTAAGCGCCATCAAGACAATACTTGACCCTTAGCCATTGCGTTTCATACCCACATAGGCTTCAAGGTTTGGGCTTGCTGCTAAGAATATGGCCCATTTGTTCACAGCTGCTGCATCCTTTCCTCTTCTACCTGCAATATCTGCTTCCCCAAGTTCATCCCTGCCAACCTTTCTGGTTTGCGGTCACCATCCCAAACGAGGTCCTAACCTAAAAGGCCCCTAGCTAAGAGGAAGAAAAAGAATTAAGGCTGCATTAGTTTTTATTTATGCTTGTATTTTGTGATGCTTCACCCAGGACATCTCTTTTCCTGGCTTTTGTTGCTGTTACATGTTTTTACACTGATTATCTAAGTTAGAACTTATTTGTTTAGTTTGAATTTTAACTATTTTCATTTTGAAAAAACTGTTTTGTTCAAAAATACAGTTATGGTTGCTGTTGATAATGTTAAGATCTTCACCATTCTATATATAAGTGTCAGTGCTTTGTGGAAGTAGCAAATGCGCCACCATGTTTGAAAGTTACATTTCTTTTCTGCATGTACTGCCTCTACCATTTTGTTCTTCCCGTTTAATTTTTTTCCCACCAATTGAACATTATTCTCTCTTTTCTTTCCCTTGCCCTTTGGACATTATGCTGACTAGTATCCTCTCAACCAGCAACAAAGTGCATTCACTTGCTTATTCACACAAGACATGCATGCTGGCTCACATTTTCATAGCTTTAGCCATTGCTTACACATAGAAGAATTTTGACATCTTTATCAAGCTTACAAGAACATTGCCACAACCACATTGTTCTCCTTTATACAGAAACAAAATTATAAAAACATTTTTAGAAGCAATGACATCAGGAAATGTCAAAATACTTTTCAAATTGTTTGGTAGTAGTTTTACTACTCCTATTTCAATTTGAAGACCAACATATTCAATTCTTCATTTGCACATTTCTTCCATTAAATTCAATTCAATTTAAGACCACATTTTCACAGCTTTAGCCATTACTTAAACATACAAGAATTTGTACATCTTTAGCAAGCTTACAACAACATTGCCACAATCACATTATTCTCCTTTATACATAAACAAAATTACAAAAAATATTTTAGAAGCAATGACATCTAAAAATGTCAAAATACTTTTCAAAATGTTTGGTTTTAGTGTTCAAGTCACAATTTCATCTCCTAACATGGTCAATACTGTCATTTTCTTCATAATCATCCTCTCTTCTACTTTCCCCAAGCAAAGCATAGATTTTCAAAGTATGGACAATCTTTGCCCTTGAACTTAGCAGCCCTCCTATCAACCTGAAAAACAACAAATTAAAACATAAACATCAAACTACAGCTTTACAAGTTTTACTAATCAATCTTATTGACAAGAACAAAACTATCTCTTTATACTTGCAAGTAGGCATCCCACACATTTTCTTCTACCTTCACACAAGCATTCACACTGTCCCAACTAAAACCATTCACAATTTCCCCATTTAACATGTTACACAAAATCTTCCAATCAACCTTTAGACTCCTAATTCACCTCTGGATATCAGTCTTGGCCTTCAACCTACATCCTGGCAACCTCCCTTCCATCCTTCACTCCAAATGCATTAGATCGGTTGTCAACCAAGCTGATTTAGCCATGTTATGCCCTGCTTTTCTCCTCTCCACTAACAATTCGACCAGGGTGTTCTCTTCTTCACTTGTCCATACACGTGTAGTCCTCCTTGACTCTAAACAAAAAAGTAACAAAATTATGACAATGACCCATATTAGCAATACTCGCACACATCATTTTTTTCCCTCCGTCCTCCTTTCCAAACTAACTTGTACCTTTAAACAATGTGCTGGTGGATCCATAACTTTTGCCATCTATGTCTTCCTTCTCATCTCCAGGTGCCGTCTTGCTCGTCGCTGTCACAGATCCCATCCGTACCACCTTCGATTTCCCTTCTTCCTCAACGCACAAACATACTTTGGCTGAGCCGCTATTTGTCTCCGATGACAACTATTTGCTCACTTTTTGCAGCTTCTTTTATTACTTTATGCTAGGGGTATTATGGCCTTTTACCCTCTGTTTCCCACTTAACCCAATTCTTTTTCTTGCAACCAAACACTTTATTTTCCCTCAACCTATGTTTCGTTTCCATGTCTACCAAAAAACTCACTATTTTAAGTTCCCTCCCAATCTTCCCTTCCTTTCCATTCACTTCCCCTCCTTCCGTTCCCTCCTAAAATGTTCCTTGTACCAAACAGGCCCTAATATTCCACCTTATTGCCACCTCATCATAACCTTCTCCTCACTTCCTCTCCCCCCGATCGCCCTCTCTTTATCGACTATAAAGTTCCTGAGAGCAGTACTCACCTAGCGACAGCACGAGCACTGATGTTACTGTGACGGCGCATACGAGAACTAACTCGGAGGTGGTGGCGATGATGAGTGTCGGATGGGGCGATGATCTAGTTGTTTGCAATGATTTTCTGGCCAGCGATAGCTTTGATCTAGTGGTATATGGCTTCAACATGGCTTCGATTAGTTTGTTTGGCTATATTAATTTTCATATCTACATTGTTTGCTCTCTTTTCCTTTCTATGTTCTTCGTTCGTCGACTTCTTCTATCTTCTTTGACTGTCTATTTTTTTAGAATTGATTATTGTTCTTTGATTATTTAGATTGGATTCAAAATATATCTTTAAATTCAGAGTTTGGGCTTGGATTATGAAGCAGAGGAAGAGGATGAATAACCTTATTTTAAGAGAGATTTCATTCTCTCTGATCCTAATTCTAATTTTAGCTAATCAATGGTTTTTTTTACTTTTGGATTAGATTGATTTTAATCTCCATATTTACTTACTACTTGGTGCTTGAGACCGATTGATTGAAAAATATACACGCAATTGCTTTTGAATCTATTCCAAATCAATGCTCTCATCGTTTCTGTAGTCCTCTATCAATTTATTTGGTTTTCATGTTATCTTTCTTTCAATTTATTGGGTTACTAAGTGTTGAATCATGATTTCAATTTATTTATTTTTCTTTTAGTTTATTTGATTACTGAGTGATAAAGAAAGTCGCTTTCTCAGATTGTTTTGTCGCTCTCTGGAGTTTGGATGGGGTTAATTAGGTGCTAAAGGCATGTTTGGCATTGTGTATTTTTTGTTTTGTTTTTATGATATGGTATAATACGTGGAATAACACGTGGTATAATATCTTATGTGGCAGAGCCGCGTCATCATAGTTTGGTCAAGAAAGAGTTGACCATTTGGATCTATTAATCGAGGATGAAAGTGCTACGATTTTGTAACTTTTGAGATAAAATTACCTCCTCAAAAATTTATGGATGCCCAATGCCCAATGATGAAAACTTCAAGGGTATTTTTGCCCCTTAACCCTACACACACATAGGAATATTGGATCCACGCACAATAGAACACGAGCCTAGTCTAATTCTGTAATCAAGTGCACCATATAGATTCCTTTTACTTGATCTCCAAGCTAACGAACCTTTGAGCTTCCTAAACTCATGGCCCAAAATTGCCTCATCCTCATCTTTAATTAATATTTTTTTCTCATTCTCATTATCTTCTCTTTTATGTAAATGTTGTGTGTAGGCATCTTGCAGTATTATAAGAGCCCAGCCAATGAATGTCGAGTTACTTAGCCTATAGATAGAAATTCAAAGTCAAGTCACCAATTGGGATTGGGTCAGTGGAAAGGGTTAATCCTTCACAAAGTGACGCACTAAGGTCAGTCAGTTAGATTTTTATTTTAATTTTTTTGTAAAAAAAGAGTTTGCATATGTTTTTTTTTTAAAAATCAAGGGAAGCAATGGCGCTTGCTTAGCAAGTGCTAAAGCTTCCCTAAGCCTTGCAAGAGCAAGCGTCATACAAGGTAATATAAATAAATTTGAAAGCCCTCCATTATCGTCTTCTCGCGCTCTCCAGCTTCCCTTTTCCTAGAACTCCATTGGTCCACCATCTTGTTTCTCTTCGGTCCCTACTCTATTGGTCCACCACCTTTCTTTATCCATTCTCCCCACTCCCTTCTTCCTATATAATGCTTTGTCCCCAGTTTTTCTCTCTATTTTGATGTTGCAATGGCGCCATTGTCCCTACTCACTCCTATCTTTAACAACGGCAAGTAGAAGTTTCTTTGGTCCCCTTACTTTTTGTTTTTTCTTGTCTCCTCCTGGTGCACATTTCTTCAACATTTGGTTGTTGTTACAAGTGTAAATGATTTATTAAAAAGTGCAAGTGTACACTATCGTAAACAAGTAATACATAAGTGAGTAAAGTATCGTTCCCACAAGGATTGATCACTAAGTACAAAAATGGGTAATTTTAATTCTATTTAGTCGATTGATTAGTTGGTGATTGAGAGTACAAAATAAAAAATGATTAAATATTAATGCAAATAATATGAAAACAACTATGAGAAAAATCCATAGGGATCAAATTTCACTTTAACAAATTTCGGATAGAATCACCTATCTATTCTAGTCCAATTTATTCCACATGATTGATAACCGAGTTTCCTTAATTTAATTACTAGCCTCTTCCAAGGTCAAACAATTCTATAATTAATTGCTAATCCAATATATCCTTATATGAATTAAAGCAATCAATCATGCATTAAGACTTATGTAACTCATTAAGACTAGACAATCTATATGAATATATTCCTATTTCATATGCAAATTATGGTTTCAATTATAGGATCTACACACATGTATCTCCTTTGGGCTCAACATACATATTGAAATCATTCAAAAGATGGCCAATCAATTGAAAGCATTAAGAACAATAATCAAAACTCAATCATGAAGGAAAATTTAAATTAGATTTAACAAGTTAAGATTCAATCTGTCATTAGTAAATTACATTATCACCTTAGGAAAATGAAAATTTAGCTCATGATGAAATTAAAAACAAAACCAAAATGAATTGAAAACTTCATAAACATTGCATGAAACAAAATTCTAAAATACAAAGATACAACTACAAGATGCATGAAAATGGAAAAATCTAGCCTTCCATATAGGAGGTAAAACCTTCCATATAGGTGGCAACCTATACCATTCATAAAGGAGGACTACTTAAGCCTTCCATGAAAAAGGCATGCAAAAAGCAAATACAATGCATGAAATTAACTCTAAGATAATGTAACTCCTTATGTCTTGAGCTCCTTTATTTATAGATGGAGGGGATGCACAAATTTTCACATTGTTAGGCGTGAAGTTTTGACCTTAAGCTACCAATACTAACCTTGTGGCTGCCAAACTTCTTGATTGCAGCCTAATTTTGACAGTCAAAATGGTGGAATTTTGCAATATGATCTTCATGAAAGTTACAGCTCTGGATCTTAGCTTGAAGACGCAACTGGAAGCTCCCCATTTCAACATTTGCAGTTCAAGCTATGGTCAAATTAGTAGGCAAAGATTAGTCAGGGACAAATTCACGTTCTCACCTTCTAAACAAAATTCGAAACCCTTGAAGGAAGAACTGAGTTTTAGCCTCAACATAAAAGTTGTAGAGCTTTTTTTTTAGCTTTTTATCCATAAAAAGAAAGTCTCAATCCGATATCTTGAGCTCCAGATATTGCCTGAAAATTGAAACATGGTCAACCTTAGTATTTTTCAATAAATTCTATTTTACGCCAATATCATTATTTATTTATCAATTACACCCTAGTTCAATAAATTAAGCTCAAATATCATTCACAAAATCATCATATAAGAAAAAATAAATATACAAATATTTTATTTATCAGTTGCCACTTTCGTTGCAGTACAAAGCTTGGTCTCTCGCGTGTTTTTTTCCTTCTTGTCTTGGCCGCCTCCTATAGAAGCTTCCAAGCTTGTAATTCTTTTTTTATACATAAGCTTAAGTCCGTACATTTTCTTCTTGTTTTTTTTGGGTTAAAATTAGTCATAAATCTTATATGTGTACTCATAATTTTTTTTCTAGGTATTTATTTGAAGTTTCAACTCTGTATTCCTAAACTTCCTATACATTGTAAGTTTTTTTAATTTTTGAGCTTACAAATATAATAATACTAGTTTAATCCTCAAATGTGTATGGTTCACGTTTAAACAACTTAAATGCTAGAGTTCTTTTATGCTTAACAGATGAAAACTGCCTATTATTGTTTTGTTTAGTCACTTAAAATTAGTTGTACATTACAATTGTTATGTTGTAATTAAATATATTTAGTATTGATTTTATGAATTAGTTATTTGTTTCAAGTGATTTGATTCTGGTTATTTTATTTTGTTGTCGATTTGTATTGTAAATTGTTGTGGACTTGAACTGTAAATATAAAGAGTTTCACTAGGAAAAGGAAATAATTACGCAAAAATATTTTTTAAAAAAAGACTTCTTATGGCGCTTCTTTAGGGAAGTGCTATAGGAAGTGCCCCACTTCCTATGGCACTTTCCCACAGAAGCGCCATAGGAGGCTATTTTTAAAAAAATAAAGAAACAAGCCATAGCATTTCTATGTATTCAATAAGTTCTATAGCTTTCTTGTATGGCGCTGGAAGCTATATTCTTAAAAATAAGTGTCATTTATTGTGCTTTTTGTAGTAGTACGGGGTGATGATTTGGTTTTTTGTGGCAGCTTCGATTTGGTGGTCTACGGCTTCGATATGACTTCGATATGTTGGTTTGGCTTCATTAATTTTCAGATCTGGACTGTTTGCTCTCTTTTTCTTCCATGTTCTTCATTCGTTGACTTCTTCTATCTTCTTTGGCCGTTTGTTTTTTTTAAATTGATTATTGTGCTTTGATTATTTTGATTTGATTCAAAATATATCTTTAAATTCATCGTTTGGGCTTGGATTATGAAGCAGAGGAGGAGGATGAATAACCTTATTTTAAGAGAGATTTCATTCTCTCTTATCCTAATTCTAATTTCAGCTAATCATCGGCTGCTTGTTGACTTTTGGATTATATTGATTTTAATCTCCATATTTACTTACTACTTGGTGCTTGAGACTGATTGATTCAAAAATATACATGCAATTGCTTTTGAAGCTATTCCAAATCAAGGCTCTCATCGTTTATGCAGTCCCTCTTTCAATTTATTTGGTTTTCATGTTATCTTTCTTTCAATTTATTTGGTTACTAAGTGTTGAATCATGGTTTCGATTTATTTGTTTTTCTTTCAGTTTATTTGGTTACTGAGTGATAAGGAAAGTCGCATTCTCATATTGTTTTGTCGCTCTTTAGAGTTTGGATGGGGTTAATTAGGGGCTAAGGGCATGTTTGGCATTTTTATATTTTTTGTTTTATTTTTATGATTTGATATAATATGTAGAATAGCACATGGTATAATATCTCATTTTGATCAACAAAGAGTTGACTATTTGGATCTATTAACTGAGAATGAAAGTGCTACGGTTTTGTAATTTTCGGGATAAAATTGCCTCATCAAAAGTTTCCAAATGCCTAATGCCCATCGATTAAAACTTCAAGGGTATTTGTACCCCTTAACCCTATACACACACATATAGGAATATTGGGCCCATGCACAACAAAACACTAGCCTAATCTAATTTTGCAATCAAGTGCACCACATAGATTCGTCTTACATGATCTCCAAGCCGCGATGAACCTTTGAGCTTCCTAAACTCATGGCCTAAAATTGCCTCCTCCTCATCTTTAATTACTTTTTTTTCCCTCATTCTCATTATCTTCTCTTTTATGTGAACATTTTGTGTGGGCATCTTGCAGTATTATGAGAGCCCAGCCCATGAAAGTCGAGTTAATTAGCATGTAGATAGAAATTCAAAGTCAAGTCACCAATTGGGGTTGGGTCCAACGAAATGAGTTAATCTTTAATAAAATAATGAACAAAGGTTCAAACTCTCGCAGGGAGAAATGCCCACATTTAGTGCCGACAGTGCCTGGAATAAGATTGCCTTCAATAGGAGGATACTTATACCTAGCAAGAGAGAGAGAGAGAGAGAGAGAGAGAGAGAGATTCAAAGCCAAGTCAGAAACACCCAACTGATATGTACATTAAGGGGCTGTTTGCCACGAGGGATTTAGAGGGGAAGAATTTTTTTTTTTGAATTTAAAAATAATTGAAAAAGTTTGTTATAAAATTTTAATAATGAAAAGATGTAAGATAAAAAAATAATAAAAATTAGGCTAAAGTATACATTTAGTTTTTTAAGTTTACATCATGTTTCAATATAGTCCTTTAAGTTTAAAAAGTGCACTTTTAGTCTTTTATTCTTAACAGCGTTAATTTTATTTAAGGAAAAATGTTGACTCAACATATTTAAACGATGATTTTATAATTAAGTTCTGACAAAATATATTCAAATTTTACTTACTCAACATAAAATTTTTTATATTTTAAAATTTAAACATGATTTATTAGCATTTAATTGCATAATCATCTTTTAAACTTGTCGAGTTAGCATTTTCCGTCAAAAAAACTAACATTAGGGTTAAATGACTAAAAATATATTTTTTAAATTTAAGGGACTATACTGAAATTTATTGTAAACTTAAAGGACCAAACATATACTTTAGCCTAAAAATTAATTAAAAAGTTTATACCCAACTTCTCTAATTTTGTTTTAAACCCAACTAAAAAAAAATTCTCACCCCTCCCCTCATACCAAACCGCCCATAAAAGTTTGGAACTGAAGAAGGAAGAACAATTTCCTTGAATCTTCTTTGTCTACATGAAGTAACAATTTAAAAAGAAAAAATTATTCAAGAACCCCAAATAAAAATATATGTTTACTGTTTACTAATAAATAAAAAAATACAATGGAGCTCCACAATAATATAAAAAATCATAAAATATTAGAACAGTGAAGAAATAAAAGATTTTTTTTGTCAAATTAATCTTCTCAAACAAATTCCTTTACTGGCCCAATCAACTTCCTTAAGGGTCAAATTTCTAAAGAATAATTGAAGAAAAATATCGCTTATCATTTGTGCATGGGATGCCTTCATTTAAATGTACTAAATAATATAGTTCATTACAACAGTTCATATTACCATTTGCTCCCCCTCATGAATTAACTTTATTGTATATTATCAAATTATTTATTTTAAAATAAGTGAAAGAGAACTGAATACATGAAAGGATACAGCTAACTGCTCTTGAATAATATTACTCATGAGCTGCATGTGATGCCTTCACTTAGATGTTTTGAACAATATTGTTCAATATTATAGTTTATGTAACACTTGAGTTGTCATAGATCTTGAGTTAACATATGCTATATACGTGTCTTACAAATCTAAAATTAAATAAAAATCATTTACAATGATACGTCTGTAAATAATTAATGTAGAATAAATTTAAATATGTTTTGATAAACACACTCACTGTTAAATATGTTTTTTTTGACCAACACACAAGCTGAAGGTAAAACCACCTAACGCGGGTGGTAACCAAATAGCTCATGCATCAATATATATTACACACACACAACACACACACAGCCGATGTGGGACTTGGAAAGATCCCACAATAGACCAAGCAACACCTAAGCATACACACTCACTGTTAAATATGTTTTGATACACTTAAAACCTATAAAGTGAATCAATAATTTGATTAATCTTACAATGACAATGACTACCAATAAAAAATGGAAAGAAATAAAAAAGTTGACATAAAAAATTACTTGAGTGGAAATGAAAACCCATGAGATGTAATATATTAAATTTATCATGTTTTATTAGCAATAATTTAATTTCATGTCGTATAATGTTATAAGTACAACAAATATACATCACAATTGTTAAAATTATCAAAAAGAAGTTCTATTGATTGATCAGATTAAAAGAAATACAATTAAAAAATCACCCTAAACTACTTATTTTGAATTGCTCTTTGCATTTTGTTCATGCATAATTTTAATTGAAATCTCTCTAATATCACTATTGTGTTTTGTCAAAATTCTATTCCTCACTTAACAGTAAAGCTGCAAAGTTAGGTAAACTTCATGATCAACAATAACTCGAAAATAACAAAACTAGCAAGTTTATAACTAATAAATTGAATGGAGATACTAAGAACCTACACAGCTCAAAGTTCAGATTTATATTACACCAAGTTCCTAGAAAGGAAGATTATCCTTCAGCTCGCAATCTAGGTGATACACTTAAATAAAGCAATCCTATGACATTAATCACATTATTGCCACTTCCTGTAAGTTATCAAGAGCACTAGAGCATGGAGAATAGAACAAAGTTAGAAAGATATGCTCTACCTACTACATCAACATCACAATAAACAGGTGATATGCAAAATAATAATAAAAAAAAATATTTTCAATATAATTTATAGCTAAAAAATCTAGGAGTAGGTAAAAATATTTTTCAATTATATCAACTTCAATCATTCCCAATACAGTAGAAAAGATTGCCAAAGCTGAAATTTTATTCCTATAGCTGCTTCAGCCTCCACTTTTAAGAAGGACAATATCTAAATGCATAATCCAAGTGTCTAATAACTCCATTGCGTATTTATGCAATTCCTAAATAAATGAATAAATCTATAGACATCGGAGTAGGTGAAAAAAACTATACAAAACCTATCAAGCCTCGTCAACTTCACTAGCAAAAGAGCAAGACAGTGACCTATATGAAATAACTTATTTTCTAATGTTGTGAAAGCATTTCATTAATGTGACAACATAATCATTAATCAAATGCGAAGCGAAAAATCACTTAGTTTTTGATTAATTTTTTTTTTTTTAAAAAGTCTATAAAAGATCATTTATCCACCAACATAAATTAAGTTACAGATTCAAGAAATAAAAAAGATTTATGTGCTCAAAGTCATCATTATATCTATATACATACACGCGTTTCATACCCATATAATATATATATATATATATATTATCGTATTAAAAAAGAAGGCAAATTATAACTTTTCGTAAGCCTCGTTCTCTTTTGCTCCAGCCTTAGAAAAAAGGACAAACGGACCTGGCTTCCCTCCGTTGTCCACTGCCCTCTTTTTCTTAAAAATTACATCATTTTGGTGTAGTTTGGAGAAAAAGAAGGGGCTGGAATTTTTTTTCCTAAAGAAATGATATCTAATATTTTAAAGTATTTTTTCTAAATGTATCTAATATCTTAAAATATATTTTAAGTACTATGTAATATCCTAAAATAATTGTTAGTGCTTCTAACCTCTTTAAAATATTTTTTCAGTTATATCCAATATGTTAGCAGACTGATTATAATTTTTCCTTTAATATATTTTTTCAGCTCTAAAAATTACTTTAAAATATTAGGTGCTATTGGAAAAATATTTTAAAGTGGGTGGAAATCAATAAACAAATATCCTAAGTTTTGGTTGCTCGTTAATACTAAGAAAAATACAGTAACGGTAAAATTGTAGTTAGTCCCTAAGACACTGGTTACAATTGAAAAAATATTTTAAAAGATTAAAAGCACCAAAAATATTTTAAAGTAGTTTTTGGAGTTGAAAAAAATACATTAAAAGTAAAATTACAATTAGTTTGCTAACACATTGGGTACAATTGAAAAAATATTTTAAGGAGTTAAAAGTACTAAAAATTATTTTAGAATATTGTATGATACTTAAAAAATATTTTTAAATACTAAATATATTTAAAAAAATACTTCAAAATACTAGATATCATTTCTGTAGAGAAAAAAAATTTCAGCCCCTATTTTTCTCAAAACTACACCAAAACAGTGTCGTTTTTAAGAAAAGGAGCGAAGAAAAGTAGAGCCGGGAATTCGGGCCAAGCCCGTCGGGCCGGCCCGAGTCTTTCAAGGGTCGGGCTTATAATTTAGAGGCTAAAAAGAGAAGCGGCCTTTTAGGCCCGTTTAATATTTTTTTAAAATAAATTAATAAATAAAATGTCATTATATCAAATTATTAATATGAGAAACACCTAAGTACCTAATAGAGTATTAATAACAGGCAAACATTTATTAATTGGTTTGATTTATTTTATTTTCTACAATGCTTTATTAATTTAAACTTTAAAAAATAGGCTAATTTGGACATTAAATGATTATTTTAACTAAAAATTTATGAGTTTTAAAAATAATGTATCTCAATTTAAATTAAAATAATAAATAAATTGTAAAACTTGAAAAAGAAATTTTTTTGAATTAAAGTGAGTTTAAACCCGTTTAGGCCCGAGCCCGTGAAGGGCCAGCCTTGTAAAGCCGATGGCCTAAAAAATATTGTACTTTTTAATTAATGAGCCTAAACGGGCCGGTCCGTTTAGACCCGAGTCCGTAAAGGGCCGACCCGTATTCCCAACTCTAAAGAAAAGGAGCGCAGCATGTGGGAACTGGTTGGAACCGGCAACAGAGAGAAGCCAGGTCCGAAGCCAGGTCCGACAACAACTGCTTGGGGGAGATAACCAAGATAGCACAGAGAAATTACTGAATAAGCATCTTAAATTCTTAATTTTAAAGCTTTTTATCCATCATCAAATCAAAAGTCGGTCATAGTGGAAGTCTAGAAGACTCTTTAACTACTTAAATACGATATCTTAAGTTAAAGTTTGTTTAAATACAGAAAATAATTATTTTTTTAAAACAACCCTTAATTATAGATGGACAATGTTTGAATATATAATAAAGTCATATAAGTTTTTTTAAAGTTTAATACAGTATGGAGGGGGGGTTTCAATAACTCTTTAATTTTTTTTTGCCAGAATAACTCTTTAAAAAATTGAAGAAATAAGGTTAAAAGCTTTTAATTAATTTTGTATTCCTTAATCTTACATATTTTTTAATTAAAATTTTATAACACCACTTATCCATTTCTTTTAAATCAAACTCATTAAGATTTTTCATCTCCTCCCCTCCATTTCCCTCATACATACTCTATAAGTTACACATTACAATATGGAGAAAGAAAACTAATAACGTGAAAGAGGTCTCTTAGTGTATGCAAGTTTTAATGACAAGATGATGACTCAAGAAACATGCAAGCCCCACCCATGTGGGAAGCATAGGGGAAAAAAATCTCTAACCTTATATTTAGATGGAAAGAAAATTAAAAGAAAAAATTCCTAAAATTAAAAAATTATTTACTATTTATAAAAGTTTTTCTTATTTAGTATCCTCCCTCCCTGTTTTCTTCTCATTTTTTTCTCCATCGAATCATAAGCTTTATTCTCCCCTCGATTTTCTCCTCACTTCTTTCCCTATCCAACGCAGGCTAACAGGATGGCCACTCATCATTATTCCACGAAATGAAAAGCATCAATTTACACTACCAAGTGACTTCAAGAACTCAACAAAACGGTCAAAATCAGAGTACGAGGGACCACCTTCTCGTACACTCCTTTTGGCTAATGTTGCCATAGCTTTCGTCGATTTCTGAAACTCCTCCCTCCTTTCCACCATGAGATCATTCACCATCTTCTCCACAATCTTCCTGTCACACGTGTCCTTCATATCTAACCCTATTTTCCAAACCTCACTCACATACCTACTGTTTATCTGCTGATCACCAAAGTACGGCCAGCATATCATCGGAACTCCGGCCACCACACTCTCCAACGTCGAGTTCCATCCACTGTGTGTCATGAACCCACCAACCGCCTTGTGCGCGAGAACTTCCGATTGCGGGGCCCACTCCACGGTACACCCTCTCTCCTTGGTACCTTCCACAAGCTCCGACGGCAGATCCTTCCCGTCTCGTTCAGCCACCATGTCGGGTCGGATCACCCACAAGAACCGCTTCTTGCTGTTCACTAAACCGTACCATATCTCCATGAGCTCTTCTCTTGAGATTGTTGTTATGCTTCCGAAGCTCACGTATATCACCGATTTAGGCGGCTGAGCGTCGAGCCACCTCATGCAAGTTCTATCAGTTTCCCAAAGACTATTGTTTCCTGAAGACGACTTCGTTTTGGAAGCTTTTCTAGAGTTGAGGTGTTCGTGTAGGGGCCCTAGAGCGTAGAGTCTGGGAAGGTGAAGTTGAAATTGGGAGAGGACAGGGCCTTCTAAGTCCTCCAATGTGTTCAAAATGAAAGCTTGGCCTTGGACCAATTGATGGGTCTCGAACACCATAGCTTCTAGAGAATCTTGAACTTTCTGTGTTTCTCGAAAGAAACTCGGGAGATCCCGACATCGAACCAAGTTTTCCATACCAGGGATATTGGTTAATAAGCGATCCATGTCTTCTTCCCCTTCAATCTGACCCCTCGTTAATATCAAATCTTTCAAAAAATTCCCTTCTGAATCTAAATGAATTCGGAAAAATTAGCTACAGAGAAGAGAAGGGATACATTAGGCATACCTCGAATGGGAAGTTCGTTGCGTTCAAATAGCCTTGGGGCACAAAAATAAGCCCAGTAAGAGCAAGCACTAGCGGTACGGCAAAACACTACAGGAATCCCAAGCTCTTGTCCTAGTTCGTTGGTTAGACTTCCAAAGATCCCATCTGCAATAATACAACTGAACCTTGGCTTTCCAGAAGTAGCATCCAAGAATATGTCCCTCAACTGAGGCTTGGCCTTTAATTTCACTTCTTTGGTATGCTGGAATACGTCTCCGTGTCGGGGGTCGTCGGCGGGAATTCCATCGGAGAAAGTCTCGAAGCGGAGAGTGGGGTAGGCGGCTAAACGGGAGCTGATATCGGTGAAGCGAAGGAGGCGGTGGTGGACGTGGTCGGTGTTGAGGAAGGTGACATGGATGTTGGAGAGAGCGAGAAGCTCAGCGAGGTGAAGCATGCAGGTCACGTGACCTTGAGCTGGACATGGAAAGATCAAAACATGGGTTTCGGTTTCACTCTCACACTGATCTTCTGCTTTCATGTTTAAATTTCTGTGTTTTCTTCCCTGATTTTCTTTTGTTTGAGTGAGGATCGTCGTAGGTGTTCACGATGATATATATATTGGGAGAAACAGAGGTTGGCCTGTGGCTGTGAGGGGTTTGTTTGAAAGCCACAAATTTAATGGGTGATGCACGGGACGACACGTCATTACTATAGCCGCACATGAAATAAAGACAACTCAAATTTGTTTGTGTATCGCTTTCCTTTATTAATCCTGGTTCCCTGAGCTCATCATATGAAATTATTGCAGGGAAAACCTATAAAATGCATAATGAATTCGCATAACCTCAAAAAGATCACATATACGTATAAAAAACATATTGATGAGAAGGCAAGAGTATAATAAGATTTTAAAATTTAGGGGTTTTTATAAAATTGTCCCTCAATTTAAAGGGGAAAAACATAGGAAAGCCCCTTTTGCCGGCGCATGAGAGTAGTGGACCACATAAACAACATAACAAAGTTAGAAAAAGCCAATGAGGTTTAGCACAGTTGGTTAAGGTCTTGCTACCCCGATCATAAGGGAGTGTGTTCAAACCCTCTGACCGATGGGGAGACCTCATTGATAGGCGATATCGTAAGTCCCCTGTAAGCGCTCGAAGAGCCCTGGGGCCGTGCCCTGACCTTGGTAGGGGACTGGTGCCGAACCGACCTAAAACTTTTTTCTATAAAAAAAAAAAAGTTAGAAAAATATGTTTTACCTATTATATCAATATAACAATAAACAGGTGATATGCATAATACCAAAATGATAAAAAAATATATTTTTCATATAACTTATAGCTAAAAAGTCGGGGAGTAGGTAAAAATATTTTTCAATTATATCAAGTTCAACCACTCCCAATATAGTAAAAAAGATTGCCAAAGCTGAAATTAAGTTCCTAAGGGTTGCTCCAGCCTCCACTCTTAAGAAGGACAATATCTAAATGTATAATCCAAGTGTCCAACAACTCCACTGTGTATCTATGCAATTCCTAAATAAATGAATAAATCTACAGATATATATCGGAGTAGATGAAAAAAACCTATACAATACCTATAAAGTCTCTTCAACTTCATTGACAAAAAAGCAAGACAGTGACCGATATGAAATAATTTATCTTCTGACATTGTGAAAGCATTTCATTAATGTGACAACATAATCACTAACCAAAAGTGAAGCAAAAAAATGACACAGTCTTTGATTAAATTTTTTTCCCGAAAAAGTCTATAAAAGATCATTGATCAACCTATATAAAATATGCAGACATTAAAAAAAACTCTTATCAAGATCCTGTCACTATTTCCTTAAATGTCCAAGGTATTAGCAAGGGAACATAATTGACCAATAATTTTAGCCTTTGTTGTTCAATTAAGAAATAGAATTGCACTGGCATAAAATTAAAGTCCAAGAGTGTTTTCTGAAAATATCATTTAATATATTATACATTATATAATGAGCGTAGTAGCAGGGAAAAAACCTTTCAGATAGCATTGGCATAAAAGTCCAAGAGTGTTTTATGAAAATATCATTTAATATATTCTACATTATACAATGAGAGTAATAGATGGGAAAAAACCTTTCAGATATAAAGAAAATATATCCTAAAAAAGAAAAATGATCCCGTCATGTGGAAATGATATAGATTCAATAAAAGCTATTCTACACAGATTCAATATGAAGATGAAAAATAGTCAAAATTACAAAAAAACATAGTTTTAGCATTAAATTACATAGGACGATTTGACTTACCAAAGCGGAAGAAACACCTATGGAAGTAGCTATGTGATGCCTATGGACGCTGTAATCCATGCTATGACTAAACACACAGAGGCAAACTTTAGCTAGAGAATTAGGTTATGAAGGAAACTGCTATAGCCTCTTGACTGCTTGAGTGATAGGACATCATACTCCATCCTTTAAATACTTACAACAATCCTCTACCAACCAAAATGACAGTCTAACTCCATGCTAAAAGGTACTGCTACATGAAAAAGTTGAATGCCAAATATGTTGACCTTATAAAATCAATTGTACCTTTTATACGTTTGCTTAAAAGTAACTGGTCAGAGCAAAGGCACACGGAAGAAAAAATCTCAAAGGCACAATTAAAACTCCAAATATTAACAAATTAAATTGCATATGCTCTTTGGATTTTTGTTAAGAGAGACAATATGTATGGAAATTATATCATATAAGTCAAGCAAAAACAACAGCCATGAGCATGCATTATACAGTTTTCTTCCCTCTGGGTCCATCCTCCTAAACAAAATTGATAACTCATAATATATTATAAATTATATATATACACATAGATATAATTTTGCAATATAATATATTCAAATGAAGCACTGAGATTTAATAGGAAAACTGTTAAGTATCAACAGATAGTCACAAAACATTGAATGCACCACATTTAGGCTTTATCTTATAGTAAAGCCAACAAATAGATCCCCCCAAACACAAACAAAAAAAAACATTTTTCTTGCTTGATACCCTGCAAAGGCTCTGGTGAAAGCTTTGTAGGGTATTAAATTGTAGAAGATCCACATCTATCGCATCATTACACAGCTCAAGAACTTGTAATATTCAATTCATCACCTCCCTATGAAAAATGTCATGTAAGTATAGATTATTGAAGCAATTGTAGAAATAAGTCCTCTTCGGAAAAAAAAAAAAGTTGGATCAACCTATTAATTGTAAAATCAGTGTATAAATATTATCTCAACCATTGAATTGAACTACAACTCTACATTTAAGATAAATGGAAGCAAATATAAGATTTTGAACATTTTATTGTGAAAAGCCTCATGAATTCATGATTAAAACATGCACCTCCCCAGTAGTTTGACATTTACCTCTTGTACTTGCTACTATGCCATGCATATTAGAGAATTATGGCTAGTGAATATATAACCCTTCAACTATATAATGATATTGCCCATAGAATGTCAAACTAATACATAATTTTATATACCAATGAAGAAAAAAGGAACTGCAAAAAATTCTTCAAAATCGGACACCCTCCTAATTTCATGACATTGAAGATTGAAGAAAATATTGACATGATACCCTTAACAGTATTATGCCTATTCCATATAAATTAGATAGCTTTCATAGGCTAATAATCACTCCACTACTTTGCATGTTATCATTCTGCATTGGAAGATAACTCTCTGCAACATATAGGATTCCCACACCATATCCTTCATTCTTGGGAGTAACCAAAGGATTAACAAACGATGTACCATGCAGTAAATAAGAATCCTTCGAACTACCAAGTACCAATAATGAAAAATCTTTTATATAAGATCGCATTCAGAATCTTTCAGTGATATTTTACATTACCAATGAAAAGACATGGCAAACAATACACACCTACAAAACATCCCCTCCAAAGAGCTACTTTAGTCAGTAAACATTTCCAACAGCTCTGCAATTACTGTAACACATGAAATATCTATTTTACAAAACTTAACCAGCAAAAAAAAATCTATTATACAAAAATTGTATCGCAATACCTTAAAAATAGGATCTTGCATATTGAAAAAAATAGCATCATGAATATCCCATCTCAATTGGAAATCATGAATATCCCATCTCAATTGAAAAAAATTTGTTTTCATCTTCAAATCATTGGTTTATACCCAATAGTTAATGCAAATTTGGGGATGGGACTCTAGTTACTAAATCTTATGACAATAGACACATTTGGATTACTTTTCCAACACAGGGATAATTTGTCTAAATATAAAAATCAAACTTAATAATAAAATAATAATGAATCTAAATAATCTAAAATATATTGAAGCATTATCCAACACCAATGTAAATGTTTGGTGGCTGCTAGAATTCTAGTCATTTCTCAACCGAGCATTACAATAATCCTTAAAGACACCAAAGACCAACTTCCAATTGAGATGTTGATCTTGAAATTAGTAACCCAATAATTCAATTTGAAATGTCAGAGAAAAAGTGTCAAACACATTGAAGCATTATTGTAAAAAAAAAAAAAAAGGAAGAGATTATGCTATCATTATTTAGGGTTTAAGGCAACTTTAATTCAGCTATGAAACTTCACATAAATAGGCATGGTACTTTACTTCAACGGAAGCTTTTCCAGAGAACAAAACAGATTGAAAACAACTCATCAACAACACTTGAATCCAATCAAGCTTTATACTAAAAGTTACATAGTAACAAATGTTAGACCTATCCCTCTGGTTCATCTGTTGCCCAACGAAACCCTTGTGCAGTAGGTATCCTATGCTTTCCCTCTTCGGTTATCATCTCTTGCACCTTCCTCATCAAATTCTCCTCTTTCAACTTCGGCAATGAAAGCCTTGTTGTGGATGAAATTGTAGAGGATCCACATCTATCACATTAGTACACTGCTCAAGATTTCTACTATTTAATTCATCACCTAGCTATGAAAAATGTGATGTAAATATAGATTATTGAATCAATTTTAGAATTACATCCTCTCCCTAAACATATGAAGATCATCAATGTAATATCCCAAAAAGTGATTAAGGGCTAATGACTTCAAAAGTGGATGTAATTATTGTTGAATAAACACTTTTGAAGAATGTGTGATGGGAATTTGGATATTTTAATGATTCCAATGGATTCCTTGTGAAAATTTATGTGGGAATGATGTTTGGTATGAAAATGGAACCAATGGAAGCAAAGATGCAAAATCTAAAATTCTGTCCAGTGAAATTCTATTCTGGGCAGTCCGTTTGTGTGAACGTTTTTAATGACCAAATGGTATCTAACAATTCTGAAATTTTCCAGTCTTATAGTTCACATCGCAAGCTTCAAAATGGACATATAATTTGTTCCATTTCGTTTTGTGAACTAGGAGATATAACTGTCCAAAGTTTGGGATGGAAACTGAACTCTGTTTTGGGGCAGTGATGAGTTTTATGTAATTCTGGAATTGTGTGGTGATTTTTAGTAATGGCCAATATTTTTCCTATGAAGAGGACTTAAATATCTTTCATTTGGCTTTGGAATCACCTCATTTTGAGTTTTCTATAATTAGTTATGATTTTTCAAAGTTTGGGCAGAAAATCTGCCAGAAAATCCGAAAATGGGAATTATGACATCATCTCATTAAAAGATGATGTTAGCATGGATTATTAATCAAATTGCTCATCTTCTTCAGCCATTTCACGCCATTTTCAGCTGAAGTAAGAGGAAAAAACGTGAGAGAGAGCTTGGAGAAAAATAGAGAGAAGGAAGGAGAAATCTCACAAGGTAAGCCGATTTCTCCGACGATCTAGCTCCTAATGTGTATAATCCTCCTCCTAAGCTATTCCTCTATGTGAATTAAGGTTTTGAAGCAAGGAGTTTGGTGTTCAAGGGGCTAGGGTTTTCAGCCACTCTTGAGAAAAGCTAGAAGGAGCTTGAGGTAACTTCCAAACTCTTGTATATTGCTTATTCTGGCTGCTGTGGGCAATTTAATCGGTGAAATTTCGCCGGATTGCCATTGGTTTTAAATTTTGGAAATTGAGTTTCCTAAGGGTTATGCTGCCCAATTTTGGTTCAAATGGTAGTTATAACCTAATGTAATAGTGAATAAAGTGGTTAGGAGTAGAAAGGAACGCGTTTACGGAGCCGAAATCGTAAAACCCCAATTTTTCCCGGAGAACATGTATATTTCAGCCAAGGCTGTAAATGGGTCTTAGAGTTGGATTTTCAATGATTTGATGATTCCATTGGATTCAGTGGGCGAAAATAGGTGGGGTTACAGTTGGGCACTTTTTCAAAAAAGGCCGAGAAAGCATAATTACGGAAACACCCCCTAAAACCCTAAAAGTAGGGCTGCCAAGGGCAATTTCGTAATTTAACATTGAATTTGATAATTCCGAGTCCGGAAATGGATTCCTTGGGCGAAAATATGTCAGGATAGCCCATGTCAAAATTTCAAGAAAAGTACAGCCGGACCGGGTACGGCGGGCCCGGGCTGGGTCCCCAGGGGTATTTTTGTAAATTTTCATTATAGACTCATATAACCCCAAGTAACACTATGGAAGTGTCTAAATGGTGCATTTGGAATTGTAGGATTCGATATTTGCCGTCCTCGTGAGCCGCAGTGCCAAGAAACGTCGGGAAAGGATCAAGTAGTGACTCTCTCTCTTATACTGTGTGTAATGCTCTGTATGTGTGTGTTATCACGGTTCTGTGATGATTTCTTTGATGCTGCTGCGGTTACAGCTGGTGATAGCTGTCGTTTACAGCGCAAGCTGTCGTTTACAGCGTAAGCTGTCGTTATTGTGATTACAGCGTAAGCTGTCGTATTTGTGATTACAGCGTGAGCTGTCGTGATGAAAATTACAGCGAGAGCTGTCGTATTGTGTATACAGCCGTGAGTGCTGTCGTTTGTGGTGAAAACCATGTATATTTGAGATTGATGCTGCTGTTGATGCTGGTTGTGATTTATGTGCATGCTTGGTATTTATACATTGTATGAGTGGTTTGTTACTACTGGGATTCTCTCGAATCTCATTCTTTCCTATGACTAACATTTCAGACAGGGCATGTGGCTCAAAGGAAAAGCGGCCAACCCGGAGCAATTAGGACCCTTAGGGGTATATGCGATTTTGGAGACGTTGGTTATCCTTTTAAGACTTGGTTATCCATTTAGAACTTGGGATTACTGTATATTTTGAATTAGGAATATTATATTCGATTTTAGTTGTGTAATCCCCTAGTGGATACTTGTAACCTCTAGATTATATATGTATAGAACCCGGGAGTTGCCGGGGATTTGGTTATACACTCTGTCATACGTGAATGTAGATAAACTGCACAGGTAATTATATTCGAATTTTGAAATGGAGACCAGGAACAAGAAGAGATTTTGAATGTTTTGTGAAAACCCTACTACAAAGTAGGAGATTGAAATGAGTTTAAGTTATCCGAAGGTCTCTAATCGTGATTTAATTATCTAATATCGAATTATAATTACGTGATTAAAGTCAGGGTGTTACAATCAAGACTCCCTATTACGTAGCATCATACCCTATTGCTGTTAAAGCACCAGAATTTAAGGATCTTCTAAGGAACTTCAACCGGCCTTCTTACTGTGTAAGTCTATGAAATAAGATAGATAAAGATGGCTAGTAGGATGATATGGACAAAATATTGTTGAATTAAATTAAATAAATTAAATATTAATAAATTAATAAATTATAATTATAAAATCATTATTATCCCAAAGAAAAAGGGAAAAATATCAACGACAACTATAGATGAATAAAAAGTACTTTGATGAGAAATGTTGAACAATGGAGTGGGTAATAAAATGGCTAAGGACTTGTAGGCTAAAGCTATTGACTTCTTGTAGAGTTTTTTACCCTCTAAATGGATAATGAAAATTTAAGAACATGTTAGTTCAACTCCAACTCAGACAAAAGTACTTAAATATGTTCCTTCACCATCCAATTCACTCATCCAAGAGTCAGTCAAGTAAACCATTACTATGACTTTGATAAACTTGACTTGCTGTTAAAAAACCAAACAGAAACAAATAGAAATAAATATTGCATTACTTTCTCATTCGTATTGGCCAATTCTAATTATTTGTGAATACATGCATATATGTATTATTGAGCACAAAAAAGACCCCGTTATATCTACAACATGTTCGGTAATTAAATATTGATAAAATTAGTAGGGTTTACAATTAAATTGAACCATATCATATGTAAGAAAAGGTATCATAAGAAACTACTCCCTTTAAACAACAATCTCATATACCTATATGAAAGACAACATTGCTGAACTTTTTCAGCATCTCCTCCCTCAAATTAGGCCAACTCATATTGTTACTATACCTATGAAAGTAGCCATATGATGCCTATGGATGTTGTAATCCATGGTACAACTACAACACAAACTTTTTCAGCATCTCCCCTCTCAAAGTGGAAAGTGATCCGTTAATAATGCATTATTCCTTCTCAACATAAACTACAAAAGCATATTGGGCAGTTAATTTTTTTTAAAAAAAGAGAGAGTAAAAATTCATATAGTTGGCACTCATATAGTAAAAAAAAGGAGTAATAATTTATATAGTTGGCACTCATATTATTAAAAAAAGAGAGTAAAAATTCATACAGTGGGCATTCATATAGTATAAAATAATAGCCCTTATCATTCACAAGTATTTAAGAAGAACTATAACTTTAAATCCTATTGATAAATTACTACTACAAAATAAAGATACTACTACCCTAAAGACATCCTTTTTTTAAAAAAAAGGAAGTAAAAAATAAAGGCAGTTGCATTTTTGTAAATATGGGAACATAGTGAGAAGCTTTAGACGTCCCAAATTTAAATTGGGACACCTTAAATAGACTTTAGGTGTCCTAAATATTTTTGGGACTCCCAAAGTGGAGCTTTGGTGTCCCTCATATCATATCAGGGACGCCATTTTGGCATCCTAGATATGATATCAGGGACACCAAAGGGCGTCCCTTATACAGGGACTCAAGACCTTTGGCGTCCTTAATATTTGAGGGACACCAAAACTCTACTTTAGGGGTCCTTAAAATATTTGGGATGTCTAAAGTCGACTTTAAACGTCACTAAATTAAATTTAAGACGCTAAAAATAATTCAAATTTAAATTATCAGTCTTTATTTCTCAGTTTTATACTTTTACATTCATCTTTCTTTTCTTCTTGATTTAAATAGAAGACCTTCCTATTATCGCCGCCACAAGAAGAATCACTACCACCACTTCTTTTAACTTTTGCTTCTTCTTCTTTATATACTCTTTTTACTCTTGCTTCTTCCTTTCTCTCTTTTTTTCACCTCCAGATCTATTATGCTTTCTTACCATTTTTTATTATTTTATCTTCTTTCTCTTTTTTCTCTGAGTTTCCCTTCTATTTTATCTTCTAACTCATGTTGAGATAGCTTGCAGATCGAGACTCTGAAACATGCTTCACGGCCTATGTTCCCGCCGAGAAGACCAGAAAATGAATTTTAATAATAGAAGCATATGAGTTTTTTACAACTGATTCATTTTATTATTATCATCTTCTGCCTATGAGATTTAAGCTTTGGAGTTATTTTTGTGTAAACTTTGGATTTAGAGTTCAGATACTATATCTGTAATTTTATTGACAATGATCTGTAATTTCTGGTTTTAAATGTTGTTTAGTCTAGACCTATAATATAAATGATTTTTTTCTTCTGACGTCCCTATTTTAAAATGGGGACGTCTAAAGTGTCTCACTGACACTTTAAACGTCCCTTTTTAAAATAGGGATGTCTAAAGTCTAGACTTTAGGCGTCATTTTATTTACAGACGTTATTGTTATTTTTTACTACGTCGTTTACATAGACGTCCCTATGTTTTCAGACGTTAAAAGGCTTAAAAAAGGGATATTAAAAACATTTTTTGTAGCAGTGAATAATCATTAAAAAAATCTCAAATTAGATTATGAATATATAGTTGGGCATTCACATCCAGTTCTACACCAAACATTACAGCTTACTTGGTTAACTTTCGCAATTAATTCTGTAAAGCAGTCAACACCTAGCTTATGCACATATGTACATCATAAATTAATTCTGAAAAAACAATTTTAAATGAAGGTGGGGGAACAAAATTTATAAACAAATCTTCCATAAGCAAAGCCAATAAAAACAAAATATAAGCTTACCCAATCAAACTCAAGCATTGGATGATATTCTACAAGAAAAAAAATAGTGAAATAGGTTAGAACTAACTAAATACTCACAAAAGTCTTAGGTTTCTTTGTGTAATGTATAGTAATTCATCAGCAACAAACAATCCGTATGCACAAAAGAAAGGTCCCAAAATCCCTCTCCACTTTATCCTCACCACTGCCCCTCTCTTCTTCTTCTTCATCATCATCATCATCATCATCTTCCATCCAACTCCTATTATCACATTCTCTATCTCCAAATTAAATATGGAAAAAGAAGAACACTTGAAAGATGCATAATGTTGTGTATGAACAACTGATTTCATCAAAAAGAAAGAAAAATACACTAACTTCGTAGTTCTTTTATGCTAACCAAAGGGGAAAATAATTATGATGAATGGCATCAAGTAAAAATCCTAATAAACATTCTTTCAATAGTTAAATCAGAAAGCATTAACTCCCCCAACATGACTAATAATATGTACAATCACCATACAAATGAGAAATTTTACAGTCCATGATGCAAATGAATAGTTGTTTTAAGATGGGCTAGAGATAAACGGATAGCAAATGAATACCTCATATATCAACAACCTAATGTAGATCTATTGAAAGTCAAAATCATCACCACCAAAAAATTGTGAACCTACTTAGAAATGAAAACAATGATTGAAAAGAGAGAGATAAATAAGATGGACAAGAAATCATATATGTGTTTTTTTGTAACATCCATTTTTTTTTCTTTTTCCGTCAAAGACCTAACTTTAGATTTAGTAATTAGTCTTTGGACCAAGTTATTAAATAAATTATTACAAAAAAAATCCAATTTACTCTGGGCTCCATGTTTTTGGATACTCACCACTAAAAGCAATTTTTGAGTTGGCGCATTAAGAGAACTTTAATCATACAAGGCAGCCACTTACTTTTGTATTTTTTATTTCCTTTATGGGACACCTATGTTTCCACATGGAGTGAACCCCAACTCTACCCTTAACCTTTCTCTCCTATAAATAATTTTTCTGTTCCATACTTCTTACACTTCGGCGTTGTACGTGATTTCAGATATCCAGGTTCATTCTTTTGCTTTTTTTTTTTCCATCTCGTCCTAATTCTAATCCTTATCTTTGTATCACTGTAACAATGTCTTTTCAACCATGTTATTATATCTTCCATTTTTTTATTATTTAATTGTTATCTTGTCAATTTACTATGCCTAGGTGTGTGTATATTCATCATTTCTCACAACCATTTTTTTCCCTCGAGAATCTGTTGGCCTGGGTATGTGTGTGAGTGCGTGTAAATATATTAATATATGTTACTTCTTTCACCCCTTTTTTTTCATTTTGGTTGGTATGTGGGTGTAATATACATATTCTTATATTTATTTAACCTCCTCCTCTCCTTCCATAATTGATTTGATGTGACTGTATGCTCCGGTGTGAATGTGATTTTTTTTTTCTTTGCAAAAACCCTCCAGTTCCTACTAAAGTTTTGTGGGTAGATCTCAGTTTTATTTTATTTTAATTATTTACTTCCTTTTCTTCAACCTCAAAATAAAAATCATCTTTTTGGACAGTGCATTCCTTATTCATACTTTTAATATTCACACTTCACATTGGACCCAAAACTTCAAATAAGTTTACTATAATAAATAGATGTATGCTAAAAGAATGTGTGTCCTCACTGTCACTTTTGTTTTGCCCGACACCTTTAAATTGTTCTCTTTCTTTGTTTTTTTTTGTTAATATATATATATATATATATTCTAATCTATGAGCCCGTACCTATATATATATATATATATATATATTCTTATCCTCTTACTAAACCCATATGCCTATGCACCTATACATGTACTATGTCTATCTTCCCTTTCATTTGGAAAAGTCCCCACATGTTTTCCCCTTTTCTCCATCTTGTGCGCGTAGGAAAGTGTGAACCATTTAGTATCATCTTTTCTATTAAAATACTCCCATGTTAACTTGTCCACCCTTTTTGTTCCAAGATGATAAATCTTCCTATTAAAATTATCCTATTATTTTTACTTTATTTCATTTCTCTTGACGGACATTACCTATATTTACAAGACAGGTTTTATCATGTTTAAATATTCTGTCATACATAAATAAATAAGATAAATTATATTATTGGTTAACATGAGTGTATATAATATTAGTCTTCCATAGGGTAGTCTTAATGTTCTACTATAGTTTTAGAATATAGAATAGTTTGGGTAAAATGTTAATAGATATTTATGTTAATGTTTTGTAGACTCTCATTGAGAGCTTTTGAGTCACTCGGTGTGATTACTGTGAGCTAGGGAGTAGAGGTAACTCTGAATATTCTTCCATATACTTGTGAATAGTGTATGATTTTTGAATGACTATTTTTTTTAAGAAAAATGGACTGAATTATATGTATATGTGTTTGTATTATAAATTCTCAAATAAGTAGTGTTACAAGTAAATTTCTATATAACTCATTATATTTATATAATTAATAATTTAATGATAATTAATGTATTATTGGATTATTATTTCATTTTTAGCATGTTTGAATATGTGATTATATTTGATATGAATGGAAGCATGAATTATTGTACTTTATCTTTTAAAGATATTTTATTTATCACTGTCATGGCGGTTGCATCTGTGATGGGTTGGAGTAAGGAGGAATTTGTATGTTGAGATCTTTTACCACGTGGTATGCCATCACTCGGTGCACAGTGGATGGTACTTGTTAGGGCCCCTTCTTCCATGTTTTCCTTTGGCCGGGATTGCATTGGAGTTGTGGGACATGTGACACCTCCTTAGTTGTGTTCTTTTAAGGAGGGGAGCCATAGTCCAGACTTAAGCTCTACACCTTTGGCCGGGTGTATCTTAAGAACTGGTGAGCTTGGGACAATTCAGTCAAATGGATGAGTCTCTATTGGACTATGTGTTAGCCTATGACTCCAGTCAGCGGAATAAGGATGGACGGAGATATAAGGGAGGTTACATCTTACATATTGCATAATTGTATATTACATGCTATGTTGAAAATACAGATTTACATATGTCTTGTATGAGGATTATGGTATATATAAATATATGTAACCAGTTTTTTCTTTTTATCATATGTGATTTGCTTGTGTACGGTAGAAACTTTCAGTAGTTACTAAGACGTGGAATCTCATCCCTGTATATTAACATTTTCAGGTAATTGTTCTAGTAGGGAGCAAGGGAAGGCACCTATGGAGTGAGCCTTGAAGGCTATTTTGTGCTCCTAGAGCTCATGTTATGTCATTTTTATTGTCATGACCCTAAGACTTATGCATTTTATTTTGTTTTGATGAAATATTTTGAGGATTTGATTTAACACTGTGACTTGGGCTTTATTTAAACTGATTCGTATTTTGATGGTTTGGATGTTGAACATTTTTATTGGCGATATTTGAATTATATGGTTAAGTATTTGGCTGTTTGATTTGAGGTGTTACATTTTTCACAAAACATCTTTTCCACCCAACCATCCAACAAAACTATCGAAGAAAACCTGAAAATGAAATGTGAAGAGTCAGTAAAGGAACAAAGGAAAACACATGAGAGAAAAATTGATATAAACTGGAGAATAGAGCAGAAAGGAAGAAAAAAGGGAAGGAAGGAAAGAAAAAACACAGGTTTTTTATTGAGAATGAAAAAGGGATCAAAAGAAGGAGAAGGAGAGAAAAAAATGTCATCGATGTGCGATTCTTCTAAGAGGACTCGCTTTCTTCCAAGACGGATTTCACCTCCTTCTCTTGCTCTTTCACTCTCTTCTCCTCTGCTCCGCCTCATCACTGCCTTCTCTATCCAATCCACATTCACGGCCTTCTTTCTCTGATGCCCGGTGGAAGAGAAGCCATTGAATTGAAATAGAGAAAGAGAAATTGAGGAGAGAGAAATTAGAGGAGTACGGAGAAAGAAAGAAAGGATACCTCGGAAAGGAAAATTTAGGGAAAGGAATGATGGAGACACAGAAGTTGAAGTGAAAAAAAGAGAGAAACCGTGAAGCGGGAACAATTTTCAAAATTTTGCCTTGGACACATGTGCACCAAGACATATTAAAGCAATTTGAACACAAAGCCCAATGTAGAGTCGGCACTATTCATAAGAGCAAGCCAAACTAGGAAAACATGAGAGGAGCACGGCCTACGAATAGTAAAAATGCAAAAGATTTAATATGTTTATAATAATAACATTTGTAAAGATATTTATCATTTCAATAACAACATTTACTACTACATTTAACAAGTTCCACCTTTAGGAAAACTTAACTAATTGGGTGAGGTTGCTGAGTGGGAAATTGACTACACATGTCAATTTTTACAAGTAAGAATGTAATATTTTAATCAAAAATTACAATTTAATGTGAATGGCAATATTTATAAAGGTATTTATGATTTCAATAATGCCATTTAATACTAATTTTAACAAGCTCCACTTTTGGGGAAACTCAACTTATTGGATGAGGGATTGGCAAATAGACTATACATGACAATTTTACCAAATAGGAATGTAATGCTTTAATCATTGATTAAACTTGTAATGCAAATGACAATATTTACAAAGGTATTTATCATTTCATTAATGCCATTTATTACTAATTTTAACAAGTTCCACCTTTGGGAAAACTGAAGCAATTGGGTGAGGGATTGGGAAATTGACTATACATGACAACTTTTACAAGCAAGAACATAATATTTTAATTACTAATTTGTAACACAAATGACAATTTTTATAAAGGTATTTATCATTTCAATAATGTCATTTACTACTAATTTTAAAAAGTTCTACTTTTGAGGAAACTCAACTAATTGGCACTACTGAGCAGATGCTTTTAACGTATGTTTTTAGGCCTTTTCACATCCTTTTTGGACATAAATACGAGTGTCAAAGAAAGTTTCCTTCACCACAAAACCAAAAAAAATGCCCTAATATTTTTATCATTACCTTAACAATCATGTCAATGCTAACATATCTATAAAATTAGAAACAGTTACATTGCATTATCAAAAAAAATTAAATTTCATCCTATAATCAATAAAAGGAAATTATCCCATGTGAATTACAATATAGAAATAACTAAAAGTAATATGATACTCTTGTTCAACACAAATACAGTGCATTGACATTAACAACAAAGTAATATGAATTATGGAAGCTAGAGATTACAATGGAGATTTAATAATATGTAAAGAATATTATTATAATAAAAATCTATTATAGTAAATCTCAATCATTGAAAATTGATCTAATGATAGATATATTCAATAGAGAGGAAAATAAATGGAGACACGTCTCTCCCATTATATAATACAAGTAGAAGATGTAATGTTTTATTCACAAACTATGCTTATAACACGAATAAGAACATTTACAAAAGTATCTACCATTTCAATAACATCATTTACTACTACAATTAACAAGTTCCATCTTTAGGGAAACTCAACTAATTGGGAAATTGACTACACATGTCAATTTTTACAAGTTCAAATGTAATGTTTTAATAAGCTCCACTTTTGGATTAATTTTAATAAGCCCCACTTTTGGGGACAAGAATATACTTCCTCAGGTCTTTTTTATAAGAGCCCAAAATTTAAATTATCTTCATTCTTTTTATAAGAGCCTAGTAAGAATTGTCTCAACATTTAATGAGTTTTTTCATCTTTACCCCTTATTAATTATATATATGTTGCATTAATTAAAAGGCTAGTGATACCTATATTTACTCTATTTCTCTCTTTTACTTGCCCCCTTATGAAAAGGGCATACTTGAGGAAAAAAGTTTATTTTATACACATTTACTATTTTTAACTATTTTATTAAACCGCGTAATTTGGTTATGAGCCCTTATAAATGAGAGACCGGAGGGACTAATGTTTTAATTATTAACTAAACTTATAATGCGGATGACAATGCTTGTAAATATATTTACTATTTCAGTAATGTCATTTACCACTAATTTTAAAAAGTTCCACATTTAAGGAAACTTAATAATTGACACTACTACAAAAGACACTTTTAATGTATGTTTTTAAGCCTTTTTAATTCCTATTTTTGGGGGACATAAATACGAGTGTCATAAGCTTCCTTATTCACCTCAAAACCAAGAAAATGCCCCAATATTTTTTATCATTACCTAAAAAAATCATTTCAATGCTAACATACCTATAAAATTAGAAACAGTTACATTGCTTTATAAAAAAATTAAATTTCATCCTATGATCAATAAAAAGGAAATTATACCATGTCAATTATAATATAGAAATAGAAAAAAATAATATAATACTCTTGTTCATCACAAATATATAGTGTATTGACATTAATAACAAAATAATCTGAATTATGGAAGCCAGAGATTACAACCGTTCCTCACAGAGTCCTCCAACAACTGATGGCTTGGCCTGATCATCTCCATCACCACCTTCCCATTTGCATATATTCTAAAAAGAATATTTTACAAAATCATCTTAAAAAGTAATGATTCAAGCAGCTTTTTTTAATTTTTTTATTTTCAAAAGTTATTTTTTAAAATTACTCTGTAAAATTGTTATGAGAACATAAAATCGAGAATAGACTCAAGTTCTTCGTCTTATTTGATTTTATTATCTATTTTTATGTTTTAAGATGATTTTATAAAATATTCTTTTACAATAAGTTTTACAAAGTTTAAAAAATTATTTGAATTTTTATATATTTTTGGGTTGAAATAATTTTTGTCCCTGAAGTTTGATCCAATTTTGGTTTTGGTCCCTCAAGTTTGAAATCTGTGGTTTTAGTCTCTGAAGTTTCGCCCGATTTTGGTTTTGGTCCCTGAAGTTTGAAATTGATGGTTTTGGTCCCTCAAGTTTGAAAAGGACTTGGTTTTTTTCTGGGTCGGGTCGGGTTTTTTAATTGGGTCGCCAAGTCCTTTTCAAACTTGAGGGACCAAAACCAAAATCGGGTGAAACTTCAGGGACCAAAACCACAGATTTCAAACTTGAGGGACTAAAACCAAAATTAGATCAAACTTCAGAGACCAAAAAGTTATATTAACCCTATATTTTTTTAAATATATCTCAAACCTGTGGTAATCAGAAAGGTCGGGAAAATATCGTTTAAATAAGTGTTTCTCTGAGTACTCTGTGAGGCATTATAATATCGACCAGGGCCAACAGCCGAACATGCACCTCTGTACCATCCTCACTTGTGTTCAGGAGATGTAGCAGAATACAGAGCACTGATGGCGAAACTGATTAGAAAGCCTACTAAGCTTTCACATGGTGGACCCACCAAACCAAGCCTCAGTTGATCGCTACCACGTGAACCAAAACTACCACATCCGCATTTCAATTTTAATTTGGGTAAATGGTACAATATTTTGTTTCTAGTGTTTGTTCCTCAAATTTTATGTTGTAGATGTTTGTTTTTCAAACTTTATTTTATTTAAAATGTTAGGCCCTGTAATTTAATAAAAAGTTAAGAGATAAAAATATTTAAAAATTTATATTTAATATGTAAAAATATTTATATATTTTTCGCATGTACAAAAATATGCGTGAAATTTAAAATCTGGAGTAAAAACGACAGGTATGGTTGAAAACACCAAACGCCCATTACTTTTTGTCGTCTTCTTCTTCTACAGAAAATAACAAATGTTAGTGGTTTTAACTGTAAAGTCATTTTTGCTCTCATTTTTTAAATTTATAAGTATTTTTATATTTGAAAAAAGTTTATAAACGTTTTTATATTTTAAATATAAGTTTATAGATAAAAATTTGGACTATTTCATTATTTAAGGGATTAAAACTCATGATTTAAAATTTTATATACTAAAATTAAAACGATGGTAAAGTTGAGCCACCGATAATTTGTATTAACCCTTTTAATTTTCATCTACTTCGCTCATAACGAGTCCTCCCTAGCTTCCATGTCAATTTGCCCATCTCTACACCGATCCGCCAACCTCTGTTTCTCAATATATATATATATATATATTATCGTGAACGCCCTTACACAAAGAAGAGTACATCAGGGAAACAAAGAACCAAAGTAATTAAACATGACTGAAGGAGGAGATCAGTGTGAAACTGAAACCCATGTTTTGATCTTTCCTCTTCCAATTCAAGGCCACGTCAACTGTATGCTTCAACTCGCCGAGCTTCTGCTTCTTTCCAATGTCCATGTCACCTTCCTCAGCACCGACCATGTCCACCGCCGCCTCCTCCGTTTCGCCGATATCCATTCTCGTTTAGCCGCCTATCCCACCCTCCACTTCGAGACTTTCTCCGACGGACTTCCGGCCGACGACCCCCGATGCGGAGACAACTTGGGCCAACAAGTCAAGCAGGTGAACTTGACCGCCTTGCCTCAGTTGAAGGAGATATGCATGGAAGCTTCTGGAAGGCCAAGGTTCAGTTGTATCATTGGAGATGGCGCCTTTGGACACCTCGCCAACCAACTCGGACAAGAGCTTGGGATTCCTGTTGTTCATTTCCGTACCATAAGTGCTTGCTCTTTTTGGGCTTACTTTTGCGCTCCAAGGCTATTAGAAAGCAACGAACTTCCGATTCGAGGTATGTGTGCATACATACATATATATATATATATATATTATATTTCTTCTCTCCCATATTCAGAAGTGAAGTTTCTTCAAGATTTGATATTTACAAAGGGTTTATATGGAAGGGGAAGAAGACCTGGATCGCATGGTAACAAGTATCCCTGGTATGGAAAACTTGGTTCGATGTCGGGATCTCCCGAGTTTCTTTCGACGATCCCATAACGGTGAATTGCCTCTCGAAACTATTGTGTTCGAGACCCATCAATCCCTGCGAGCACAAGCTCTGATTTTGAACACATTTGAAGACTTAGAAGGTCCTATCCTCACCCAAATACGAAATCTCTTCCCAAAACTCTACACCCTCGGCCCTCTCCACGCGCACCTCACCGCCAGAAAGGCCTCCAAGACGGTGTCGTCTGAGGAGAAACCGCCACCATCGTTCGCAAACAGTCTTTGGGAAATTGATAGAACTTGCCTGGCGTGGCTTGACGCTCAGCCACCTAAATCAGTGATATATGTGAGCTTCGGAAGCATAACAACAATCTCAAGAGATGAGCTCATGGAGATATGGTACGGTTTGGCGAACAGCAAGAAGCGGTTCTTATGGGTGATCCGACCCGACATGGTGGCGGAACAAGACGGAAAGGATCTGCCGTTGGAGCTAGTGGAAGGAACCAAGGAGAGAGGTTGCATGGTGGGGTGGGCCCCACAACGGGAAGTTCTTGAACACGTGGCGGTTGGTGGGTTCATGACACACAGTGGATGGAACTCGACGTTGGAGGGTGTGGTGGCTGGAGTTCCGATGATATGCTGGCCGTACTTTGCAGACCAACAGATGAACAGTAGGTATGTAAGTGAGGTGTGGAAGATAGGTTTAGATCTGAAGGACACGTGTGATAGGAAGGTGGTGGAGAAGATGGTGAATGATCTAATGGTGGAGAGGAGGCAAGAGTTTGAGAAACCGATGGAAGCTATGGCAACCTTAGCAAAAACGAGTGTACAGCGTGGTGGTTCCTCATACTATGATTTTGACCGTTTTGTGGAGTTCTTGAAGTCACTTGGTACTGGTAGATGAAATTAATGGTTCTCATTTAATGGAATTACGTAATTTCAGACTTTTCTTATTCCATTATTTGTTTTGCAGCATTCTCTTGCGATCAATGGTGATGTTTGTTTTAGTAATCAGATTGTTTATAAGTTGTTTTTTACGTAGATCGAGACACAACTCCTCTCACATACTTACCTCGTATAACGTAAATTTCGATTAAAATTTTTTTTTAAGCATTCCAATCGCTCATCCAAACGAATACAATATAACACAAAATATTGGCACATGTAAGGTCTATTTGAATTAACGTAAGAGAAGTATATATACTTACGTAAGTCGATACAAACTCCTTTCTTATGTTTAGTTACTTACCTTATATGTTGAAAAAACAATTTCTATCATCAATTCAAACAGATACGCATGGATCCGTATTATTTAATTTGCAATATTATTCCTATTGATATTGATGTATTTGGCTATCTTTTATGCAAAATGATTATGTCTAATCTTCTTTTAATTATCATATTATCTTAGAAATCAGGCATTTAGGCGTCTGAAGAAGCTAATTCCATAGATATTTCTAATCTTTTTGTCAATAAAAATTACGTGTAGTAATAGACCATCTATCTTTCACTTTATCAGTTTACTTTCTCCAAATTATTGTAACCTTAGACCTCAATAGATTGCCTTAAACCTTTAATTTTCAATACAAGGATGAGATCATGTTGTAGAATTAGAATAGGATAAAGTTCTAAAATGAAGGTACATTTTCAGCAATTTTAATTTCTGTGTTTTTCAATGATCTCTTTCATCAAGATAGTACCACCCAATTGCTCTCCCCCCTCCCCCTCCCCCTCCCTCTCTCTCTCTCTCTCATGTATTTGGATACAATGACGCGTGTTTGTATTAATTTTTTAGAATAATTTTTACGATTTATGAGATAAGTGTGTATGAGAAATTTTGTCTCGGTTTGCGTAGGTTTGGATAATTGCAGAGTTGATCTTGATCTTAAATATCAGATATATTTTTTCATATTTATCAAATTTTTCTTAATTTACCTAATTGATACTCCTCAATAATAATAAATGAGGAGGCAGAATGAGAGAATTAAAGAAGATGATTAGAGTATTTTAAAAAATATATGTTATATTGACAATCTTAACAAACTTATTTAATTTTTTTTCGATTGTGAAACTTCTTTCATTTCAAATTAAGTATATATATATGTTATATTAAAGATGGAGGAAATATGAATTAGAAGGGAGATAATGGGGAGATGAATGCAACGTTTTATAATGGTTTTGAAATGAAAATTATTTATAAGATTCAACTAAGAAAATTAAATACAAGAGAATTGAAAGAAATCCAATTTTTTTACAACTCTTATAAGTTTGAATTGTAATTCTAAATTGTTAAATTTTACATGTAAATATGATTTTTTTGGAATATCTCTGTATTTATTCTTTTACAGGAAACTTATGGATAATTTTCCTTTTTCTAATCGTTCTGATTTTCAACGTACATATGTGTTTCTGGCCCTTGCTTTGAATTTCTACTATAGGATAACTAATCGCCAGGCAATTATAATTTCAACTATTTTTAATTAGGTTTCTAAATTTATTTTCCTTTTTATCAGGTCCCATAAGTTTTATCCTTTTATTAGGTCTCTATAGTTTTTTTTATTATAATCAAGTCCCTATTATTTCAGAGACCGATAAAAGGAAAAAATTGATAATAAAATCTTACAGGGACCGACTAAAATAAATGAAAAATATAACGATTTGATTAAAAAAAAATAATAAATATACATGATTAAAAGCATGTGAAACCAAAAGGATCTGTAAAAACAGAAAAGCTAAAAGAACCTAATTAAAAATCAAGTGAAACTTTAGTCCACAGGAATTTGGTTTGGTTCCGTTACATGGGAAATGAGTATATGTAATCTTATTGTAACAAATGTATTATAATGTTTGGTTGGGCTTATATAATATAATGAGAATTATATTTTGTAATGCTGATTACATCATTTGGTGTAATATGGATTACACAGTTAGGACTGATAGATGATAGAGCTGGGAATCAGGGCCGGCCCGGCCCTTGAAGGGCCAGGGCTTAACAGGGCCGGCCCGCAGAACCATAAAATTCTTTTAACAATATTTAACTATTTTTTCTGCGTATTTTCCCCAAAGAGATATAATTAGTAAATAACAACGATTAAAGTTCTAATTTAATACATAAATGTTGTCAATATTAAGGTTTAAATAACACGTCTCTTGCAACAAACAAACACAGTTACTAATGTATAATCAAAGGTAAAATCATGTACATAAATAACTCACACAAAGGTCAAAGTATAAGAAGACAAGAAGTTAAATACTCTAACATCTAAATAACATGTTTATGACGACTATCATTTTCACATTCTTCGCCACTATCATCAATTTCAAAGACATTTGATTGTGTTTCACTTTAAGCAGTATGTTCAAGTAATCAAATAATCGCAACCTCCATCAAAAATCATACTCTATCAGACATAATAGTATATAATATGATTTTAGTCTAAATAGACAGAACAATATACTCAAAAATCATACTCAAGAATCACAATATAATTCAATTAGACAAAACAATATACTTAAAAATCATACGTTATACAATATGAGGACAGAATGACATATAGATTCAATAAGGTAATTAAAAAATGTAACATGGTTCCTTTCCAAGTAAAAAAATTAAAAAAATAAACGGGCCTAAAGGGCCTGCCCGAGGCCCTCTAGGGCCGGCCCTTTTAAGCCTGAAGCCCTACAGGGCCAGCCCTTTTAGGCCCGACTTCCTTTTGAGGCTCTAATTTACAAGCCCGGCCCTTGAAGGGCCAGGGCCTAAAGGGCCGGCCCGACGGGCTCGGCCCGTTTTCCCGGCTCTAATAGATGAGGATGCAAACATCTTATAATCAAGTGAAAAAAGCCTTATTGTCATTGTAATTTTTTAAATTGACCAAAGTGCCCACCCATAAATGCTATTAAATATTCAAAAATTAATTAATAACATAGAAATTTAAAAAATTCCACCATTAAAAAATTATTAAAAATATCCAATTAAATAATTTTATTATCATTAAATATTAAAAAATTACTATAAATCCAATGTGTATACATAATATTTTCACCATTAAATATTAAAAAATTACAATGAACCTAACGTATACATGACATAAAATGTAAAAATTACTATAAACCCAATTTATATAGGTAGTTTTAATTAATGAAATTAATTAATTTATTATTATATAGGTGAACAGGGTTAGTATATATATTGGGTGAAAATAGATACTTTAATCCATTATACATACATACATATATATATATATATATATAAACAAGCGCAATTTTATCTCTTGTTATATTATTCTCATGTTTGATGTAATCCATTTAAACGTTTTTACACTTATATGTTATCTTTCCTAAATGACAAACTAAATAAATTCATATAATCATTATTACATTTCATTGCTTTCTCTCTAATTCCATGAACCAAACTTACCAATAAAAAAAAACACATGCGTGCGCATACACATAGAGTGTGTTTGGTAGAGCTTTTGAGGGGCTCTAATTGGGCTTTTAGGGGGTCCAGTTGGGCTTATGAATTTTTTGGCTTTTTCTTATGTTTGGGAGCAACTTTTTTCAATTGAGCTTATCATATAAAAACAACTTTTGCCCATAAGCTCAAAAGGCTAGCTTATGCAATTGAGTTTTGGGCATGAGGGTGAATAATTAAAATATTTTTTCATGCCCAGTGTGTTATCAGACTGATTGTAATTTTACCCTTAATGTACTTTTTCAGCTACAAAAATTAATTTAAAATATTTTTCGGTGCTTTTAACCCCCTTAAAATATTTTTCCAACTGTACCCAGTGTGTTATCAGACTAATTGCAATTTTACCCTTAATGTACTTTTTCAGCTCCAAAAATTACTTTAAAATATTTTTTTGGTGCTTTTAACCTTTTAAAATATTTTTTCAGTTGTACCCAGTCTGAGGAGACTGACTACAATTTTACCTTTAATGTATTTTTGTTTAGTAGTAAAGAGCACCCAAAACTTAGAATACTGATTTATTGATTTCCACCTACTCTAAAATATTTTTCCAGTAACACCTAATATTTTAAAGTAATTTTTAAATATTTACTTGATTTTTTAAATATTTTTCCACATACTTTCTCTTACTATTATCACAAAAGTCACTTGTGCTTAAACCAATCCAAACAAGTTTTACTTTTGAAAAGTCATTTATACAACCGCTAATCCAAACATAAATCACAATACACAATCTAGCTTTTATCAAAAGTAATATTACAAAAAATTCAAATTGAAACAAGCCCAATTGGCAATCACTGTTCCGAACACACACAGAGTAAATGGTAAGCTTATTAGAGCTGATTTAGTGGCTTTAATCTAGGGATTTTTCTTCTCTCCTTTTCTGTATATATACGCTACTCTTGGTGCATTCTTGATAAATGAAATTGCATGATTCAAACCACAATTTTCCTTTCCCAAGCTCGACCAGAGAGGAATGAACTTTATCGCTCGAGAGATAGGAAAGTTAGAGGCAGCAGACCACCCTTCACTATTTCGGATAGTATATATGGTTCTACCTTGTTCTTGGCAACTGGCTTTCATGGTTTTCATGTGAATATAGGTACCTTTTTCTTGATCATAAGTGGTATTCGCCAATATATTGGTCATCTGACCAAGGAGCATCACACACCCACGCCTACACTCTCGTGCACTCACCCACGAATGCACGAGCGTACACACACACACACACACACACACACAACAGTTTAATACACGATTACAATTGAAATAACTCTTCACCAACACTAAAAACCCATCAATCTTTTTTTTTTGGTAAAAATTGGGCATTATGCCAGCTGTTACATTACTCAACCAAAACAACCTTGTAGGTAAACAACACCCACCTAATCACTATACAGATATCGCAACACCTCATATGGTGGGCTATCAGAATATACTACATTATTATCACAATTATAACTATGATTAGCCGACCAATCTGCTACCGTATTACCTTCCCTAAGAGTATGAGAGAAATAAACCTGCATATTACTGCTTCTATGTCTTAAACACAAGCTAAGTATCCTGTTATTGGACTTACCTTGAATCCAAGCCTCCTGTATTAAGTGAATAGCCGATGTCGAATCTCCCTCTACTATAGTTCTGGGAATGCCCAACTCCTGCGCCAACATCAAGCCATGAACTGCTCCCCAGAGCTCAGCCGAAATAGTATTGCAGCACCCTAGCTTTACACTATAACCACTCAACCAACTACCATCAGCCTTCCTCAACACCCCACCACATCCTGCCACCCCTGGACAACCCTTTGTAGCTCCATCGAAATTCAACTTCACCCAACCTTCACTTGGGAAACACCATTTCACTTCCTTCGGGTATTTTCTTAACCCTAACTCATCATACTTTTTATTGGATGCTAAGTACTCATCAACATATTTACGAATAGAGAGATCTGGTCGGTTAGGCATAGTAAACCCCTCCTCAAATAACAATCTATTACGCCAATTCCAAATCATCCATCAACAAACAGCAAAAATAGTGGCCCACTCCTCTCTACTACTTAGATTATCCAAAAACCAAACAGAAATAGGCATAGTAAAAAATTGAGAGCATACCTTTGTTGCACCCAACGCCTCCTATATCATACGAGATTCAGGGTAGCTTTTAAGACATGGTCATAGTCTTCCACCCCAACTCTGCACCTACCACAATTTGGCACTCCCCCAAGTATTCTGGATCTGCGCAAGACTGTCAATAGCCTATCTTGCATTGCCAACCATAAGAAGACTTGGATTCTTCTAGTGACCTTCACCTTCCTCACATGTTTCCAAATCTCTTCCCTACCCCCATCTACAACCCCTCACCTCCTTTAATACAATTGGGCTACTGAAAAATCACCCCTTCTACCTCCTTTCCATACCACCCTATCCTCACCATCCTCAACACAAGGGGAAGGAACTGCTTTAATTAATTGCAAGATATCATGCGGAAGCTTTCCTTCCAACCAGGGCCGATCCTACTCCCCATCCCTACCCATAACCTGATGTACCATCAGTTCCTCATCAATAACATGTTCAGAGTCTACACAATGCTCTACTAATCTCCCACTACTTCTTAACCACCTATCTATCCAGAATTTGGTACTTCCTCCATTTCATACCTCCTGGCCCACCTCTTTAGTAATGTCAGGCCAAATCTCTACAACATTCTTCCAAAGCAAAGAGTTATGGTTCTTCACTCTACATTCTACAAACAAATCAGCTCCTCTTCTATATTTTGCTTTTAGAACTCTAGCACACAACCCTTCCTGCTTGGCCAACATATTCCAACCAATTTTGCCTAACAATGCTGCACTCATTTCCTTCATTGTTCTTATACCCACCCCTCCTTCCTCCTTAGGTCTACACACCCCTTCCCAAATGACTGCATGCAAGTTCTTCTTCCCTTCTTCATAACCCCAAATGAAGTTCCTCTGAAGCTTTTCTATCTCATTACACACCCCAGATGGAATGTGATCATGTTGCATCTGAAAATTTGTAACCTGAGATGTAACCGATTGGACTAAATTGAGCCTCCCTGCTAGTGACAATGAATGTGCCTTCCATCCACTAAGCTTCCTTTAAACTTTATCAATCAAAAATTGGAATTTGGCCCTAGAGTTTCGACCATGAGTTACATATGCCCCCAAGTACCTCCCTAAGTCCTCCGTACAATGAAAGCCACTTATACTGCAAATTATATCCTGCTTGTCCCTAGCCACATTCTTAGAAAAGAATATAGTGGTTTTCCTTGGGTTTACCTTTTGACCTGAGGCCTCTTCAAACAACTCCAAACACTCAAGAGCATTACTCATTTGCTCCACACTCGCCTCGCAGAACAATAGCAAATCATCAGCAAAGAGTAGATGTGAGATGCATACCTTATTTCTCCCTACCCTTATAGGTATCCATTGTTTACTTTCCACTGAATCTGCAATGATATGAGATAGCTTCTCTATAGTAAGCACAAATAGGTACGGAGAGAGTGGGTCCCCTTGTCTAATCCCCCTAGTAGGCTTAAATTCCTCCTTCTTGCTTCCATTTCACAACAACCTCATTTTTATTGATAATAAACAGTTTTTAATCATATACTTTTATAACAATACTTTTATAATGGTAGCTCCTCCAATACTTTTATAACAAATCCCAAATTTAGTCGATCATAGGCTTTCTCCAAATCAATTTTGATTATCATATACCCTCTCTTCCCACTCATTCTATTCATCATGTGAGTCACCTCTTTCGCGGTTATAATATTCTCTTGAATATTTCGTCCTGGCACAAAGCTAGCCTGAAAGGGAGATACAACTTTATCTATTATCCCCTTTAGTCTACTCACCAAAATCTTGGTAAGTCTTTTGCAGAGCACATTGCATAGAGCAATTGGTCTAAATTATGTGACTAACTCTAGGTTATCCAATTTTTGAATCAATACTAGGAGAGTAGCATTCAGTTCCTCCACCCCTTCTGGTTTTTCCCATAAACGCTTAATCAACTCAACTACCTCCTTGCCTACCACCTCCCAATTCTTCTGGTAAAAGTTCGCTGGGTACCCATCCTCTCCAGGAGCTTTAAACCCCCCTATGTTAAAAAAAGCCCTCCTTTTTTCCTCTTCATCTAACCTTCTCCCTAACTTTCTTAACTCATCACCACTTACTTCCCCCCACTACTGTCTAGTCATATGCCATATTCTGTTAACCTCTTCCTTCGAAAATAGCTTGACATAAAAGTCCTGAAACATTGCACCGATAGCTTCTTCATCCTTTACCCATATCCCTTCATCATTTTTGAGGCTTCGAATCTTGTTCCTTATCCTTCTAACCATGGTTTTATTGTGATAATATCTCATGTTTCTATTCCCATGGTTGATCCATAGCCTCTTAGACTTTTGGTACCAAAGTAACTCTTCTTGCCTCATTGCCCCTACCAACTCCTCCTCAAGTTCCTGCTCCAAATCTATTAAAAAGAGGTTCTCAAAGCGATCTGCACTCCTTTGAATGCCCTCCAGTCTTCTCCTTAACCACCTTATTCTAAAACGAATGTGTCCAAACACCTCTTTGCTCCACAGTTTTAGATGCAACTCTAAATCCTTCAAATTTTCACACACATCTCTCCCTTTTACCCACTTGTCTTGCAGGAACTCTAAACTTCTCATGATTAAGCTATGCAGCTTCAAAACAGAATGGTCTGTCCCTCACCACCTCTTCATCCCAACCGGATCCCATAATTAAGGGGTAGTGATCAGAGTTAATCCTTATAACTACTCGAACCATAGCATCATGAAATAATTTTTGCCACAGCAAATTGCATAAGCATCTATCTAGCCTTTTAAATACATGATCATGTCCTTGCCATTTATGGCCCCTCCACATAAAGAAAGGTCCACTATAGCCCAAATCTATTAGGCCCTTCTCCTTAATCCATTCTCGAAACCTTTTACATTGACCTTCATTTAACCTGCCTCCCCCTTTTTGCTCCAAGCAACTACTGATTTCATTCCAATCTCTTGCTAGTAACCATGGTTCCAACATATTCAAAGCAATTTCTCCCAGCCTCTCCCATAACTCTCCTCTTTGGCTTTCGTGTGGACTACCATAAACCGCAGTAAAAAACCAAGAAGGATGATCACCTATAGTCAATTTGCAATGAATAAATTGCATATGTTTGGCAATCACACTCACCACCAATGTTGGATCATTCCACATGATCCAGATTCCTCCTGCAAAACCCATTGCCTCCATCACCTCTGAGAAACCAAAACGAAAAGATAGAATAATTCTTTTGGCTCTAGTCCCACTAACACGAGTTTCAAGTAAGACAACTATATCTCCCTTATGAACATGAAGTAGATTTCTGAGGGCCGCAGCAAAACCTTTACTTGCTGCCCCTCTACAATTCCACACTATGATTTTAACTATTTAAACTAGAGACAAGTGCTCCCCCTCCTCTTCACACACTTCCATTGTCCCATCAATTGCCAACTCATCTCCATTATAATTCATCTTATCCTTCATATCCTCCCTATAGTATTGCCCCACATCTTCCACCGAGATCTTTGGGCCTTTTAAGTTAGAACTAGTCACTCCCATAAGATCCGGCGAAGGTTCATCCCCTAACCTCCCTTCCTTCACATAATGACCACCACCCCTATCACAAAGCCCTCCCCTCTTCCTTATTCCTACTCTACACACCACTTTTAGAATGTTGCATAGTTACCCTTTTTTGAACATTGGTTACATCAGTCAAAGGTTTCTTAGAGGCCTCCTCTTCTTGAACTACTTTCGGCCCCTTGTCTTTCCTCTTTATAAAACGTCTGACCGGGACTTCCTCCACCCCCTGCATCCTTAACAATGCTCGGGTTTACTTGTTCTAGCCCCTCTACTTCTCTTAGCACTTTAAATCGAGATGATACTTTGACATCATCATTCCACATCCTCCTTCTTTGATGCCTTCTAAAGCGCTGTACCACCCTCCAAGGACTATTAGTAAACTCCTTTGCCTCACTACCACCCTCCTCATTGCTCACTACATTACCGTCTCATCTTCCTTATGACCCTGCCCACACCTCTCTTTGAAATACCCAAATAAGCCACAATTTAGACACAAAGCATGCAAACTCTCATATTTAACATGTTTTAGCACCCCATCAACCATGTAATGCGGCACAAGAGGTTTGGTCAGATCTAACTCCACACATACTCTAGCAAACTTATTCCTACCCCTACTTGCCGTATGGATATCCAACTTGAGAACCTTGCCAATAGAACTAGCCAGATTATACAACACCTTCTTGTCAAACAATTCAACCTTTATCTCAGGAAATCTCACCCAGGCTGCTATTTTATCTATTCGTTCTGTTTTAGGATTAAATCCCGGCCTCCAGCGCATAATGCTCAAATACTTATCTGCAATCACCCAAGGACCCCCAGTTAAAGCTCTCTCATAATCCTCCCATTCCTAAAATAACACCACAAACAATTCATTCTCCAAATCCCCCAATCTAATGTCACCCTTTTTAGCCCAAATCTTTCTTAACTTTCATCCAACAGAAACAACCCCATTGATCCTCCCAACAATTTTATAATAACAGACTTAGCAAAAGGTTTGCAGAGACGCTCTCATATTCATCAATTAGAAAATTAGGACACATGAGATCTGATAGGTCTACATAAATACCTGTATGAAGGCCAAGAATGTCATCAAATCCCACCCCTGGTCTAGTTCCAGCGCTTACTCCATTCATCGAATTACTACTGTCATCATCCCCAACAAGAAACCATCGATCTCTCCAATTTGTCTTAGCTATAAGTGAGTCGCGATAGCTCATCGTCGTTCCTTTCCCCTCAGGCCTCACCTCCGGTTCACGAATCCACTACTTAAAGCGTAGAGGGATTGAAATCTGCCCAGTGAACTCACGTCCAAGCCCTTCGGTTTTCCTCTTCCTCCTGTGAGCCATTCCTGAGTCCCCCTCTACCGAAGAAGTAACCTCTGACTCCATCGCAGCCTCTGTTCAAGTCAACCATAGCTCACTGTGTAATCCCCTACCTTGATAACCATAATTAAGATTCAAAAATGCGTAATTTAAAGGAATTAGAGACAGACGGATACGTTTTTCTCAAATCTCTTTTCTAAAATTCATTCAATATGGTCTCATATTCATCTTCCGAATCTAATTACTTTGCGCAGTTCAATCACATTCATACATATCAGAGTGCATAGCCAAATTCTCGGCAACTCTCGGGTTTCATACATGTATAAACTAAGGGTTGTAAGTTCCAACTAGGGGATTACATGACCAACATCAACGTAATATCTACATTTTAAAAATAAACAGTAATCCCAAGTCCAAAATAGATAACCAACAACCTAATAACACATCTCTACAAGATCCTAGCCGCTCCTAGTGGTTCGTTTCTCCTTGGAGCCACTTGCCTTGTCTGAAATGTTAGTTATTGGAAAGAATGAGATTCAAAAGAATCTCTGTAGTAACAAATCACTTATACAATGTATAAACACATAGCATATATGATCATGTTAAGTAGCATCACAATGTATCATGGCTTTCGCCATAAACGACAGCACTCATGGCTATAATCTCTATGTGTCAGCTTTCGTTGCGATCTCTATGTATCACAAAGTATCACTATGCGTCAGCTTGCGCTGCAAAGTCAAAGCGTCACAATGTATTCACAAAGTATTCTCAATGCATGACAAACATACATACAATGTTTCACACACAGTATAAGAGAAAGAGTCACTACCTTGTTCTTTCCGATTGTGCTCTGGCGCAGGTGGATCACAAACAGAGAAAATATCGAATCCTACAATTCCAAATGCACCATTTAGACACTTCCATAGTGTTTCTTGGGGTTATATGAGTCTATAATGAAAATTTACAAAAATGCCCTCGGGGACCCGGCCCGGGCCCGCCGTACCCGGTCCGGTTGCACTTTTCCCGAAATTCTAATCTGGGCTATCCTAACATATTTCCGCCCAAGTAATCCATTTCCGGACTCGGAATTATCAAATTCAATGTAAAATTATAAATTTACCCTTGGCAGCCCTACTTCATGGGTTTTAGGGGCGTTTTTGTAATTATGCTTTTTTGGCCTTTTCCGAAAAATTGGCCAACTATAATCCCACCTAATTTTTGCTCGTGAATGCAATGGAACCATCAAATAATTGAAAATCCAACTCTAAGACCCATTTCTAGAGCTGGACGAAATTTATGAGTTCTCTGGGAAAAATCGGGGTTTTACGATTTCGGCTCCTTAAACGCATTCCTTTCTACTCCTTACCACTTTATTAACTATTACATTAGGTTATAACTACCATTTGAACCAAAATTGGGCAGCATAACCCTTAGAAAAATCAATTTCCAAAATTTAAAACCAATGGCAATTTGGCGAAATTTCACCGATTTAATTGCCCACAGCAGTCAGAATAGTTAATATACGAAGGTTTGGAAGTTATCTTAAGCTCCCACTAGCGTTTCCTTAAGGTGGCTGAACCCTAACCCTTGAAACACCAAATTTTGAGCTTCAAAACCTTAAAGAATAAAGAGGAGTAGCTTAGAGTCGGAGTTATACGCGTTAAGAGCTAAATCGTCGGAGAAATCCACTTACCTTGTGAGATTTCTTCCCTTTCTCTCTCTAAACTCTCTCACCTTCTCTCTCTTGTTTCAGGTCTGGAACAGCACGAAAATGGCTGGAGAAAGAAGGTTGATGGTATTTAATATCATATATTATATGATATTTAATTATTGATTAATTTCCAACAATTTCGGATTTTTCAGAAATTCTGGCAGATTTCTGTCCAAACTTTGAAAAATCATAACTAATTCTAGAAAAATTGAATTGGAGTGATTCCAAAGCCTATGGAACCCTTATTGAGTCTAGTTTTAAGGAAAAATATAGAATTTTTCTGGATGTAATCACAAAATTCCCAGAATTTCAATCTTTGCATACTGTTCCAGAAAATAATTAATTTCGCTGGGCAAACTTCAAAATCCATAACTCTTAGCTCACAAATCAAAATGATACAAATTATATGTGCATTTTGAAGCTTGACATGTGAACTTTAAGACTGGAAAATTTCATAATTGTTAGACACCATTTGCCTATTGTAAAAGTCCATACAAATCGATTGCCTTGTATAGAATTTCAATGGACAGAGTTTTCAACTTTTGCACAATTGTTCCCAATGGTTCCAATTTCATAATAAACACTCTCCCCACACGAATTTTCACAAGGAAGCCATTAGAATCATTAAAATATCCAAATTCCCATCACACATTCTCTAAAAGTGTTTATTCAACAATAATTACATCCACTTTTGAAGTCATTAGCCCTTAATCACTTTTTGGGATATTACACACTGCCCCTCCATCACAGTGCTCGACGAGGGGCCACTCACTAAACTCTGCTGCAGTGGGCGACGGAGAACCACAGCAAAGCGTCGGCTACCAAATTGGTGGCGATCCACGTGAGGAACAGTAATGCCCTAGCAGAGACAAATTTTCACGCGCGTGGATCTCACAGGCTATTTTTTGAGCTATCCCTTTTTCTATTCTCTTTCTTGTAAAACCCATCAATCTTTATTATGGAAGACATGTGGTTGGATCCACCACTACAAAAAATACATAGAATTAGTCACAGAATTTCATTCCATTGCTAATCTGTCACTGATCCCTTACAAATTTCATCACTATAATTAATGATGGAATTTTTCCATCACTAAATTAGTGACAGATTAGCATTTTGTCGCTAAATTACATCATTAATCCATCTCTAATTTCGTTACAAAAAAATTGTCGACAAATATTAGTGAAAAAAAAATTCTGCCACTGATTTCCGTTCCTAATCCATCACTAATTTCTATCAAAAAATCTTTGTGATTGAATTAGCGACAGAAGTTTTTTGTCATTGATTTCCATAACTAATCTGTAAGAATTTCCATCACTGAGTGTTTTGTGACGGGATTATTGATGGAATTTTCCAACACTAATTTTTGTCGCAAACCAATCTGTGATGGAGTTTGTGACGCAAAAAATTCCGTCATTAAGTTCTGTTGCTAATCCATTACTAATTTCTATTACAAAATAGTTTGTGATGGATTTGTGACAAAAAAATTCCATTGCTAATTTAAAGTTGTATTATTTAAGATTATAATCCTACAACCATTTATACAAGGGATAAGAGGCAATTTTAACAATGAAGTTATAGGCAAAGAACATTTGGCACCAATAAGTTCATATAAGTGTAAAAATATACATGAATGTAATAAAGAGGTGTAGTAATCAATGTTTTAAAAGCTGGAGCGGACGTTGAACCAGAGAAGCTAACGGGTCATGGCTTGCATGGTCAGACCGGCAGTCGGACCGATGACATAATAATTCAATAAAAATAATATTATAAGTTTATATAATTATATAAATATAAAAAATAAATATGAAATTTTAACATTACTTAAAAATAAACACATATAATATTTTAAATATATCATCTTTCCCAAATTCCAAATTCTAATATATTGAAATCATTAAAAATAATACAACAACATATCAATAATATCAATAGCCTGTTCTCGACCCAACAGCTGATATGAAATGATTTGAAACGATCAAATTGATAAAACAGCTGAACAATACTGAACAAGTCAAAAGTCCTCCTAGACATTGATCCAACCGTCTGATTCGATTCGGTCCAGTTTTCACATTGGCAATAATACCCAGTTGTTAGCTCCCACTAATGTCCGTCACTTTAATTGTTGTGGGTCCCACAAGGTCTGTTGTGGTCATTTATTAATGTATTTGACCATTCAAACGTGGCAGGAGAGGATGGAGCTCACTCCGATAGACTCCATGAACAAAAAGCACGCATTACTATTCATCATCCTCATTATCAAGGGGGAAGAGGGCGTCTAGACTTTTCATCCTCAAAACCAGTGGAGTGCTAGAGCACGACTGAACCAGTAGTGAACCAACACAAAGTGGAGAGACCAGAGGACACCGTCGGTAGCTTCTGTTCTTCTTCTTCTGTAGCTAAACCAAGGGAGAGTTACAAATATGGAGGATCGTGGCGAAGGGTTTCTTAGGTAAGGAAATGGTTGTTCGTGAAGCTATAAATGAATTAAAGGGGTTTGGGTTTTGGGTATGTGGGATTTTCTTGTCTAGTCTATGCAGCAATTGGAAACCCCACTTGGGGATAAGAAATATTGCAGGAGGTTTTGATGATTCTTCGGTTTTTAAACTTGATTTCAGAATTAGTGAATTGATGTTGACAAAGGAAAGTGCCTTTATTGAAAGAGATTGTAGAGATAAATGGTTTGTGGCTAACCCTTTTGCTGCTTCAAATACTGGGAAATTTAGAGCTTCATGTGTTGGAGAAGCTCAAAGATGATTAGAAAAAGGAGGCGGATGATTTGTTTGGAAATGTTATGGCTCAAAGAATTATTGAGTTAATTGATTGCTTTGGAATGATCACTCAACCCCATAAATCCGTTGCTTGATGTGTAAATGCTCTTGGTTTATTTGATTCTCATGTTCATTGTAAGTTTTGAATCTCATCGGGCAAACAAGATAGATGGAGAGAAGAAGGGTGAGAGATGAGCGAGGCTGCGACGCACCACCAAAGAAAAAGTAACGTCATCCAGGACATTTAACGGAAATGGTAATATTGCACCATTTTGATAAGTTTGTGTCTATTTTTGTATCTATATGAACTTAATGGTGCCACACGCTCCTCGCCTAAAACTTTATTGATAAATTGCACGTTCACCCTTTATGTAATAACATAATTGATAATATAATGATTTAAATATGTTTTCAATTAAAAAATATATTAATGTATTTATGGGTTTGTTGTTAACAAGGGCGTCATCATCATTGATCTCATTGTTAGGCACTTATTGAGATAGAAAGATGAATTTTCAAAAAACTTGCTTTATATTTCATTAAGATCAATCCTTCTTGTGTCTTAATGATAATTAAACAAATATGATAAGGGTTATATTTCATACATTTATGATAACAAAATATGATTAAGTGCTTCACTAGTAGATAGGAAAAACTTAGTTATGATCTTGAGTAAAGTCATGATATTAGTAGATAGTATTATTAGAAGAAGACATGACCAATCGTATGAATCATTAAGATAATCGATTATAGGAACAATATAATCTAACAAGAAACTAACATACTAAGACAATGTGCTTTAGTGAAGAAGTTTATTTGAAGGTATTCGAATAAGTTAATCAGCTATAAAAGCTACATAATCGAGTACAAATAACCATTTTTCTTATTTAACATGATTAGATTTTATAATAATTATATTTTTTTTGTATTTAGAAGTTTTTTCTAATTATATAATGATGAAATAAATTGGTTGAAAATATCTTCTATTTAGATAATATAATTTTAAAATGTGGATTAAATTGATATGACTTCAAATTAAAAAGATAATTTGATTTAGTCACACATAACTCACAGTATAGACTATGCCATACTCTTATCTTAATTTTATCTTTTTTAGAGTATTTACGGAAAATAATATGCGGTTCGGTGGGCAATACAGTAATAGCATAAATATACTGATATTATGTGCATGATTACTAAAATTCCCCATAAGAGTTCGTACTTGATAATCACAATCAATGTAGCTGCACAGGTCTACTAGGGTGTCTAAACCTGTCCCAGTGAAACGGAGATATCTTCTCGTCTTCATTCCACCACTGCAATTCTCTCATATAGTTCTCTTATATGATCTTTTCATACCTTCTATATTCATCTGTCTAAATTATTGGTAGGGGAGGGTGAGATTTGAGATAATCTCAGTAGAAAAATAGTACTAATATGCATACAGGATAAGTGCTTAATGCATTACATGCGTGTAATACATAAACTCATGCTAACACAATGATATATCTGTATATTCAATGTTCAAACAACATACTTATGGCGGTAGCATAATTAGAAACAGAGCTTTAATCATTCATATATGTTTCACATAATCATGCAAATCGGTAACATGCATCAATACACCAGCATAAATATCAAATACATGCAGGAGAGGTAAGTTTTCTACCATAGCCCTTTTTGATCCTTAAGTAAGCTCCTCGAATTTCGTGCCTCATAATACATGCCAAACCCGGGCTCCTAACTCGGTCCTAGAATATCAAATGTACAAGAATTAGGTTAAAACCCATTCATGTACCATTTTAGGCACTTCCATAGCATTTATAGTGGTTATATAAGCCTATTTTGAAAATTTACCAAAATGCCCCCAGGGACCCGGCCCGGCCGCGCCATACCCGTAGGACTATACTTTTCCCGAAATGTTGACCAGGGCTATTCTGAGTTATTTTCTCTTAAGGAATCCATTTCCGGATTTAGAGTTACCAAATTCACTGCCAAAAGACCAAAAAGTCTTTGACAGCCCAAATTTTAGGGTTTCAGTGGCGTTTTCGTAATTATGTTTTTTCGTTCTTTTCTAAGAAAGTAATCAACTGTAACCCCATCTAATTTTCCCCTCTGAACTCAATGAAATCATCATAACATCAAAAATCCAAATCTAACCCCTCCAAACAGCACCGGCCAAATCCTGAGATTCTCAGAGAAAAATTAGGGTTTTCCATGTTTGATTCCGCAGACTTGCTCCTTTCTACTCCTAACTACCTTATTAACTATTTAATTATGTTAAAACCACCATTTAGACTCAATTTGGGCAGCACAAATTTTATGACACTACATTTCCCAAATTCAAAATCAGATCAAATCAATCAGAATTTTAACGATTAAACCACTCACAGCAGCCAGAACAATCAATATTCGAAGTTTTAGAAGTTACCTCTTCTTCCTTTGGCTTTTCCCCTTCTTGGTTAAAAATCCTAGCTTCCCAAGAACTGAATTTGTGGTTCACAAACCTTAAATTACATAGAAGAGAAGCTTAGGAGAAGGATTGTATATGTTAGGTACGAATTCACAAAAAAAATCAACATATCTTGTGAGTTTTCTTCTCTCTCTCTCTCTCTCTCTCTCTCTCTCTCTCTCTCTCTCTCTCTCTCTCTCTCTCTCTCTCTCTCTCTCTCTCTCTCTCTCTCTCTCTCTCTCTCTCTCTCTCTCTCTCTCTCTCTCTCTCTCTCTCTCTCTCTGTGTGTGTGGTAGCCTTGATGTGAAATGGGAGGAGGAAGGTGATGATGTTGTTTTTGTCATATATATTATATGATATTTAATTATTTAGTTAAGTTCCATTTTCGGATTTTCTAGCAGATTTTCTGCCCAAATTTTGAAAATTCATAACTAAATTTGTAGATATCGTATTGGAGTGATTCCAAAGGCTATAAAACCCTTATTAAGTGTACTTTCAAGGAAAAATATAACCTTTAGCTAACGGGAAGCTCAAAATTCCCAGAATTTAAATCTTTGGACATTGTTCCGGAAACTTTCCAATTTCATTGGGTAAATTTCAAAAATTCGTAACTTTTTGTATACAGCTCCAAAAATCACCCATGACCTATCAAATTAAAGTTTATGATGTCTACTTTAACCCAATAGAATCTCATAATTTTTTTATCATCATTTCCCTATTTAAAAATGTCACACAACAAGACTGTTACACAGGAAAACTCACCGGTAGCAAACGTCAACTTGTACAAACTTGTGTTTCCACATCATAATGTTGTGTGCGACCCCTAATTGTCTTGTTTTGTCATTCCATGTACTCTTTAAGTCACCATTTTATTCCCTTAAATATAAGGAATTTTGGTGACCAAAATTCGGGATGTTACAGAATAATTAAATTTTATTATAATATCTCCAAATTATTTAATTTTTTTAAATAAAAAAATTAAATTTTATAATAGCTAAATTTTTCAATAATTAGATTTTTTTCATAATTATAATTTTCTTAAATAATTTAAATTTAAAATTATTATAAAATTATAATATAGATATATAAAAATTATTAATACATATTCATTATTGAAATAATAATATAATATATGTTGATTTTTAATATAATATTATATACAAATAAAAATACAAAATTTATAAATACAAACGAAAAATAAAATATATATTAAAATGAATAAAGAAGATATTAATAACAAAAATTTAGATAGAATACTTTTCTTTCTAAAATGGTTACGTAAAATAAAATAAGAAAACTAAATTGAAATATTTAATAAGATATTAAAATTTATATTTCTATTTGGGTTTGTAAAGTGATATATATATATATATATAGGATTTTGCATTAAAATTACTCACGTCCATCTTATCCCAATTGGCAAAATCACTGGCACGCGTGTGAGAGGTTATGGCTTCGAATCCTAGCTTGGTCACAAAAATGCAACCAATTTGTGATGTGAACACATGGCAGGTGATGGAGGACGACATGTGGCGGCTGGTGGTGAGGTGGGGGTAGCTAACCGGGACATGATAAAAAAGATATTTTGTGACAGAAATTCAGTCACTTATTAGTGATAGAAAATTCTGTTGCTAACTTAGGGGATAACCTATTCCAATTTTGTGAAGGATTAGCTATGGAATTTTTTTTGTCCCTAATCCATCGTTAATTTTAGGGATAGCTTATTCCAACTTTGTGATGGATAATGACGGAAATTTTCCATCACTAATTAGGGACGGCAAATTTTCATCACTAATCTATCACAAATTACGGATAGAATTCAAAATTCTTTCACTAATCAATTAGTAATGGCATTTTTACTGATAGAACAAATTTTGTCGCTAATCCAATTCCATCACTAATTTTCTGCACTAAATTGATTAGTGACAGAATTTTTGTCACTAAATTCCATCACTAATTTGATGTTTTTGTTGTTGTGCACCTATGATTGCTCTTTATTTTCCCAAAGGACTAACCACTGTTTAACAATCATTCCACCTCTAAATCACACAACGTTCTACTCCTTTAAACCAAACAATAAAAACAAAGTGTCAATGCAATAGACTCCTACGACCTTGTTTATAATAATGCTTGGAGTTTATAAAAGTAACTTTTCAATTATTATTTATGGTTTATGGGTAAGAAAATGAGAGGGATTTTATTTTGACTTTTGTGAACGTACTTATAGGTCTGTTTAGATTTGCGTTTGAAAAGCATATTTACAAAAAGGATTAAGGTGTGACTTTGCCCTAGAAGTTTTAACAGATGAGAAATGTTACCCTGAAAGTTTTTTAAGTTCAATATTGCCCCAAAATTATTAAAATGGAGCAAAGTTGCCCTTTTTATTAAAAATTTAATAGTCAATGTCAGTTTTTTAACGGCTAACATTAGTTTTTTTAATAGTATCAGGCAATATTGCTACGTCTTAAAACTTTTGAAGTGACATTAAACATGAAAAAATTCCAGTGCAACATTGCTCCCCAGCAAAAACTTTTAAGGCAAATTTGAATCTTAACCCTTACAAAAATCAAAACAATTTCTCTCATATACTTATTTCTTATATCATAAATCACATTTGGACAGAAGCTTCTATCGTCAATCCAAACAAGCATTGTGAATCGTAATTCCAAACAAGAACTACATTAACTTAAAAATAAAGCTAAAGATGTTAAGTTGCATAAAAGAGATGGATAAAGGCAATCACAGCCCCAAAGAACCTGTGACCTAGTGATATGAAAGATTTCTTATAAGTGGAAGGTTTTAGGTTCGACGCCACTTATAATCTTAGTGTCTGTCTTGTTAAGGTTGAAGGGGGCGCCCACCTTAGGCATAGGTCAACATAACTATGAACTTGAAGTGAACTCAAGGTATATTCTAACCATGGATGTGATCAACCACGAGGCAAATAACTATAAACTAATTCCAAGGGGCAATGCCTGTGAAATCCTAAGTTAGTTAGGGAGGGGAACAAAGGACGCATTATAAGACCCGTCCTCTCAACACGTTTTAAAAACAGTGAGGGATAATGAGGCCCAAAACGAACAATTTTAAAAGTAAGGCATTGGAATATTTTAGCTGCAAGCATGATGATGCTTTTTGACCCACTTACTAGCATGCTAAGCTTAGCTCCGGGTTTCGAAGAGTCATCTCAAGGAGAGATGCCCTTGAGGCAAAACGTGCCAAGGTGACTCATCGACGGAATAAGTGATGAGTAGGTTAATTTTGATTATTGAAATTTTAAGATTGTAATAACTGGCTTACAATTAATGGATTTACTCATTCGCATGGGTCTACCTATTACAACTCTTCTTTTGCTCAACATATTCATTAGTACTCAAAATTCCACCTCCAAATGACATAGTTTTTAACCCCTTTAAACCAAACAATAAAAAACTAAGTGTCATTATGTTAACCTTTGTAATAGACTCCTACGAGCTTGTTTATAATGACTATTAAAGCATTTGAGCATTTAAAACTAGCTTTTCAATTGTTATATGTGGTCTACGAGATAAATATATGAGAAGAGTTTTGTTTCAACTTATATAAACGTACTTATCATTTATGGTTTCAAACAAGAGTCGCATTAGATTGAAAATGAAGCCAATGATGTTAAGCTGCCTAAAAGAGATGGACAGATGCAATCACAGCTCTAAAGAACTAGTGGGATGAAATTAAAGCTTTCTTATAAGTGAAAAGTTACATATTTGATACCGCTTATAACCTTAGGATGCTAGTACTTTATAGGGCTTGACTTCTCGCTGTCCCTATTGTGAAGGTAAAAAAGGTGGACAATTTTCAATAAAAATTTGAATCTTGATATAACATTTTGTCAGGGATAAATCCTACTGTTAGATTCAATCCTCTGTTTAATAGGGAGTTCCCACGTTGATATGGATGTTTTGCATCATAGTAATAGGTTTGATTTTGTCCCACTTGGGCCTCAATTAGTAATATGCATGTGATTAATGAGCCCAATCTTTTGACTTTACATATTATTGTCACTCTTATGCATCAACTTACACTACAAAAAAAATATGGATTTTCCAACAAAATTTGTTACAGAAATTAAAATTTGTGACAGATTTGTGATAGAAATGGATTTTTGACGAAATCCGTTACTTAGCTGACTGATCATAGAATTCTGTCACTAATATATATATATTTTGAAATTTTTTGTCATAAATCCATCACTAATTCATATTTTTAATAAAATTTAAAATGCTAATAAACCTTCTTAGCAGAAGCCTCTTACCAGTGTCGCCACATGTCACCTCTAGTGGCTGACCCTATTGCCAGTGGGAGTGTTGCCACATGTCAAATGAAGAGAGATCTATGGAGACATTCCTTTTCCATTGCCGACAGATGCCATGTGTCCCAGTTTACAGTTTGCCACATGTCCCTATTATTAGATCAAGTTTTAATAGTTGATATTTAATATTGTATAATAAGATTAAATAGAGAGAAAATTGAGAGAGATTTATAGAGACATTCCTTTTCTATTACCGGTAGACACCACGTGTCCCAGCTCGCAGTTTGCCACAGGTCCCCACTATTAGATCAAGTTTTAATGGTTGATATTTCATACTGTATAATTACATTAAATAGAGAGAAAATTAAGAGATCAATGGAGACATTCATTTTTCATTGTTGGCAGATGCCACGTATCCCAATTTGTAGTGCGTGACATGTCTCCACCTTATAATTCTTGAAATTGTGACCACCCTGTCTTGAACCCATGTCCTCATGGGTGCGCATATGAGCCTTTGTCAGTTGAGCAGCAATGCACTTGAGTTATTTTATTATAAAATTATATATAGGGAAAATCCCTAAAAAAGAACTTTAAAATTAGTAAAAGACAAAAAGGTGATCCGAAATTGCATATTTCCAAAAAAGTGTGAGTGCCTGAACTGGGATATTGAAATTTAAGATAAAATGACGTGCGTAACCCTGGAAGTTTTTAAATTGAAAAACGTTGAGGGAGATAAGAAAGGTGAAATTGCGTGAAAACTCTATCAGGACTCTTCATCTTCTGGCGTCGTCATTGTCATTGGTCGACCTTGGTTCCTTGGCGTTGAGAGAAGATAGTAGCAGCGACATTGTGGGGCAAATTTGGGGGTGGATTTGAGGAGGAGAGAAGGTGAGAAGAGGTTATGGTGAAAGGCATTGGACAGTTGCAGAGGTACCGGTTTGCGGATGCGAATTTGAACTTCGGTGCTGAAGTTGGGTAAGTGGTTGTGTTTAAAAATGTATTTCATTTTAACTTCTCCAGTTGATTAGAATGGCGGTTCAATGTGGTTGGGTTAAAATTAGTTTGGGAAATGTGGATAAAACCTATGAACTGGTGCGGTGAGTGCTTAATTTGTAACCTCGTAAATGAAGTTGGGAATCGTTGAGGGGAAGTTGTGTAAATATGTTAAGTGGGGAAGTTTGAATTGCAACTTTTGAAATTTCTAAACCTTTGAAACGGCATATGAATGCGTCAATTGGTGAAGTTTTGACACGGTGTTCAGATGTAGGAAATTGTGATTTTATTGTTGTGAGAATGTTATACATACAGTTGCGAATGACTTCAGTGAAGTTGTGAAACAAAACCTTTGAAAACCGCATGTTTAGTTGTGAACACAAAAGAAGAATTTGTGAAAACCATAATGACATGTTGGTAACTTGTGAAACAGCATATGAAGTTGTGGATGTGCATAGTGTGGATTTTTTTAAGTGAAGTGTTGAATCCCTAAGATAACCTGTGAAAATCGAATGTTATCTTGTGAAAAAATTATCGGAGTTTGTGAAAACGTAATGAAAAGTTGGTAAATATGTGTAGAGGTCAATTTAGGTGAGGAAATTGTGAAATTCATAGAAGAACTTGTGAATCCTTATGCAGAACTTGTGAATGTTTCTTTATAAGTTGTGAGACCTTATTTAACAATGGGGAAATAGATATTTCCAATAGTTGTGGTTGTGATAGGAAGGTTGTAAAATGGTATGAGAAGTTGTGAACAACTAGCTTAAATATGCAAACTTGTTATGTACAAATAAAAATGTTATTAAAGCTGCTAAAATCCATAGTTGATGAGTGTAAACTGAATTTTGTGCAGGTAAAAGGAGATGGCGAGACACAAAGGTGAGACATCAAAGGCAAAACAAGTAAAGGAGAAAAGTGTCAAGAGTAGAGCAGTAACGAGACAAAGTGAAAAGTCCAAAGCAGTAAAGGGTGATGGTGAATAGAGTAAACCAGTGATGAGTGGCTTTATGGTGTTTAGAAACGAGTATGTGGCCAAGTTAGGGGAGAAGAAGAAAAGGATGGCAGATGAAAGTAGGTCTACAGGGAAGGCATGGCGTGAGTTGCCAGAGGCGAAGAAGAAGGAGTACAATGATAAAGCTATGCAAGGACGACTGAAAAGGAAGATGAAGAAAAAGGAAGTGTCATTTCATACCAGCTGCTCACTGGGAGGATTTACTTCATTGGTGCAGTTTGTGAACGATAATGTACATTTGAAGGAGAGGGTTAAGAGAATAGGATTTGAAAAATTATTGAAGGTGCAATTGGATAGACTCCCCCGTGACCTCATTATGTCCATGCTGAGAGCATATGACCCAGCAACACATCAATTCAGGATTAGGGGGAAGACACAAGAAATAGAAGCATCAGATGTGCACAAGTTGCTCGGTATACCTGATTCAGGGGAGGAAGTGAAGGTGGATGTGGAGGATTCGGATCCAACATATCAGTTATTGAAGAGGGAGTAAGGGAAGAAGAGATATATGAACATTCTGAAGCACATAAAATCTGGGTCAGCTGACGATAAATTTCAGTTTATGTTTGTGTTGTACAGTTTAGGAACTTTGTTATGCCCTACCTCAAGTGGGCTTATAAGTAACCGGATGTTAAGAGTTATGTGTTGCACAATGGACCGTTTTGAACTTTATGACTGGGCAACATACATGATGAAAGACTTGTGGAAGGAAATGAGTGATTATGTGAAAGAGTACAGAGAGAAGAAGAAAAGGGAAGGGAGCTACAATGTGGGTGGTTGCCTGTACTTACTCCTGGTATGTCACTCTTTACATTAATGTGTAGCTATCATTCAAGATGAAAATAATGATCCATATATTTTCTATGGTGCAGTTTTTCTTTGGGGAAAATTTCCCTTTGAAACAAAGTGTTTGCCAACAGTCCACCACACCGATTGAATTCTGGACTAAGGAAAAGAACAACAAAATGGTGAAGACTAAGAGGATGAGCAATATGGGCATTTTGTATCAAGGGAAAGGGTCTGAAGTTAAGGCAGGGAATGAGGACACAGATAATGTCCCATATTTAGACCCAGTATTTGTCTGTGGAAGCTAATTTAAAATGCAAAAACGAATTAATCATTTAATTGACAAATTAAGATGTGCTGTCACTGCAGGAATTGAAGGAGGTCTATGCGCGGTTGGTGAAAGTTATCAATGAAAATCGAAACAGACTTATAAATGTGGTAGTGCAGGAGTTATTAAATGTCTAGCTGGCACGAGAGGCTTGGGATAAAGCACAACAAGATGGCCCTGGTGTGATAGTAGATGAAGAATATACAGATGAGGATGATGATGATGATAATGATGCGACAGATGCTTCTCACGACTCAGATTCTGATGATGCAGACACAGAACGTGATTCTGTTAATGATGATGCAGAGGGAACTGAAGTGGCAAAAAAATTCCCCACGGATTAGCATGCAATTCAGAGGCCTCAACAGCTGCGAAGATCAAAGAGGCAGCCACTGCAAGCGATAACATGTCCATTTATACAGTTGGATGGGAGTCAAAAAAGGAAGACGCCAACGCATGATCAGAAAACGTTGTTCAACATGGTTTCCACAATGGCCAGAGGTGCAGAGGCTGAAGTGTAAGTATATATGTCCTGTGATTGAATGACTGTTATGTTGTTAGTATATTACCATAACATAGGAAGCGATGAACACACTGCCATTACGTTTTAAATGTTTTTCTAGGCCGTTGGTTGACATTTTGGATGAAGAACTGTGTCGAGAGCAGTTGTATACGCTAGGGGGAATTCAAAGACTAAGTAATACAGTATGTATGGATAACGGCTTACGTGGATAATGGTTTTATTAAGTTATGGTGAATTTTATTTGTAGACATTGCAATGGTTTCTTTGCTGTTGTAGGTGATGTTGGTTGTGTCTAAGGCTTTAATGTATAACTTCAACCTGGAAGGAGGACAGCCCAAGCGCTATATTTTTTATGCATGGTTCATGGTAAGTCATAGATTGTTGTATAGTGGAACAACATTTAATTTGACTATATTATGTGCACATTACTCAGTACTATGTGTTTTTATGCAGACAAAGTTGGTAGGTAACCCAATAGGTTGGAAAGTGTCTTCCACGACTAAAGAATTCTCTCCCAAAACCGTCGGTTACAATATAGGCGACTGTGAGTTGATAATGGGTCTGGCACTTGTGCATGACCACTGGTTCTGTGTTGCGTTAGAGACAAAGACTATGACCTTCTACGTGCTGGACTCAATGAAGCCTGCTCTAGGCAGAAAGAAGACTACTAGGAAGGGTGGCGTGATAGATGATTACATATTTGTGGTAAACTTAATTGTAAGTTCACCTGACTCCACTGCTATAGTTAAGGTGGTTTACTTCAGTTGACCCACATCGTAAGACACATAAATATTGTTTTTGCAGAGAGATAGGTTCGTTGACATCATGCACATTGTTAAACCTCATCTGGCTGGGAAGAAAAAGATGTCAGATATTGTGTGGCTCCTGTTGTGCAACAGAATAACCTGTAAGCTTCTTGACATTTGCCTTTTACAATTTAGGTTGCATTGTTTCGTTAAGTAACACAATGTTTTCATATGGGTGAGAGTACATGAGGGACTGTGGTGTACATGTTATGATTTGGTTGAGCCAGTGGACCCCAGAAGGTGATTTCCATTATGAAAATGTAAGTGGTCCAGAATTCCCTCTGTACGCATTCTTATTTACTTATGATTTCCATTATGGTTTCCATTGAACCTGACACTGAGGGAATTACTTATTTACATAAAGATATTCAGCAATTGCGGAGCGATATTATGTGGTGGTTAGTTAATCATCCGCTGAATTTAAAGCAGGACATAGCTCTGGCCCTCATTCCCTCTGGAAAAAAGACCAGCAAAAGACGTGCTTAGGTTATGTTCCCGGGAAATAGTAATGTCAACACTTGTCCATGTAAACTATTGTTAATGTCATAGAGTCATATAAGTTAGAGTCCACTGACAAAGTTATGTACTTTAAGCTACATTAATGACATATATGTTGCAATTGTGGGGTGCAATGTTTCCTAGTTGACTCCTCTATCATGACCTTCTAAAACGTACTTGTATGCCACCAACAAAATCTGTGTTCCTCTGTCCCAATGTAACTATATCCTTCGCATGAGAGCCAGTCTTAAATTTTTTTTAAGAGAACTAATAACCCTAACATAAAATGGCTAATGTAATAAGGCACAATGAATAATATCCTATTTAGGGTTGAATGATGCACATATTACATAAGGATTGTGTCCAGTGTAACGCCCCAATTTTCGATTAAAGCCTAATGATAATTATTGAGGATAATTATCGGATTAAAGTGAAATTAATGTATATTGGTGACAATATTAATTTATATGTCATAATTGATGGAAAATTTAAAGGATGGAATTATTGGCTCTAAGTTGTTGATTAATGGGGAAATTAATTACTAACTAAAAGAAAAGTGAGAAGTGTGATTAAATGGCTAATGGAAGGATTAGAGAGGTTAATTAGTGACTAAGTGTGGGAGAGCCAATGATAAGTGGACAAGTGCAAGCTTTTAGGATGGGAGAGGATATAGAAAAGTCAAATGGAATTTTAAATGTTTTTCTCTCTCCTCTTCCCTCTTTCTTTCGGCTGACATGGGGATGGGAGGGCAAAGAATGATCATTTCCTCCTTCTTCCTCCACACTCCATCTCTCATCTCTCATCTCTCATCTCTCTCATTTTCCTCTTTCTTGGCGCCATTGTTGCAGAAATAAGGGGGAAGAAAAGCTTCAAAAGGTAAGGGGAAATGTCTCCAAATGCTCAAACTTCCTTCTCTAATATTGATTGCTGCATTGTGATATATGTGACTTGCTTTGTATATATGTATCATACAAATAAACAGTTGCTACTGGGATTCTCTAGAATCTCATTCTTTCCAAATAACATTTTTAGACAGGGCAAGTGGATCGAAAAGCAAGCAAGTGGATAAGGGCGATTAGGGCTGCCAGCGGTAGTCTTAGTTAGATATTTTGGTTTTATATCGAATTGGTTATCATTTTGGATCAATGTAAATATATTGTATAGATCATAGTACTATAGTTTTGTGTAATCCCCGGTATGGATACTGAGGTGGGCGATGATGCCCTGAACAATATTTTGGATTAAATGTTATTATCCCGGGTGAACGTCGGGAATTGTGGTGATACTCTAATATTATATTTGTGATAAACCAAACAGGCCATTTATTTTGATGAATGAAATGAATGGAGATCTATTTGTACAGGTTCTACAAAAAGGTTTTAATTGTTCCGGATTTCTTATTCGATTATTAAATGTGATTAAATACTAATCCCGGCCTGATTATCGAAGAGGGTTACATCCAGTCAAGACTACTACGCAAGTGCGCCACTTCCATTGCCAACTGCCAATAATCTGATCAGCACTGCTAACAATCCATAGTAAATAATGATGATGTACACATTACATAATGATTGTGTCCAGTCAATACTGCTGCTAAGTAAGTGCGACACTTCCATTTCTAATTTCCATTACTCTGATTAATACTGGCCAACAAATCCATAGCCATATACACTATAGCGCGGTCATAAATTGATATTACCTGGACAGTGGTTTAGTGTCTCAGTCAAGTTAGCCATTGAGCACTCAAGTTTATATTATCATTGGACGGTAACAAGTGAGTCATTCTTTAGAGCCTTGCGTTGCTTTCCGCATCTCCACTCAAGTTGAGGATTACAACTCGAGTTCCTTGCATAATTTGACGGTTACCAGAAAGTGCTTTTGTCAAGACTTACGAGTGTGGACTCGAGTTGTCCATTATTAACTCGAGTTTTTTCATCACTGGAGGGTAACCAGAGAGTGATTGTGCCAAGTGTCACCAAACTTGAGTTGTATAGAAGCTGACTCGAGGGCGTTCTTGGATTACTTACGAGTGTGGACTCGAGTTGTCCATTATCAACTTGAGTTTTCCTCATCACTGGAAGGTAACCCGAGAGTGATTGTGCCAAGCGTCACCAAACTCGAGTTGTATAGAAGCTGACTCGAGGGCGTTCTTGGATTACTTATGAGGGTGGACTCCAGTTGTCCACTTCATCTTTGAGTTATTCAATTAACAAACTAAAGTTGTATTTTACCATCTATTTGGGCAAGCACAAAAGTAGCGTTCTTATAATTGATTCTTAATTAGGTTGAGTTGTGCTATATTTTGATCATGTGCTTTTGGGTGTTATATTATTTAATTATATTAAGTAAATTATATCTGTCATATGTGTATTGTCTTTTTCTGTATTGTGTTTGTTGTTGTTAAATGTGCATAAGGCATGTGTAAAAAGCAACACGTATTCATAAAACTTGGAGTCCATATCCTAAAAAAACATGTGTACGTTAAACCTAACGTATGGACCAAGTTCGTGAAACATTGAATTTAAAATTTATTCTTTGCCGAACTGCATGTTCTGAGAATTAATAAAAAAATGTTAGAACTATCGTTGTCTAAGCATCTGGATTAATGTCTTCATCATTTTCGACTGCCTCATTCATTTCTTGGTCTTTCTATTCATCAATTCCTTTAATCGCCTGTGGTAGAACATTCGGTCCTTCTGGTTCGTTCATTAAGTGGTACAGCTATCTTACTTCTGTGTCGTATATGCATTTTTTACATCCAGCCTGGCATGGTTGGTTCTCACAGAAACTAAATTTGGGATGGTCAAATATGTTCCTGTTAAGTCCCCAGTTCATTGATTGTAGATGTCGTGTCAGTTGCTCTTTAATTGATGATATTTGGCCTGAGTTGATAATGGCTTCAAATCTTTCTATTGCTTCGTTCCCTTCTGGTGTGTCTTTAAACTTACTCTATTTTGTAAGACTAATATGGCAAATAAGAAGCTTGCATCAGAGTTGTTTAAGACTGCAGCCTCCCATATTTGTGATAGTCCTTTATCTCCTGTATCTGCTGTTCTGGTGTAGTATTTAGGCCCTCTGATGAATAGACTGAATGGATTACCCTTATGGAAACATGTCAGCAGAAAATGAATTTGTTGCTTGCTTCTTGTCCATCCTAGATGATCATAGTTATCCAGTAGCATGTACTTAAAGAATTCTGTTGAATTTTCTGCTATCCTTAGAATGCGGCATAAATTCTTGATGTGATAATAGTCTTTCAAACTTGATTTTACTATGTTGTACATCAATTCTATTAATAGTGTTTGTGGAAGCTTGAGCAGCAGTGACTGATCATTGCTGGTCGTTGTTCTATGTCTGTATTGGTTTGGTGGGACGTCCGCCATGTTCCTGCATGTTTGTTCCTGGAACACTGTTTTGTTGCCTGAGCACTAAATAATTGGGTATGTGGAATATTTGTAGTTTTTAGTGCACGACCAAGCATAGCCATTTTATTTGATCGTGTGTTTTTGTTTTGTTGGTGTTGGTGTTGGTGGGTGGAACGTTGCGGTTGTGGTGATTGGTAAGTGCGATGTACGGATTTTGATGTCGTGGGTTCTTTGGTGGTTACGAGAGTGCTTTACCTTCATAACTGGTAATAGTCAGGTGTGTCTGTTCTGTTGCATGTAACGTTTAACTGGTATTGCATGTTTTTTTTTGTTTCCGTTTTGTGGTTGATTTGTGTTTTGTTTTTCAATTGAATGTGTTTGTGATGGCTACGCGTATATATTCACCATTAGATATATTTTATACTGCCTGGATTCAATCCAATGAGTTTAGTCATATATTATCTAATTACTAATTTATGATATTAATGAATTGAATGTCATATTATATCCAGAGAGTGATTGTCTTAAGATGCACCGAACCTGAGTTTAAAATAACACACTCCAATTAAGTAGTCACATAATGAGAGGTGGAAGATCCACTTACATGAACCTGCTGCTAATCTGGTGCTGACATAATAAGAGGAAGTCTGGGACGGAATGCAACCCACTTGACTCTGCTATCATGACCTTCTAAAACATACTTGACCACAGCAGCTATGCCACCAAAAAGATCTATGTTCATGTAACCCAATGTAAGTACACATTGAACTCGTGATTAATGAGGTAGTTATATATGATCTTCATCAGATGATAGTTCTTGCTGATATTCATATACCCTTTGTGTTCTGTGTTGTTTGGTGTAACGATATGGAACCTGTTGCCTTGCTCCGCAAACATGGCATTGTCATCGCTAGCAACAAGCTTGTGCATCAATGTACCTTACATGAGACAGTTCGTGTAAAAAGTGGAGGCTGGGATGATACTGGTGTTTTTATTTACACAACTTTAAATCACATCAAATATCACTAGTGGAAAAAGGGCTTTTTAGACCGGTTAAAATTGATTTTTTAGACTGGTTCTGGATCTGGTCTTGATACAGCCGGTCTAAAAAGTATATCACTTTTAAGACCGGTTTTGTAACCGATCTTAAAAGTCTATATTTTAAGACCGGTTATATTTATAACCGGTCTAAAATCAACAATTTTAATACCGGTTTTTATAAGTTCCGGTTTTAAAAGAACTCTTTTATAAGGCGATTTATGTAACATTTTTAAGACTGGTTATAATGATAACCGGTCTTAAAAGTTATTTTAAGACCGGTTTTGCATACAACCGGTCTTAAAAATGTTAATTTTAAGACCGGTTTTAAATACAAACAGTTTTAAAGTTTTAATTTTAAGATGGGTTGTAAATATGGTCTTAAAATAACTTTTAAGACCGGTTATCATTATAACCGGTCTTAAAAGTGTCATATTTTGTTTGTTTGTTTGTGATTAGGTTAGTTACCAGAACACATCCTTGAATTGTTACCTTCAATGCCATACTTATTAAGTGCCATATGGTGTTCAGTTTGCTTCCACTTACCATTTCCTTTTGATTTAACCTTCTCATTGAATTGGGAACTTGTAATATGTCATATATATCCTCATGTATAATGTTTTGCTTAAAACCATCATATATATATATATATATGCATAAATGGATTCAACCATGACATATAATGCAACCAACAAGTCAATTCATCAAAATATACAAAACTATTTTAAAACCAACAAACATGTCAAATCATGCAACCAACAATATAAATGAATTCAACCAACCAACATGTCAATTCATAAATGAATATATACAAAAAAATTCCTTAGCTTTACATACAAGAACTCACTGTTGTAAAAGTTCATAAATGAATTCAGCACAATAATTACGAATGTGCTCAATATCTTCTTCTGGAAAGGGGTCAGCAAGTTCAAACATTTGAAACACCAAAGCCAGGCAAAACATTAAATTCACTTAAAAAAATAAAAGTGATACAAAATTTTTGAAATATATATACATTTACCTCATCAGTAAGTTCTGTCGTGCCTAGGGTAATAATATTATATATGTGCCTTAGAATATACAACCCACACAAGTTGGACCTCGGTGGTTGCCTACGGGTTTGAAAAATAACATGATATCATTAAAACAAGTATAAAATTAAAGCATGTCTTATTATTGAATACATTCTTAAAACAAACCAATTTGTAACTAACCTTTGGCAAGATCCATGTAGGGTCTTTTACCTCACGCATAGGCCTACCAAGAGCAGCGTGTTGGAATGTCCGCATAGCCCTATACCATCAAAATCACAAAGGTTACTTATTTTACACAAATTCCATAAATTTTGCACACGAAAGGTAATTAATAATACAAGAAAACTTACAAGTTCAAGCTCTTATTCAATTCACTAGTTGGCTTGCTGAGGTGGAGGGAGCATAAAAGGATGACAGAATAGCTCTTCTTGCACAAAATAGCCAATTGTCATTGATCATTGAAAAAAGGGAAAACTTTTAAGCAAATATAAAATATTATGTATAGTATGAAATATAAATTTGTGTCTTACTCGTGCAAATATGGAGCCAAGAAACACTCAATTGAGGTTTGACTAAGCCTGTGCGATAAGTATGTGTGTCTGATAGTAGAAGTGGTCCTTTTGTCGTTGAGTTGAACTGGGCATAAGAGTCTAAATTTATCGGTTTTGCTAGAGTTAACCAACCTACAATGCATGCACCTACAATAATTCAAGCAGGGACATTAAATCAAAGTTTAACGGCTTAATTTGTAAAATATTAACTTCTAATTTGAGAAGATACTTACATCAAAAAGAGCTGGACAATCGAACTCGTAAGCTGTTGTAGAGGAGCTACCAAGGACATTAAATCATCCCTCTCAAGATAGTAGTGCACCCCTGACTTGCCAATAGCTGACTCAATAGCCCAATTTCTTGTTGCAAAGGACGTATCATATGCCATCAGAATCACTTACTGCATGACATTCAATGAAGGCCATGAAATATCTTGAGTGGAGGGAGGTCGAGGTGGAGGTGGAGGTGGCGGGGATTCCTTAGCTCGATCAAAAACAAGGTTCTTTGGCCACAAGATGAAAGAGTTGATGACATCGCCCACAACCTTGAATTCATCAACAGGGATGGGAGAGGTGCATCTGCAACGATCACCTTTTCAACTGCTACTCTGACTTGATCATCTTTTATTTCTTGGTGGTGGATAGTTGATCCCAAGTTGTGCACACTCCCTCGTGCAACCAATCGTCTTAGAGGATCCTCCACAAACAAGTCACAAGGCTCACCAATTTCTTTTCCAGGACCCTCTGATGACTGACCAATGCAACTCCCTTTAGTGCTCTGTTTAGGGTTTAGGGAATGAGCCTGGGGAGCATTGGTATCTGCTTGTCTTGTACTCGTCATGATCATCCATTCCTCCTTCATCTTGCTGAACCTTTCTTCAAATCGTGCATCAAATGATGCTTCTGCCTCAACCCTAGCTTCCGCCCTCACAGTGGCCAATATACACTCCATCTCCTCCCTAGTCACCATACCACTTGAGGAACGGCATGAGGGTGCTCCAAAGTAATTGCTTATACCTACCCCTCCTCCAATCCCCTTGACATGGTCAGGATGCTTAGGTTTTCCTATAGCTACGGTCAGGATGTCATTCCTCCCATCCGACCTAAACGATCCCTCGGCTTGTTTTTTTTAAGCTCCTCCTATAAGACACAGATGACAAATGTTAGTAATAAAATTTGTTTACTAAATAATTAATAACAACAAGTCAACAACAATACTTACAATTTTATCACCGACTATACGAGATTGTTTACTCGTATAAAACCCGCTCCTCTTTTGGTGAGCAAACAACCACTTCTGTTAGCGACGTATTGGAGATGGTGGAGAAAGAAAACAGAAGGATCGGATTGAACTGCTTCTTCCAATCTCTTCCGTTTGGCCGCCAACAAGTCTTTTTCGGCCTTCGCATACCCCCACGAGACTTTATATGGGGGCAATCATTCTTTCTACCACTCTCTTGGGCCTTTTTCCTTTTTTCCTGTGAATAAGAAATCAAAAGTAAGTCATTGTAAATCAATAAAGACAAATCATAATTTATAAGCAAATCAATTGCAAAATAAGTCAACTCACTAATGCTTCTGGAGTAGTCCGAAGCCGTCTAAATTCTTGCCAAGTTTGTTCATCAATAAAAGAATACTGATCGCACGAATTAGGAAGAGGCTGACCATCTTCCTCCTCGATATGCATGTAATTGTTGGCTAGATTTGTCTTAAACTTCCTCCAGCATTCATTACAATACGTCATTCTCTTGTCATACAAGACTTCACTCTCAGGAATGTCGTAAGTGAGCTGGATAGTTTCCCAAATATGTCGCTTCACACCTTTATCGACATTTCTCCACTGCTATATCAAGATGCTAGGCTTGTTGCGTGTTAGGAGGCCGACAAAAATCCTATACCATTGGGCATTAGGCCCGATTGGTTTTCAATATCTATCAAACTCAATCGGAATCCTTTCCCCGATATTCCGATTGAGAGGAATGTCTGTCAATCGGGTGGCTCTCCTACCCCTTCGTCTAGGCCGGTTACGTGGCTCATTGTGTTCCTGGGTCGGAGCATTACTAGGCTTACTCTGATTTGGATTAGTTGGATCGGGAATACCCTCACTAGGACGACTCATTGTCTAAAAACACTTTAAGAATACTATTTAAGGAAATTTTGCTACACAGTGCTTATTGTTATAACAGGGCACTATCTACAATGGCATCGTTCAAAAGCAATTCCCAAGTTATACAAACATGAACAAATAATTAATTGCAATGCACAAGTTGATAACCAATATCAACTAAAGCAATAATTAAGATGAAGGAGGAATGATTAATTGCAACTGCAAAAGCAATTCCTTAAAGCAAGTTTTCATATTGGTAAAGATTTTAAATTCAAATCGCATGGCTATATTAAAAGAAGGAAACCAGAAGCTACAAAATCAATATAACAGAAGCAACAAGCTTAAACCAAACAAAACAAATCCCAATATAGCAAAATCAACTAGGAGCTACACCACTATAGTCTTCAATTATGATCAAAATCAAACAAAACAAAACCAAACAAGCTTAAACCAAACAAAATAATATAACAGAAGCTACACCATGACTCTCAAAATCATCACTTTCAAATGGAATAATTAATCTAGGTCCACTAGAAGCAACAAGCTTAAACTATAGTCTGTAATGCAAATGGAAAACCACCAAAATAAACCCAGGTCTATAATTTTAGAATAATTAAACGGTATCTTAAACCTTTGCTTGAGGATCCTCTTCTTCCTCTGGAATTGAACAGACCTTGGCTACTTGCTGCAGGAATCGAACAAAGAAAATGGAGGCCAAGTCATCTCACATTTTCAATGAAAAACCCAAAAACGAAATGAAAACACAAACCTGACTATAAAGACGAGGTTGAGAACGAAACAAATTGGAGGGAACAAACGATGATGGCCTTCCGACAATGTATTCAACAGTAAATCTTCGTTGACGGCGGCGAAGTTAAGGACAGAGGAGAGAAGGGGAAAGGAGGAGCTGCCACGAGACGATGCAGGGGTTTTGCTGATGTGCTTGAGTTAAGATTTCAGAGTCAAATTTAGACGCCTTTTAAAATCCAGGTCATTTTTAAGATAGGTTGTGAATTACAACCAATCTTAAATTAAGACCGGTTGTAATTGACAACCGGTCTTAAATTAAGATCGGTTGTAATTGACAACCGGTCTTAAAATATATATTTAAGACCGGTTATTAATAAATAACCGGTCTTAAAAATTTAAAATTTTTAAGGTCGGTTATTAATTAATAATCGGTCTTAAATTTTTAATATTTTAGACTGGTTTTAATTTACAACCGGTCTTAAAAATAATAAACATTTTATTTTTATAATTGTCTTTAATTCAGATAATATTTTCTAGACCGGTTATTTTTAGAACCGGTCTAGAAAATATTTTACATATATTTATTTTTTTTAATTGTATATATTTTAAGACCGGTTTTTGTTATAACCGGTCTTAAAATTATTTTCAAGACCTGTTTTTAGTATAATCTGTCTTAAAATTATTTTTAAGACTGGTTTTTACTATAACCGGTCTTATTATTTCATCATAATTACAAAAATGCCACCGTCATATTTTTAAGACCTTATCTGATATAACCGGTCTAAATGTTTCAGTCTAAAAACCCTTTTCTGTACTAGTGTATCGTCTTCCAAACGGAGATAATGGCATAATAAAAACACTTGATGTCCCAATTTATATTTCAAAAACTTGTGGGAATAGAATCTTCTGTTTGGATCACGATGGGAAAAGCAGGGCCATAGCTATTGATGCTACCGAGTATTTATTCAAACCTCATTTGCTGAGGAAAAGGTATGATCTTGTTATGAATATGATAACAGTTTGATCTAATTAGGTAGAAATAAGATCCTGTTAAAGCATACATTAAACTCGAGTTTGATGGAATTTATACTCGAGTTTTGCTCAACACTGGAGGGTATCTGAAGAGTGATGGTGTGAAGCCGCATTAAACTCGAGGTGGTTAGAAGCTAACTCCAGTGCGTACATCGATTACTTCCGCATGACGACTCAATTTGGCCCATATATCACTCGAGTTATGAACATCACTGGAGGGTAACTAGATAGTGCCTGTTTCAAGCTGCACTGAACTCGAGTTGTAAAGAACAGACGATAGTGAGGTAGTGTTATGAATCCGCCGACGGATTTGAGTTTCTAATCTAAAATCTCCAGTTCTCCTCATCACTGTAGGGTAACCGAAGAGTGATCGTGTGTAGTAGAACCAAACTTGAGTTGTACAAACCTCACTGCAGTGCGATCCTGTGTTCAAACCAGTGTGGACTCGAGTTGGCTCATTAGAAACTCGAGTTTTATGCATCACTGGAGGGTAACCATAGAGTTATCCTGTCAATATACACAGAACTTGAGTTGTAGAAAACTCACTGCAGTTAGCTGGTACTGTCAATCCACGGTTTGACTCGAGTTTACCAATTAAAACTCGAGTTAAGATCATCACTAGAGGGTAACTGGAAAGTTAGGAGCAAAAAAGGGAAGAAGAACTTGAGTAGATGAACTATAACTCGAGTTAATCAAGTTTACACGCTCTAAATCCCTCAATCCTCAAACATTTCTGTTCACTCCACTCGACCTCCGACTTCTATAGCCCTCAAATTAACTGACGAGAAATGCACTATTAGTTCATTGTTGTCTGTGTAACTGTCAAAACCGTTGAAACAACTGTGCTGTAAAAGCTCCATTCCTGGTAACCGTCAATGATTCGAGAAGCAAAGTTTCGACTAGCCCTAGCATCTCACTTTGTCATTCTTTCATCTAGTGTAATGGTGCGTTCCAAGGGCCCTGACAATGGCAAGAAAGAATCTCGTGATTCATAGAAGTTGCCATCGAAAGGGAGTAAGCTATTGAAAAAAATGAGGAAGCCTCGGCCAAAAGTTCAGGAGCAACTTCCACTAGAACAACCGACCAGGTCTCAGGGGGTTGTGATAGCAGAATCACAGCAGAAACAGCCAAAAGTATGCTCTCCCATTTTGAAAGAAGTAGTTGAGGAAGTGGCTAGAGAACCTTCACCCTCAACCTCCACAAATAAAACAAAAGAAGACTTAGAATGGAAGATTACAAAGCTTGTGACTCAATGGTTGATCAGACATTGAATGCACCCACAAAATCCAGATATGGGGGTGCATCAACTTCAAATAAAAAAGCAAAGTGCAATAAACCTCCTGAACTGGAGGATGAGCTTCTGGGACCACCACCAGATTTCAATTCAGAGTCATTAGAGCCTAATGATAAGAGCAGGTATGACGATGATTTCGCTCATAGATTATTTTGTCTTGTTGTTTTTCTAGATATATAACATATTAAGGAGACACTCGATTTAGATCTATACACTTGTTTTCAGTACTATGAACCTTGGTTAACCATCAAAACGTCATATAGTCCCTCTGTAGTGAGGCACTTCTACTGTAACTTGGAGGTGGTTGAGGTTTGTGATGAGGTGGGCGAACTGATAGAAGAAAGATTAGAATCAACTGTTAGGGGCCAAAAGATTCAACTATCTCCTGTATTGATTAACACATACTTGGCATAGACAATCCTTTAACAGGGCCTCTAAAAGAATTCAGTAATGTAGAAATCTGTCAGATTCTGAAGCCAATTGGTGGAAGTAAAACTTTAACTTTCAAACATAGCTCATTGAGTGATGTCCATCGAATTGTATGGTACATATACTCACGATCTATAGTAAATAAATCTAACAATTTCACTCATTTTGTAGGACAAGATTACCAGCTGATGGCCTCAATTCTGTCACAAGAACAGAGGAATATAGGGCAACACAATTATAATGAAATAAACAGATACAGGAAGTCATCTATAAGGAGTGCCCCTCTACCTTATCCGCAACTGATCTCTCACTTTCTGAAGCTACACAATATCTGGTACCTGGAACCTAATGAGCAAATCATTCATATTCCAAGGTTTGACAGCATTCACCTAAACAGAATGAATATTAAGCTGTCAATGGGTGCTTTTACAAGTATAACAACAAAGAAAAGGAAGGAAATGGAATCTGAGAGACCCAAAGTGGATGAGGGACAATCATCAAGAGCTGGGTCTCTTGGACCCTCATTCATGGGAGCCACAATTTAGAACTACATTCAGGATGCATTGAAGACAACCATTGACCACTTAAAGGTCTCAAATGCCTATCTGGTCGACCAGGTTGACCATCAAGTAAAACGTCTGGTTATTGGCATTAATGAGAACTTCGAGAGGCTATTTCAAATGCAAGATGCTTATACTCAGCAGTTGAGGGAATTTAATCATCGCCTTGATACTTATGAAGTTGTCCTCATAGATCACTTCACCTTTCCTCCTTCTGATATACCGTCACAGTGTAATGCTAGACCTATTCGATCTGAACCATCATCTACAACTCCTGCAAACTTACTCGCTGAAAATGCTCCATGTGATCCTTCGTCAACCCATGTTATATTGACACCCCCAGATCCTACCACACTCTCTAAGGTTCCCATCCCTCAGGACCCAGAAGCTATTCCACAATCCAGTTCTGAGCCCTTAGGTACCAATCCCACATAGGACCCCTCTCCATCCACTCCCACATTCTATACACCATCTTGTACTTCCACTCATCCTACTTTAGACCCTAATAAACCAACTACTATTACTCTGGAGTCCACAGCAGACCATGTACTTGCATCTTCTCCTACCTTTGCACCTCACTTTCCTACATGCTCTGGCTCCCCTGATCAAACCTTTGCCCCCATTGATCCTGTCACTGCAGTTACACCCTATACACCACCTTGTTCTACCACTGACACAGACACTATTCCACCAGTAGCTCCTCTTTGCATTCCACTCTCTTCTTCTGCAACCTTTAATTTATGTACGACCTTTACCCTTCCAGATGACGACAATAAGGGGGAGACATGACTGTGAGACATATTCCTATGTGAGCCCGAGTGGAGAGCATTGCTTTTATGTATAATGTATTCTTTATGGTTCATGTGTTACTGATAGTCATGTTGTCTGCTTCGTAACTTTATGGTTTGATGGACTATAATTGCAATCACAATGTTTATTCTATTTTGTGGCTTAATGTGTTGCATGTTGGCTGATGAATATATTTCTGGTTTGAACATTCTATAATTAAGTAACACAAACCTTAGTCTGTCAAAATTGTATAAGTTTTGTCATCATCAACATGGGGGACAATATTAAAGTACGTGTTTTCATCAATACTAACTCCTAAAAGAAACTCGACCCACCACATGGTAACTGTCCAGTGATGTAGTCAGTTTTGTTTGAGGAAACAGTTTTATCACTCGAGTCATATTTTTGTCACTCTAGTGATATGCTATCACAGCTACATCAGTGGCCAGGTACCAGCTAGTGACGGAAGGTTTACATACATACCTTCATTGTCACTGGAGTTGTGTGGCTAAGAACTCGAGTAATAGACGAAGCCTATAGTGTGTCACTCGAGTTCTATTACGCCACTCAAGTTTGGAACACAAGCTTCGCAAGTTACCACATGAAATAGCTAGTTTTTTATAACGGAGCACTCGAGTCTCACGTGTGTCACTCGAGTTGTATACAAAGTTGGACAAATAACGTCCTAGTTAGTAGTTACAGTGAACATGCGTTACCATCATTCCATACAAGATGTTAATTTACTAGTTTCTGTGCTTGGTTTCCAATTTCGCAACTCATATACCATTTTCACAAACTCCATGTTATAGATTATCAATCTACTATTACAATTTCTTAATATCACATAAAACTTGTTCATATTCATTCATACACAGCAGCAGCATTCCAACAAACTATATTGATTAAAAATAGAGAACATACAGTAGTCCAACAAACTATATATTTGTGTTTGCATATTGATTAAAACTAGAGAATTAGTTGCCAAAATATACATAATCAACAATATAGTTGAGTACAAAAGCGGTGGCTAGGTACATAAACTTTCAGTGGCAACAAGATATTAAGATCTTACTGCTTCTTAATGTTTTTTGTCACTGACATGACTTTGCATACATTACATACAAAAACTGCTTCCCATGCACCCCATCCCTTCATTCCAAAAACCATTGAAGGGTCAAACCAAAACATATATACAACAAAAAAGATGAAGCATCAAAGATGATCATTGAGTTCAATATGGGTTGGGATTTTTGCACGTCCTTCATATGTGTCCAGCTTCATGGCACCGTGTATAATAGTAGTCTTTCTATTTTGGAACTGTGATTCCTGCCTCCTTACTCTTGGTCTTCCAGGAGGTCAACTTGTGATTGGGGGGTGGAGGAACGTAGCTTCAGACGTGTTTTCCATGTATAATGCCTATAATCATTGATGTTGGGCATGTCTATTGTCACAACTGGAATCATGCTGTGCTGGTAGATCTGTTGCTGAGCTTCTATCTTAAAACATTCCTCAACATAGTCGTAGATGTTGCCGTGCACAACCTTGACGGCTGCACAAGCATGTGTGTATGGAATCCCACTCATCTGCCATGCCCCACAACTACATTGTCGTGATCGCAAGTCAACCCTATGGTTTCCACGTCCTGTATGCACACTGAATCGACCCTGGCCATAATCTTCACACCACATATGCTCACATCCACTCACATTTTCCATTACCTTTGCATCTATATTTAGCCCAACACAATTCTTCCACTTAGTCATTGCTACATAAGAGGCATGCATCTTCTTTGCTACTTTCTCACGATGTGCATGAATTAGTTGGGCTACATTATACTTCCTTTCCTTCACCATCCATGCATTGAATGACTTGGCGATATTGGTTGTTATGTTATCCCTTTATTTGTATGAGAACTTGCTAAGAACCCACCTATCAATATCACCATGATTGTTAATCCATTCATATAACTCTTGACAGTGCTCCCGCATCTGTTCCATTGCTTTATCAAAGTCATCCACACGCCTTGCATATACAATCTTGTCAAGAAGCATCAGTCCATCCTCTTTTGACAGGGTACTAATCTTTCTCTTGCCCCTGTTTATTTTCAGTATCTCTGCACTGAAGTTCTCCTTAACATGTCTATAACAAAATGCATGATGATGCCCTCAAAATATTGCTGCTACAACACCTATTATGCCATTGTGACGATCTGACATAATTGTCAACTCCATGGAACCAACAATCCTTTTAATCATATGTATGAACCAAGTCCAATCGTCCAGTGTCTCTCTCCTCACAATCGCTATGGCAAACGGCAACAACTCATTATCCGCATCATAGGCTGAAGCTGCAAGTAGAGTCCCCTTATACGGCCCACTTAAATGAGTTCTATCAACATATAGTACATGTCTTGCACCCCCCATGAAACCCTGTATACATGACCCATAGGCAATGAAAACTCTTTCAAACCTGTAACCATGTGCTACCCATTCAGTAACTGTTTTAGCATCAGTTTCCTTCAACCTTTGGCATATCCATGGGATTAACATGTATGATTGTTCGGGTCTTCCATGTATGTCTTCCATTGCCTTTTCCTTTATCCTATATGCTTGTTTATATGTTAGCTTCACACCATACTCCCTTTGCAGTGTCTTCATAATCTCAATTGGACGTTTCTCGGTATGGTTCCTAACCTCATCAATTATTATTGATGATGTCAAAGTAGATCTTGTACCATGGCTGCTCACTTGCAAATGATCTTGAGCTGAATGAACATGATCTTTTACGAATTTTGTCACACACAGTATTCTAGAACTCCTGCCCACTGCAGACGCACATAATTTTCAAGGACACCCCTCTACTTTACATTTGACATACATCTTGTCCTTGCTATTCCTATCATATTTATACACAAACTTATGGGTAATGCTATATTTATATAAGACTTCTCTTAATGCATCAGCATGAGGAAAATGCTGACCAACCCCGAAAATTACTCCTAACCATTTCAAATAGCTCGTGTCACTAAAATTTGTCTATTCTGTCTCATAAGTTATACACCCACCACCAATTTCAAATGACACAGCCTCAAGATCATTGCCATGTGTCATGGGAGATACCTCTGCTTTCGATGACCGTTCCAAGAATCTGTGACTCCTGCATACAACAATTACAATCCATTTTTTACGCCTCCTGCAACAAATAAATAACACTGTTAGTTCACAAAAACAAAACTAAATAGGTACCTCAATCTTTCACAAATCTATATTAGGGTTTTTTAACTTCATCTTAATCGTTTCTTACAAAATCCACCCCATTTATTCTCTTCAACCACAACCCTGAAACTGCACGTCATTAACCATTCCAACCTCCTCCCAGCTTCAGGCACATCTACATTTTTCCCCATACTACTCATCAACATTCACGTCCTTCAAATCCAAATACCCCGCACCGAAATCAAAGTTTCCCACCCAAATGAAGACGAGAATGATTTTGCTTCAGCTCGATCACGTGGGGGAAGAACATTGTCGACTCAATAAAGTACATACCTCACTCCTGTTTGTCTCGCCTCCCACTTATGTCCACGCGCTGACACTCATCCTGTATCGCATCACCTTCTTCTTTTATCACCAACTTCTTTTCTTTCATCAGAGGGCCAAATCTGTCATTTTACCTCCAATTCTAATATTCCAGTTCAGGCACTCGCATTGATATGGATTATTAAATTTTGGAGCTCCTCTTTGAGTGATTTTCCCTTATATATATATATATATATATATGTATATATATAATTTTGTATATATATTATAATTTTTTAATGTAAACTAATTTCAAGTTAAATTTTTTTTCTCGTAAGTATATTTTTAGTCAATTTTTTGACATTGATTTTTGTTTTTAATTAAATTACTTAATAACTACTAATTTAAATTTTAAATATTATTTTTAATATACAATTTATTACAAATATAATAAATGTTAAATTTTTGTGGCGGAATTAGCCACAAAAAAATTCAATTGCTAAATTAGTCATGGAAAACCTTTGTGGCAATTTTTTTGTGTGGGTTAAGGTGTAAAAATACACAAACGATTTTTCTCAAGATGCGTCTAAGATCAAATGCTTTTTTGAAGGAGCAAAATTAATTATGACCTTTTAAAATAAATGCAAAAGTACCTATCGACCATTAGTTTGACTTTTTTTATTATTAAGGTGGATATGGACGATGACATGGCTGTTAAAGTAACAATCTAGAAAAAACATGCTCACTGGGCAAGGGAAAACGAGTCTGACTTGACAAGGATTAATATAATATATATTATATTTATTAAAATAGTTTTGTTAAAATATAATATAGGGATATAATCTGACATGGGAATAAATTAAAAAACCTAGGTTCCCTTCCCCTTTCCCTGATATGAGGTTGGAAGCAATCTCTGTAAACTCTAGTATTTTATCTGTATTTTCAATTTCTACAATATTTCTAAAGAGTATTGTCGAAAACCATTCTCGTTGGGAGGCTGATGTTCTTGACAATCCATCGCATCCAAAAGTTTAATTTCTATTTTCCTTTGTTATTTCACACCTCAGTTGTCAAACTTGGGGGAGGAAGACACAATCCAATTTGCTTTGCTGATTTGTTCCCAATTTTGTCATAACCTTCTGGGCTTGCGAGTTCACTGTGAAAATTTCCTCAACGACTAAAATAATCCTATTTGTGTTGCGATTTGTGATAGCAGATATGGAGACCGAAGAGAGGAGTCAGAGAGGATGTGAAATAGTGGAACCTGATTCATTTTTTGTTGTAGTTGGAAAACAGAAAATGGTTGAGATGTGTGGGGGTGAAAGACCCTCGGATTTCATCGCGACTCAATGGCGGAATCCGAAGAAAGCTTACATCAACGATAGGGCTGTACATGAACCAGACCGGGCCGGGCTGGTCATTAACCCGTGGTCTGGTCCAAAAGGCTGTTCGGGCTGGACATTCCAACCCGAAACCCGGTCCTACCCGGAGAAAAACCCGATGGCCACCGGGTTTGGCAGACTGGACCAGACTGGACCGGGTTAGCGGTCTAGCTGGCCCAATCCAAACTTACTATAAGCCTGTACATGCTAACTCTTTTTATATTTTTTTTAGGTCGCTGGATCCAAAAATCCTGATATGAAATCCTAAATTTAAACCTGATCTTGAATAAATATACATAAATATCTTACATATCATGATAATGATAATAGCCTGTAGAACAATTTCAACCGCATAAATAATATAAAATAGAAAGCACATTGTAAATCAAACAGGGAAACAGAAGAACTGTGATGCAATCCAGATCGCAACTTAAGCATAGAGTAGATCCAATGAGTGAAAAGATCAAACAATGTCAGAGGTAAAGGCATGGATCTAATACCTTTAGATCATAACAGGAAAAAAAAATCATAGTCGAGAAGAATGAGAACTGATTCAAACCCAATAAACACAAAAAAGAAAGAAAAATCTCCAAGGAATAATCGCTGCACCGTCAACAGATCTAAGGAAGATTAGAGAAACCGATCTTGAGCATGAGCACCGGACTTCGGCCTTGTGAAGAACACAGCTTCTGCACAGTGAAGAGGAGAAAACTTGATGACAGATGATCTTCGGACTTCAGGCACGAGCACCGGACTTCGGCCTTCAAGCACGAACACAACTTCAGGGCAGAGAGAAGCTAGGCGTGGAGATTGAAAGGACGAGAATGCGAGGACGGGGAGAAGCCATGGTTTGGAATTGCAAACTTCCAAACCCAGATTGCAGAATGCCAGAATCGGGGAGAGAGTGAGAGAGGCAGAGAGTTCAGAGCGGCAAATCAGAGGAGAGTGAGATTGCACAATGGCCGAATGGGAAAGTCTAGGGCTGATCTTAAGATTAGGTCAGGTTTTATATTTCCTAAAGCTTAATATATTTATATAATACCGGGTAGGACCGGGTATATAAGTCCAAGATATTAGCCCGGTACCCGGTCTTACCCGGACGCCGGGTCAGACCCGGTCCTGTCCGAAAATGTCAATTTATTGGCCTTTTATTTTTGAGCTGGACCGGGTTAGACCGGGTCGGGTCGGGTTTCCGGGTTTTGTGTGCAGCCCTAATCAACGATAGATCTGGGAAAGGGGAAGGTAACCTAGGTTTTTTAATTTATTCTCAATCCAGACTAATCAGCATGTTTTTTTTTATCCATATTGTTACTTCAACAGCCACATCATCATTATCGTCCATGTTAGTCTTAACAATAAAAAAAGTCAAACTAACCGTCATTGGTTACTTTTACACTTATTTTAGAAGCTTATAATCATTTTTACCCCTCAAAAAAATATTAGTGTTGAGCGACTTTAAGAAAAATTACGTATATATTTTTGCACCTTAACCTTTTTTTAGCCTCAGAAGTTGCCGTGGAATTCCAAAGCTAATATTGTCAAAAATTGAGGGTGTTTTTTTTTTTGTAGTCTTAGTTGATATGTTAATGAATCGGAATAGTAATAATTTGTGCAATATATAATATATTACGCATTCTGATTCAGAAGTTGATGAGACTTTTATGGGAGCTGGAAATTCACCATATTTCAAGAGATCATATCATGTTGTGGATGCACTAGCAAAGGAGGGTTTAACAACCTCACCCTTATGGAAGAATTGTCATAAACACTTGAGTATACAAGTGAATAAAGATTGTATGGGATTCAATTCCCTTCAAGATTAGCTACCACTTTATTTGGGCACTAGTCCTCGCTTGTAAAAAAAAATGTAATAATAAAATAACAACACTTTGGGCTTCAATTTGGGTGGACACTTTCTAGAAAATAATCTCAATTATCTGAAATTACCCAAGGACGAGGGATTCTCTCTCTGTTTCTTAGGCCAGGTAGGATGAGGAAATTATTGATAGATCCGAACTGGCACTGTCTGCCTGGTAACTTCCTGACTTAACTTTTATGTTTGGTATAACTATAATAGAAATGTGATTATAATAACTATATATCATTCTACCGCTTAATAGTAAAATATTATACTTGGGGGCAATTTGGGTCTTACTCTGTTTCTTAATGCGACTACCAGCATGGTGCTCCATCTGTTTAAGGAATGATTTGGTGGGGTTTAAACTTTTAAATGGAAAATGAATAGGAAAGGTAATAACATTCCTGTAAATCAAACATGGCAGAATTCGCTTAGTATGCTTATTTTGTCTTCCTTGCATTCCACTCCTTCAAACCAAACGTAACTGTTACGGCAGTGTTTGGGAGAGTTTTTTTGGGGGGAATAGAATGGAGTGACATGATCAAAAACCATTGTGCGATTGTTTAGACTAATTTGTTTTGCGAGGGAGTGTTGTGTTTGAGATCATGTTTGGGTGGCTCAAACTTGACTTCCCACGAGTAAAAAGCAACTCGCTCCTAGTCCCAAAGATTTGTTTGGGACTACGTTGGAATTAAAGTGTTTTCTGGTGTACTGCTACAAAATTACGCATCTCTCTCACTCATCTTACTCTTTCTGCTTCTTATACTCTCAAATAATTAAAACACAACTAACAGGCCGGTTGGTACATGGAAGAGGCGGAAAGGAAAGGGAACTTTAGCAAGTTCCCTCCCCAAAAACGTGTTTGATGTGCAAAGTTCCCAGGGAGTAAAATGGGAAGATGCCTTCCCACCAAAATGGGTGTCATCTCAAGATCCCTATATGAATAGTGATATGTTCGGACAAATTTACCTCTTGAAAAGTGGTTAAAAGTAGTGAGGGGGCAGGAGTTGAAGTCATCCTTGTAGCTCTATTCATCGGCGACGAAAGCCACTTGAGGAGGAACGAAGTTAACAGGCTTGGAGGTTGAAGTTCAAATCGAGCTTTGGCACGGTGTGTGTTTATGATCTCTATGTGAATCTCCATTTGTTCGTCTTGAGCGTGAAATTTGTTAGTTTGTGCTCTGTTTTTCTTCACCTTGGCCACACAGACAAACGCACAGAAGTTGTAAGTATGGTGTGTTGATTTATGTCGCTTGTGTTGTGGTTCTTCGTGTTCGAGAGAAACACACAGGTATCTGGAGAAAGTGCAAGTGCGGGATCACTTTTTGTGGCGTCCACAGTTATCCGGAGAAATTCATTTTGCAGCTCCCGCGCAGAACCTCGCGGACCGATCTCGCGCGTTCTTTTATAATTTATGACTTTATGAATATTTATGTGCTCTGCAACACACGAATTATCAAGGTATTAAAATTCGGACCGGGCATTGAACCGGTCGGGATACTGGGTTAAGGGTCAGTGGGTCAGGCCGGGACCAAACCGGAGCTAAACCGGGACCAAACCGGTGAGAAATTGAAAATTTTAGACTTATAGTATGAAATTCTAAAGGAAAAATTTAAAAAAAAAAAATTTTTTTTAAAAATACCAACCCGGTCCGGACCAGGAACCGGACCGGTTTACTGGCCGGTTCACCGGTTCCCGGGCTGGACCGGCTGGTCCGGTCCGGGTTTAATAACCCTGCGAATTATACACTTTTTCTGTAAAATCATTTCCTATGATGATGATGATGATGAGAGCCTGAGAGATGAATCGTGAATTGATTGAGTTCTTTCTTTCTTTTTTAACTATTTTTGTATATTTGATATCATTAAATGTGCCAGCATTTTAGATAAATTGTCACATGATTTAGTTGATATTTTATTTGTCTAAAATTTTTTTGCATATTTAATTAAGGTATACTCTGTTTACTAATGAAAAAATAGGGGTAAACAGAATTTAATGAAAGTGATTTTTTATAAGGCAAAAAAATTCAAATTTATTTAGAAAATTTGAATTTGATAAGAGAAGATTTTTGACAGATTCGAATTTGAAAATTTCAGTGTGGTTATGACTAATATTTTTACTAATAATATAGGTGAGAGATTTTTAGATACACTTATTGTAGTTGAAGCCATAAAACTTATCAAGATCAGTTTAGATAGTTTTGACATGTTACCATTTAATTTAGTTGATTATTTCATTTTATTGTTGTGAATTATTGCTATAAGGCCATGAGTTGTGAAATAGGATATATTTGATTCAATATCTTAACAAAACACAATCTAATATTAGGGCTGTACATAAACTAGACCGGGCCGGGCTGGTCATTAACCCGTGGTCTGGTCCAGTTGGATGATCGGGTTGGACATTCTAGCCTGAAGACCGGTCCTTCTCGGATGTGAGCCCAATCAACATCGGGTTGGGCTGACTAGGCCAAATTGGACGGGTTACGGTCTAGGTAGCCTAGTCCAACTTGCTATTTTTTTCCAACACAGCATATGTCTGCAGACAGCCTTGCAAAAAACAAGAGAGAGGGGCAGAAACGGACAATCGGATAAAATAAGGCAATGGGCAGAAATAGAGACAAGGCAGTGAAAAATAAACAAGCATAATCGACTTACAACTTACTTGGTGTTGTTCTTAGTGTTGACAGAAAGTGATCTTGAAACTTCGAAGACAAGAACTTGAAGACGAACGAGGTGCTGATTGGAGTGAGTACACTATGAGACGAGAAAGATAAGAGGAGGGAACTCGAAAACAAGCGAACAATGATATGAGTACACCGTGCACAAGCCACAATGATTCAAGTCTTTTGACAAAAAAAAACAATGATTCAATTCTGAAGGAAGGAAAAGAGCGTACAACTGGATATCAATATCTTATTGTTCCTTTTAGCAGGATATTTTTTGGTAACCCTAACTTATTATAGTATTATTATAATAATATATCTAGGTAGGACCGGGCTTCCTAGTCTTGAATGCTAACCCGATACCCGGTCATACCCGGACATCAGGTCAGACCTAGTCCTGCCTAAAATTTATCGAGCTTCCTATTCCTTTTATCGAGCTAGATCGGGGTTGTCCAGGTCGGGTTATCCGGGTTTCCGAGTTACATGTACATCCCTATCTTATATTATAAATTATGTTACTATTTATTATTTTTATATAATTTTTTAATCATTTAGTCAACATTATTTGCGGATGTAGCTTTTACTTTCCTTCACTTTACCAAAAATAGTATTTTTCTTTTTATCTTTAATCAATTCATTTTAAGGGTAAAATGGGTATTTCACATTTTTTCCCCATATGTCACTCTCAATTTTCTTCATACCAAATCACTTATCTTCCCTCAAGCCATCTTCCCTTACCCCTCAAAATCTTCCTTTCCCTTCCCCTAGATCCCTTTCCTTCCTCAAATCTTCCTTGTGCTAAATGGGATGTAACATATAGTTGGTCACTTGGTCTTGGAATATAAGACTACACTAGATTCTTTGATCTTGATAAAAGAATACGAAAAACAAAATTTTATCAATTTAATTTTATTAATTTTATAATAATATATTGGTCAAGTGAAATTGTTCCTTTCCTCTAAAAACTCCTAAATAATGGACCCCCCCTTCAATTCCATCAATTTAACATTAGTTTTCCAGTAGGAGATAGGTCACGGATGGATGAAATTATGTTTTGGGGGATGGGTGAAATGTCAAATAGGGCAAGTAAAATCAATCTATCAATCAACTTTATACATAAAATCTCATATTACTTGCTTAAGAATCCAATTTCCTGAAAAACGGGTCGGATAATCATTAAATTAGTCCATGTATAATTACACTAACACTCATTTATTTAGCTAATACTCGTTAAAGTCATTTCATTTTTTGAAAAGCCATGACAAATTATTCCCTAACAATCTAATATAGGCAACTGCCTTGTGATTTACATTGATCTGGCTGAACTAAAAAAAGATATTCAATTGGATTTATACCCCTTCTTAGGTCAGTATGAATCTTGGTTGAGTTTGAGAATCCCCTACAATCCTATCGTAGTCAAACACTTTTACTTTAAATAGCTGCCATCTATGATAGCGAGGGCAATGTAATTGAAGAGAAAATTGAGACCACAGTAAGGGGCCAGAAGATTCTGTTATCTAGAGACTTGATAAATACATTTCTAGGAATTGAGGATGCTCCCACTAAATCTCCCAAAGACTACTATCCTCATGAGCTGTCTGATATCTTTAGACTAGGAGAGCCTACTAGGACTTTACCATAGACCCTCGCTGCCTTGACTGACTTACAAAGAGCCATCTTTTACGTTTACTCCCAGAGTAAGGTTAATAAAGCAAAGAACTTCACATACATCATCGGGAAGGATCTTCAAATTATGGCTTTGATACTCTCTTAGGATCAGAGAGATGTAGGTAACCTAATCTTTCGGGAGATGAGAAGATTCAGGTTTCACTCCATCGAGACCACTACCATCCCATACCCTCAACTTTTATTTTTCATTCTTTCTATGTACAATATATGGCATCTAGGTCCCAGAGGAGAGATCATAAGGATTCCCAAGTTTGGGAAGAATGGGCATCTCAGTACCTTTGGCAGCTCCAAGAGTTCAGAGTGATCACTCTTTGCCCCAGGCTCAGAGCAAAAGCAAAAGCAAGAGAATGGAGCCTTCACCTTCCAAGGCAAAAGAGGCTTAGTCTTCAAGAGTAGGATCACCAGGACCTTCCTTTCTAGGTGCCACCCTTCAGACCTATGTTCAAGATTCTCTCATGCTGCTATTTCAGAACTGAAGAAATCTAATACTTACTTGGTCAAGAAAGTAGATTACCAAGTCAGAGTATTGGTGGAGGCTGTCAATCATAATTTCAAGATCTTATTTGATCTCTAGGATGTTAGGCCAATCGTATACAGAGGATGAAGGAGATTATGAGGACTCACCTTGGCTTTACATTCCCCGAGCCTTCATCTATCCCTCTTGCTTCTACTTCAACTCCTACTACATCCTTGCACTTAACACCCCTATCACTGACCCTATTCCCTTTCCTTCTGGCCTTGCTATCACTTCTATCATCCATGATACCATCACCACCACTGATCTTCCTCCTCCTACACCTATCTCTGATCCCATTCCTATTGGTGATCTTCCTCAAGAGAATCTCATACTTCAGTCTCTATCTCATTCATCACCTGTACAGTCTCACCACTCAATCTCTAGCTCTCACACTGAAGAGATTAAGATTCTAAATCTATTGACTACTACTAATCCTAGACCTACTAAGAGCAGGCATCCCATTTACCCTCATCTCCTGCATTAACCCCTCATTCTCGCACACACTCATCTTTACCTGATCACACATATGCACCTATTGATCCATTTACTGCCATGGTCCTCTACATACTTCCTACTTCCTTTATTGACCCTGAGACTACTCCACCACCTGCACCTCTCCATATCCATCCTTTACTCACTTCTTCTTCTATCACTTTTCCAACTCCTTTCACTCTTCCTGATGATGACAAAAAAGGGGAGAAGGGTTTGGGAATGTCTGATATAGCTAATGCCTAATGTAGATTGATATAGCTTGTATCTCTTGTTTCACTATGTTCAATATTTTGTATTTTGCTAAGACTCTAACTTCATGTTAACGAAAGTATGAAATTGTGCTTTATGTGCTAATTCTTCTCAAATGTTAATGAAGTTATGATATCTCCAATCTAACTGTGTTTTATGGATCCATATCTTCTTGTCTATTTGATATACTATGAAAAGACTTATTTAAGATTGTTCACCTGTGATTGATCACCTTATCAAATTTTCAAATTCAAACTCACAAGTTTTGTCATCATCAAAAAAGGGGAGAATGTTACTTCTCATAATGTTTTGATGATAACAAATCTTCATTCATTAGACTAAATCCCTTGAAAAGAGAAAGAATGAATTTCATGGTACAAAAATTAAGATAAAATTAGTTACTGGTGGAAGATCACTCTAGTGATCTTTTTGAGCACTTAAGTGATGAAGGCTCATCCTCAGAAAGTCTCAATATATTTCATGGTGATCAAACTCTGTGAATCTTTTTTGTAACAGATCACTCGAGTGAATGTGTAATCACTCGAGTGATCATCTCACTTGCAGGTGACTCTGAAAAGAATTAGAAGTGAATACTCAAAGGAATAGAATCACTCAAATTGATTGGTAAGCACTCGAGTGATATCACATGTTAGAGTGATATGATATCAGAAAGAAACAAATCACTCGAATGATAAAGGAATATCACTCGAGTGACATGCTTTGAAAATTAGATCACTCAAATGATAATGATAAATCACTTGAGTGGTGCAGACTCTCTCATCTAAATTAGCATATCACTTGAGTGATGAGATGAAAACACTCAAGTGATGGCACTCATTTTAAAGGTCACTCTCAGATCAATTCAAGTGATACATCCTTAAAGAAGATCACTCAAGTGAATTGGAAAATCACTTGAGTGATCTGTAATCACTGGCAAATTTATGCAAGTGATGTGAAAGTGATACATACTTAGTAGTGATCTCTTAAACCTTCCAGATATCAAAAGATCACTCGAGTGACTAATTTTGAGCACTCAAGTGATACTTAGTTTTTAAACCTATGTTCTTTGACAAAATTTAGAGTGCCAAATCACATATCACTCGAGTGATTGAGACCAACACTCGAGTGATTGAAAATCACTTTAAGTGATTAACAGACACCCTCGAGTGAATATATCAGAATCCAAAGATCATCGTCTCAGGAAATTCAATACACATTTTTTACTTCTTGAATTACTTCCTGAATCCGTATATTATTCCTAAATATTACTAATCTCATTTCCTAGTAAGTTTCAGGCGCTTAAACAATGGATTAACTACAAAATCCTAAAAAGAAAAAAATCTAACAGAAGCATTAAATGCGTAGCAGAGGGAAACAACGAAAACACTCTCTTTCATCAATGATTACATTTACTCTCTAACGAACAAATTTGATTGTTTACAGCGGTCTTCAAACACCCTCTATCTATAAATACAGAAGCATTTAAGATGGAGCAACCAACGAACAACAATATTTAATTTGCTCATTAAGTGCATTGTTTTCCAGTAGTCTATTATTTTCTGATATACCTTATGTTCTTCAGTTCTTTTCTATCAACTCTTTGAGAGAGATTTAAATACATTCAATCATTTGTAAAGTGACACTCAAGGTAGTGGGACCTTGAGAGTGGGATCAGTCTACAAAGTGTAAGGGAGATCGAGTGTCCGGTCAATGAACTTATAGTGTACTAAGGTGCCAAGAATTCACTAAATCTTAGAAGATATAATGAAGAATCTCAGAGTCATTCTGAGGACTGGACGCAGGTCAAAGAAGTTGAGACCAACCAATATAAATCCCTAGTGTACACTTCGGTGATATTCTTCTAACTTCAAACTCCATTTTAATTTTTGTTAATTGTTAATTTTTAGTTAACCTAGTGGTATTAAGGCTTTGTTGTTGTTAATTTTTAGTTAAATTTTTATAATCAAATCATTCACTTTTCTTAGATAAAATGCTTGCACTAACAACTCTAAAATGTTTCACATGGGGGTGTTGTTAATCAATTTTGAGAGAAAAATAGGGTTACCTTATTTTGAAGATAATGTAATAAAGTAAATTTAAATTGAAAATAGACATTAAATCATGAATCATAAATCATAATAACTTTATAAACAATTTTCAAAAATATCAAGAAGGTAATTTTCCATGATTGCATGGATTTTTAATCATTTTCTACCTCTTAGGAATTTCATAAATGCCCCCTTGCCTGATTGTTGATTTAAAAAAAAAAAAAAATTAGTGCATAATCATAAGAGTAAAAAATAGGAAAAATCCCACAAAAAGAACTTTAAAAATATGAAAAGGCAAAATAGTGTTTTGAATATTCGTAATACCAGAAAGGTGTTAGTACCTGATTTTTCATTTTTTTAAAATTAAAAAGAAATAACAAACATGTCCACAAAAATATTTTTTCACAAAAAAAGGAGTAACCCTCACCCCACCCCCGCTAGCCGCCAGTGACCGGCTGGCAATGGCTGGCGACTGCCGGGGTCATACTCCTATCAATAAGGGAGCTCCGAAGGCTGGTCAGCCAGTCTTTGGTGGGAATAATTATTGGCAAATTAACAAGATTTGTTAAGAATTCATGACATTTAATTAAGAATTAATAACTTTCATTTACCAAGTAAACTATAACAAGTTTTTTACAAGTATTATTAAGGAATTTACGACATTTGATTAGGTTTTAACAATTTTTGTTTATTCTCAACATTTCATTAAATTATAATAACTTTCATTTACCAAGTAACAAATCAAACTTTCAGGTTTTTCGCAAATTTTGTTAAGGAATTCACGACATTTCATTAGGTTTTAACAACTTTCTTTTACTAAGTAACAAATCTACACTATTAAGTTTTTCACTAATTTTGTTAAGGAATTCACGACATTTCATTAAATTTTAACAACTTTCTTTTACCAAGTAACAAATCTACACTATCAGATTTTCACAAATTTTATTAAGGAATCACTACTACAGAATTATGATATAACCACCCCAATAGACGTCCCAATTTTAAAATTGGGTGGTTAAAAAAGAAGGCGGTGGCATTTTCGTAATTATGTGTACATAGGAAAACCCTTAGATTTCCCAAATTTGAATTTGGGACGCCTAAAGTTGAGTTTAGACATCTCAAATTTTATTTGGGACGCCTAAAGATTTCCACTGGTGCCAAAAAAGTAAATTAAAAAAATTTAACTTACTTTAGGCGTCCCAAATAGGATTTGGGACGCCTAAAGTCACACTTTAGGAGTCCCAAAAAATTTGGGACTCCTAAAATAAGACTTTAGGCGTCCCAAATAGCATTTGGGACGTCTAAAGTAGAGACTTTAGACCTCCCAAATAGGATTTGGGACGCCTAAAGTCACACTTTAGGAGTCCCAAAAAAATTTGGGACTCCTAAAGTCATGTCAGAAATTCTGACAAGCGTGAAACTTTTCTTCCCTTTTCTTCATTCCCATGTCAGAAACACATCCCTCTTTTTCCATCTTTCCCATCCCCATGACTTCTCTTCCCTTTTTTTTACATTTCCTTTTTTCTTTCATTCCCGTGACTTCGTCTTTCTCAATCTTCTTCCTCTCTTCCTTTTCTTCATTCCCTTTTCCTCCACCTCCTTCCATTCTCATAACACCTTCTTTGCTCTCACCCTCCGGCGTACACCTCCTCCACCTTTTTTGCCCCCTCCACCTTCCGACATAGACCTCCCACTCTCTTCGTTGCTTTCAGCCTCCGGCGTACCTCTCCTCTCCACTGTGCATACACAACTCCTCCAATGTCTTCTCTCCACCTTAGAAGCACATAGACATCGTTGGCTGCCCTCTCCCCTGCTTTCATCATGTTTGTTTATTTTTAAATATAAATTTACATGAAGAATTAAGTTAAACTTGCAATATGAAATTATTATAATGCTTTCAATTTATTTACATGATTCTAGTTATTGGAGTGTTTTTCCCTTGATTGTTTCTTTTTTTTGCCAGAATCATAAACTAATTGTTAGTAGTTATGCAATACTAATAATGTTTTTGTTTTATACGTTTGGAGATTGGAAATCGAGGAAAATATATATGTATATTTATTATGATGAAATGAACAACAATTAGTTTGTAGTTGTGTGGTGACAAATATTTTGACACTTTCTAGTTGTTATACATATATGATATTAGGTTGAATGAGTTGTTGTTGTTGTTATTATACATATATATATATATATATAGTAAAAAGATTGCAGTGCTAGAAGTCCTTACCATTTCGTAAGGGACATTTTGTGGTTTATGAATTCATCTTCAATTCTGTTCTGCAATTTTAATTTGCTGGGTAATGAAGAATATAAATAATCATTTTTAAAAAAAACCTTTTAATGTCCCAAATTAAGAATTGGGACGTCTAAAGTCCCCCTATGGAGGACTTTAGACGTCCCAAATCTCAATTTGGGACGTCTAAAATCCTGACTTTAGACGTCCCAAATCTCAATTTGGGACGTCTTTTCTTAAAACATAATAAGCCCCCTACATAGACGTCCCCTAGTTTTTGGACGTTAAAAGTGCCAAAATAGGGATATTAAAACCCCTTTTTATAGTAGTGAATTTACGATATTTCATTAAATTTTAATAACTTTCACTTTCCAAGTAACAAATCAAACTGTTAGATTTTTCACACGTTTGGTTAAGGAATTCACAATATTTCATTAGGTTTTAACAACTTTCATTTACCAAGTAACAAATTCACACTATCAAGTTTTTCACAAGTTTTGTTGAAGAATTCATGACATTTCATTAGGTTTTAACAACTTTTGTTTACCAAATAAAAAAAAAACAAATTATCAGAGTTTTCACAAGTTTTGTTAAGGAATTTGCGATATTTGATTAGGTTTTAATAATTTTCATTTATCAAGTAACAAATTTACAATATCAAATTTTTCACAAATTTTATTAAGGAATTCATGTTATTTCATTATGTTTTAACAACTTTTGTTCATTTATAAGCCCCTCGTCCTCCTTTCTTCTCTCTCTACCTCCCTTCTTCCCTCGCTGTGTGCCCTCTCCTTCAACTATCTTCCTTCAAACTCTTCCATTGAACCAACCCCAATCTTCCCTCTCTCCTTCCCTCTTCACTTCTCACTTTCTCTCTTCCTTTCCCTTTTCCCACGCCAGACAACTCTTTCCTCTCACCTTCTTCAACCCTTTTATTTTTTTCTCACCGCCATTACTTATTCACCACCCTGCAACATTATTCTTTGCCATGGGGTTCTCCAAGAAGCTGTAACTCGACGGAGCAGCTTTTGACTCTGATAATAGAAAATGGGTCATCATCAGAATCCCCTTGCGAGCAGCGTTGAATCCCATATACACAGTCCATATATGCCATAGTCATTGACAAACCGGATCTGGCTGCGGTCCACTACCCGTCCTTTTCTCCCAAACTATACCATTGGGGGTAAATGAGGGGTTGAGTTTTTTTAAAATAGTATATAGTATTTTGAAATATTTTTTTGAATGTATCTAGTATCTTAAAATATTTTTTAAGTAACATGTAGTATCCTAAAATAATTTTCAATACTTTTAACCCCTTAAAATATTTTTTCAGTTATACCCAGTGTGTTAGCAAATTGATTGTAATTTAACTCTTAATGTATTTTAAAGAGTTAAGCACCAAAAAATATTTTAAAAGGGTTAAAAACACCAGAAAAATATTTTAAAGTGATTTTTAGAACTGAAAAAATACATTAAGGGTTAAATTGCAATTAGTCTGCTAATACACTGGATACAGCTGAAAAAATATTTTAAGGGGTTTAAGTACTAAAAATTATTTTAGAATACTACACATTACTTAAAAAATATTTTAAGATACTAGATACATCCAAAAAAAATACTTTAAAATACTATATATTATTTTAAAAAAAACTTAACCCCTCATTTACCCCCCCAAACTACACCAAGGGAGAAAAGGACGAGCAGCAGTCCGCAGCTAGATCCTGACAAACCACCACTGCCTCAAGACAGCAACGACGCTTAGAGATAGATGAGTACTGCACTACTGCTACACGGCCGGGTTGGGGTGGGGGTTACTTTTTTCAAAAAAAAAATGAGAAAACATTTGTGTCATTTTCTTTTGATTTTAAAAAGGGCAAATTAGGTCTAACACTTCTCTAATATTTTGAATATTTGAAACACTTTTTTGTCTTTTCCTATTTTTAAAGTTCTTTTTCTGTATTTTTCCCTAAAAAATATTTTATAAAAAATGTGCCCTGTGTGTGTATTTATTTGATAAATGAGTTTATTTCTTTCCCTAATATCAGCTTCTTCTTAATAATATGATCCCCTTTTTTTCATTTGATTTTGAGACAGTGATTCCTTCTTTTTTTCCATCCTCAAAAATATTTATGGAGATGATTCCGTTTTTTTTTTAAATCCACAACTCTATTATATATAACTTCCATATTCATGGGTTGAAGCGTGCATTGGTCATCAGAGTTAGAAGAATTTGGCTGCTAAATGATTCACTGAAATTTGGAGGCATGTCCCAGCCTTAAAAAGGTTTTTTTCTTAATCAGGAATAGCCATAAACTCATACTATAGACTTTAGAGGATATGGTGGGAGCTCCTTCCATTATTCTTCTTTTAATACAGAAAAATTTAAACAAGGTGAATTCCAGAAATTCATATGTGCCTCGCATATCATGGAAAAAGAACCTCTCCACTTCCCTTCACACTTCTTTATGTTCATATTAGATCAATTTTGAGTTGTTGAGATTTAATATCTTATAAAAATAATATTATAATATCAAATAAAAAAAAATATATAAATAGGTTTAAATCATTAACATTTAATCGTTCATATCTTTATATTTTTACTAAAATGTTTTTTTTTTTTTACATTTTATAGGATATTAAATCTCAACCGTTCAGAGTTAATCTAGTGGTGAGAATAAAGAAGTGGAAGGAAATGGATGATAAGGAAAGTAGAGAGGTCCATTTCCCAGTATACTTAGTCATATTTATCAGACATCCTTCCAACGTTTCCGTTGCAGCGTTGTTTGATATAATCTCTAACTCTTTACTAAAAACCATTTTAGTCTATTCTCTATCTCCGTGGCGATATCTATAAGTATTAGTGTGTGTTTGGAATGGCTTATTTTTGTCCAAAACGTGCTTATAATTCGTGATTCACGGTATACGAAGTAAGTATGTGAGAGGAGTTTTTTCTCGGCTTGCGTAATAAGTGCGTTTTTACTCTGTAAAACGCTCACACAAACACACACTTACTTCGTCATAAAGAAGCCATATTATGGGATGATATTTGGAGGTACTAGAACAATTTATAGAATATAATGAATAGTATTTTTTCATCACATGATTATTATATATATATATATATATATATATCATAAAAAACATATAAGTATAACATAAGCTACCAATCAGACCTCAAAAAAAAGAAATTCATTTTTTCCATATGCATTATAGATGTTTGAAAATATATAAAAGAAAATTTATGAAATATTATCAATTATTATATTAATCGGGATATTAATATGATAATAACCAAGGTAATTAAACCCGGACCGGTCAGTGAACTGGTCGGGGTACTGGGTCAAGGGTCAGTGGGTCAGACCGGAGTCAAACCGGAGCTAAACCGGGACCAAACCGGTGAGAAATAGAATATTTTAGGCTTATAGTATGAAATTCTAAAGGAAAAATTTTTTTAAAAAAATAAAAAAAATTTTAAAAAATAAAAAATTTGACCCGGACCAGTTTAGTGCCCAGGTCGCCGGTTTCTGGGCCGGTCCGGTCCGGGTCAGAGAACTATGATAATAACTCTTATTTCAACTTTTGGTAATAACAAGTATTGCTACATACCCATGCTCGCATGGGGAAGTTCTTATATGGTATTTTGAGCTTCCGAAGCTTTTACAAGCATAGAAGGATATTTTATGGATTTAAAGTATTGGTTTATGAGGCATGTAATATTTATTATATAATTTAGTCTTTATAGATCGGCCTAATTTATTGTATGCACAATAAACAATATTTACTTGTAATTATAATAAATCATGTAAATATCTTATAATCATCGATTTTAAATGACCGTACAGGAATGGCCAAATTTAGTGCTTGTCAAAAAATATTGAAAATACCAATATCGAATTGCTTAAAAAAAAGAAACAAAGTGCTCGTTTGGATGAGTGATTGGAATACTTAAATTAAAGCAGCTTTTCAATCGTAATTTACGGTCTATGAGGTAAATATATGAGAGAAGTTGCGTCTCGATCCATGTGAAAAGCAACTTATAAGCAATTTAATTGATCGCTGAAACAAACATGCCCAAACATTGTAAACAAAATCAATGCTTGAGATTGAGAAATAAATTAGGGAATCGAGAAGTTAGAATCAGAAAAAAAAATTAAAATTCACAAATTAATTAATATAGTATAAGGCACAGATCAAATAAAAGGAGGAAAAGAAAGGATAAATATAATCAAGTTTTTTGTCTGACCAGTCTCTCGTTGATGGTCAACCAAGCTCTCGAATGCATTCCTCAAAGTTCTCTAACCAGTAGACCTCCCCCTCTACTATGTCGTGAATGAATCTTCGAAGGTGCCCCTTCTACGTAATTGCACCCTCATTCCTATGGCCCTGCATGAAGAATACAACTTTTGTAACACCAAGAGTATAGAAAACCCAAAACTCAATAATCAAATAGACTTGAATCACAAACATTCTCATCAACGAAAATCATGCTGACTTTCCATACATCAAAAGCTGACGTCTTTTTAGTAGTCGCCTAATAGCCTAGGTATCGTTGCAGTCGTCAATATCCCTAATGAGTTCATAAAGATGACTTGTCATGATATTGGAGATAAAAAATTGAAATCACTAACAATGGATAACAAATAACACAAAACAAAATATATTAACGGCGTTAATATATATAAGTATTATAATCATGGAGCCAACGCTTCTTGCAGATTTGGTTTAAATTATTATTACGATAACTCCTTAATTTATAGGTTAAATTATTATTATGATAACTCCTTGAATCATGAGGCCAACTAATAATTTATGGATATAATATATAAAATATTGATATTGAATTATAAAAGAGAGCAATATAATTATGATAACCAGAAGAGAGTGATAAATATGGATATTAATATTTATTCGTGTTAAAATAAACTGTTTACACCAACAGTGTTAATATAAGCATTACTATTTTCTCCAAAAATGGTCGCTCATGGAATGGTTTTTAAAGGTGTTACAACTAGTATTATAAGAGAGATAGATTAGATATTAATTGAAATACTGAAAACTTTAAAATTGAATTTTCTTTTGATTTTCAAGAATGATAGTAATTAACTTTATAAGAAGCCAATAAGATTTGCATAGAAAGAATTTATAATTTTCTAAATGAATAGAGATTCCTACTATTTTTTTTTATAATCCAAATCAAATAGGTAATGTTATTACTTCCAACAACATTGTTCTCGTACAACGCGAGGAGATATAACTTGTTTTTAAGGAAATCATGTGTAATTAATTTCTTTAAAAAATAATATTTTTATATAATTTCAGCATGTTGTTAGTGGAGGCAAGTAAACGTAGGTCCACCCCAGAGTTGCAGGCTTCTTGCTCCGGTCCCAGCCTTAAAAAGGTGATTTTCTTAATCATAAACTCATACTACATAGACTTTAGAGGAAATGGTGGGAGCTCCTTACACTATTCTTCTTTTCATACAGAAAATTTTAAATAAGGTGAATTCCAGAAATTCAATTATGCCTGGTATATTAGTCTATATTTTTTTATAAGATATTAAATCTTAACTGTTTAAATGTAATTTAACAATGAAAATAATGAAGTGGAGGGAGGTAGACAGTAAGGGAAGTGGAGATACCTATTTCCCAACATACTTCATCATATTTGTTCGAAATTCTTCCAATGTTTCCGTTTTAGTGTATGATATAATCTCTGGCTCTTTATTAAAAACCTTTTTAGTCTTTTATCTGTATTCGTAGCTATATCTAAAAGTATTACTTTCTAGGGAAAATCCCTCAAAAAGAACTTTTAAAATAGCAAAAGACAGAAAGGTGTTCCGAAATTCCATATTTCCACAAAAGTGCGAGTACCTGATCTGGGATATTGAAATTGTAGACAAAATGACCTGTGTAACCCTGGAAGTTTTAAAATTGAAAAACGTTGAGGAAATAAGAAGGGCGAAATTGCGCGAAAACTCTGTCGAGACTCTTCATCTTCTTCGAGCGTGGTCGTTGTCGTTGGTGGAGTGTGGTTTCGTGGCGTTGAGAGAGGATAGTAGCAGCGACATTGTGCGGCGAATTTGGGGTGGATTTGAGGAGGAGCGAAGGCGAGAAGAGGTTGTGGTGAAAGGCATTGGACAGTTGCAGAGGCACCAGTTTGCGGCTGCGAATTTGAGCTCCGGTGTTGAACTTGGGTAAGTGGTTGTGTTTAAAATTGTATTTCATTTTAACTTATCCACTTGATTAGAATGGGGGTTCAAATTCGTTGGGTTAAAATTAGTTTGGGAAATGTGGATAAAAGCTATGAAGTGGTGCGAAGTTGGGAATCGTTGAGGCGAAGTTGTGAAAATAAGTTGCTAAGTTGGGAAGTTTGAATTGCAACTTTTGAAATTTGTAAACCGTTGAAACAGCATATGAACGCGTCAATTTGTGAAGTTGTGACAGGGTGTTCAGACCTAGCGTATTGTGATTTTATTGTTGTGAAAATCTTATACATAAATTTGCAAATGGCTTAAGTGAAGTTGTGAAACAAAATCTCTGAAAACTGCATGTTAAATTGTGAACACAAAAGAAGAATATGTGAAAACGGTAATGACACGTTGGTAACTTGTGAAACAGCATATGAAGTTGTGGATGTGAGTAGAAGTTGCGAAAGGGTTTGTAGATATAGGAATCGCCGATTTCACAGTAGTGAAAATGTTATGGATAGTGCCCTAAGATAACATTTGAAAATCGAATGTTATCCTGTGAAAACATTATCGGAGTTTGTGAAAGCGTAATGAAAAGTTGGTAAATATGTGTAGAGGTCAATTTAGGCGAGGAAATTGTGAAATTCGTAGACGAACTTGTGAATCCTTATGCAGAAGTTGTGAATATTTCTCCATAAGTTGTGAGACCTTATTTAACTTTAACTGTGGGGAAATAGATATTTCCAATAGTTGTGGTTGTGATGGGAAGGTTGGAAAATGGTATGAGAAGTTGCGATGACATAGCTTAGATGCGTTAACTTGTCATGTACGAATAAAAATGTTATTAAATGTGCTGAAATATGATGAGTGTAAACTGAATTTTGTGCAGGTAAAAGGAGATGGGGGGCCACAAAGGTGAGACATCAAAGGCAGAACAAGTAAAGGCAACAAGTGTCAAGAGTAGAGAAGTAACGAAAGAAAGTGAAAAGTCTGAGGCAATAAAGGGCGATGGTGAACAGATTAAACCAGTGATGAGTGGGTTTATGCTGTTTAGAAACGAGTATGTGGCCAAGTTAGGAGAGAAGAAGAGAAGGATGGCAGATGAAAGTAAGTCGGCAGGGAAGGCATGGCGTGAGTTGCCAGAGGCGAAGAAGAAGGAGTACAATGATAAAGCTATGGAAGGACGGCCGAAAAGGGAGATGAGGAAAAAGGAACTGCCATTTCATACCCGCTGCTCACTGGGAGGATTTACATCGTTGGTGCAGTTTGTGAACGGTAAAGAACATTTGAAGGAGAGGGTTAAGAGAATAGGATTTGGGAACCTATTGAAGGTGCAATTGAACCGACTCCCCCGTGACCTGATTGTGTCCATGCTGAGAGCATATGACCCAGCAACACATCAATTCAGGATTAGGGGGAAGACAAAAGAAATAGAAGCATCAGATGTGCACAAGTTGCTCGGTATACCTCATTCAGGGGAGGAGGTGAAGGTGGATGTGGAGGATTCGAATAGAAGATATCAGTGGTTGAAGAGGGAATATGGGAGGAAGAAATATACGGACATTCTGAAGCGCATAAAATCTGGGACAGCTGGCGATAAATTTGAGTTTATGTTTGTCCTCTACAGTTTAGGGACTTTGTTATGCCCTACCTCGAGTGGGCTGATAAGTGACCGGATGTTGAGGGTTATGTTCTGCACAATGGACGGTTTTGAACATTATGACTGGGCAACATACATAATGAAAGACTTGTGGAAGGAAATGAGTGATTATGTGAAAGAGTACAGGGAGAAGAAGAAAAGGGAAGGGAGCAGCAACGTGGGTGGTTGCCTGTACTTACTCCTGGTATGTCACTGTTTACATTAAATGTGTAGCTATCATTCAAACCGAAAATAATGATCCATATATTTTCTATGGTGCAGTTGTTCTTTGGGGAAAATTTCCCTTTGAAACAAAGTGTCCGCGAACAGTCCACCACAGCGATTGAATTCTGGACAAAGGAAAAGATCAACGACATGGTGAAGACTGAGAGGACGAGCAATATGGGAATTTTGTATAAAGGAAAAGGCTCTGAAGTTAGGGCAGGGAATGAGGACACAGATAATATGCCATATTTAGACCCGGTATGTGTCTGTGGAAGCTAATTTAAAATGCAAAAACGATTTAATCATGTAATTGACAAATTAAGTTGTGCTGTCACTGTAGGAATTGAAGGAGGTGTATGCCCGGTTGGTGAAAGTTATCGATGAAAACCGAAACAGACTTGTAAGCGTGGTGGCGCAGGAGCTACTCAATGTCCAGCTCGCACGAGAGGCCAGGGAGAAAGCACAACAAGACGGCCCTGGTGTGACAGTAGATGAGCAACATACAGATGAGGATGATGATGATGATGATGCGACAGATGCTTCTCACGACTCAGACTCAGATTCTGATGATGCAGACGCAGAACCTTATCATGTTGATGACGACGAAGATGATGATGCAGAGGGAACTGAGGTGGCGGAAAAAGTCCCCACGGATGACCATGCAATTCAGAGGCCTCAACAGCTGCGGAGATCAAAGAGGCAGCCACTCCAAGCGATGACATGTCCATTTATACAGTTGGATGGGAGTCGAAAAAGGAAGACGCCAACGCATGATCAGAAAACGTTGTTCAACATAGTTTCCACAATGGCCAGAGGTGCTGAGGCTGAAGTGTAAGTATCAACGTCATGTGATTGAATGACTGTTATGTAGTTAGTATATTACCACAACACGGGAAGCGATGAACTAACTGGCATTGCATTTGAAATGTTTTTGTAGGCCGTTGGTTCAGATTTTGGATGAAGAACTGTGTCGAGACCAGTTGTATACGCTAGGGGGAATTCAAAGACTAAGTAATACGGTATGTATGGCTTACGTGGAGAATGGTTTCATTAAGTTATGGTGAATATTATATGTAGTTTATGCAATGGTTTCTTTGCTGCTGTAGGTGATGTCCGTTGTGTGTAAGGCTTTAATGTATCACTTCAAGCTGGAGGGAGGACAGCCGAAGCGCCATATTTTTGATGCATGGTTCATGGTAATTACTCATTTCTTGTGTAGTGGAACAACACTTAGTTTGACAAAATTATGTGCACATTAGTCAGGACTATGTGTTTTTATGCAGACAAAGTTGGTAGGTCACCCAATAGGGTGGAAAGTGTCTTCCGCGAGTAAAGAATTCTCTCCCAAAACCGTCGGTTACAATATAGGCGAGTGTGAGTTGATTATGGGTCCGGCACTTGTCCGTGGCCACTGGTTCTGTGTTGCGTTAGAGACAAAGACTATGACCTTCTACGTGCTGGACTCAATGAAGCCTGATCTAGGCAGCAAGAAGACTACGAGGAAGGGTGGCGTGACAGATGATTACATATTTGTGTTAAACTTAATTGTAAGTTCACCTGACTCCACTGCTGTAGTTGAGGTGGTTTACTTCAGTTGACCCACATCGTAAGACGCATAAATGTTCTTTTTTCAGAGAGATAGGTTCGTTGACATCGTGCACATTGTTAACCCGCATCTGGCTGGGAAGAAGAAGATGTCAGATATTGTGTGGCCTCCTGTTGTGCAACAGAATAATCTGTAAGCTTCTTCACTTTCGCCTCTTACAATTTAGCTTGCATTGTTTCGTTAAGTAACACTACGTTTTCATGTGGGTGAGAGTACAGGAGGGACTGTGGTGTTCATGTTATTATTTGGTTGAGCCAGTGGACCCCGGAAGGTGATTTCCATTACGAAAATGTAAGTGATCCACATTTCCCTCTGTACGCATTGTTATTTACTTGTGATTTCCATTATGGTTTCCATTGAACCTTACACTGAGGGAATTACTTATTTGCAGGAACAAATTCAGCAATTGCGGAGCGACATTATGTGGTGGTTAGTTAATCATCCGCTGAATTTGTTGCGGGACACAGCTCTGGCCCTCATTCCCTCTGGACAAAAGTCCAGCAAAAGACGTGCTTAGGTTATGTCCCCGCGATATAGTAATGTCAACACTTGTCCATGTAAAGTATTGTAAAGTATTGTTAACGTCATAGAGTTATATACGGTAGAGTCCACTGACAGGACATGCAATTTAAGGTACATTAATGACATATATGTTGCCATTGCGGGATGCAATGTTTCCCAGTTCACTCCTCTAGCATTACCTTCTAAAACGTACTTGTATGCCACCAACAATATCTGTGTTCCCCTTTCGCAATGTAACTATGTCCTTGCCAGAGGCAGGTTAAAAATTTTTTTAAGAGAACTAATATCCTAACAGAAAGGGCTGATGTAATGAGGCACAATGAATAATATGCAATTTAGGGTTGAATGATGCACACATTACATAAGCATTCTACGCACGTGCGCCACTTGCATTTCCAACTGCCAATAATCTGATCAGCACTGCTAACAATCCATAGTTAACAATGATGATGCACACATTACATAATGATTGTGTCCAGTCAATACACCCTGCTAACCAAGTGTGACACTTCCTTTTCCAACTGCCATTACTCTGATTATCTCTGGCGGCAACAAATCCATAGGCATATACATTATAGCGCGGTCATAACTTGATGTTACGTAGATAGTGCTTTGGTGTCTCTGAATTGATGGCCATTGAGCAGTCGAGTTGATATCAGCACTGGACGGTAACAAGCGACTTATTGTTTAGAGCCTTCCGTTTCTTTCCGCATCTCCACTCGACTTGAGGATTACAACTCGAGTTACTTGCATAATTGGACGGTTTCCAGACAGTGCTTGCGTCAAGACTTAGCAGTACGGACTCGAGTTGTCCGATTACCAACTCGAGTTGTCGTCATCACTGGAGGGTAACCCGATGGTGATAGTGAGAAGCGGCACCGAACTCGAGTTGCGTAGAAGGTCACTCGCCTCCGTTCTTCGATGACTTACGAAGCGCACTCGAGTTTTCGGATGACCAACTCGAGTTGCCGTCATCACTGGAGGGTAACCCGATGGTGATAGTGAGAAGCGGCACCGAACTCGAGTTGCGTAGAAGGTCACTCGCCTCCGTTCTTCGATGACTTACGAAGCGCACTCGAGTTTCCGGATGACCAACTCGAGTTGCCGTCATCACTGGAGGGTAACCCGATGGTGATAATGAGAAGCGGCACCGAACTCGAGTTGTGTAGAAGGTCACTCGCCTTCGTTCTTCGATGACTTACGAAGCGCACTCGAGTTTCCGGATGACCAACTCGAGTTATCATCATCACTGGAGGGTAACCCGATGGTGATAGTGAGAAGCGGCACCGAACTCGAGTTGCGTAGAAGGTCACTCGCCGCCGTTCGTGGATGACGTACGAAGCTCACTCGAGTTTCCAGATGAACAACTCGAGTTGACGTCATCACTGGAGGGTCACCCGACGGTGCTAGTGAGAAGCGGCACCGAACTCGAGTTGCGTAGAAGGTCACTCGCCGCCGTTCGTGGATGACGTACGAAGCTCACTCGAGTTTCCAGATGAACAATTCGAGTTGCCGTCATCACTGGAGGGTCACCCGACGGTGCTAGTGAGAAGCGGCACCGAACTCGAGTTGCGTAGAAGGTCACTCGCCGCCGTTCGTGGATGACGTACGAAGCTCACTCGAGTTTCCAGATGAACAACTCGAGTTGCCGTCATCACTGGAGGGTCACCCGATGGTGATTGTGTTTGTTGTTGTTAAATGTGCATAAGTAATGTGCAAAAAGCAACACGTAATTGGTCATACTTGGAGTCCGTAGAAAAAAAAAAGATAAACCATATGAACGTCGTTAAACCTGACGCATGGACGAACTGTTTGAAACATTTACTCTAAAATTATTTCTTTGGTGAACTGCATGTGACGAGAATTAAAAAAAAACGTGGGGACTATCGTCGTCTAGGCATCTGGATTAACGTCTTCATCGTTGTCGACTCCCTCATTAATTTCTTCCTCCTCCCCTGCGTCGATTCCTTCAATCGGCTGTGGTTCAACATTCGGTCCTTCTGGTTCGTTCATAATGTGGTAGAGCCAGCTTACTTCTGTGTCGTATATGCAATTTCTGCATCCGGCCTGGCATGGTTGGTTCTCACAGAATCTATGTTTGGGACGGTCGAATATGTTCCTGTTCAGTCCCCAGTTCATTGATTGTAGGTGTCGTGTCACTCGCTCTTTAATTGAAGATATTTGGCCTGAGTCGATAATGGCTTGAAGTCTGTGTATTGCTTCGTTCCCTTCTGGTGTGTCGTTAAACTTACTCCATTTTGCAAGGACTAATATGGCAAATGAGTAACTTGCATCACAGTTGTTTAGCACTGCAGCCTCCCGTATTTGTGACAGTCCTTTCTCTCCTGTATCTGCTGTTCTGGTGTAGTATTTAAGCCCTCTAATGAATAGACTAAATGGATTACCGTTATGGAAACATGTCAGCAGGAAATGAATATGTTGCTCGCTTCTTGTCCATCCTAGATGATCATAGTTCTCCAGAGGCACGTTCTTATAGAATTCTGTTGAATTTCCTGCTATCCTTAGGATGCGGCATGAATTCTTGAAGTGGTAATAGTCTTTCAAACTTGATGATGCTATGTAGCACATCAGTTCTATTAATATTGTTTGCGGAAGCTTCAGAAGCGGTGAGTCATCGTTGCTGGTCGTTCTTCTATGTCTGGAGTGGTCTGGTGGGAAGTCAGCCATGTCTTTTTTCGTGTTTGTTCCTGCAAGACTGTTTTGTTGCCTGCGGCCTAAATAATTGGGGGTGCGGACTATTTGTAGTTTTTAGTGCACGACCAAGCGTGGCCGTTTTATTTTATCGTCTGTTTTAGTTTTGTTCGTGGTGGTGGGTGGAACGTGGCGGTTGTGCTGCTTGGTTGATTGTGGTGTACGCCTTTTGATGTCGTGGGTTCATTGCCGGTTACCAGAGTGCTTCGCATTCGTAACTGAAATTAGTAATGTCAGTCTGTTCTGTTGCATGTAACGTTTATGTGGTATTGCATGTCTTTTTTCCTTCCGTTTTGTGTTTGAACTGTGTTTTGTTTTACAAGTGAATGTGTTTGTCATGGCCACGCGTATATAATTTGTATGGACTAATTTATGCACATTAATGAACTGAACTGAAGGTCATATTATATCCAGAGCACGTATGGTGTCAACATGCACCGAGCCTGCGTTTAAAATAACACGCTCCAGTTAAGTAGTCACATAATGAGAGGTACAACATGCAATTACATGAGAGCAGCGCAAAAAATACTTTACCACAGCAGCAGTGCCACTAAAAGGATCTGTATTCATGATGACAAAACTTATAAAATTTGCACAGACTAAGGTTTGTGTTACTTAATTACAGCAAAATCAAACCACAAATATATTCGTCAGGCACCACGCAACACATTCAGGAGGTACATTGAAGAAGACATTATACAGAGAAGCAATGCTCTCTACGGTCGCTCATACTAGGAATATGTCTCACGGTCATGTCTCCCCCTTGTTGTCGTCATCTGGAAGGGTAAATGTCGTACACAATTCCAAGGTTGCAGAGGAAGACGGTGGCTTGCGAAGAGGATCTACCGGTGGAATAGGGTCTGTCTCAGTGGTACAACAAGGTGGTGTATAGGGTGTAACTGCAGTGGCAGGTTCAATGGGGGCAGAGGTTTGATCATGGGAGCCAGAGCATGTAACGTTTATGGGGTCCTCTATGGGAGTGGTGCCTGAGGGCTCACAACTGGATTGTGGAATAGCTTGTGGGTCCTGAGGGATGGGAACCTTTGACAGTGTGGCAGGATCCGGGGGTGTCAACATAACATTGGATGACGTAGGAGGACATGGAGCATTTTGAGTGACTAAGTTTGCAGGAGTTGTAGATTCAGGTCCACATGGAACAGGTGCAGCATTACTCTGTGACGGCATATCAGAAGGAGGAAAGTTGAAGTGTTCTCTGAGGACAGCTTCATAAGTATCAAGGCGATGATTAAATTCCCTCAACTGCTGAGTATGAGCATCTTGCATTTGAAATAGCCTCTCGAAGTTCTCATTAATGCCAATAACCAGACGTTTGACTTGATGGTCAACCATTTCGACCAGATAGGCATTTGAGACCTTTATGTGGTCTGTGGTTGTTTTCAATGCATCCTGGATGTAGGTCTGAATTGTGGCTGCCATGAGTGGGGGTCCAGGAGACCCAGCTCTTGATGATTGTCCCTCATCCACTTTGGGTCTCTCAGATTCCATCTCCTTCCTTTTCTTCGTTGTTATACTTGTAGAAGCACCCACTGGCAGCTTAATATTCATTCTGCTCAGGTGAATGCTGTCAAACCTTGGAATACGAACAATTTGCTCATTAGGTTCGAGGTACCAGATATTGTGCAGCGTCAGAAAGTGAGAGATCAGTTGGGGAAACGGTAGAGGGGTACTCCTTGTGGAAGACTTCCTGTATCTGTTTATTTCATTGTAAATGTGTTGCCCTATGTTCCTCTGTTCCTTAGACACAATTGAGGCCATCAGCTGGTAATCTTGTCCCACGAAGTGAGTGAAATTGTTCGATTTGTTGACCATAGATCGTGAGTATATGTACCACACAATCCGATGTACATCACTCAAGGAGCTAGGTTTGAAAGTTAAAGTTTTACTTCCACCAATTGGATTCAGAATCTGACATATTTCTACATCACTGAATTCTTTTACAGGCCCTGTTGGAGGATTGTCTATGCCAAGGTAAGTGTTAATCAATGCAGCAGATAGTTGAATGTTTTGGCCCCTAACAGTTGACTCTAATCTTTCTTCTATCAGTTCGCCCACCTCATCACAAACCTCAACCACCTCCAAGTTACAGTAGAAGTGCCTCACTACAGAGGGACTATATGACGTTTTGATGGTCAACCAAGGTTCATAGTACTGAAACCAAGGGTACAGATCTAAAGCGAGTGTGTCCTTAATATGTTGTAGATCCAGATAAACAACAGGACAGAATGATCTATGAGCGAAATCATCGTCATACCTGCTCTTATCATTAGGCTCTAGTGTCTCTGAATTGAAACCTGGTGGTGGTCCCAGAAGCTCATCCTCCAGTTCAGGAGGTACATTACACTTTGCTTTTTGATTTGAAGTTGATGCACCACCATATCTGGATTTTGTGGGTGCATGCAATGTCTGATCAACCAATTGAGTCACAATCTTTGTTATCTTCCGCTCTAAGTCTTCTTCTGTTTTCTCTGTGGAGGTTGAGGCCAAATGTTCTGTAGGCACTGACACGACTAGTTCCTTCGAAGTGGGAGAGGCTACTTTTGGCCGTTTCTGCTGTGATTCTGCTATCACAACCCCCTGTTACCTGCTCGGTTGTTCCGGTAGTAGTCGATCCTGAACTTTTGGCCGAGTCTTCCTCGGTTTGTTCAACGGCTTACTCCCTTTCGACGGCAGCTTCTGTGAATCACGAGAATCTTTCTTCCCACTGTCGGAGCCCTTTGTTCGCACCATTGCACCAGATGGAAGAATGAGAAAGTGCGATGCTAGGGCAAGTCCAAACTCTGCTTCTCGACTCACTGAGGGTTAGGGGGAATGGAGCTGTTACGCCACGGTTGGTTGAACGGGATTTGAAGGTTGCATAGAGCTCAACTGCCTAATAGTACGTTTCTCGTCAGTTAACTCGAGGGCTCATTTAGTCGGAGGTCGAGTGGAGTGCACAGAAATGTTTGGTGATTGAGGGAATTAAAGCGTGGAATCCTGATTAACTCGAGTTATAGTTCATTCACTCGAGTTAGTATTCCCTTTTGGTTCGTGACTTTCCAGTTACCCTCCAGTGATGCGCACAACTCGAGTTCCTCATGGCCCAACTCGAGTCCACACGTCGACTGATCATAGTTTCGCACTGGAGTGCGATATGTCCAACTCGAGTTCTCCACGCCTGCACACGATAACTGGCTGGTTACCCTCCAGTGATGCGCACAACTCGAGTTCCTCATGGCCCAACTCGAGTCCACACGTCGACTGATCATAGTTTCGCACTGGAGTGCGATATGTCCAACTCGAGTTCTCCTCTTCTACACACGATAACTGGCTGGTTACCCTCCAGTGATGCGCACAACTCGAGTTCCTCATGGCCCAACTCGACTCCACACGTCGACTGATCATAGTTTCGCACTGGAGTGCGATATGTCCAACTCGAGTTCTCCACGCCTGCACACGATAACTGGCTGGTTACCCTCCAGTGATGCGCACAACTCGAGTTCCTCATGGCCCAACTCGAGTCCACACGTCGACTGATCATAGTTTCGCACTGGAGTGCGATATGTCCAACTCGAGTTCTCCTCTTCTACACACGATAACTGGCTGGTTACCCTCCAGTGATGCGCACAACTCGAGTTCCTCATGGCCCAACTCGACTCCACACGTCGACTGATCATAGTTTCGCACTGGAGTGCGATATGTCCAACTCGAGTTCTCCACGCCTGCACACGATAACTGGCTGGTTACCCTCCAGTGATGCGCACAACTCGAGTTCCTCATGGCCCAACTCGAGTCCACACGTCGACTGATCATAGTTTCGCACTGGAGTGCGATATGTCCAACTCGAGTTCTCCTCTTCTACACACGATAACTGGCTGGTTACCCTCCAGTGATGCGCACAACTCGAGTTCCTCATGGCCCAACTCGACTCCACACGTCGACTGATCATAGTTTCGCACTGGAGTGCGATATGTCCAACTCGAGTTCTCCTCTTCTACACACGATAACTGGCTGGTTACCCTCCAGTGATGCGCACAACTCGAGTTCCTCATGGCCCAACTCGAGTCCACACATCGACTGATCATAGTTTCGCACTGGAGTGCGATATGTCCAACTCGAGTTCTCCTCTTCTACACACGATAACTGGCTGGTTACCCTCCAGTGATGCGTACAACTCGAGTTTCTATTCCATCAAACTCGAGTTATCACTTACTCTTATCATATTCATAACAAGATCATACCTTTTCGTGAGCAAAGAAAGTTTGAATAAACAGTCGGTAGCATCACTAGGCATGGGCCTGCTTTTCCCATCGGCATCAAATAGCAGATTGTATTACCACAAGTCTTTGAAATATAAATTGGTACATCAAGTGTTCTTGTTATTAACAGATTGGGTTACATGAAGAAATTTGATGTGATTTAAAGTTGTGTAAGAAGAAATTTGATGTGATTTAAAGTTGTGTAAATAAAAACACCATTGTCATCCCACCCCTCCAAGTGTGGAACGGATTGTCTCAAGCAGGGTACATTGATGCACAAACAATACTTCACTGTCTACTAACATTGGCTTACATGAACACAGATCTTGTTGGTGGCATAGGTGTTGTGGTGAAGTATATGTCAGAAGGTCATGAACACAGATCTTTTTGGTGGCATAGGTGTTGTGGTGAAGTATATGTCAGAAGGTCATGAACTCAGATCTTTTTGGTGGCATAGGTGTTGTGGTGAAGTATATGTCAGAAGGTCATGAACTCAGATCTTTTTGGTGGCATAGGTGTTGTGGTGAAGTATATGTCAGAAGGTCATGAACTCAGATCTTTTTGGTGGCATAGGTGTTGTGGTGAAGTATATGTCAGAAGGTCATGAACTCAGATCTTTTTGGTGGCATAGGTGTTGTGGTGAAGTATATTTCAGAAGGTCATGAACACAGATCTTTTTGGTGGCATAGGTGTTGTGGTGAAGTATATGTCAGAAGGTCATGAACTCAGATCTTGTTGGTGGCATAGGTGTTGTGGTGAAGTATATGTCAGAAGGTCATGAACTCAGATCTTTTTGGTGGCATAGGTGTTGTGGTAAAGTATATGTCAGAAGGTCATGAACTCAGATCTTTTTGGTGGCATAGGTGTTGTGGTGAAGTATATTTCAGAAGGTCATGAACACAGATCTTTTTGGTGGCATAGGTCTTTTTGGTAAAGTATGTCTTAGAAGGTCATGATAGGAGATGTTTTTGGTGGCATAGATGCTGTGGTCAAGTATGTCTTAGAAGGTCATGATAGGAGATGTTTATGGTGGCATAGATGCTGTGGTCAAGTATGTCTTAAAAGGTCATGATAGGAGATGTTTTTGGTGGCATAGATGCTGTGGTCAAGTATGTCTTAGAAGGTCATGATAGGAGATGTTTTTGGTGGCATAGATGCTGTGGTCAAGTATGTCTTAGAAGGTCATGATAGGAGATGTTTTTGGTGGCATAGATGCTGTGGTCAAGTATGTCTTAGAAGGTCATGATAGGAGATGTTTTTGGTGGCATAGATGCTGTGGTCAAGTATGTCTTAGAAGGTCATGATAGGAGATGTTTTTGGTGGCATAGATGCTGTGGTCAAGTATGTCTTAGAAGGTCATGATAGGACATGTTTTTTGTGGCATAGATGCTGTGGTCAAGTATGTCTTAGAAGGTCATGATAGGAGATGTTTTTGGTGGCATAGATGCTGTGGTCAAGTATGTCTTAGAAGGTCATGATAGGAGATGTTTATGGTGGCATACATGCTGTGGTCAAGTATGTCTTACAAGGTCATGATAGGAGATGTTTTTGGTGGCATAGATGCTGTGGTCAAGTATGTCTTAGAAGGTCATGATAGGAGATGTTTTTGGTGGCATAGATGCTGTGGTAAAGTATGTCTTAGAAGGTCATGATAGGAGATGTTTTTGGTGGCATAGATCCTGTGGTCAAGTATGTCTTAGAAGGTCATGATAGGACATGTTTTTGGTGGCATAGATGCTGTGGTCAAGTATGTCTTAGAAGGTCATGATAGGAGATGTTTATGGTGGCATACATGCTGTGGTCAAGTATGTCTTACAAGGTCATGATAGGAGATGTTTTTGGTGGCATAGATGCTGTGGTCAAGTATGTCTTACAAGATCTTGATAGGAGATATTTATGGTGGTATAGATGCTGTGGTCAAGTATGTCTTAGAAGGTCTAGCAGAATTTTTTGTGGCATATCTGCTGTGGTAAACTGTATGTTAGAAGGTCATTAACACAGATCACCAGTTTATTGTGTACTAACATTGGGTTACATGAATGAACAACTTTTTGGTGGCATTGGTGTGGTCAAGTATATCAGTATGTCTTATAAGGTGATGATATTTTGGTGCCATAGATGCTGGGGTCAACTATGTCTTACAACATGAGAGCACCAGCATTCCAACCAACTGTTAAAAACTACATAATACAGAGCAGTCAGATAAACTATACATTTGTATTTCTACATTGATTACAACTTGAGAAATAGTTGCCAAACTATACATAATCAACACTATACTTGTGTACAAAAGCAGTGGCTACTTACATAAACTTTCAACTTTCAGTGACAACATAACATTAAGATCTTACTGCTTCTTAATGTTTTTTTGTCACTGACATGACACTGCATACATTACATATAAAAACTGCTTCCCTGCACCCCATCCCTTCATTCCAAAAACCATTGAAGGGTAAAACGAAAACATATATACAACATAAAAGATGAAGCATCAAAGATGATCATTAGAGTTCAACATGGGTTGGGATTTTTGCACGTCCTTCTTGTGTGTCCTGCTTCATGGCACCGTGTACAATGGTAGATCTTTCTATTTTGGAACTGTGATTCCTGCCTCCTTACTCTTGGTCTTCCAGGAGGTCGACTTGTGATTGGAGGGTTGAGGAATGTAGCTTCGGACATGTTTTCCATGTGATAATCCCTATAATCATTGACGTTCGGCATGTCTATTGTCACAACCGGAATCATGCTGTGCTGGTAGATCCGTTGCTGAGCTTCTATCTTATAACAATCCTCAACATAATCGTAGATGTTGCCGTGCACAACCTTGACAGCTGCACACGCATGTGTGCATGGAATCCCACTCATCTGCCATGCCCCACAACTACATTGTCGTGATCGCAAGTTAACCCCATGGTCTCCACGTACTGTATGCACACTGAATCTACCCTGCCCATAATCTTCACACCACATATGCTCACATCCACTCACATTTTCCATAACCTTTGCATCTATATTTGGTCCAACACAATTCTTCCACTTGTTCATTGCCACATAAGAGGCATGCATCTTCTTTGCTACTTTCTCGCGATGTGCGTGAATTAATTGGGCTACATTATACTTCCTCTCCTTCACCATCCATGCATTGAATGACTCGGCGATATTGGTTGTTATGTTATCCCATCGTTTGTATGGGAACTTGCTAAGAGCCCACCTATCAACGTCACCATGATTGTTAATCCATTCATATAACTCTTGACAGTGCTCCCGCATCTTTTCCATTGCTTTATCAAACTCATCAACACGCCTTGCATATGCAATCTTGTCAAGAAGCATCAGTCCATCCTCCTTTGACCGGTTACTGGTCTTTCTCTTGCCCCTGTTTATTTTCAGTATCTCTGCACTGAAGTTCTCCTTCACATGTCTATAACAGAATGCATGACGATGCCCTCCAAATATTGCTGCCACAGCACCTATTATGGCATTGTGACGATCTGACACAATTGTCAAGTCCATAGAACCAACAATCCTTTTAATCATATGCATGAACCAAGTCCAATCGTCCAGTGTCTCTCCCTTCACAATTGCTATGGCAAACGGCAACAGCTCATTATCCGCATCATACGCTGAAGCTGCAAGTAGAGTCCCCTTATAAGGCCCACTTAAATGAGTTCCATCAACATATAGTACATGCCTTGCACCCCCCATGAAACCCTGTACACATGACCCATATGCAATGAAAACTCTTTCAAACCTGCAACCATCTGCTACCCATTCAGCAACTGTATTAGCATCAGTTTCCTTCAACCTTTGGCATATCCATGGGATTAACAAGTATGATTGTTCCGGTCTTCCATGTATGTCTTCCATTGCCTTTTCCTTTGCCCTATATGCCTGTTTATATGTTAGCTTCACACCATACTCCCTTTGCAGTGTCTTCATAATCTCAGTTGGACGCTTCTCGGTGTGATTCCTAATCTCGTCAATTATTATTGATGATGTCAAAGTAGATCTTGCACCATGGCCGCTCACTTGCAAATGATCTTGAGCTGAATGAACATGATCTTTGATGAATTTTGTCACACACAGTATTCCAGAAGTCCTGCCCACTGCAGACGCACATAATTTCCAAGGACAACCCTCTACTTTACACGTGACATACATCTTGTCCTTGCTATTCCTATCATATTTATACATGAACTTATGTGCAATGCTATACTTGTACAAGGCTTCTCTTAATGCATCGGCATGAGGAAAATGCTGCCCCACCCCGGAAATTAATCCTGACCATTTCAAATAGCTAGTGTCACTCAAATTTGTCTGATGTGTCTCATAAGTTATACACCCACCACCAATTTCAAATGACACAGCCTCAAGATCATTGCCATGTGTCATGGGAGATACCTCTGCTTCCGGTGACCGTTCCAATAATCTCTGGCTCCTGCATACAAAATTACAACACTTGATAACTTATTATCATACAACAATTACACCACTTTATAACTTATTATCAGCTTGGGAATGAACAAAATATTACTAACTTACACATGTGCATTATTCATTGGCAAGGATTCATTGCCATTCTCTATATTGGCTACAAACACATGCGCACTGCTTTCATTGAACCGAAAAAGGTTTTCAATTTCATTATCATTGTCAAGCTCAATTAATGTCTCATCAAACATTACTGTGTATTTAATGTCCCAACTGCTCCCTTCATAACCTGTCAATGTTGATATAATTTCTCTTAAATCTTCCATTCTTATCCCATCTTTTAGTACCTTTACCCTCACACTACCTCCGAAATATTTAACTTCACCGTCATTATTATGTTCAAATTTCCCCCTACGTGGAAATAACAAAACAACTCCTTTGCACGGCTTGAACCAATATTACCATCCATTTTTTTACGCTTCCTGCGACAAATAAATAACACTTAGTTAGTTGACAAACACAAAACTACATGAGTACCTCAATCTTTCACAAATCTATATTAGGGTTTTTCAACTTCATATTAATCGTTTCTTAAAAAATCCACCCCATTTATTCTCTTCAACCACATCCCTGAAAGTAACCATCCCAACCTCCTCCCCGATTCAGGCAGCATCTGCATTTTTCGCCATACCACTCTTCAACATTCACGTCCTTCAAACCCAAATACCCCGCAAAGTTTCCCACCCAAATGAAGACGAAAATGGTTTTGCTTCAGCTCCAGCACAGGGGGAAGAACATTGTCGACCAATGAAGTACATACCTCTGTTTGTATCGCCTCCCACGTACGTTCCCGCGCGATGACGCTCTCCCTGTTTCGCGTCACCTTCTTTTGTCATCAACTTCTTTTCTTTCATCATCAGAGGACAAATTTGTCATTTTACGTTCAATTCTAATATTCCACTTAACGTACTCGCACTGATACGGGATATTATATTTCCGCGCACGTATCCGTCTTTTAACAATTTAAAGGTTCTTTTTTAGGGATTTTCCCTACTTTCTATCATAAAAAAAAAAAAAATCATATTAGGAGATGATATTTGGAGATACTCGAACAATTTATAGAATATAATGAATAGTATTTTTTCATCACATGATTCTTACACACACACATATAATTATTGAAGATAAAAATGAAATAAGGAAAAACTTAAGACTTAAGGCATGCATGTAGACCAGGGAACATATTAAAAATTAACCTCTTAATATAATTGCCAATTGATACCAATAACCTTTGACCTTCGCGAAATTACATACAATTTTGTATTTCAAAAATTACGTCAATCTCTAACATTTTAATATATACAGAGTAAACTTCTTCCATATGAATTTATATATTAGTTTAAAAAGTAAATCTTTTTTAATATAAGACTACAACTTTATTCTTAATAGGATTACAAGGATAATTAATTAAGTTAATGGTCACCTTGTATTTGAAACTATTCTAGTTTTCATATAATTATTTAATTTTACATAACAAAAAAGCATTTAACTTTATTTTTCAGAATAGATATACATTATTTAGTTTAATTAAAAATTAGAGAAGCGTCTAATATAACTTTTTAAGAAAAAGTATTAACAAATATCATTGCACAATTCAAATAAAATAACATAAAATAAAAATTGAATTAATATTAATTTTACAAGTGAGAAATATTTGTCATATGTTCAATAAAATATACAAATAAGAGAATACTAATAACCTGCACACTTATTTATAATTAATAAAAAGTGATAGTTAAATGTGGAAAATGTCTTCAGAAAAGTGGTCATCCTCAATTAGCAACCCAATAGTATATATATTATCAGATAGCTATATAAAAACATTAACTATCACTTGCTTGTTATAAATATATAGGCTCGAAAGTGGTACTGATTAACTAATAATATATATTGTAGAGTATATATATCTTAATTTTTGTGCAAATGTAAACAAATCGTTTTCTGTATTGTAACTAAGCGGAGCCAGTCCAATTTTAATATAATATATATTAATCTTTGCCTCCTTGAGCATATGTGAATAATGCTGGAAACGTGAGGAAGGGAGCAAGCGTGTAAGGACTCGAGGTTGATAGAAAAAGTCCAAGTCTTTCTGCCAAACAAACCATGGTTGTATAAATCAAAGGAATACTATATTTATTTATAAAAAAAAATTAATTAGATCTTTAAACCCGTTGTGATCTTCTTATTTTAAGGATGCTCTCTTATGAAATCCATTACCATAATCCTCAAACTCATTCTTCACCATGTTCTTCTATTTCTAGTCTCTCTCGTTTTCTCTATGGCCAAATCCCATGAATCCAAACCTAAGTCGTCTCTTTTCCTCCGTTGCTTTGGCTCTTTTCCCCACGAAACCTCCATGAGAGAATCTGATAATAAGTTTTCGTTGCAAAGGGTTCGAGAGCAGTCATCAGACTCCAAAACGGTGTCGTTGGATGCCTCTTTGCCTGAACATGACAAGAAACTCAGAGCTAATCGTGTTCGTTCACGGAAATGGAGGTGGAGGTTGTTCTTCAAGTCGACGTCCAAGTCAATGTCAAACAATCAGAAATCATTGAAGGAATCTCAAACTCCAGAAACCAATCACAAAGCGCCACGTCAGAGACCTCCGGTGGTACCCGTCATACCCAATCAGACATCTCCTCAGGTAAGTTTAATTTCTTCACCTGCAAATACATAAAAAGAAAACCAGGAAGCTCAGGTCTTTCTTTTACTCTGTTTTTTAGACCAGGCAACGTGAAAGAGCACAGCGAAAGCCAGAAAAGGAGACTGGTTTGCCTCGCGTGGCTTCACCCCAAGAGGACGCGCGTGAAGAAAGTATCTCCGGGGCAGCCGGATCACACTTGGTCTCTTCGCCGGCTTCGGAACGACGAAAGAGTCGGCTGTCGTCTTCCACGCCAGGGGAACGTCAAACGACATTGAGCAGGGCTGATCGGTCGGGAAAAGCACGGAGATACGAGTCAAACGACTCTGCGTTTGCTTTGTCAGCTGTACTGGTGACTTTGGTTACACTGATTGTGTGGGGTCGTTTATGTGCTATTCTCTGCACTTCCGCGTGGTTGTATTTGTTCCCCCGAATTAGAAGGGCCACTGAAAACGACGCAATAAAATACTTGAATAATGTAGTTTCGAAGGACTTGGATTTGGGTTCTGAGGCTTACAAGAAGAAAGTGATTCTTGAGGGACTTCTTGAGAGAAATCACCGGGCACATCATGGAAAATCGGGTAATTAAGTTGGTTTTTTCTGGATTGTCGTTTGAAGGCGGCTGTTTTGGCTTGTTTTTGTGAAAATTTGTACATATTGTTATTAGATATTTAGAAGTCAAAATCTTTAAGCAGCCATAGACGTCATTAGCCCATTCTCTGTCGTTTAATGGAGAGTTGAGTCGGTGTCCTGTGATTTTGATATTAAACCATCACATTTAATTTTGTTAATTTCATAGGAAGAATATAGAGAATTTACATGTTAATAATGAGATATTTTCTGATGTGGATGATAATTGTTTTTGTACCTTTTTCATCGTTAATTTTGTTGCTCCAAAATGGGGGATGAAGATCCTTGGCTGTGTAAAAATTAGATATATATATGAAATTGGTTGAGATGATGTGTTTTCATTTGGATTTGGAAAATAGAGCGGACATTTCATTAACTAACCAATTAATGAACTATATTTATTTTCATCACACGATCGTCATAAGTATAATTAAAAAACCCTAAAGTCAATAATTCTTGCATAACAGCAGGTAACGTTGGTAATACATATGTCAGATAACAGGAATATTCAAAGATTTTGTACATCATGTTTTAGTAAAGTTATATGAATACTATAATATAAATTGAAACATGCACTCTCAAAACGTGCGATATAGGGTATGATATTCTCGATTTTTTTTGAACCGATTTTATTGTATTTTTCATCATATAAAAATGTGAATTTACTGTGTGCATGGTAACTAAAAATTATTTAACATGCTAACTATTGTTCTTATGGAATTCAGTTTGATTTTATCATTGATCCTTATAGGTTCTCTTTCATTTTTCACGTCGGCTACTACCATTTTAGTTAGGGATGAGTAAAATCAAATCGAAACTGAAGATTGAACCGAATCAATTTCAATTTTTTCAATGTTCAATGTATGTTCGGTTCTCTTTTTTCAGTGTTTCGGTTCGGTTCTTTAAAAAAAAAAATGGTTTTAACCAAATAATCAGAAAAAAATATAAAGAATACACTATACAATATTTTTTTCACATTTTTCTCTGATGCAGTTAAGTGTTAATACTACATTGATCATATATGTTGTTTATACTTTGTATCATTTTTCTCTGGATCTTGTTGAGGATGTTAAATTTATCATTTATATTAAGTTTTGCTTGTTGAAAATTCAGATATTCTAATTCAATTATAAAGGCCCAAAAATTTCTGTTCTATCTAAAAAAACCAAAGCTGAACCAAATTATTTTGGTTATTTTAGTTCAGTTATCTTCTTTTATCCGATTTTGATTCGGTTTAAAAAATTATTTCATTTCAGTTTACTGAAAATTGAATGTACACCATGTTTAGTTGGGGATGGTGATACCACCTAAATATGAGTGGACTATTACATAATTAAGATTTTAAAATGGGCAGTTAAGTCAATAAAAATCATAGAAAATTTCTTTGGTTGGTTTTGTTGGATCCATTGACGAAAACACAGAAAAGTACCAAATAATATGATTTGAGGGGTTTAATTCTTAGAAGTATATTTGTATACTCCAAAGTCCAAACAGTGATGCCAATTTACCTAACCACTTTGATTGTCAACTAAAATTCAAATAGGATTGAACAAAAAAAGTGCTTGGCTTAGGCTAACATGTGTCCCCCAGATTTTGGATAAGATCACCATTAATGAAACATATATAAACACAATATAAGTGGAAACAATTTTTTGGGTGTAGCTAGGTTAGGTCATTAAGTTATAAAGAAATCGGGATTGAAGTTTGATTTCGGATCAATGTGTAAAGTTTTTAAATCTATTTATCAGCTTGCAATGTCCCCAAGCCTTTTCTAGAAAAGTTCCTCAACGTCTGGGGTTAATTACTTGAGTAGTTTAATGGCAAAAACAATTATATGAGTAGTTTTCTCTAATAATTAAACACAAAGCCTGATAGAGTTGATAAATGATTGGGTTCCTTAAACATGATTTTCTGGTTTTGAACTATACCATGTGCATGAAAAAGGTTTTATTGGGAGAGACAAAATCTACTTCAATAATCTTTACATTTTAAGAGGATTAGTTTCTAGCTATTAGTTGGGGGTAGTGCTTGGATTCTACTAAAAAAACAGAGACTTTTTTATAAGAACCAAAAGGGTAAAGGGTATGGCACTAGTAGTGCTCATTTTGAACGAGGTTAAGAGCTTCAATCGAATCACAGTAGACCTTAACTCAGGTACTTCCTCTTGTCCCTTTTACAAAGAACAATATCTCTTATAAGAGTGATATTTAATATGAAGAATAAATCTTTTTTGTCTAAAAATTTAAACTGGTCTTTCTATTTTTACCTCTATTATGTCACTTATCATCTCTTTATAGTAAATTTTCACTCATTATCTCTCATGTGTTTTCTTTATAAATAAGGGTATAATTGGAAAGAAAAATATTTATCTTATACATTTATTATTTTTTACTAATATTTTGAACCGTATGATTTTGGTAGTTATTTCTTATAAAAAAGATCAGAAAGAGTGTTTTATAAGAAGTCTTTTTAGAAGAAAATTTTGATATTTTTTGTAATTTTTTTTAATGTTTCAATAAGTATTAAATATTTTTTTCATATATATTTATATATACGCCCATGTTTATTGTTTAATAAGGATAGAAAGAGTAAAAATTAATATGATGTTAAAAAATTTTGGTGTAATTAATAAATGTAATATTAGAAATCACTGAAATTTCATGACCAATTTAATACTTTTAACTATTTATATTAATACATGTGTATTAGTTAGAAATGCCTTATAATTTGAACAGGCGGATGGAGAATTTATCTTCTCAACAAATTAGAGCAATCCCTTTAAGATCAGGAGCTGGGTGTTTGGGAGTAGTAATGCTAGGGTGGTATCCACATTCCAAGATATTCTCTCCGATCCTAATTATAAGATAATATTTAAAAGTTGATTTTAATCCTAATTACAGGACAAAATTTTAATTTTTGTCAATTTGTTCCCAAAATACCCCCATTGCCTTAGATAATGGTTGGATTGCCTCGTCTGACTAACGTGTGGTACCATGAAGTATCAAACATACACCAAATAAAATACCATGAAAGCAAACACAGAGAGGTGGAGAGAGAATACTAATTTAGATAATGGTTGGATTGCCTCATGGTAAACTCATGTAGTATTCCTAAATCACCCCTATTAAATAAGGGCATTTTTGAAAAATAAATAAAATTAACTAATTTAATTACTATCCTTAATTTCTTTAAAATTAGATAAATATGTTTTATAATTAGGACCGGAGGAGTATTCATTAGTGAATCCTTTTAGCCAATTGTTATGGTCATCTAAATAAGACCACACCATATCTACGCCACAGAACTATTATTATATTCTAGTTCATGGAACCGTCAACAACTAGTGTAACGTAACCCAGCCAAGCTGTGGTGGTATTGGTACCATCTAGAATCCATATCTCTTTATTTGAGTCAACGTGTACTTCCTTAATTTTCCCAACTTCATGTTGTCAATTATTCCTTGAGTACTAATGAAAGCATGATCACTCTAAGAAGCAACCTCATTGGAAATAGGAAGTGAATCTCCTCATAATCTATTCTCTCATTTTCTTTTAATAATGATATCTCCTCCCTTGGATAAAAAATGAATGGTTCAGGGGTAATATTTTATAAAAATATTATAATAATATTTTATAAATTAATTTTTTATCTGTATTATAATTATAAATTGTGTAGATCAGATTTTAATAGTTTAAATTTATTTACGGGTTAAGGTCCATTGTTATCCTGGAAGTTGTAAAAAAATCTCAATTTTGCTTTGAAAGTTTTTTTTTTGGGAGAAATGTCAACTTGGAAGTTTCCAAATTATAGCAATTTTTCCCTGCCATTATTCAAGTTAAATTTAACCATTAGTAGATCAAATATGCTAAACTGGTAGGTCAACGTGTTATCCACGTCATTTTTGGTAAATTGCAAAATTTGCCATAAAAAGTTTTCATTCAAGAGCAATGTTGGCCCTGAAATTTTTTTTATTCAATATTGCCCTGGAAGTTTTTAAATTGTAGTAATGTCGGCTTGACCGTTATAAAGGTTAAGTTTGACTGTTAGTTGACCAAACATGTTAAGTTGACAACATAAACGACATTGAAGAAGAAGCTGTAGATGGAGGAGGAGTTCACGTTCGCTAGAGAATAATGAAATAAAATATTCAATTATTGGATTTAAGACATGCCAAGCAAGATTACTGAGAACAAAGCCACTAGTAACCCATTGTCGTCGTACCTCAATGACGTCGAGATAAACATGTACCCCTTCGGTTTTCTTTTCATTGCATAAGATGCTTTCACCTCTTTAATTTTCTTCAATCATTTAGATGGGGCATTTTTTTAGAAAAATTCCTTATTTATAAATCTAACTCAAAAAAAAAAAAAAGGTGAAAGACACGTGAACTATCCAAATAAGCATATTTAGCGAAATAAGGGATAAACTTAACTTGGATAACATAGCTCTTTTGGGGAAATATAGCTTTGAGGGAAAACTTTCGGGGCACTTTTGAACCTAAACCCAAAACAAAAATGATGTGGATGTCATGTAGACTATTAGTTCAGTATATTTAATCAAGCAACGGTCAAATTTAACATAGATAAAAGCCAGGACGAAATAATTTCTATGATTTAAAAACTTCCAGGATGACATTATTAAAAAACATTTCTGGGGAAAAATTGAGATTTTTTGACAATTTTCTGAGTAAAAATAGACCTTGACCCTTTATTTGTTTATTTATGTTTATAATAATAATTTTATAAAATATTAAATCGTAACTATGTAGTTTTAAAATTTGGGAGTAGATATGAGATTTTGACAAAGAAAATGAAAAGAGGGGAAAAGGATACAACCAAAAACCCAAAAATAAGGGTTTTGGCATCTAATTTTACATATGTTGCAACATATGAGAACAAATAGTCTTAGCCAACCCAACCCCGTTAATTTGTAGTTTACTCATCTCATAATAAATACCATTTTGCTTCTTTTCAAAAAATAAAAAGAAATACTTTTTTCGGCCTTAAATATAAAACAGAGTTAATTTTTTTTTGAGATATTAAGAAAACTAATTAAATTATTGTAAAATACTTATATTTATCATTTTTTTTCTTCAAACTATGTTGTTTAACTTATAAACTGATATATAATCTAATAATACATAATATATAATATGATTGAGTAATTTAATTAGCTTTATTAATCTTTCCAAAAAAATCAAATGTTTTTTAAATTTAGGACTGGAGAGAGTAAGTATTACCCAGCAGATTCTTCTCACATTGTTTCATTGGGTATTATGTGGTTACTCACAAACTATATATTTTGGCAATACTTTCCTCCTTTAGCACAATACCATTTGTCCAATGTCACACCCCACCGGCCCACACACACAGCTCCACCGTGGCCCTCACTGATGGCGGCGGACTCACAAGAGTCCCTCGCTCCCCAAGAGAGGTTTTTCGCCTCCGTGGAGATCGAAGCCACTACCTGGGGGTAAGTAGCACCTCAATGCATCCCCACTACCACTTGAGCTACAAAAATGTAATCCCCTCCGTAATTATATCCGAAATACGCGATTAAAGTGAAATAGAGACCAATAATAATCAAAACTTATTTAAAATCCCATCCTTGAGATAGGGTTTTCACAAATACCTTTTAAAATCTAATTAACTTGGTCTCATATTCACATTTCGAATACAATTACTACACGAAGATAAATCACATTCATATAAATATCAGAGTACACAACATAATCATTCCGGCAATCCCGGGTACATACCTTCGCTAAAGATACACGGGGCACAATTGCCCATTACAATTCTTCAAATGGGGATTACACAATCTCATCTCAAATTTATAACCTATATTCAACCGAATCATATACAGTCTTCAGAACTCATTGATAACCAACTACCAACTCTCATCTCGAAGGAGTCCTAGCCGCTCCCTCCACGAGCCACTTGCCCTGTCTAAATTGTTGGTAGGGGAGGGTGAGATTCGAGAGAATCTTAGTAGGGAAACATTATCAATATGCAGGCAAGATAAGTGTTTAATGCATGACATGCTTGCATCACATAACTCATGCACACATACAACGACAAATCTATAAGCTCAATGATTCGAACGATACACATATGGCCATAGCATATATTGAAACATAGCTTTAAATCATTTATGCATGTTCCACATAATCAAGCAAAACAATAACATGCATCAACATATTAATACAATTATCAGAGCATGCATGAGAGATAAGTTCCCTATCTCCAGTCATTTCTCCTCGATTTGTGTGCCAGCAACTCGGGGCTTCACATTCGATCCTACAATGTCAAATGTACTATTTAGACACTTCCATAGTGTTTCTGAGGGTTATATGAGGCTATATTGAAAATTTACTAAAATACCCCCTGGGATCCGGCCTGACCCAGCCGTACCCGGTCCGGCTGTACTTTTCTTGAAATTTTGACATGGGCTATTCTGACATATTTTCGCCCAAGGAATCCATTTCCAGACTCAGAATTATCAAATTCAATGTCAATTTATAAATTTACCCTTGGCAGCCCCACTTTAAGGGTTTTAGGGGCGTTTTCGTAATTATGCTTTTTCGGCCTTTTCCGAAAAAGTGACCAACTGTAACCCCACCTAATTTTCGCTCCTGAACTCAATGGAATTATCAAATCATTGAAAATCCATCTCTAACCCCTCCAAACTAGCCTTGGCCGAAATTCTCAATCCCCCGGGAAAAATTGGGGTTTTTCAGTTTTGGCTCGGTAAATGCGTTCCTTTCTACTCCTAACCACTTTATTGACTATTCCATTAGGTTGCAACTACCATTTAGTACAAATTTTGGCAGCATAACACTACTAACACAACATTTCCAAATTTTTACAAACAAAGACAATCCGGCGAAATTTCACCGATTAAATTGTCCACAGCAGCCAGAATAGTCAATATACGAAAGTTTGGAAGTTACCTCAAGCTCCTAATAGCTTCTCCTTGACTTGGATGAAAACCCTAGCCTCTTGAACACCAAATTTGCTTCTCAAACACCTTAAATAACATAGAAGAGAATAGAGCCGGGAATTCGGGCCGGCCCGTTTAGGCCCGAGCCCGTCAAGGGCCGGGCCTATGATTTAGGGGCTGAAAATGGAAACGGGCCTAAAAGGGCCGGCCCTGTAGGGCCGGCCCTTTTAGGCCCGTTTAACCTTTTTTTTTTAAAAAAAAAAAAAGGGCACAAGGCAATGGGCAACAAGCATTAGTTAGAGGGTAGAGTTAACCTAACCTAACCCTCATATTAGAAATACTCTCACACTAACTTAGACCTCATTTGAAGCTTCTTTTCTTTGATTTTCTTTTTTCTTTTTTTGCATGTATACGCCAAAATCCAAATTAGGTGTTATATTATTACTGACATTTGAAGCTTGTAGGCTTGTTTGATTGTGGCTGTGAACTTATTTAATTAGTTATGAACATTAATTATGGTTTGGACATAAGTTTTAGTGTTTGTATTCTATTAAACTTGGATAATATTTATGTTTTAAATTAGTGTTGATGATATTTATGTTTTAAATTAGGTATTTTAATTTTTATAAGAATAAGAAATAAAAAAGGAATGGCAAAAAAAAAAAGGAAAAAACATAAACGGGCCTAAAGCCCGTCGGGCCGGCCCGCGGGCCTACCTTAAACGGGCCGGGCCGCTTCAAACGTGTACGGATTTGAACTCGGGCTTAAACGGGCCGGCCCGTTTAGGCCCGAGCCCGTCACGGGCCGGCCCGTTTTCCCAGCACTAGAAGAGAAGCTTAGGAACAAGGTTATACGTATTAGGTACGAATTCACCGAAGAAATCAACTTACCTTATAAGTTCTCTTCTCTTTCTCTCTCTAAAAGCTCTCAAACTTTCTCTCTCTCTTGGCTTCTGGTTCAGCACGAAAATGAGAGCTGAAGATGATGAGAAAATGTTTTAATATCCATGCTGATGTCATCTTTTATTTTGATGGTGTCATAATTCCCATTTTCGGATTTTCTGGCAGATTTTCTGCCCAAACTTTGAAAATTTATAACTAATTCTAGAAAACTCAAAATGAGGTGATTCCAAAGCCAAATGAAATATATTTAAATCCTCTTCATAGGAAAAATATTGGCCATTACTAAAAATCACCACACAATTCCAGAATTACATAAAACTCATCACTGCCCCAAAACAGAGTTCAGTTTCCATCCCAAACTTTGGACAGTCATATCTCCTAGTTCACAAAACGAAATGGCACAAATGATATGTCCATTTTGAAGCTTGAGATGTGAAATATAAGATTGGAAAGTTTCAGAATTTTTAGACACCATTTGGTCATTCAAAACGTTCACACAAACTGACTGCCCAGAATAGAGTTTCACTGGACAGAATTTCAGATTTTGCATCTTTGCTTCAATTGGTTCCATTTTCATACCAAACATCATTCCCACATAAATTTTCACAAGGAATCCATTGGAAACACCAAATCAATCAAATTCATATCACATTGACATGTTTTCACAACAATCTCAACATGTCAACACAATTCACATTCAATTCTTCCATCTATTCCAAGTCAATTTGGATGTTAATCCACAATTGAACTCAAATACAGGGTTTCGGCTCTGCTCACAACACACACGAATCACATTCGAGTGCCAAATCACATCATATTCTCCAAAAGGGTTATTTATCATTAACCACATCCACTTTTGAAGTCATTAACCCTTAATCATAATTTGGGATCTTGCTAAACTGGGGCTTAGCAATCCAATAATCTCAGGTTTATTCTCTAGCCTCGAGTTTCAAAAGCTGGGGTATTACATCCAAGGTTGAGGAGTTGTATTTATTTTTATAAGTAGTATTAGTGTATTACTACTAAGGTAATTAAACCCGGACCGGTCATTGAACTGGGAGGGGTATTGGGTTAAGGGTCAGTGGGTCAGACCGGAGTCAAACAGGAGCTAACCCAGGACTAAATTGGTGAGAAATTAAAGATTTCATGTTTATTAATATGAAATTACAAAGAAAAATTAAAAAAAATTGATTTAAAAAAAAGTGACTGATCGATGCCTAAATTGAACTGGAATGATTTCCTGAGCGGTTCACCGATTTCTCGGCCGAACCTGCTAGTTCATTCGGTGTTTGATGTATTTGATAACATTGATTACTACTTAATCTTATGACAATTCAATCTTCAAGAAAATCATTACAAAATGCAGGTTTTTTTAAAATTTATTTAAAATTGAATTTTTAAATAGGATGGTAACTATTTTTTAAAATAAAGCAATAAATACGAACTCTTGTAAAAGTTTAACGATAACTTTGAAAATATTTATGAATAAGGATAAATTAAAAACAAATAAAATATACCTTGAATAAATAAAATATACGGATTCAAATTTATATATTTATATTTGGTATTAAATATAAGTAACTAATTTTTTTATTTAATAGTTTTTCCCTGAGGATTAAAGGGAACTCAATAAATAAAATCAGAAACATTATTGAGCATTTGCACGTTATTTTTATAAGAAAACAGAAAAATGGGAAGAAAGAAAGAAAGAAAAGAAATTTCTAGTTATAGAAATAACCCAACAAACATGCAAATCCTCTTTTTGTCTTAACCCACCACCAGTTTCACGGGCCGGTTTTTGTTTTTGTTTTCCGATATTACGTCCAAGGGCATGGTCCAAAGTATGATAGCAAGACAATTTTACGATCATAATTATTACTACAATTTACCAAATTTGTTGAAGTCATTTTTCTGTACATATTTTATCTGAGGGAAGTACAAATAAATAAGAATGAAAACAACATAAATATAACAAAAATTTCATTTTTCTGTACATAATTCATTTGAGCAATGAATAATTGAATAATATAATCTTTTCTAGTATAATAGAGTAATAGAGGAACGAGGAGGGGAACACTTAATAATAAGAGGGGAACACTTAATAATAAGTAAATTACAATACTTTAATTATTCTTTAAGGATATTTTCTTATAATAAAAATTTAGGTAATATGGGCATATAAGAGACTCACAAAATAACACCAAACACTACTATAAAAAATTAGACTTATAGTGCAATTTTTTTTTTTAATTTTTTTAGAGCTTTCAAAATGCTACATAAGTTATCGGTATAAAAAAAAAAAGCTGTAGCGTTTTGCAAAGTGCTACATAATGAATTTTTTATTTTTTTTTAAAAAAAAAGACATGCTGTAGCGTTTTTGTTGGAAAGGGCTACTGCATGTCATTTTATTTTTAAAAAATATGAGGAAAATGTTACAAAAAGTAAAATATTTTTTTAAAAAATAATTCATATTTTCCTTTAGAACTATATTTACAGTCCAGAAACTTTACATATAAATTTTTCTATCCCCATCAAAATTTAGAAAACAAATACAAAAAAATAACTCCAATAGTATATAAAAAAATAACTAATTAAAAAACTTGTATCAATCTAATTTCAATCCTAAAATATAAAAGTTGTGGTACAATACAAATTAAAATCACTAAAAATTAATTATCAAACACTCAATTAAAGTCAAAACACAATACAATAAAAAAGTTAATTAACTCAATTTTATATCTTACAAATAAACACTAGAAATAAGTCCTTTCTTAATTAAGAAATTCACATAAAATAAATTCATGACAACAAAAATTCTCATCTTAACAGAAAATTACCATCTTCTTATAAAATCGAAAACACAGCAATTTGTTCAAAGATTTTCCAAGAAATCTCAACTAGTAATACTCAATTCATTCAACACTTTTACTGTACACGACTTACTCTATATTTATTTGTACTTTTGGACTAATTATGAGGGTGATTATATTTTGTATTCATTTTTAGTTACGTCTGATAGCAGCATGAGAGAATAAGTGGAAAGGTCGATTCCATGTAATAACTCTCATAACCCTTGCAGAGTGATAAATATGTCCTGTACAAGTTCAAAAAAGGACAAAAGGATTACAATTCTGTTGGGGATATGTGAAAACAAAAACAAGTTGAGCCATAGGCAGGACACAATTGACATGCTGCACGTGCAGATTATTTCTGCTTCGACTGGATCAGATGATATGAATGTTGGAATAAATACATAAATAAGTTTTAAATGCATAATATATAAGCTCTAAAATTAAGAGTAACAGTGGAAGACTTTATCAGTAGTACCTCTTGTGATGATAACTTTGATCGCTATATCTCAGCCTGAGAACTGAACAAATAGAATAGGAGATTAGAAAAAAATAACTATTGATTCTTCTAACGAGAACATGAGGCATAATAATGATCTAAGAATAGCCGTAACTGTCAGGGAATCCTTAAGGAATAAGTAAGTGTATTTTAACGTTATTGCTTTAAAACCCAGTCTACACTATTTATAACATTTTATTAAAGCTTATAATAGCTTACTAGTAAGGTAGGTAACTCTAAACTAAATCTTTATCTAAATCATGCGCGAGCCATAATCAAGGAATATTTTAATGAAAAACAATAACAAGATAATATTTAGATATAATTTATATTAAATAATAATAAAATATCTAACAATCTGCCACTTGGCCTGTAATCTGGTGTTATTTTGTGAGTAAGGTTTATTTAAACAATATTATTGGAATCATGGCGTAAGTCCTCTTTAATCGAGTATTATCTTCTATGTATTAAGCAGTACCCTTACTTAATGAATAAACATTGAATGTTTATTTGATTCTAATTTATATGTTTGCTGGTATCTCACAACTTAGGTATAGAAAATTGAGACAGCAAACTTCAACTTGAATTTCATCATTTAAATAATGTCTTATCTAGTTTTCTAAATGTGATCTATCCCTAATGAGATATTTGATCCTTTTGATTTCTCTAAAAGTATGCTTTTTATTAAAGGATTATGCTTTATGAGTTTATGATCTATTGACTCCATAGTCATACAACACTCTTAATTGGTTTGAATTAATTTAATACTTACAAAACCCTATGATGAAATTCAATAATTGGCAATCACGTAACTTGTCTCTAATGGTCTGTTTGGTATGAGGGATTTGGAGGGGAGGGGAAGGGAAGGGAAATGAGGAAAATTTTAATGAGTTGGATTCAAGAAAATTGGAAAAGTGGTGTTACACAATTTTAATATAGATAATATGTAAGATTAAAGAGTAAGAAAACTAAATTGAAAACTTTATAACCCACTTCTTCCATTTTTTTAAATCCATCTCAAAAAAATTTTCCCTTTATCCACTTTTCCTCCCCTCTCCTCATACCAAACAAGCCCTAAGTATAATTAGGTCAGGCAATCTATAGTAAAATTAAGTAATTAGTGACTGCTTAGCAATCTTATACTCCTCTACGATGCAATTTGTTCAACAAGTGTAAAGATATATTATAATGTTAACTTTTTTATAGTTAACTCATCTTACAAAACTAAACAAGCTAATCATTCTAATATATATAAATACGAAGCTTGATGTACATTATGTAATGTACCATATGGCTTGTAGCTTCTCATTTATTATTCAAGCAAGAATAATATACTTGACAATCTTCCTAAAATTCCTTTGTAATGGCATTGCCCATTTACAAGCAAGCCTATATCTCATAAATTGAATTAGAAGGAACAAGACAATGTAAGAGACATGTGAAAAATCTAATTACATTCTCAAAATAGATGTTACTCATCACAACAACTACCATTATCAATGAATATTCAAAAGCTTGTGATCATATGTTACTTATGATATTCTCAAATATTTTGAGGATAATCTATTTATGTATTTAAACGAATACCACGCCTAACCTAGTCATATATCAAATTTTTGGATAATAATGACTTAGTCATTTATAACACCTTAAATCAAAATACGCAAGTTATAAATAAATCATCATTATATATAATATAGATTACTCAATTCCCACTAATCCAGATGTATAATAAAACTTATAATGTTCTCAATATGAACTTGTGTAACACCCTGAATTTTATATTTACCAAATATATTATAATTATTTGGGAAATTCAATAAAATGGTGAATATTCATGAATTTGGAATTTATGAAATTCATAAATGTTCAATTTCAGGGAAATTGGGCAAAAATAATTAAGAAATTAATTTGGGTAATTTAAAAAGCCCAATATTAAGGTCTGAAAATGAAGGAATATTAGAGAAAATATTTGGTCCAAAAATAGATGGAAATTGGCCAAAGAAAAATAAGAAAAGAAATTGGATTAGAAAGGTAATGGCAAAATCGTAATTTTGCCAAAATAGCACAAAATAAATTATTTTCCAATTAATTGAAGTTAATTTCAATTAATTAAGGAAAATAAATTTTAAAAATATATTTAGAATATTTTGGTCAATTTAATATGAATTTATGAAAAATTTGAGCAAAAAGTGCAATTTTGACCAAAATTGAGACTTTACGTATATACGTAACCGGAACAAATTGTGAAGCCAATTGAAACCATAGGGAGGGACCCCTAGGTGTCTCCTACACATTGCAAGAGGAAGGAAATATTGGTTAGGCTTAATGAGCTTAGTTACATGTACATAGGGTTTATGTACATAAAATTGATTTTGGAATTTTTGGAAATTCCATAAATCATTAAAAAAAATCATATAATATAATAAAAACACTTTACCATCATCTTCCTCAGCTCATTTTCGTGCCCAACCAGATCTGAACTAGTGAGAGAAAGGGTGAAATTCTAGAGAGAGAAAAAGAAGAAAAACTTGCAAAGGTAAGTGATTTCTTCGGTAAATCGGTTCCTAATACGTATAATTTCGTTCCTAAGATACTCTACTATGTTATTCAAGGTTTGGAAAGCTCAAATTTGGTGTTCTAAAGGTTAGGGTTTCAGCCATTTTTGGGAAAAGCTTATGGGAGCTTGAAGTAACTTCCAAACCTTCGTATATTAACTATTCTGGCTGTTGTGAGCAATTTAATCGGTGAAATTTCGTCGGATTGCCATTGGTTTTAAATTTTGGAAAAGTGTGTGCCCAAGGGTTATGCTGCCCAATTTTAGTTCAAATGGTTGTTATAACTCAATTAGATGGTTAATAAAGTGGTTAGAAGTAGAAAGGAACGTGTTTACGGATTCGAAATCGTAAAACCCCGATTTTTCCTGGAGAACACCATTATTTCGGTCAGGGATGTTTGAGGGCCTTAGAGTTGGATTTTCAATAATTTTATGGTTCCATTGGGTTCAGGAGGGAAAATTAGGTGGTGTTACAGTTGGGCACTTTTTCAGAAAAGGCTGGGAAAGCATAATTACGGAAACACCCCTAAAACCCTAAAAGTAGGGCTGACAAGGGCAATTTCGTAATTTGACATTGAATTTGGTAATTTTGAGTCAAGAAATGGATTCCTTGGACAAAAATACGTCAGGATATCCCTAGTCAAAATTTTGGGAAAACGTGCCATCGGGCCGGGTACGGTAGGGCCGGGCCGAGGTCCCGGGGGTATTTTGGTAAATTTTCACCATAGGCTAATATAACCACAAGAAACACTATGGAAGTGTCTAAAATGATACTTGGATAGGTTATAACCTATTTCTTGTACATTTGATGTTTTAGGACCGAGTTGGACGCCTATAGTTGACACGTTTTACGAGGTGGACCCTTTAAGACAGGAAAGAGGTTAAGGTAGGAATTACTATATCTCATATACTATGTGACTATTTGTATGATGCATGTTACTGTATTTTGTGATCTGAACACGTGCTGGAGGCACATTACCTAGCTGTGGTCTAGGACCTAGCTGAGGTACACTAGTTTTACCTAGCTGTAGTTAAGGACTCAATTGAGGTACATGTAGGGGTTTTAACGGGTTAGTTGGCCCTAAATTTTGTGTACACACACAGATGATATGAGTTTTCATTTTACTTAATACGGTGCATTGTATATTTAATTTTCGCATTTTATGTGTTGATCGTATGTTTCTACTGAGATTCCTTGGAATCTCACCCCTTTTTCTAAACCAAACATCTCAGCGGGTGCTAGCGGATCAAAAGGCAAGGACGTGGATAAAGGAAAGTGACTGGCACGTGTCTTGAGGTGAAGTTAAAGTTTGTGGTTATAGATAGCTTATGTTGTAAATATTGTCACCTTTTGTATCTTAACTTTGGACCGTAAACAAATACTTTTATCAGTATATATGTACTTTTCTTTATGCCTGTGGAAGTTGGTCTCTATTACTCTGTGAATATCGAAATGGAAACGGGTGTTGACAACTTGTATGTAATCACATCATGATACATTAATTATCACTATTGTGAGACTTGCTCATGACAAAATGAACTCCTAATTTTGCTAACTAAATTCTCTTTATATCATTTATGTCACTATATCTACTAATTCACATATATATCTCTCTTTATATCCAAAATGGAAAGATACCAATGATATCCAAAATCAATATAGATATTTAACTACTATAAAAATATAGAAGGAATTATACATGAATATAGGAGGAAATACCTCACTAAGTCAATTCCTTCTTCATAAAGAAGTTATAGCAAACAACTTTATTTGTGTTACTTAATATTGCATACTAACAACTTTATAAATAAACATATGTTGTTGCTTACCTTACATCTATCATGAATTAATGCCTTCATTTGGAATTTTTGATCAATCTCAATATTTATGTTCTAGTCAAATTTCTTGAAGTACATCACGTAGCCATCATTTTGCCAAATTTCAATCACCGTTGGTCTCAACTCAATCCGTTGATAGATTGAAGCTTAACAAGGTGAGTGCCATATAAAACCAATGTTCTATCATAATTAGATATGACAATCCTTCATATATGATCACTCCCAATAATTTTGGCATTCTTGAATAATTTGGCATTTCAAGATATTACACTAATTATAAAATATAATGGACAGCTCAATTGAATTCTTAAGACCTCTTTATATCTTCATTAAAATATGTAGCCTCAATATCTCAGAATATTTTCCTTCCACACTCTTCTTTTTACAAGGCAATTATATCCAAGAGAATATTTTAAATCGAGCTTCCAACCTCTGAGGTTTTAAAAAGCTTTAAACATAAACTTTGTTGGAATCTCATTTAAAATATACATAATTGTCTTTAGTGTGTCCTTTAAGAGGAAAACAATATAATGCAAAATGTGTATCAACATTAGGTTTCTTCTTGCAACAATTTTACCTATATTAGATGAGTTCAAGTATGAAGAAACTTAATTTACATATAGACTAAGTTCCAGTTCACTAATGATGTACTCATAATGTCACCCATCTCTTCCTACTAGTTTCACTATATTAATCCGTTTATCATATTAATCGCCCAATTTTGCTTTATATACTCTAAATGCTTCAAATGATACTACGCAATTATAAAGCAAATAATATTTGGATATCGTGAAAAGTCAACTATAAGGAGAGATGAATTATTTTACTAATTAGAATATAATCAAAGGCAAGTGTATATCCAATATTGCCTCCAATCAAGCCTTTTAACTATAAGCACATTATTCTTTATATGCCTATTACTTTTGACTTTGGAGCTAATGGCTTGATAGCCCTAATTTATAATCTCATTCTTTTTCACGTATAAGCAAAACTTATATATACACATTTTCAATGAATACCTAATATCCATTCATGTACTCATGAGAAAGAGTAATGACTCATGAGATAATAAACTAATGATCTCTTCCACCAAAATTAATGGAGGCATCTTATCATATTATGAAGAATCACTTTATAGTCAACAACACAATATAATAACAATTATGAGAATTTTTAAATTCGTCTTTTAGCCTATAAGCAACCCTTTACTTTGCTCTGTCCTTATGTACTCTTGATGACAAGCTCTTAATTGAGATTAATTTAATGAGAAAATTACATATCATAATGTTATCTCACCTTTTATGCCAGTATCATTAAGTATTAAAACTTTCCTAATGTCAGTTTTATCCAAATAGAAGGAGTAATATTTATCTTCTTATAGGCTTAACAGCTAATCACGAATATCATGTGCAATTAAAACATAAATATGCATCAATAACCTAATGAGAATTTAAATAATTAATTTAATTAACCAGAGTGACTAAATAACTATAATTCTTCCACTTTTATTAAATTAATTAATCATTAATTGGAGTTAAGGTTTTAAAATCCATAAGTGATTATTTATAGATGCAACATTAAGGATGCTGCGGCTAATCTCAAATATCAACTATATGCATTTAAATTCTAAATATGCACAAATCTTTAATAAGAATTTAATTGATTAATTTAATCAATAAAATGTAACTAAATAATCTCCCACTATTTTGTGTATCCAAGTTAAAACTAATATATACACATCTTAATGGAGGGATTAACTAATTAATTTGATCAACAAAAATTGAATTAACAACCCTCCCTCTATTTTATGCATCCAAAAAATTGTTTAAAAAAATCAATTTCAGCATATTTCAACTCAAATATAATTTTGCGAAATTCAAGTCGTCAAAAAATTGTCAAAAATTAAGTACATACATATTAAGGTAAATAAATTATATATCAAAATAAATTTTGCAAATTACCACAATGCAAAAATAGCCCAAACTAATTTTCCTACATTTGAACAATTGAATTGGCATATAAAAATAAACATTCAAATATTTGATAAAAAAAAAAACAAACCCAAAATAACTTAAGAATAATTTACAAAATAAAAAATTTAAGTCCAAGATTACTTGGGAAAATTTGAGGCCAAATATTAATTTTTCATAATGAAAAACAAATGGCCGTCACAATACTCCCCTATAAGGATTCCATAGACACTCATGCGGGATTCCACAAACCGCAAGCAGGCTCATATAGGTTCTCTCTTGTAAGGATCACAGTCAACATTGTTGCAAGCAAAAAAAGAACCGTTAGTGCCGTAGTCCCCAAATCACCAAGCGTGGGTGGAAGCCATCGTAGAGTCGCTAGTGGGGGGAGTATTTCAAGTTGAACAATCTCAATATCTTCTTCTGTCTAACGTTGTTAACTTTTAAAGTCCTAGGTTACCTGTTTTAGTTTAAATTTTGGTGGTTTTTATTTTGCCTTTTGAAGCACAACAAAGTTGGGTGTGAATGATGATGTTGAAGTAGCGATAGGCAAAAAGTTCGGAGGATTTGGATTAAGGTTTGATTACCGACTGTGCTTTGATTAAATCTATTGAGTTTGTGTGTTAAATTTGCTTTGATTCAGGTTTTATTAAAAGTATTATTATCAGTGTTTTTCTTCTTAGTTAGGCAATTGTTGTTAATCAGTTTTGGGTCTACTTTGCAAATGACAGCAATACTGAGACAGAGTTTGTGTATACAAGGACCTGTGGATGAAGAGATCATATCCTATTGTGCACTTTTTTTGTACAGGAAGCAAGTAAATCAAGAAATATTATGTGCAAAAGTGTTGGCCCAAAAGGGTTGGCCACTGACAATTTTAATAAAGAGAATAACACAGTTTATAATGGTTTTGACGACATTATTAATGGGAATGACAACTTATTCTATCAAATATGTCAAGTGTTAGCCTAAAAGGACTGGCCGTTGACAAGGTCAATAATGGTAACGACAAAGTTTTTAATGGTTTTGACGATATCGATAGTGGGAATGACAACTTATTCTCAAACAAACATGTTAAGTGTCGGCCTAAAAGGGCCGGCTGCTAACAAATTCAGTAATGGTAATGACAAAGTTTTTAATGGTTTTGATAAGATCGATAAAGGGAATGACAACTTATTCTCAAACAAATGTATCAAGTGTTGCCCCACAAGGGTTGGCTGCTGATAAGTTCAGTAATGGTAATGACAAAATTTTTAATGGTTTTGCCGAGATCGATAATGGGAATGACAACTTATTCTCAAACAAATGTGTCAAATGTCGCCCCAAAAGGGTTGCCGCTGAGAAGTTTAGTAATGGTAATGACAAATTTGTTAATGGTTTTGACGAGATCGATAATGAGAATGACAAGTTTTGTTTTGACATTGACAAAAACCACAAATGTTCATGACAACAACTATCGCGCAAATGGTCAAATGGCAAGTTTACATTACTCATTCCACCTACACCCAATGCTTGATGGTAATGAACCCAAAAGAACGTGTTCCTTCATATATACTTTAATTGCAATAAATTGTAACCATTAACAAGACTAGTAATGGTGCCAAGTACAATAATGACATTGACAAAACATCAGATTCATGTTGACAGCAACCACCACATAATGTATAAAATGGCAAGTTTAAATTACTCATTCCACTTACACCCAATAATATAAGTCATTGATAAGTCCTAATTTTACTATGTATTTCCATAGATTTTTGAGAGATTTTATTGAGAATATCATGCTTGGAATGCATTGATGATGATTAAAGATGTGTTTGGTATCACGTTTTGGGGCAATAAGCCTGTTTTCTATGGAAATAAGCCTGAATGAGTTGGAGTTTTTTTTAATGTTTGGTTCAGCGTTTTATATTTGCATCACGGGTAGAATGAGCTACTTATTAAATAAGCCCCGCACTGCAGCTTTTCTATTAAGTCACTTATTATGTAAGTCGAGATAAGACTCCTCTCACATACTTACCTCGTATACCGTAAATCACGATTTATAAGCATTTATTGTCTAAAAATAAGCTATCTAAAATCGCTCATTCAAACATAAATCACATTACAAAAACTGACTTTTCTATTAAGTCATTTTTAATAAGTTAGAATAATAATAAGTCATTTTTCCTACTGTTATCCCAAACACACACTGTAATATCCTAAATTGTAATTAAGGCCTGATGGCCTTAAAGGCGATGTAATTAATGCTAGTTAAACATTTTTGGAGTATATGAGGTGTGTTGTGATGTAAAATGTGTTTGGTGATGGTTTAATATGTCTTATTATAATTAGGGGTAAAATGGTAACGTGATTGCTAACGTGATTGCTTCGAAAGATTCCATAGGAATGAGTAGAGCTGGGAATCAGGGCCGGCCCTTGACCGGACAGGGCCTAACAAGGCCGGCCCTAAAGGGTTCGGGGTCAGGAAAATTGTAGTTTTTTAAGGCCCGGCCTGAGAGCATCAGGGCCAGGGCCAGCCCGCAGGGCCCGGAAGTCCTTTTCATAATATTTAACTATTTTTCCTGCCTATTTTCCCCAGAGAGATATAATTAGTAAATAACAATGATTAAAGTTCTAATTTAATACATAAATGTTGTCAAACATTAAGGTTTAAATAACACGTCTCTTACAACAAATAAACATAGTTACTAATGTATAATCAAAAGTAAAATCATGTCCATAAATAACTCACACAAAAGCCAAAGTATAAGAAGGCAAGAAGTTAAATACTCTAACCTCTAAACAACATGAGTATGACGACTATCATTTTCACCTTCTTCGCCACTATCATCAATTTCAAGGACATTTGATTGTGTTTCACTTTGAACAGTAGGTTTAAGTAGTCAAATAATCACAACCTCCATCAAAGTTCATATTCTATCAGGCAATATAGTATATAATATGATTTTATTCTAAATAGGTAGAACAATATACTCAAAAATCACAATATGATTCAATTAGACAAAACAATATACTCAAAAATCATACTCTATACAATATGAGGACAGAGTGACATATAGATTCAATAAGGCAATTCAAAAATATAACATGGTTCATTTCTAAGCAAAAAAAAAATAAAAAATAAACAGGCTTAAAGGGCCGGCCCTTTTAGACCCGACTTCCTTTTGAGACTACAATTTGCAAGCTCGGCCCTTAAAGGGCCAAGGCCTAAAAAGGCCGGCTCGACGGGCTTGGCCCCTTTTTCCGGCTCTAGTAATGAGCGGTAGCTGTTATTGCCAAGAATTCAGATATGTTGCGTTGTAATTCTTTGTGAATGAATAGCCTCTTTTGTCAATCTGTGCCTTATGTGTTATTCTAGTTGAGTAACCATGGGGACATGATGTTAAGTGGCTGATTACAGTGAGCTTCATAATAATAATTGGATAAGGAAGGCTAAGTGGAACTTCTAGGAAGGATTATCTTATTATTGTGTCAAATCATCATTCATTTCACTTGCGTCACTTTGTCACTTTAAAAGCAGAAAATTAAGAAACAAAACTAGGTTCATAACAGATATAATTCAATCAATTCTCTACATCCTTGCTGTACTTATTGTGGCCCGTAAGTTTCCTAAGAATTATAACAATAGTTAGGTTCCTTAGAGAAGAATGACCTAGGCTAGGTATCACTTTACTATAGTTAGCTTAGTATTTTTGGTTGGGTTAACGACAAGCTTTATCAGTCATGAACCCAAAAGAACGTGTTCCTTCATGTATACTTTAATTGCAACAAAATGTCACCATTAACAAGACTAGTAATGGTAATGAGAAGTACAGTAATGGAATTTACAAAACACTAGATTCATGTTGACAGCAACCACCACATATACAAGTAATCCACGTCTCACTTTTTCACTCCAAACAATCAGTCATCGACATCAACTCAATACTACCTATTTCAAATCAATAAGCTCTTCATTATACTCCATCTCACAGCTAACACGACCAAATACATAAATAACACACACCACACCGTCGATGCCGTCGTAGTTACATTAAGTCCGAACCTTTAGGGTGTGTTTGGTTTGAGGGGAGGGAAAGAGAAAGGGGTTAAATTACCTTTTTGGGTTGAAGATATTTAAATTTTGGACGGGAATCCGAAATTTAAAAGGAATGAGAAGGTAAATTTTGGGCAGGAAAAGAATGAGAGGGTAAGTTTTGGGTTTGTTAAACCTAAAATTATAATTTACACCCCCTCTCCTCCCCTCCTCCCCCTCCTATCAAACCAAACACACCCTTAATACACCTCAACCTATAAGCCCACTTACCTACAATCAAAACTATCATAAATAACTTAAAATCACAACGCCATCATCATTATTCTTAGCCCTTGCTTTTCACCTTCACCTTCAGCTGACACCATCGTTCCACTTTGCTTTTTTTTGCCTCTTTCCACACCAGCCAGCTCATATGTCAAACCAATTTAAAAAGGCGTATTTTGGTCTTTAGTATAAAACTTCAATAACCTAGATTCCTCCATCAACCCTTATCTATCTTTTGCATGTTAAAATGGACTTTTTGGAGTTAAACAATTTCAAGTGGTATTTAAATGGGATTTTCCCATATAAACATCCCAAATAAACTGATGAGATATAACCTGAGGCCCAGATCCATTAATCATTTAAAAGCAAGAAAATAAAAAATTTTCACAAGCCCAAAACCCATGGTCCAGAAAGTTAACAGACCAATAAACTAATTGAATTTCGAAGCCCAAGAAATGCGGTCCCGACAAGCTAAAATTTTAAAGGGAAACAATTAAAACTCCATCAAGCCCAAAGAGATAGCCTCCAAGAATCACAATTAAAACATGTCAGCCTAGCCTCCAGGAATTAGTGAAACGGTGGGTTTCACTCTACGCCAAGGTGGTGTCGTTTCATGTAAAGGAGGGAGAAAGTGTCCATGAAGCAAAACGAGGTGTCGTTTTGCTTGCCTTCCCACTTGCCAGATCCCTACCTGACCCGACACCCCAAATGCAACCTGAACCAGCGCCGTCGTGACCTGCAATTCCAGGTGAAGATTCTGGCGACCTCTCACAGCCACTTCGACCTCCAACTTTGGCGCTCTTGATGGCGGAATGATAACGAAGTAAGGCAACAATATTCAAGAAATAATTTCACCAAAATAAGGCTAGGAATCAAATCGAAAAAAAACTTGATTTTGAACAAAAATTCTTGATTCCATTGATTACAAGCCTGAATAAAATGAAAGTTTTCATATTGAAAACACAAAAGCAAGAAACACGTCCCTTTTCCGGTGAGTTCGATGGCAAAGCATGCTCAAAACAATTATAGCACAAAACTTAATAAATATAATAGCAAGATCGAAACGCAATACCCTCACGCTGCCGCCGACTGCATCTTTATGCGTTGTTTCCTGGCGATTTCTGGTTCCTTTCCCAGCAATTTCAACAATAGAACGAGTAGTAAAGTGATTTAAACATGATATAAACAACGATTTCACCAGAAGGAAGAAAAAAAACAAATATTTGAGTATCAAAGCCAGAATTGAAGCTTGATTATGGTTTTTTTTTTGAATGACAACTGGAATACAACAATATATAACTAGGTTACATAGGAAATCCATTCCCAAGCAGGAACGTAAAATAACAATCAATCATGAACAACAACCGCCTCTTGAAAGGAAGGTGGTGGTTGATCAAGGATAACAAACTTTATGATAATGCTATGAGCTAACCATGCCAACGAATCAGCAAGGATATTATCCTCTCTAGATATAAAACGCAGAAGAACTTGCCAGTCCTTAGATAGCCAAAGTCTTGTATCCTCTATCACATCCCTGAACGGGTGATCCTTATCAAATCCTTTGGTGAAAAGGTTTATGGCCTCCAGACAGTTTGTGAAAACAATGACATTCTTTAAATTCCAGTTCCAACAGTTTGAAGACCCTGTATAATTGCAATAATCTTAGCCACCACAGGAGGTACGTGAATAATCCGACTAATGTATCCACACAACCATCTGCGTCTTCGTCCTTGATCGCTCCGGCTCAGCTTGACATGCCTAAATCTAGTACCGATCCATCTGTTTCCAGAGTAACAAATCCCGGTCTTCCCCTAATAGCAGTTCCTTCCACAGCAATGTTACGATCATAGAAACCACAGTTGTTGGATAAGTCGAGATCCCAACTGGCTCTGAACAAACTTGAATGTCCATTTTGGTGTCCCATCTTTTCCTCATTCCCAAACAGCTTAGAGCATCAAGCAACCCAGATATTCCAGCAAACATACCCGAATAGAATTTGCTAGCTAACTTTAGTAGTGAAGTTTCTTCCAGCTTTGTTCCTGAGGTTCCATTGTATCCATTCCAAACCTTGTAGATTAGAGAACTTAGTCCACAAAGCTGGTTTAATCAGGGAAATCCACCTCTCCTTTGCATTAGTACAATCTCTCAGCAGGTGTATCAAGTCCTTTTCCTCATTGCATCCAAAAGGACAACTTGCATTTTCCAACAAGCCTCTATGTTGTCTAAGCTTTGCCATGTGAACTTTCCCATGAGTAGCAAGCCACATAAAAGATTTGATCTTCTCTGGTACCTTCCACTTCCACAACAGCTTCCAAAATTCATGGTTTTGGTTTTGGGAACCTGTAAAACAGAAACGATATGCAGAACTAACAGAAAACTTACCATCAGAAGCTGGAAGCTAAAAATGCTTATCCTCTCCCCTCTTCTCACAGGGAGGATTAACGCTCGTAATCCGCTCGATGATCGGCCACTAGAACCACTGACTTAAATTACCTATATCCCACTCGCCCCACGGATTAACATAATTTTGAACTTTATCATTGATGTCTATAAAGATCTCCGAACCAGGGAATAAATCTATCAAGGGTCTATTTAAGGCAGACCAATTATCATACCAGAAGGAGGCCATCGCACCATTTCCTATTTTAATTTTCACTCCTTTTTGAAATTTCTCCCATATCGCACAAATGCCCCTCCATGTATATGAAACAACTTGATGAGGTAACCGACCATTCAATTGATCCCATTTATACTTGCTCCTGAGCACTCTCGTCCATAAGGCATCTTTGTTGGTAAGAAGATGCCAGCACAATTTCATAATGAAGGCTTCGTTCTGCTTACACATATCCCGGATGCCAAGCCCTCCTTCTTTATTATCAACCTGATCCCAAGAGATATGATGTAACTTCCACTGATCATCCCTTTCGTCCCATAAGAAGCTTCTGCTCTTCTTTTCTATGTCTCTCAGAATTCCTCTTGGGAACAGCATGGTCTGCATATGGTAGGCCAGAAGAGCAACTAAAACTGATTTAATGAGGGTGATTCTTCCTGCCATATTCAAACATTCTCTCTTCCAGCCTGTTAGTCTCTTTTGCGTCTTCTCCAAGATAGGGTTGAAAAGAATCATGGAAACCCTTTTATGAATCAAGGGAATGCCAAGATATTTACCCAAGTCCCTCGTTAATAGAACTCCTATAGCTCTGCTAATGTCATACGCTATGTTGAAATGAACATTCTTAGAGAAACAAACTCTCATCTTTCTCCTATTAACTTTTTATCCGGAGACATCACAAAATTTCTGAAGACAGCCCAGCAATTGGTCTATCTGATCGTGCAACGCCTCTCCAAATAAAATTAAATCATCTGTAAAGAAAAGATAAGAAATGGGAGGACCTCTTCTATTAAGCTGAATTGGTTTCCATAGACCCGCGTTAGCTACATCTTGAATAATATGACTAAGTCGCTCAATGCATAGAGTGAAAATATACGGTGAGAGGAGGTCCCCTTGTTTGACTCCACGGGATGAGGTGAAAGTATTAGAAGCTTCGTCATTCCACAGCAAGTGAAAGGATGGGCTCGAGATACATGCCATAATGAGATCACAGATTTTTCCTTCTATGCCAACAGCCTGAAGAGTATCATATATGAATGGCCATTCCAGCCGATCATAAGCCTTTTCAAGATCTACCTTCACAGCCATCTAGCTTTTCTTCCCCGTCTTAATTCTCATAGAGTGGATAACTTCTGGACTAATATTGATATTATCACTGCTCTGACGGCCCGTGATGAAGCTACATTGATATTGCCCAACAAATTTATCCATAACCCCCCCGTAGACGACCACTAAGAATCTTAGTAATTATTTTATAGCTCACCTTACATAGGGAGATAGGTCTGAAATCCATAATAGTCTCTGGGGTGTCTAATTTGGGAATAAGCACAATATTCGTATTATTGATGTCTCTTATTTGTCCCAGATCTTGGAATACATCTGACACTAGGTCGACAATATGCTTCCCCACAACCGGCCAATATTCTTGATAAAAGATAGCCTGAATTCCATCAGGTCCCGACGCCTTGAAAGCCCCAAGATCAAACGTTGCTCTTATAATCTCTTCTTGAGAAACATTTGCATTTATCATGTTAAGCTCCGTGTCACTCAAGTTAGTAAACTTGGTTTGAGTAACAATGCTGGTAAAATTTTGGAGACCACATTGAACAGGTCTAATAAAAGATTTTTTATTTTTAAGACAAACAAAATCAATTAATCCAAGACTTATCTCCTGTGGGAAAAAAATGATGAATAGATCAAACAAATTCCTCTAAGTCCATGCTTGAAATCACCAACAAACATCAGATATCAATAACAATATATGCGATGAAGGAATAAAACATGGTGCACATATTTGAAGTAAATACATAAATAATTGGGAAAATCCCTATAAAATATTTTTGAAATAGGGAAATCCCTATTTGGTGCAGAGAAATAGACAAATCCCTTATCAGTGTGGTTGTAGGAATAAGGGATTTTAAATTTCATAAAAAATGACACAACTAGCCTTAGAAAGTTTAAAATAAAAAGGGAAGTGAACATACCGAAATACTCTTGTGATTGAGGAAGAGGATGTGAATGAGATTGGAAAAACTAAAGAGTGGTGGAGGCATTGGTGAAGCGGACGGTTGGACGGAACGACAGCTTGTTGGGTGAGGTTCGGTGGCGGTGTCAGAGTTGAGAGTGGTGGGTTCCGGGGAGAGAAGGTTGCGGCCTTGTGGGCCTTCGAATGGCGGCTTGTTCGGTGAGTTTTGGCAGCTGTGTTCAACGCTGAGAGTAGTGGGTTCGAGGAGAGACAGGTGGCGGTGTTGTGGGGCTTCAGACGGTGGCTTGTTGGGTGAGTTTTGATAGCGGTGTTTGGAGTTGAGAGTAGTGGGTTCAAGGAGAAACTGGCTGAATCTGTTACTTTTAATTTCCCAACTGGTGTTTTCATTATACTGACAGAGAGAAGTTGTTAATTCTCAAGACAATAATGTTATTATTGGGACATGTTTTGTTATTTGCCTCCCAACTTAAATTATGAATTTCCCCATGGGCATTTCTTCATTTTCTAAGAACAAAGTTAGTAAACAAGAAGATTAAGATGTAAAAAAAGAAGGTTATATTGTAAATGCTGAAATGGTAGTTGTAAATGTAACACCCACTTATTGATCTTAGAAGTTACCATGGCCGTGTCCCGTTATGAAGGTAGTAAGATGTGAGACAAGATAAGAAAGGTGTTAAATAAAGACGTGATGTTATTAATGTAGAAACGATTGTTGTTAATGGCTCCCCACTTGTTGCTTTCAGAGAGTACCCTCGGCATGTCTTGTTTTCAATGTTGTATACGTATATGACTGTTCTATCCATTTTGTAGGCTTGACTGTGGTGTTCATATTTTGATATGGTTGTTCTGATGGAGTCCAAATGTGTAAATTGATTACACGAAGGTAACCACTTCTGTTCATATGCATGTCAAGTTTGGTTTTGTTTTCATTGTACAATACACTGAACTATTGTTGTTTAAGATATGTATAAACTCAAGTTAAACAGTATAGGTGGGACATTTTGTGGTAGCTGGTCAATCACCCTCAAAATTCATCCAGACTTGATGCTCTGTCCCAGCAAAGAAGCAAATGTCAACGAGTGACACAATAGTTCTTAAGCTTATTTTGTAAATCTGAAGCGAAACTTATTCTAGTTGTTGTTTTTTGTCCTGGGTTATGTTATTTTGTAATTGTCAATATTATCCTACTGCTATGCCCATGTTGTGGCTAGTGTAGTCTATTTTGTAAGGCAGATGATTGTATATGCCCAGGAAAAACCAAGTATTAGTGTAACAAGACAATATTAGCAATTAATAACTTAATGTTCTTATTTAACAACTTGACTTTCTTGTCTAACAACTTTATGTTCTTGTTTAACAACTTACTCCTTTGAAAATGTGACAAGCCCAGGGTAGCTTCAAAAAGTAACAAGTGGGGAGTCCATTAACAACAACTGTTTCTATATTAACAACTTGAGGTTCTTGTTTAACAATGTTCTTATCTTGTTTAACAACTTACAACATTGAAAATAGGGCATGCCGAGGGTAACCTCTGAAAGCAACAAAAGGGAGCCATTAGCAACAACTATTTCTATATTAACAACTTAATGTTCTTGTTTAACAAGGTTCTTATCTAGTTTAAGACCTTACAATATTGAAAACAGGACATGCCAAGGGTAACCTCTGAAAGTAACAAGTGGTGGGTCATTAACAACAACAGTTTCTACATTAATAACATCACGTCTTTATTTAACACCTTTCTTATCTTGTCTCACATCTTATTGCCTTCATAACGGGACACAGCCAGGGTAACTTCTAAGATCAATAAGTGGGTGTTACATTTACAACTACCATTTCAGCATTTACAATATAACCTTCTTATTTTACAACTTAATTTTCTTGTTTACCAATTTCATTCTTGGAAAACAAAGAAATGCCCAGGGAGAAATTCATAATTTAAGCTGGGAGGCAAATAACAAAACATGTCCCAATACTAACACTATTGTCTTGCGAATTAACACCTTCTATGTCAGTATAATGAAAACACCAGTAGGAAAATTAAAAGTGACAGATTCAGCCAGTCTCTCCTTGAACCCACCGCTCTCAAATCCACCACCACCGAAACTCACCCAACAAGCCACCGTTTGAAGCCCCACAACGCCGCCGCCTGTCTCTCCTCAAAACCACCACTCTCAACGTCAAACACCACCACCGAAACTCACCGAGCAAGCCGCCATTTGAAGGCCCATAACACCGCTAACCGTCTCTCCGCGAGCCCACCACTCTCAACTCCTAACACCGCCGTCAAACCTCACCCAACAAGCCGTCGTTCCCTCCAACCATCTACTCCGCCAATGCCTCCGCCACTCTTCAGTTTTTCCAACCTCGTTCATATCCTCTTCTTCAATCACGAGAGTACTTCGGCTTGTTCACTTCCCTTTTGTTTTAAACTTTTCAAGGCTAGTTGTGTCATTTTCTGTGAAATTTAAAATCCCTGATTCGTACAGCCACACTAATAAAGGATTTGCTTATTTCACTGCACCAAATAGAGATTTTCCTATTTCAAAAGTATTTTATAGGGATTTTCCCTAAATAATTTCTATATACATAATATATAAACTATAAAATAATGAGTAGCAGCGGAAGATTTTATTAGTAGTACCTCTAACCATAGTAATTCTAATCGCTACATCTCACAATCTGAGAATTGAAAAAAGAGAAAATGAGATTAGAAGAACATAACTCAGGATTCTTCTACAGGAAGATGAGGCACAGTGCTGGTCTGAAAATAGTCATCACTCAGTCTACACTATTTAGAACCTCCCATCAAAACTTGTAATAGATTACCAACCAGGCAGATAACTCTAACCGAATCTCTATCTAAATCACGTACGTGCCATAATTAAAAAACATTTTATTCAAAAATAATGATAAAATAATATCTAGATATAATATATATATTAAATAATAATAAAATATCTAACAATGAAACCTATGAAGCAAATGGCAACTTAATCACTCAGTTCTGAAATGTTTTATGGGTTTAGCGTGAAGCGAGAATATTTTTAAACCAGAAAGCTTTAATTTTTTTAACAAAGATTTCTCTGTACATTTATACTTCGATAAAAAACAGCATGATTACAAAGACCAAATAACTTTACCTTTTGTTCATTTGAATTCCAGAAACACTTAACAAAGATTTGTCAAAGCAAAACCAAAGCTATCAAGAGAATTACCTCTATTATCAGAAAAATTGGAGTGATAATTTTGGGTTCTTGAGTTTTTATGGAAGAAAGAGCTACAAATGAGAACAAGATAACCCCTCAACTTATTGACTCTTAATTTTGATTGGAATGCACAATTGGGATAAAAAAATTGCTTCTTCATGAACCAGCCAAAAAATTGGGATAAAAAAAATGCACAACTTGTTAACTCTAGTATTGTGAAGGTATTTTCCATTGGGCGCTCAAGTTTGATTGACTTGTTTGCTATATTATAGAGTATTCAAAGTGAAAGTGAAGAGTTGGAAGGATGGAAACCCAAAGATTCAGCAGTTGAAGCTATTGAAAAGTTCAGACACTTGAGTTAGTAATTTAAGTTAGGCTTCAATGATATGGTTAGGCATTAATATGTGGAGAACTTATATATGAAAATCTAGGCTTGGTTAGAGCGACTTGAAGGATTATTTTAGCAGTGTAGGATTCTAAGTTGTATCTGAAAAGGTAAATTTCCTCATCATATCTAAGACGCAATCTGATGTATTAGCACAAGGATAAGCCCAACTAATACATGAGATAAATGAAACTTTGACCTAAAATCCCCCCCAATTTATAAAGTACTCCCACAACATTTGAAGTCACAGATGTAACTAGCATGAGCAGGAAAAAAAAAGATAAACAAATCAAACTAACATAGCATACGGAGGAAATCAAGACAAAATCCATTCCATTAACTCAACAATTTGAAAAATTTCAGAACTATATAAACCATAATATGATATTGAAACAGTTCAAAACCAAGCAGTAGATGAAAATTAAACCTTACACTCAGTCTAGCACCGTCACCAAAATCGCTGCGACCAAATCCGACCTATGGCACAGGCATGGGATCGACATGGACGATAATGGGAATATCATTCATGCCAAGAGCATTATGCATGTCAAGCGTCTCCTTGTCAAAAATCGCAGAGAGGAGGAATGGGCTAATAAAAAATTTAGGACAGAGCTAATAATATCATCTACACTTAAACCTCGAGATATTCTTTTGCCGCCTCAGATCTGAAATCAAAACCACCGCCAATGTCTCAGATCACATAAGATATTGAGGTTGGGTTCAACAAGAAATCACCGTGATCTATACAAGAAGTCGTTGTTTTCACTACTATAGAAAGCACTTTTAACAACCGTTTTTAGGCCATTTTTATGTCCCTTTATATGGGACGTCTGTATAAGTGACATAGTAAAATCTGATAACAACATCTATTAAAAAAGAGACGCCACTTATGGAGTCCATTTTTTCCAAAAGGGCGACGCCATAAGTTGCATATTTACGGCGACTGTTTTGAAAAAATGGATGTCATAAGTGTCTTACGACGTCCACTTTTATAGAAACGGATGCTGAAAGGATTTTTTTTTTAAAAAAATTGATTTATATTTTTTCACTACCCAGCAATTAAACCCTGTACAGAAAAATAATCCAGCACTTCGTTATAAATCAAAATGTCATTACAAATAGTATAGAAACATCCAACACTACTAGCTAATCAAAGTGTTAACTATTACTACTATGTACAATAATCACCATAAAGTGTCCAAAACTTGTCTAAATGACTACTATCTAAAAAAACTATTTATCAAAATAAATTTTACTCATCTATGTGCTGAAGAAGATTTCCAACCAAAAGGTCTCAGATCAAATTAATGCCTTCGTCCAAGTAGGTGTCGTCATTACCAAAAATCTGCAAATTGAAAAATAAGCTAAGACAAATCAATCAAGTGAATGAACTAATTAACAATTTAATTACAACACCAAAAATATTATCATTTGAGAATGAAGAAGCAATTACCTGTTCAAAATCTGTTGCAACTCCACTCTGAATGATATTATACATATAAAGTATAACATAATATCCACACTCAGTTCTCCCAGATTGTTGAGGGCACTATAAATTAAAAGTAAATGGGTAAAATGAATAAAGACATATCTAAAGTGACTGTCAATGAAAGAATTTGAATTCAAACTACTTACTCTCGAATAAAACTACTTCGCCTCTCTACTTTTATCTTCGCTTGTCCCGTCCAGTAGTCTATATATCTTGAGTTCACTATAATTAAAATGAAAATCAACGACATTAAAACAATTTATTTAAGTCAAGAATCAATGATTTACAAACAAATTAACTTACGTACTGAAGATGAATTTTATTTCTTTCTTTGGCCTATGATCCAAGGAATCAACTTCTTTACTTTTGTTGCACTCACAAACAAACACTTAAACTGTGGTATTATTGGAAGATGTCACAACACCTTTAAAGATTACTTTTTAATTGTCCCATCACCACAACCACCTTCTCTCTTCACTTTGTTTGTGAAATTTTACACTTCAGACACTCACTAAGACCTCTATACTCATTTCTGTATAATACGCAGTCATTAGAGCAAGCATATATCTTTTTATATTTCATACCCATTGTAAACAAGATTTTCTTGGCCTCATACATATGATTTAGAAGTACATTATCATCAGGAAATATATCACACAACAATTCAAGCAACAATGTGAAACTACTATCGGTCCACTCACTACTACAAAAAAGCAAAGCTGTGGCTAGAGAAATGCCATATATCAGAATGCCACTAAAAAAAGCTGTGGCATTTGGAAGCGCCACAGCATTTTAAATTTTTTTAAAAAAAATACCCTCCTATAGTGCTTTTTGGAGGAAGTGCCATAGGAGGGGGGGTCTCCTGTGGTGCTTACATCAGCAAGAGCCATAGGAAACCCCACCCTCCTGTGGCGCTTACGTCAGCAAGCACCATAGGAGTTCCTCTTTTTTTATTTTTTTTACATTAATTCTTCTTGTGGCCTTTTTTTCACATTGTTCTTGTGGCTATTATTTAAGGAAGTGCCACAGACTCAAATGTGAATTTCACGCTAAATCACGTTATCGGGGTGATATAATTGACTATTTTCTAATATGTTTTGTCTAAAGTTGAAACCTTTAGACACATTTAAAATAAGATATTCAAGTTCTGAATGAGTACGTGAAACAAAACCACTTTTCAATAATTTCTTTGTTAAATTTAGAAAAAAATGACAGAGTACCATTGTTCATGGTTCAAACACGAGCACATGAAAATGAACAGAGGTAAAAAAAAAGAAAAAAAAAATAGTAAAGAAGGGGGGAAGATCAATTCAAGTCTTGAACAAAACAAAACCAGAGAGAACCAAAATTATAAATAGTAAACAGATTATCTGAATAGAAAGAATAAACCAGCTTGCCTTGCAGATTCAAAGCACTATGTGAATTGAAGACTTTCAACCCAATCTCAACTTTCAAATGTAGGAACTTGAGTCCTCTTATAGAAATAATTCTCCTAACAAAAAAAACAAACAAACAAACCCATTAATAAAAAACCTTCAAATTCACAAAAAAAAAATGAAAAATTTTTAAAAGAGGGACGGTGCAAAAAGAAACCAGAGTGACAAAGAGGGAGACTTACTTCCATGGCAGCTAGATAGACAAACAAACCCATGTTATTTTTCTTCTGGGGGGTGAACATGTGAGCTAACATGGGGAGGGTATGTAAAAGGAGGAGAGAGTATATAAAAAGGAGAAGGAGAGAGAGGGATAGAGAACAAACCTGTTAGGTGTGTGAGCACGTGAAGTAATATAAAAAGAGAAGGGGGGAGAGAGATGGAGAAAGTCAAAAAAGTAATTATGATAGCTTGTGTGGCGCTTGGTTGAACAAGTGCCACACAAGCTCCATAAGCAACTGTGGCACTTATTAGAAAAAGCGCCATATCTACTCTAATATATCTAATGTGGCATTTTTTTGATCCAGCACCACCTAATGCATCTACAAGTTGTGGCACTTACTTAAATAAGCGCCACAGCATCTTTATACTTTTTAAAAATAAAAAAATAAAAAGAAGTTGTGGCACTTTTTTAAAGAAGTGTCACAAAATGTGCGCCACTATTTCCCTTTGTTGTAGTAATGACTCACAAATTGTCTTTAAGTTGACCAAATGTAATGTATCTATCAAGCGTATATACTTAGTCCTAGAGTATAACGGTGTCTCTGCATCACTCCGCATGTTGTCATGTACATGCGATTGTGCAAAGGATTCTCCCCGTAACATCCTTATTTTTATTTCTAGGATGTAATTATAATTAAGAAATAATTATTTATGAGAAATGGATCTAGCAGGTAACTTAAAAAAAAGGATTTAGTTAAAATATGAATTTTTAAAAAAGAAATAATATAAAAATAAAATAATAAAAATAAAACAAAAAACAAATTAAAAATCAACTAAAGGGCATGTGACCCTTTAGCTTAAGTAGGTGGGGGTATCATTAAATACCCTACCCCCACTACTCTAATTCACCACTTTAATTCTCATTGACAACAAGGACCAGATGTGCGATTCTATCTCCAACGCTATTTCATGTAAGGTTTTAAACTTTTCAGATAATTTTAGTTCTTAAAATCATTTCTTCTTATCAAGCTTCCTTTATAAAAGTTATTTTATATATTTTTATCTTTCTATTGGTAGTAATATTGTACTGATTAGTGAGAATTTCGGGGTTAGAGTTTTGGGAGAGTTTTGAGTTTTGACAATAGATAACTATATATGGATAGAGGAATGCTAATAGCTAATTTTAATCAGTTTAGATGTATTATTTGGTTATCTTATGATTTTATAATGAATTTCTCTTAAAAACATGTTAGAAATTATTTCTTTTTGGATGTTTTTGTCTATTAAATTTGGGTTAAACAATTTATTTGGGTTATTGGAGGTATTATTGAAACTTTAATCAGTTTAGTTTTGTAGATTTTGAGTTATATGAAATTATAAGTTAAGATTTGATATTTGAGTTAGAGTTTGATATGATTTTAATGGTGTGAAGGTTTGAAAAGTTGTTTAATAATTGGGTTATGCCCATATAAGTTAGAAACGAGATTTAATTGGTCTAGGATGTTGAGTATAAGGGTTGTAGAGGAAATTAGGTTTTTAGGAGTTGAATTGTATAACTTAATTATTTTATTGTTGCTTGTGGTTGATTGGTATCTACATTGATATGTAGAGTTTTCTTGTGACCGATGATCACCCGTGCTTTACTTCTCAAATTAAGATTAAGCTTGGAGTTGAGATAACCAAGGTTAATTTATTCTATATGCATATTTTGGGCTGTAAGATATTTTCTAAACTTTACTTTCATCCATACTACTTGTATGTGTTTTGAAAAATTATGTGTATGTTTGGATATGAATTTAGTTTAGTGAAACAATGTATTTTTCAACTTGTATATATGTGAGTGGCATTATTGTTACTATTGTGATAATTATGATGTTTGTGGAGGAATGTTGCATATATAATGATAATCTTGTAAAATGTTTTTGATAACTATATTGATATATTGCCTTCTGTTATAGGATATGTTGAATTGTGTGGAAGAGATGCGATGAAATTGTACCCATTAGCTCTCTTATTCTTGGCCCTAATTTTGAGTTGAGTGTTTCGCGTGGGCACCTCCCCGTTACGGTATATTGGTAATGACATGAGAGGGGATAGCATTCTTGAAGTGACTTGCTAACCATTGGCCGGGTATGCTACTACTGATAGGCTGTACCACGTCTATAAGATATAAGGAGAAGCAAAATGGATGAGTGGGGATGGTTCTAATCAATGAAAGTATTATATAATATTTATTCATTGAGAATGTTATTATTAAGTTTGTTAAACCTGCTTTTCTAACTTGCAATCCTTTCCTGCATATTTTGTGAATTGATTTTGGTTACTAGGCCTTTATGTCTCGCCCCGTCATTGTTAATATTTTTCAAGCGAGGCCTCTAATTCTATCAAAGGCTAAGGGAAGCTACCAGAGGCATAGGCGTCGTGAGTTTTGTAGGCCTTTTTTGGTATTGGTAATATATTGATTTAAATATATTGCCATTTTAAGGCTCTCATGTTTTTGAAATACTATATTTATCATTTTAGATATCTGTTTTGGGATGATTGTTTAACTGGAAGCCTTTTTTTTGCATACTTTGATATTTTGGTAAGTTTACAATCATATCTTATGCTGGAAATTGTTTTGTGTAGACCCTTTATTGTGGGATTTAGTGTTGTAGAACTCGCGGGCTATGTTTTCTCCCATTTATTATTTGTGCCCAAGGTAATGGATTCTCTACAGTGGGTTTGTGGGAGGGTTTCGTGCCCTGAACCCTGATATATCTTCATGGAAGAAATAGTTTTCCATTCTCACTGGTTAACCAGGTTTTGTAGAACCATTATGGATAATAGTTATTTGTAAGAAAGGTTTTTTTCAATACCTCAACATCATAAATCATTTTCTCTATTCTTTCTTCATCAATGACATCTACAACTTTCTTATTGTGAGACACACAAACAATTGCTTCCTCACCATGCCATATCCACCTTGTGTATTGAAAATTTATTTTGTCACAAAGTAAGTGATCCCTTAAATCATCAATATCCCCTCTACTATCATTTAAACAATTGACACAAGAACAAAAATATCACATTTTTTGTAGACGCATTCCTTTTAGAAAATTCAATAAACTCTTCCATTCCATTCTCATATCCTTTACTAGTTCTCAAAATATTCATCCAACTATGATCCATTTTATTACTATCTAAACCATTTCCAACAATACTCAAGTTTGGAACAATTGTCAAGGAAGGGATTGCCTTTTACTCATTTTTTAAAACATTTCGGTAGCATGTCCCCAATTTCAATAACAACGTATTTCAGCTCAATTCAAACAAAACTAACTAACTGAAGCAATTCAAAACAATATCAACAATTTAATCGAGCAATTTCATAAATACAAAATATAAAAAATATAGCTAAGTTGTCTAATTCATAAACTAGAAATCATGAACATCAAAGCATCCACATTCATATAAGTTTATACAATTGTCTAATTCAATGGACATAGACATACTATACTCACATATAGCAACTAGAACAAAGAGAGGGGATTAAATTTAATCTACTGCCCACACAAAACATGCACGGAAGAATGAAGAGGAATCAAGGAGCAACTTCAATCCATTGCGCACACATCCTAGCAAAGAAAAGAAGATTTAGACATACCCAACTATCCCAAAGTTTCACTGAAAGAGCTTATGGAAGGAGGAATACCAGAGGGATGAGCTGAAGGAGGGAGCAGCAAACACAAGCAAAGGAATTAGAAATGCAAGGAAGGATGATGGGGGTTGCAATGGATGAGGAAGGGGGACTTGACGGAGGGGGAAAGGGTTATGAGACAGAGGGAGGAGTTGTGGTGGTCAATGCAAGAGAGGGATACTACTACAAAAAACACTTTTAACGTCCCTTTTTTAGGCCTTTTAACGTCTGAAAATAGGGAGACGTCTATCTGAGCGACGTACAAAAAAACTATCAATAACGTCCCTAAAATAGGGGACGTCTTTAAGCCAAACTTTAAACGTCACCAGTTTGCACTGGGGACGTCTAAAGTCTAGACTTTAAACGTCCCCAATGAAAATTGGGAACATCCAAAGTGGTTCAAAAACACTTTAGACGTCCCTAGTTTGCTCTGGGGATGTCTAAAGTGGTTCAGAAACACTATAGAAATCCCCAATTTTCACTGGGGACGTCTAAAGTGATTCAGAAACACTATAGACGTCCCTAGTTACGATTGAGGACATCTAAAGCTTTTTTTATGGCCTTTTATATACATCACTGTCCGGAAAATTTAAACTGCAGAAATTGGATAGAAGAAATATTACATAAACTAGAATGGAAACAACAGCAGTTCAGTACTATCTAATAAAAATGTTATCCAACAATCTAATAGTATGAACAACAACACAACTCTAATTCGCACCTTGGAATATAGAAACATTTGAATCCCCTTTAATAACTAACCAATCAAATAAAAAAAGAGATAGGCAGACAACATAACAACAGCAGTTCAACCACCACAAAGTGTGTCCTACACAAACAACTAATTAATTAACTAATATAAATAAAAACTTCACTCTGGAATACGTTGAAGAAGATGCCCAGCCAAAAAGTCTCTATTCAAATTAATGTCTTCATATAAGTAGGCATCTTCATTGTCAAAAATCTACAAATCAGAAAATAAGCTTAGATGAAATAATGAATCAAGTGAGTGAATTAATTTGCAATTGAATTACAACACCAAAAATATTATCCTTTGAGAATGAAGAAGCAATTATTTGTTTAAAATCTGTCGTAATACCACTCTTAATGATGTTAAACATATAAAGTAAGAAATAGTATCCACATTTCCAGCCACCAGATTGTTGAGGGTACTATAAATCAAAAGCAAATGGTTAAAATCAATAAAGGCATATCTAAAACGATCGTCAATCAAAATAACTTGGTTTGAAACTATGTACCTTTGGATACAACCATTTCGGCTGTTTGCCACCTTTACGATCACTGGGCCCGCCAAGGATTCGATATGTCTGGGTTGCCCTATCATTAAAATGAAAATCAACAGAAATTAGAACAATTCATTTGAGTCAAAATGAAATACAAACAAAATAACTTACGTGTTGAAGACGTTTTTTTTTTCTTTGTCTGGCCTTTTACCTAAGGAATCAAACCAGTAAACTACGTTGAACCGAGGACAGAGAACACACAAACTCCAATGGTAACTATAACAACATATACAGATTAAAATGAAGCTAGATGGCAAGGCAATTATTTATTAAAAATCTTAAATAGACAAAATTAAAATACGTACCCTTGAACAATCGGTGCTAGATAACAACGATAGTTGTTCTCTCCCATTGTGAAGCCCGCATAGTGAGTCCTTTTTTGCACTGTATTCTTATCCCTTGTCATATTTGCAGGACACAAGAATCCATATAAATCAACTCTTTACATGTCAATGCATATACGACGGAAAGAGCTATAATAGAATTAAATTGATGAATGTATTAGCTAATGAATATATGAAACCAAAAAACCACTTCACTAAATGAAGGAAAAAATGGAAAATAAAAAACTTACAGGATTGCAAATTTGAACCATCCTACATTTATCTCCTCCAACTTAATGAACTGTTTAAGGTCGTCTTTATCAATTGTGAAGGGATACTCTAATTCCTGGCCCACAATCCCTGTAGGCATATGAAAATCAATCTGCTTAATGCCTTTATAGATCTGCTGCAATCATGCTAAGAAGGGTCATTTGCCTGCTTCCTGCTCGTTCTTTTAGAACATAAAAAAACAGTGTTAGTAGAATGCCAACAGATCTCAAATAAAAGTGAGGTAGTTCCATACCATTGAAGGTGTTGCCGCTGCTGTGCCAATAAGATATACAGGCCAAAGGATGAAAGATTATCTCGCCTAAGCCATCATGGCAACCTCGTCATCATGAATAAGGATGGTTGTACCTTCTTCGTCCTCTCGAACACACGTCACAGTCACCCTACGTAAATGCTGTGAAATTTACTGATGATGGTGGGTGGTAGCTTGTGTGTAAACGAGAGTATCTGCAACTAAGCACAGTACTGGGGCATCCCAAGAGAGGATGACAGGTTCTCCCAGCGCTAGAGTGGGAGAAGAGTTGCCAAGTAGTTCCTCCACCAGGTTGTAACTTCCTTTTGTGCTATGGAAGGCCAGGGATGAATGGGTTCTACACTCGGTAGTTGCCATCTATGATTCAAACATCTTCATCATTTCAGCTTGTAGCTCTGGCATTAGCTCAAGACGTAGCTCTGGCAACAGCTCTTATCGAAGCTTGTCGCGAAGGTTAGGTTTGAGCTCTTGTGAGACTTCCTAGCGAATATTGGCCACAAGCTCCCTACTAGGTTCAACTTTTGATGAATAAGAATGTGAGGCTCGGCCAAAATACTTCACGACACGAACTCCCCCTGCCTCCCCTCGAACAAGACCAAGGTGATCTGCCTTCCCAATCGCCGTTGACAAGATGTCCATCCGACAACTTGGAGTGAATAAACCTTGGCTACTATGATCTTCCAGTTCATCCTGTAGCATAAAAGTTATTGTAAATGAAAATTAAGCACTCCCAATATGAAAAAAACTTTGTACTTATGCTCTTACTACTTACAATTCTTGCGGCAACCTCAGTAACAGTCGGATTTACATACTTCCCTCCCTTAATCCTCCCTGCTTTCCATTTTTTGTGACGTGGAGGAGGTGGCAAGGCCTGAACAATAACGTTAGGATCCGATGTGGCTGCTTCCTTCAATTTCTCCAATTCTTCTGCCATCATCCTTCGCTCAAGCTTCTGATAACCACCATGAGACATGCAATGTTGATACTTATTAGCTGATTGCCTCTCTGCATTTGCTGCACTTAATGCCTGTGAAAGGAAAACAATGAACACCAAATCAATAATGTCAACTATATTCAAATAAAACACTGATGATAGAAATCTTACCAAAAAGTTTGGATCTTCTCGTGATGCCATAAACAACCTCCAGTCCTCTAAAGACAAATACGTATACTCCTGACATGGATCCTTACCCCTCAGGTCCCCTCGAATGTAATCTCATGTAAGCCTGTTCTTGAAATATTTCCATTGTAAACGAACCTCCCTCTTCCACTCCTTGTACATCATCGTGGTGTCAGGGACATCATAGGTTTACTACGAGGTAAAAACATATGTTAATTATATTCGAAGCAATAGGAATAAAGATATATATGCAGATGTATCGAAACTTATATACCAAAAGTTGTTGCCAAATCAAGTCTTTCATTTTTTGTGGAACCAACTTTCAATTATCATAGGTAATATGAACTTTGCTTCGACCCAAAAAACCTAAGTAGCTAATGAAATGGTCTTCCTCTGGACCAATTGGTTTCATATTGTCATCAAAGTCACTATGCAACCTCTCCTGTTGATGGTGATGACGTGCTACCAATGTAGGCATTTTTGTACTGCCTCTAACCCGTCTTCTCGCAACGGGTTTAGGCTTATTCATTTCATTGTCCCTATCACTTTGTGAGTTACTAGAAGTGTCCATTTTCCTGTAAGCACAAAAATCATTGTTAGATATATAGGTGAATAAATTGTAATTAATTGAATAAACTAACTAGTTATAAAACAAACAGCTAGCACACCTTTCTATTTTCTAAGTTAAGCTCTTACTCTATAATGTTTCCCATATCCCTTCACCATAATCATTTCTTACAGCATATTCTTCATCATCTACCAATTCTACTTCACTTGTTGTAGGTGGATTAATTGTGAAAGGTGGTGTGTCGTCAAGGTTGAAGGTCGGATCACCATACTTCTGCTTTTTACTTTAAGTACAATGGAAACTTTTTTATTTGCAGGATCTGTGACATAAAACACTTGTTTCACCTGGCTTGCTAGAATGAACGGCTCATCCCTATAACCTACTCTTTCAAGATCAACTGAGATAAATCCAAATTGTTGATCTATTACCACAACATTATTGCTAACCCACTTACATTTGAATAAAGCAACTTTGAACTTGTTGTAAGTTATTTCCCATATTTCTTCTATCACTCCATAATAGGCCATGTATGTTAATATGGGGTTTTTGTCTTTCGAACTGAAAAAGTGCAAGGCTTTAGCTTCTACCATCACCCCACTATTTTGCATGGTACTTCTATCATCTTGGTCTTTTGTGTAGAAAGAATAACCGTTTACATCATAACCGCTCCATGTAATGATATGAAACGAATGCCCCAAGCTAGCCACTCTATTGTCTTAGACACAACGGTCTCATGCAAAACCTTTTCCTAAAACCACTCTATGAATGTCTTATTTTGCTCAATAGCAACCTGCATGTCATTCTTCCTTGGATTCATGTTCTTCAATCTCTTTCTATGTTCATCTATGTACGGTTGAACTTCTGCCATGTTATTCAGGATATAAAGGTGTGCTTGCAACATCTTTTTAAGAGGCATAGTCTTCACTTTCAGTCCTCTTGTTCCCTTGCTTCTCCTCTCTTCATGTCGAGATTGTTCCTTCTTCTCTGATAGATAATCACTGCAGAAGTCCATAGCCTCTTCAACTACATATCTTTCAACTATTAAGGCTTTTGGTCGATAGGGATTTTTAGAATACCCTTTTAAGATCTTCATATATCGCTTGAAAGGATACATCCACCTCAAGTAAACTAGACCACAGAGCCTTACCTCCCTTACCAAATAAACTATCAAATACACCATTATATCAAAAAATGAAGGAGGAAAGTGCATCTCTAATTGGGACAATATAATATAACCCTCAGCTTTCAATTAATCCAGCTTTTCAGTGTCAATGACTTTGTTACAAATAGCATTAAAGAAAACACACAATCTTGTTACAGTGGTTCAAACTTCATCTTTCATAATGCCTCTAATAGCTACTGAAAATAGTTGTTGCATCAGCACATGATAATCATGGGACTTCATTCCCACTAACTTCAAATCATCCATTGACATGCATCTTCTCACATTTGAAGAATACCCTTATGGCACCTTAATTTCATGCAAACACCCACACAAATTTCTTTTCTCCGCTTTTGATAGTATATGCACTGTTGGCTCTATGTATGCCCTCCTACCATCATCTCTTAGCAGTGGATGTAATCGTTCTCTTATTCCCATATCAACAAGGTCTAGTCTCATACTAATCCCATCCTTAGTCTTCCCTGGTATGTGAAAAAGCGTATTGACAAGGCTATCACAAACATTTTTCTCCACGTGCATCACATAAATACTGTGCCTCACGTCAAGACTATACCAATATGGAAGATCAAAGAAAATTGATCTCTTCTTCCATATGTTCTTCTCACCCGAAATCTTCTGATTCTTACCAAATAAGACATTGATACGTTCAACCCGACTGTAAACTTCCTCTCTGGTTAATGCCTTTGGAGCCATTCCATGATCCGGCAAGCCATTAAAATGCTTTCTTAACCTACGATACAGGTGGAACCGAGGAAGGAACCTCCTGTGACCAAGGTAGACCGTTTTTCTTCCATATTTAAATTGGTGGAAGTGAGTGTCTGCTTCATAGATCGGATATGCTTTATGCCCCTTCACACTATACCCTGACAGGTTTCCGTACGCAGGGAAGTCATTTATCATGGTGAAAATCATTGCACGTAGCGTAAAGGACTCATTCTTATATGCATCAAACACATCTATGCCTTCCTCCCACAACTTCTTCAAGTCCTCAATCAAAGGCGCCAAGTAGACATCGATATTGTTTCCTGGTTGTTTTGGTCTATAAATCATCATAGAAAGCATCACATACTTGCGTTTTATGCAAAGCCAGGGAGGCAAGTTGTATATTACAAGGAGTACCAGCCACGCACTGTGTGTGCTATTAAGAATTCCATATGGATTGATTCCATCTGTATAAAGCCCAAGCCAAACGTTTCTCGGCTCGCTGCCAAATTTAGAGAATATTTCATCTATTTTCTTCCATTATGGAGAGTCAGCCGGGTGCCAAAGATATTTTTTGTCGGATATCCTCTCATCTGAATGCCATCTCAACTTCTTCACTTTTTTTGCAGTCCCAAACAAACGCTTAAACCGCGGTAGTATTGAAAGATACCACAAAACCTTTAAAGGTTGCCTTTTACTTGTCTCATTGCCACAACCACCATCTTTCCTCACTTTGTATCGTGCAGTTTCACACTTAGGGCACTCACTCAGACCTTTATACTCATTTCTGTATAGTACACAATTATTAAGGCAAGCGTGTATCTTTGTATACTCCATACTCATCGTAGATAGAATTTTCTTGGCCTCATACATACGATTTGGAAGTACATTATCGTCTAGAAACATATCACACAACAGTTCAAGCAGCAGTGTGAAACTACTATCGGTCCACCCACAAGTTGCTTTTAAGTTAACCAAATATAGTGTTCCTATCAGCCATGTGTACTTACTCCTAGGGTACAACGGTGTCTTTGCATTACTCCATATGCTATCATATTCATGCGACTGCGCAAAAGATTCTACCTCAATATCGTGAATCATTCTCTCCATTCTATCTTCATCTATGACATCCACAGCTTTCTTCTTGTGCGACAGACAATCAGTTACTTCCTTACCATGCCATATCCACCTTGTGTATCGAAGATTTATTCCATCATAAAGTAGGTGATCCCTTATAACTTCAACATCCTGTCTTCTCTCATTTAAACAATTGACACAAGGACAAAAATACTTCCCATTTTTTGCTGGAGCGTTCCTTCTAGCATATTCAATAAACTCTTCAACCCCATTCTCATATTCTTCACTTGTTCTCAAAGCATTCATCCAACTATGATCCATTTTATTACCACTTACGTCATTCCCATTAACACTTAAGTTAAGAATAATTGTCAACACTGAGATTGCCTATTACTATTTCTTTTTAAAAAATTTTGGCAGTATTTCCCCTTAAAAGTGAGACATCCAAAATCAAAATAACAAACCGTCACAGCTTAATTTAAACGAAACTAAACTAATTAAGGCAATTCATATTCAGGACAATGTATTATTGTGATTTTTTTTACCAAGCAACCCATGCCAAGTTCAAAGCTTCCAACTAAATAATTTTCAAGCCTCCACAATTTTTAGATAAGTATTATTCATCCCATTACAAGAAATGAGCTCTCTTAGAATGCATGTACCACCCTAGAAAAAAATTTCCATCTTCATACCTATTTTATGGCATAATTGATGTTGTATTATATTGTACCTCATCAACATTCCAGAACTATACATGCATTTGAGGCAAAACTCTGACATATTTTTGTAATTTAGTTGACTTTTGAATAATGTTAAGCTAGACTAACATAAGCCAAACCAAATTCATTCCTAAGTATCATTGTCGTTTTTTTAACTCATGTATATATATATACATCATCGTGTTGAAGTCTGTTGACGAAAAAAACAAGTATGCAATAATGACAATCCATTTCCATATCAAGCAAATTAGAAGTAGATTAAAAGTATGCATATACAAGTTACTTTATTTTTTCCAGTTTCATAATCTGATTTAAATTAACAGTTACAAGCATTTTTTCAATTATTTGTGTCCAAAGTTGTGGGAGTGAGAGACAAACCTGTGGATGACGGAAATGGAGACGACTCACGGTGCCACCAGCTGGGAAGATGATAGTTGTGAGAGGGAGACACAAACGACAGTGCTCTTGTCAAAGAAGAGAGAGGGAAAATAGAAATATGATTATGAGAAAGAGGAATCGGACAGGGAAGGAAGCAATGTAAAGGGAGTTGCAGCAACGAACTGAGAAAGAAGAAGGAAGCAAGGGAAAGGGGAAAGAGGAGACAGCTGGGAACGAAGCTCACGGAGGAAGACAAAATGAAGCTTGGGGAAGGAGAGTAAAGTTGCTGGCCTACTGCTGATAGGATGGGCAACTGACAGGCTTCTCTAAGTCCCCAGTCAAAATGTCTAAAGCTCACTTTAGATGTCCCCAAAGACTCTGAGGACGTCTAAAGTAGTACAATTTTTTTTGTTTTAAATTCAATCAGCGCCAATTGTTCGCGCTAAATATTGAACTTTGGGCGTCCCTAATTTAAAAAGTGACGTCCTTTAGGGACGTTAAATGTTTAGCTTGTAGTAGTGGGAGGAAAAGGGATAAGGCTCAAAGAAGACGATAACTAAGTGGCGTGATCAGGCAGAAGGGTTTTTCTGAAAACCCTTCTATGTACTACGTCCCTTTTAAAGAAAAGGGATGCTAAAAGCCAACTTTTGGCGTCACCATTTGTTAAGGGACGCCAAAAGTTTGGTTTTTGGTGTCCCTTTTCATGCTTTTGGTGTCCCTTTCCCCTATTTTAAAGGGATGCTAAAAGTTGACTTTTGGCAACCGTTTATGTAAAAGAGACGTCTAATATTCGATAATTGACATACAAATTTACAAAAATATCACCGCACTTATTTTTTACTTTCCTTTTTAAAAAGTGGACTTTTTTGGAAAATAAAATCTATATCTTGTAGCAATGCTTCTAGGATGACAAAGTTGCATTGTAGAAAGGGGGTGGGTTTGATGGCCAAGCTAGGCTAGGGTTGGGTTTGAGTTTTGGTTTAGGTTGGGGTTGGGAAATAGGGGATGGGGTGGGGTTGGGGAAGTGGGCACGGGTGGTGTAGGGAAGGGTTAAAATAATGGCTATCTAGAAAAGTAAAATGGGGGAGGTCGGATGGGGTCAAAAATGGCGAAATGGATCTACCCAAGTTGGAGGGAATTATACATACATATGTGTATATATATATATATATATATATTCAGAAGGAGGAAAGAACTATAGAAAGTAATTGAGAAAACGCTACAAAAGCTTTTCTTTTTTTAAAAAAAATTACAACCTAATATATAAAAGCGCTACAGGAAGTCTGCACAAGCTATAGCGCTTTCTCAAGAAAGCGCTAAATATAATAAATATTTTTTAAAAAGAATAAAATTAAAAAAAGAAGTTGTAGCATTTTCTTATCGAAATGCTACAAAACGTGCGCTACTTTTTAGGCTTTTTGTAGTAGTAAAAACATGCTTTTAAACTCAGAGAGCACTAATAGTTATACACATGCACACTTATAAACCGTTTATCAATAAGGTTATCACACATAGGCTACAGAATTTTGAATACTATAATTTGTTGTAAAAAGCTATAATTAAAAAAAACTATTTTTTAGTCAACAATAATATAACATGCTACAATGCAAACATGCATGTTAGATCGTGTGCCAAGGATAACAAACTAAAGATTAAACTTGAATGATCTGTGGACAACATGTAGATTATATATGAATCGGAAAAAAATTAAGTAGCTTCGGAATTAAGAGCTTCAATCCTCCGATTTCTAACATTCGACCAACAACAAAAAAGGAAATTGGATCTTAAATGATGAGTAATAATACGGAAAGGAAAGAAGAGTCTAAAGTCTGAACCCGCTAATAGCTCGCTAATTGGATAAATGAGGCCCAGACTAAACAGAAAGCTTGCTTTGCACTAGACGTTGGAATCACTGAAAAAAGCTTACATTTAATCGGCCCAAAAAAACTTACCTTAATTTTATTTTACCTCAATGATAGAAAAAGATATCCACTTTCCTTAACAAATTGACTTTAAATACTCGATCAAACTATCGAAATCATAATAAGATGAACCAATTTTACTGACACTTGCTTTAGCCAAATCTGCCAAAGCCTGTGTCCTTTTATGAAACTGGTCCCTCCTCTCCCACATTAGATCATTCACCATCTTCTCGACCACCTTCCTATCACACGTGTCTTTCATATCTAACCCTATCTTCCACACCTCACTCACATACCTGCTATTCATCTGCTGGTCACCGAAGTACGGCCAGCATATCATCTGAACTCCGGCCCCCACACTCTCTAACGTCGAGTTCCATCCGCTGTGTGTCATAAACCCACCAACAGCCATGTGTTCAAGAACCTCCTGTTGCGGGGCCCACCCCACCAGGCACCCTCTCTCGTTTGTCCCTTCTACTAGCTCTGAAGGTATATCCTCTCCGCCTTTTTCCTCCACCAAGTCGGCTAGGCTAACCCACAAGAACCGCTTCTTGCTGTTCACCAAATCGTACCGTATTTCCATCAATTGATTCCTCGTGATGACGGCGACGCTTCTAAAGCTGACGTATATCACCGACTTTAGCGGCTGATCATCAAGCCACCTCATGCATTCTCTGTCTACTTCGTAGAGACTATTTGTGAAGGAGGAAGGTGGTTTCTCCTCCGACAGCGACGGTGTCATTTTGGAGGCTTTTCTGTAGTTGATGTGTGCGTGGAGAGAACTGACAATGTAGAGTTTGGTGAAGCGATTTCATATTTAGGACAGGACAGGACCTTTTAAGTCTTTAAATGTGTTCAAAATGAAAGCTTGTGCTCGAAATGTTTGGTGGGTCTGGAATACCGCACTGTCTAGAGAAAGTTTATTATCTTGAGTTCCTCGACATTGACTTGGCAGATCCCGACACCGAACCCAGTTTTCCATACTTGGGATTCTTGTTATTACACGATCCATGTCTTCTTCCCCTTCATAGAAAATTGTCATAGTAAGATGCATGCTCACAAAATTTTATTCATTTGGATATCTTCTTTCATCTCCGTCTAAGAATAGCTTGAAACATTCGTCTTCATTTTCAGTTTATGTCACAAATGTGTTGTAAGGGTATTTATATATACTACCTCTAATTGGAAGTTCATTGCGTTGAAGGAGTAATGGAACAGAAAAAAATGACCAGAAACTGCAGGCACTGGCGGTACGGAATAGAATTATGGGTATGCCAAGCTCGTCTCCTACATCAAAGGATATGTCTCCGAACATGCCATCGGCTATAATACAAGTGACCCTGGGTATTGCAGAATGATCCGAGCACAACTCTCTCAACTTGAGGCTGCCCTGAGACTTAACGTTGTTGAACAATTAGTTCATGTCGCCTCCGAATCAAGGGTGGTGCTCGGCAACCCCGTCGGGTAAGGTCTCGAAGCAAAGAGCAGGATGTCGAGCTTCGATATCGCCAGCGAAATGGAGGAGGCGGTGGTGGATGTGGTGGGTGTTGAGAAAGGTGACGTGGACGTCAGAAATTGCAAGAATCTCAGCCAGGAGGAGCATGGAGTTGACATGTCCTTGCGCCGGTAATGGAAATATAAGCACATGGGGGTTTCATATTCACGCTTATCTGTTTCTGTCATCATCTTCACCTTCTTTCTCCTTCGTTTCTTTCTCATGGCTATAATGATGAACAAACACTACTATAAAAAAAATAAAGTTGTGGCGCTTATAATTGCATTAGCTGTGGTGCTAGAGAAGTGTCATATATTTAGACGTCACTAAAAAAACCTGTGAAACTTGGAAGCGCCACATTTAAATTTTTTTTTTTAAAAAAATACCCTCATGTGGCGCTTGCGTCAGCAAGGGCCACAGGAGACCAGATCTACTGTGGCACTTACGTCAGCAAGCGCTATAGGAGGGTCTTTTTTTCTTTCTTTTCTTTCCTGTGGCCTTTTTTTATGCTTCCTGATTGTGAAGCTTTATATAAAATGAATGGCTTTCGTGTTTATCATCTCCACAAATTGTGAATATTTTTATTTTATATTTCAACCTATTATAATTATTTATATATATATATATATATAAAATTTTCACATTTAAAATTCAAATTCCCCAACAATAATGTTCTTACACAATAATATATTAATTGTCATTTTCCCAACAATAATGTTCTTACATTAATACTCTCCAAAGCTAACATAAAAAATATCACAATACAAGAACTTGATATGTGAATACAGTACATCAACAACTAATTAAATAAATTAAGAGATTACAAAAAAAATGCAAGCTTGTCTGCCAAAAAATTTAAACAAAGCAAAAAAGTGAAATAAGCTAGGTTTTCACTCTTTCCTATTAAATTAGGAACAAAAAGGCAAACGTTATATTACGGTTTATCTTGACTAAAAAAAATTTAAACAAAGCAAGCTAGAATGAAACAGTCTTCTTACAAATCTATTAATTGACCAGCGTAAGGAGTGGGGGACCACGTTGGCAACGCTAGCTTGAGTGACGAGGATGAGCAAATGTGAGCTATGGAGTAGAGTGGGGATCAACTGGAGTAGGGTTCAAAAGAGGAAGAGAGACAGAGAGTATGAAGAAAATGGAACAACTAAGGACGGAAGTGGGGACTGACGAAACAAAAATGGAAAAAGGGACAAGAGAATTTAATGAAGAAGATGAGTGTGTGTGTTTGTTGTGCAAGAGAAAGTGATATCTTTTATAGGGGGAGGGGAGTCGACACGAGCTGAGGAAGAGGGAATAAAAAGGAAAAAGGAAGGGAAAAGATAAAAAGTAAAGTTAAAGGACGAAAATCTGATTGGCGGGAGAGTTGAAAATTCACATCCAGCCGATTGTGGCACTTCTACAGCTGCCTTTTTTTTCTTTTTCTATTTTATTTTTTTAAAATTTTAGGGACCAGATGTGGCGCCTGCCTACCCTTAGGCAGAGACTAGCTATGGCGCCTAGTCAGTTGGGCCAGCTGTGGCGCCTAGTCAGTTGGGCCAACTGTGGCAAGCGCCACAGTTGGCCCCACCAGCTGTAGCGCCTGGTAACTAGTCCCTAAAATTTAAAAAAAATTAAATAGAAAATGAAAAAAAAGGGGGCAGCTGTGACACTTTTTTAAAGAAGTGCCATGTGCGCCACTTTTTAACCTTTTTGTAGTAGTGAAAGATTTTGAGATGTGTGCATATAGATATATAAAGGATATTAAAGCCGGGTAATTTTTTTCCTTCATCAGTAATTGGACATCTAAAATAGTTTTCTTCATAAGGCACTCCCTCTAATTCATAATACTCCATCTGATCTTTAATATAAGACATATTTAGAAAGGCGAACTTTATTCTAAATATAAGATAAAAATTTGTCAATCTTTTCATAATTTATCTCTATTTATGCATCCTTAACAATAATTAAGGAGGAGAAAGATGAAATAATTAAGAAATGTGACTAGAGTATTTTAAAAAATATATATCATCTTAACTAACTTGATTAATTTCTTTAATCAAATCAAATTAAATAAATATATCTTACATTAAGAACAAGAGGACTATAAGCTTTAAATTTATGAGGGGTCTAGCCTCTTTATATAAGCCATTTGGTTTTGTCTTATTATTTCATGTGTTTTTTTAATTTTAATTACCTTTAATTAATCATATGTTTCTCTCATATCTTGTTTCACTTATTCTCTCCTCCACTCATGCTCTATAAATAAAATTGTTTTAAGAAATTAAGATATATTTTTTATATATTTATTATTTTTAACGAATTTTAAATAATATTTTAAGATACATAATTTAGTTATTTAAAATTTATAGGTCATGTGCTTGTTTGTCTCTCGTCTTTGACTCTTTGGTCCCGACTAGGTGGTGGGATACAGTATATTATCTTTCTTTTTTTTTTGGGTTTGATGGGGTCAATTACCCATTTTCTTCATTTGTATAGGCTTATGTATAGCCAACCGTTGGTTTTCGTTCTTGGCTGATGGATCGCTCCGTGAGTCATTCTCTCTATTTACTTTTTCCCCTGTAAGTAATTTTTAATAGTTGAAATTTAATATTTTATAATAATATATTATATGATTAAATATGAAAAAATATATAAATAAATTTAAAATATTAAAATTATATCTAAATACTTCAACTTTGTAGATTTTTGTTAAAATATTTTATAATTTTTTACTTTTATCTCTGACACTTCTGGATTTTTTAGGTTAAAGTTTAATAGTTTAAATTGATTTATATATTTTGTCGTTCTTTAAGATTATAATTTATTTTTATAAAATATTAAATCACAATTATTTAAAATTGATTCAATAATATAACAAAAAATGGAGAGAAAGGTCAATCGCGACACCCTCACTCATTGTAAGTACTTCGGACAAGAACATTTTGTTACATTCATGGTACACATCTGGGGCAGAAAAATAAGATAATCACAAGTTGCCAGCATTAGTGGTACGGGAATACTGTTAGCATTTAGCACATGGGTCTCACACTACTGATTGGTGTTGCCTTTTCCCCCCATTTTCAAATGTGTGTTTGTAATTCATGCTATAATAAATATTTTAAAATAATTTAATTGATTTTTTTAATTTCCTTAAAAAATCAACTAAGTTTTATATTTATGACTAAAGATAGTATTGAGTTATATTTGAACATTATCAAGTCTTTAATGGGATAATTTTTTTTGTTGATATTATTATTCGGTATTCGGTTTGGGATTCATGACTGTCTCTTCCAACACAAGTGACTTTTTTAGGACTCGAATTTGAGATTCAGTGGATCTAACAAGGTCTTATACCACTAGACTAACTCTATATTGGTGGGATAAGATTTTTATAGAAGTTCTTTTCCCTCATTCACGTAAGTTTAAACTTGTGTATAAGTGAACAACCTTTTGTCAGTTAGAACGGTAGGTTGCTGTTGCCTTCTTCTATCTTATTCTTAAAAGTAGGGTTGAAAGTAGGCGCCACAGCACGCCATATCATCTCTGAATTTTCTCTCCATGAGAAAAATATATATGTTGCGGTTAAATGATTATAACTACCACTGCACCAACTGCACACGTTCTATAATTATCTGATAAAAACTATTGTGAATAAATAAATAGATTTCTAGCTTTGATATACCTATTTTCAATTCAAAATATATTATTTTATAAATTTGATTTATTTTCCATTCTACAATTTTTTGAACAAATTTCTTATTCTAAATTTAAGAATTCAAAATATTTGGTAACTACCCCTATTATCCCTCTTTCCACCTTTTAAATTTAAGATATTTTTATTTTATTATTCACATTCTAAATTTAAGATTTTAAAATATTCTCTAACAAATTTCTTACATCTCTTTTTATGATATATTTATTTTGAGGTTGTTTTATTTTAAATCTTTATTTTATTTTTCATGTTTTCAATTTAAGATTGTGAAATATTTTATAATTAACTTCCCACTCTCCCCCTTTTTCTCTATTATATCGATAATATATATAATTTAATTTTTTCTTTTCAAATTTCAAAATTACGAATCGTCAACCCAAAGAGGGAGGAAGTTTTGGGCTTCCTTATTTGTTAGAGATTGTGCAGTTTGCAGTTCCTATTGTTTCCTTCACTATCATCATCGTCTCTCAATCAAGATGCTTCTTCTTCAATATTCACAAACTCCAATTCTCCCCTATATTTTCTTCTTTAATTTATTTTCATGCCTCTATTTTCTTTCCAGTCGCTTGTTTCTATTCATAGACTTCCTTTGTTCCCTATACCATAGTAAATATTGCGCAAATGTGAGGATGATGAAGAATTCAAAATAGATGTGGTGGTCGAAAAAGGAGGAGGCTGATTAACAGGTTTAGATACTTTCCACATTTTCCTCTCAAGTTTATCTTACTAGAAAAAGTTTTTATTCTTTTTATTTAATCTTAACAATGATTTTCAACTATATATCCTCCACATATAAATTATGATGGAAATAGTGATTGAGCTTAATATTTGACTTAACTTATTGATATTCTTTTATAAATTGGTTGATCCGAAACATAGGAGTTATAGGAAGTAGCGATTGAGCTCAATACTTGATTTTATATAATTTACAATATGAAAAAAAAAATTCAGATCCAGTGCGATCACTAGTTGATGTTAATGAATGCATACCAGCCTTCGTTGATGGAAAGTGAAATGCTGAAATATTAGTCCTTCATATCCTTGTTATACAAGACACTTTAAGGAAAAAATGGTTATTGCCATGTGAAATATTAATTACATTTTTATTCAAAATTGTACATTTTTAAAATATCATTAATTACAACTTCAGTGACTTCTTATATATAATTTATAGTATTTAAATATGAATAAATTTCATTTTTTTTATTTTCAGACAACGTTAATGACTTAACCATACATTTTTAATTTTGATAAGATAATTAGACGTGGGTTATAATATATATATATAGATATATATAAATACATTATCTTTTTTCTTTTGGTTCAAAAACACTTTCTTGTTTTTTTTTAATGTATGATTACAGAGTATTTACATTACCTTTTGTCAAGTGTGTAGTTGCTCTCCTCCACTTCCCTACGTTTTGGTCCATTGTTTTGTATAGGTCAAAACGAAAGGGTATGATACTCTTGCACCAAAAAAAAGAAGGTGTGACAGTGAGCCCACTAATTCCACGTGAATTGGGTTAAATGAGGCATAGAAACAGGTTGGATTTGCATACAAGTTGGGCTAACTGAGGCTTACACTAAAGAAAAGAATGAAAGACTCTCATCTCACTGGCCCAAGGAAAAAAAACAAAAAAAAAAGAGGAGATAAACAACAAATTCACTTCAAATACTCAATCAAATCGTCACATTTAGAGTAAGAGGAACCACCTTCACTTACATTTGACTTAGTCAAATTTAGGGTTGAGCAAGCCGACCGCAACCCACTTGACCTACTAGAAAACTGACCATTTTGGGCAGGCTCAATAAGGGCACGTGACATGCAGGCTCAAACTCGTCCCATTTAAGAATTAAACGGGATGGGCTACCGGTATACCAAAGGGCTGCTTGTGCCTGCTTGTTTAAATTTGAGATATGTATCATATTTTTTTCATGTTATAATTGTAAGATTTTCTAGAATCATGTGGTAAATCCTGTATGATTTTTTTATTCAAAGGGAATGGAAAATAACAGGAAACGGAAATAAAAGAGACTAATGCCTACTAACAACCTTAGCGTTAAGGAAGGAGAAAGTTGATTCCTTTGACATAATTTACAAGCCTAAACCTGAGCTCGGGCTTCTTAGGCCGGTTGATAAGTAGGAGCCGAGCCTCCTAATCTCTCCGTAATAGTTCCTGTTATCCTTATGGAGGTTTAAATATTTCAACATTTATCTCCTATTTGGATGAAGAGAAAATATAAGAGGAAAGAAAATTAGAAAAAAAATAGGGAGAGAAGCAAGTTTTTCTCGTTTGGATAGAAGAGAAAATGTCCGAAAAAAGGAAAATGGGGTGAGCCCCACACCTCTTTTTTTTCTCCATATATGGGGAGATTTGGAGAGGACAACCATATTTCCGGTGCTGTTTTTTTTTTTTTTTAAAAAAATTGCTGCTCTAAGCTGTTTAATCTTTATCTCTTTAATAATTATTTTAATGTAATTATTAATTAAATGTTCCCGTTTGACACTTGCAATATTCATGTTAATCTGCCGTCTGGTTATCAAATCTACATATAGTTTGTCTCTGATATAAAACTTATAAAAAATAATACTATTTATAAATTATGTGTTTAAAAATTAGATTTTTTTTGCCAACAGCTAAAAATTAGATTTAATGTGAAGTACAATTTACAATTGAATTATTAAGATATGTGTGTATACATATACATATTAAAATTTAAAATGTAATTAAAATATTTCACAAATTATATTTTTCTTTTAAAAAGATAAGTTGATAACAAAAATTTATAGGCATAAGGACATTTTTGTCAATAAGATCTTTGCTCATTTTCTCTCCTCCCCATTTTCTAGCTCATTCAAACAGGAGGGTGATGATATTTTTTTTCTCTCCCAGTTTTCTCTTCTCTCAATTTTCTTTTCCCTCAACTTCTTCCCATCCAAACAGAGCATTAAGCAACTAGATATAAATTTCCCTTTTCCTGTAATTTTCACCCAACCACATTTTTAGGTCCCATTCAGCAAAAAAATATTTTTTTGTAAGAATTATAATAGAGGGGAAAAAATGAATGTTGAATATAATTAAATAAAATATATCCATTGAAATTCATATTTGGTATGAAAAAATTAAATCGAATATATACAATTTTATTTTTTATTGAATAAGTATTAAAAGGGAGTTCAATATACCATTGACTGACTGTGCCTTTTGCCAATTGTTAACTTTTGGACGGACGAATTGATAGAGGAGATGTTGTAGATTGATTGATCCCTGTTCAGTGCAGCTACAGGATATGAAGTGCTCGGTGCGGGAGATGGTGGACTCTAATGGAGAGTGGAATTACCAAAGACTGGGTGGTTTTTTAGTTTCTGAAGAAGGAAGAAAGCTTATAAAAGCTGTGTCCCCACTTAGTGATATCCATTTGGGGAGGATGTGGTTAAACGGGGGGCGAATTTACGAAGTGATTATGTGGTGGCTGAAATGTATGGGAGGATTAGGGAGGAGCAGTGGCCAAAGGATGTGATTTGGTATAAGATATGGGGCAGGAAAGGACATAGAAGGGTCCAAGTATTTTGGTGTGGCGTGCTGGAAGTTGTGGCAGTGGCGAAATATGAGTTTGTTTGAGGAAGGGTTTAGTATATGCCAGGAAAAATGAAATCTCCAACTTGGAGCTATGTATACCTGAAATTGTTCTGGTGCAACAGAAGTATGGAAGTGTGAGGAGAAGGAGAGCTGTTAGGAATATTAATAGTTGGGTGGAACCCGGAAGAAGACGGGTGGGTAAAGTTAAATGTTGACGATGCTTTTAGGATCTGTTTGGCGGGGGGGATGGAGGGGAAGGGAGGGAGGGAAATATTTTTATGAGATGGATTTAAAAAAAAAAAAATAGAAGTGAGGTTATAAGATTTTAATAAAGATAAGATATAAAATAAAAGAGTAAAAAAAATTAATAAAAGCTTTCAACCTCATATTTCCACCCTACTCGTGTGAAGCAAATATTAAATTGATTGTTGAATGATTCGATTGTGCTTATAAATACACTTGAATGGCTAACTGTGTATTTGGATTAGCTTTTGAGAATAATTTTTATAATTTATGAGGTAAGTATGTGAGAGGAGTTTTATCTCGATTTATGTAAACCTAGGCTTGAAACCCAGGTTTGGATAATTGCCAAACACTCACTAAGAGATGGTGAAGTGGTAGGGAGTAGCTAGCCTCCTGAAGCTTGTGAAGGCTGAGTTAGATAAGTTTGTACATGTTAAAGTACAGCATGTATATTGGGAGGATAACACTAGTGCCTATTGTGAGGAGAAGGAGAGCTGTTAGGAATATTAATAGTTGGGTGGAAGGCCGGAAGAAGGCGGGTGGGTGAAGTTAAACGTTGATGATGCTTTTAGGGTTATAAATGAGAAAGTAAGAAAAATTAACTAAAAACCTTCAATCCCACATCTCTAATTTTTTAAATCCTATTCATAAAACCCCCCTTCTCAAAAAACCCTCCTAAATCCCTCATACCAAATAGGCCTTAATAGACAGTGGGGGCGAGCTGGTTGTGGAGGTTTGCTTCAAGGAAGTTGGTTGTTGTTCTGCCATATATGGGGTGCGGCTAAAGGTTTGAAGACGGCTCGTGTGGAGCAAATATTAGGAAGTTGATTGCTGAATGTGATTCGATTGTGCTTGTAAATACACTTGAATGGCTAAGAGATGGTGAACCGGTAGAGAGTAGCCAGCCTCCTGAAGCTTGTGAAGGCTGAGTCAGATAAGTTTGTACATGTTAGAGTACAACATGTATATTGGGAGGGTAACACTAGTGCATATTGTTTACAAAATTTGATTTTGTGCAATATTTTGCCCATGCTTGGTTTTGATGTTCCTAATGGTATAATGTATACTTTCTTCATCCCCTATTATAAGTTTTAAATTTATGAATGAGTGTGTCCTAAAATATCATCTTTCATTTTAGGTTTATCTAAACATTTATTTTGTTTCTTCAATTTTACCTCTTATTGATTCTATTTATTGCACCTATTATCTCTTATTTATCCTCTTTAAAGGCATAATTGAAAAATTGGCACACAAAAAAAAAAGGCATACTTGAAAAAATAATACATATATATTGCCTTCAACTAATTTTAACAATTTTCTTGATTAACATAAATCAGTTATTTGAAACTTAAAATAAGAATAAAAGGGAGTATTAAATAGGGATAAAGTTGAAAAGTTGTTGAATTTTATAGTAAAATTAATAAAATTTATGGTCTTTTTTTATATGTGTGAAACATATCAAGAGTAACTTATAAATAGAACTTTCAACAATAGTAGTCATTTTTGTTTTGATTGCCACTGACATGGATTTCCAACAGAATCTGTTCCATGATAAGATCGAGTCGCTAATTTTTTTGGGAAAATGCCAAAAAACTACACTCAAAATATGCAAAGGACAAATCAGTACAACGAAATTCAAAAATTCCAAATCAGGCGGGTGTCAGAAAAATGAGCAATTTGTCATTTTGAAATTTCGGCAAAATTACGAAAATGCCCTTCATGCATACTTCAGAATAACAACATGATCATCGGAATTAACACCTTTGGATTCGGTATTAACAACTGCAATTCTTCTTTGACAATTAACAAATTTCAGGACCAATAACAACACATATCTCGCCATTAACAACTCCGGATTCGATATTAACAACTCCAATTTCTTCTTTCAATACTTAACAAGTTTCAGGACCAATAACAACACTCACCTCGTCATTAACAACTGATGATTCGCCATTAACAACTCCTATGTTGTTATTGCGACTGAGGGCTAAGGGCATTTTCGTAATTTGGCCGAAATTTCAAAAGGACAAATTGCTCATTTTTCTGACACCCGCCTGATTTGGAATTTTTGAATTTCGTTGTACTGATTTGTCCTTTGCATATTTTGAGTGTAGTTTTTTGGAATTTTCCCAATTTTTTTCATCACAAATCCACCTCTATTTTAGTTTTTTTCCTAAATTCTAAAATGCCACGGGGACCATCGTTGGCACCAATAGACTTCCCTAGTCTCGAATCCTGGATCTCTCGTACATGCAGGAGAGATTTTGCCAGATGAGCTGCAACCCACCTGCATTTATTTGAAATATCATTTAGATAATATTATTTAATCATAAATTAAATAATAATTTGAATATATATATATATATATATTATAATATTTAATATAACTTAATTTCAAGTTTAAAAAATTTTAAATCTTAAATAAATCTAAACCTTGTATGTGTGTCTTTGACCATAGTGGAATTATATATAGATGAATACATACTCTTCATGGAATATACCAATAATAATAAGTATTGTGTGGGGTATTAATAGGGATATCAAACCCTTGTAGAATACCAATAAACTAATTTAATATAGGTGAACTTAAAGTCTTAACCCTCAAATTACTTAAGAGTTAACAGATAAGAAGAAACTTATCTTAACAAAATTGTTGGCAGCTCAAAAAATTGTTATTTATGAAAGGTAAGACTTGGATTTCAAGATTTGATATTTATGGAGCTATAGAATGCACCAAGTGGAAAATATATTTATTGACTCTGAACTGAAATAAACGTAAGTTCTTATTTATGTAATATACAAGTGCATATTTATATACAAGTGACTCAATATGAAACCGTTGAAATATTTTCTATTCCTATACATTTTCATCACATTCTTCTTTGGCGGTGGACGACATTCCTGACGGAGAAGAGATATTGTCATTGACATGGAAGATAGGATGAATGAATATATCGTCTTTGACTTCTAACACTCCCCCTCAAGTTGGAGCATATATATTTATCATACCCAACTTGTTACAAAGATATTCAACCCGTGTCCCATTTAAGGCTTTTGTCAGAAGATCTGCTAGCTGGTCGTTGGACCATATGTGCCCTGTAGATACAATATTTTCTTTGATCTTGTCACAAATAAAATGGCAATCAATTTCAATATATTTGGTACGTTCATGGAACACAGAGTTTGATGCTATAAGAAGTGCTGCTTTATTGTCACACTATAGTTTTGCAGGTAATGTTGTGACAATGCCAATTTCCTTCAAAAGCTGAAATACCCACACAATTTCTTGGACTGACTGTGACATGGCTCTGTATTCCGCTTCTGCACTTGACTTTGATACAACCCCTTGCTTCTTACTTCTCCAAGATATCAAATTTCTACCAACAAACACACAGTAACCCGTAGTGGATCGTCTTGTGGCCTTTGATCCGGCATGATCTACATCACAAAAGCACTCAACTTTAGTGTGCCCATAATCTGTATAAAGAATACCAAGACCTGGAGAGCCATTCAAATAATGCAATATATGTTCTAAAGCTTCCCATTATGCCACTGTTGGTGATGCCATGAATTGGCTGAGCCTACTGACTGAGAAGGTTATATCAGGACAAGTTACTATTAGATAATTCAGCTTCCCAATGAGTCTTCTATATCTCTCAGGAAATGGAAATGGCTTTAATTTCTCTGGATCAATCCTCTTCTTCAAATCATCAGGAAGCGCATCAAACATACTAGCATTAAGATCTATAAAGGGATTTGGAATCATGGGGATGCTGCTTGGTGTAGCTCCAAGTTTTCCAGTCTCCTTTAAGAGATCGAGAATATACTTTCTCTGAGTCAAAATAATACCTTTCTTGCTTCTCAAAACCTCAATACTAAGGAAGTACTTTAATGATCCTAAATCTTTTGTCTGAAAGTGAGAGTTCAGGAAGTTTTTAAGTTCTGAGATTCCAGAACAGTTACTTCCTGTAATCACAATATCATCAACATATACTATTAGAAGAATCATGCCTGCATCAGATTGTTGGTAGAACACAGAGTGATCACACTTGCTCTGACTTAACCCAAACTTCTTGACCACATTACAAAATTTATTAAACCAGGCTCGAGGACTTTGCTTTAGACCATAGAGTGACTTTCGAAGGTAACACACTTTCCTTTTCTCCCCCTGAGCAATGAACCCAGGTGGTTGCTCAATATAAACTTCTTCAAGGAGTTCGCCATTCAAAAAAGCATTCTTAACATCTAATTGATGTAAATCCCAATGATATGTGGCCGCCAAAGAAACAAGAAGATGAACTAAAGTGATTTTCGCCACAGGAGAGAAAGTCTCGGAATAATCAAGACCATATGTTTGAGCATATCCTTTAGCAACAAGGCGAGCTTTTAGGCGTTCCAAGGTACCATCAGCTTTAGTCTTAACAACGAAGACCCATTTACATCCAATGGCTTTCTTGCTAGGAGGGAGATCAACAAGAGTCTAGGTACCAGCTGTTTCTAATGCCAAGAGTTCTTCTTCCATTGCGGCACGCCAACCCGGGTGAGGTAGGGCTTGGTCAAGGGTATTAGGTGTAGAGATAGATTCAAGGGTTGCCACAAGAGAAGATGAAACAGGAGACAAATACCGATATGACACAAAAGATGAGATAGGATAGGTACAGTCAGCATATCGTTTGGGAGGACAATGAGGACAGGTACCTTTACGAAGTGCAATGGGCAGGTTATCAGAAGTATCACCAAGAGAAGCAGGAACAAGTGGTTCAATAACAGCAAGAGGAGGATCAGCAGAAACAGAAGCAGGAACTAGGGAGTCATCAACAGAATCAATCGGCAAAGCAGGAGATGGCGAAGGTGAATCATTGTCAACATCAGCATCATTAATGATATCAGGATCTGGAACAGTAGCCTGTACTGTTGAGAGAGAGATAGGATAAACTAAGAGATCATCCGAATTATCCAAGACAGAGGAAGACTCAGAGACGGGCAAAGTTTTGAAGAAAGAAGAAGACTCATGAAACATGACATCAGTGGACACAAGGTAACGATGAAGATTAGGAGAATAACATTGATAACCTTTCTGAACTTGAGAATAGCCAAGAAAAACACATCTTAGGGACTTGGGATCAAGTTTGCTAACATTAAGACGGACATCCCAAACAAAACAGACATAACCAAAGACTTTAGGATCAACTGGAAACAACTTAGTAGTAGGAAATAGAGCGGAATACAGAATATGCCCACCAAAAACAGCCGAAGGCATGCGATTGATGAGAAAACAGGTAGTAGATACAGCATCAGCCCAAAAACTTTTAGGGACAAAGGAATGAAACATGAGAGCTCTGGCAATTTCTAAGAGATGACAATTCTTTCTTTCAGCAACACCATTTTGAGCAGGGGTATCAACACAAGAGGATTGGTGAAGAATACCATGACTTTGCATGTAATCGGTGAATGGTGCGGAAAAATATTCTTTTGCATTATCATTTCGTAAAATTTTCACAGGAATGTTAAACTGGGTTTGAATTTCAGCATAAAAATTATGAAAATGAGTAAACAATTCAGAACGCTATTTCATTAAGTAAAGCCAGGTGGTTCGGGAAAAATCATCAACAAAAGTGACAAAATAACGATAACCGATCTGAGACAGAACTGAACAAGGACCCCAAATATCAGAACGTACTAACTCAAAGGGGGACGCAGCCCGTTTAGTGATGCGAGGTGCCAAATGAACATGATGGTGTTTGACAAACTGGCATGACTCACAGTCTAAAGTAGACACAGAAGAAAACTGAGGATACAATTTTCGGAGAGAGGACAACGACATATGACCGAGACGACAATGAACTTCAAAGAGAGAGGACCCACCAGAACAAGCAACAGAATATGGCACCTGATCATCAAGTATGTAATGCCCACCAGATTCATAGCCTCTACCAATAATTTGCTTCGTCGTTAGATCCTGAATTAAACAATAGTCAGGGAAGAGTGAGATAAAACAGTTTAAATGACGAGTGAGTTTACTTAGAGATAAAAGGTTAAAGGTGAGATCAGGAACATTAAGAACAGAAGATAATGAGAGGGATGCAGTTGGTTTAACAGTGCCTAAGCCAGTAACACGGACGGGAGAACCATTGGCAACAAATATGGATGACGGGTTGGCATAGGGAGTATATGAATAGAATAAGTGATGATTACCTGTCATGTGATCGGTGGCACCAGAATCAATGACCCACTTAGTTGAAGCAGTAGTAAGACCAGAGGATAGAGTACCTGTGGCTAGGGTCCCTGCAGAAGAAGATCCAGATCCAAAATCAGAGGTACCAGGTTTCTGGGCAATATGAGCAAGGCCACGCTGTTGATCACGCTGCTGTTTATTTTGCAATTTTAGACAATATTTCTTAATGTGTCCAGGTTCCTTACAATAATTGCAGATAATACTGCCGGAAGTCATTGTAGGAGAATTGTTATTTTGTTTGTACCCATAATTCCTGTTCTCAAAAGGGCCACACCCAGCTAGAACACTTGCAGTTGGATCAACAGAAGTGTGAATCAAACTATCAGCATGAAGAACCCGAGAGAAACATCTTCAAGAGAAGGAAGCTCTTGACTAGATAGAACTGAGAACGAATAGTCTCATAAGACGGATCGAGAGCTTCAAGAAAACTTTTGATAGCTTGAAGTTCCAAATTCTTGATACGAGTCGACAAATCTGCTTGCGGAAACATAAGTACTTTCATTTCCTCATACATCCTCTTGAAGTCCAAGAAGAAATCTTTCAATGGACAACCTTGTTGTTGAGAACGATAAAAACCTTTATAGATTTCATGAACCCGAGTAATATTTCCTTTTCCAGAAAACATAAATTCAAGATAATTCATGATTTCTTGGATAGTGTTACAATGGCTAACAGAAGATAGAATCTGTGGTTCAATAGAATTTCGAATATGAAACAGAAGTCGAGCATCCGCTCTTTACCAAGTCAAAAGTTTTGCCTCATCACCAGAAGGAGGATCCGTAGTTAAATGGGCCTCCATCTCAATCCCCAGAATATAAACTCTAACGGTTTTGTTCCAATCATTACAATTAGTCCAATTTAATTGTGAAGCAGTAATCTTAGCAGGCATGGGTAACATATCAGAGTTCTTCGAATCCGCCATGTATAACAACGAAATTCATAGTGTATCACAAAGGAATAATGCCTACTAGGAGTGTGCTGAAGTACAAGTTCCACAAACTTTTTTTTTTTAAACCAAACTTCTAAAGAACCAAGCCACAAACTGACAAAGAATTACCCAACAAAAAAAATATGGGACACCAAGTAAAGTAATACTCCAGTGTAGCACCACATGTAAGCCAAAGAAAAAAATATCAGAAGTAGATATACTTATCTCTAGATCCGTAAAAGCACAATGACAGTGTTTTTCAATTGGAGAACTCCGAAATTAACAAGAACGAAGACTAAAGCCCGATATGCAAACGTGGTTGGATGACCACCAAATTCCAGGGAGAGGTAGAGGAGGTTAAGTTGACCTCTGCGCCAGAACGCCGTCGCGAAAGGCCGTCGGAATTACTCACATGTGCGGTGCGTGTATCTGGACGGCAGAGTGACTGCCGGCGCGTGTGACGTTACGTGACCTTGGATGCTGGTGAAACTTCGGTGATTGGTCGATCTAGGGATGATGGTGACAGTGTGGTGGCGTGTGAGGTCAGAAAGTGTGCCGGCAATAGAGATTTGAGAACCACATAAAGCTTGAAGAAAACTGTCTTCGGAAACTATGGAGTCTCGCCGGAGAAGGAAATGAATACAGAAGAAAATGAATACAGAGGGCAGGCTCTGATACCATGAACTGAAATAAACGTAAGTTCTCATTTATGTAATATACAAGTGCATATTTATATACAAGTGACTCAATATGAAACCGTTGAAATATTTTCTATTCCTATACATTTTCATCACATTCTTCTTTGGCGGTGGACGACATTCCTGATGGAGAAGAGATATTGTCGTTGACATGGAAGATAGGATGAATGAATATATCGTCTTTGACTTCTAACAGACTCATTTAAAAGTGTTGGGACTTCTGGCATTGTGTACTTGTTGGATGTTTGAGATACTATGAATTGGGTAAGACTTGCATATTTTAAAGGTCTAAATTAAGCAAAAGTTTCATTGTTGAAGATATAGAAAAAATTTCTTGATATTTTAAAGTATCCAAGATGGTTCGTGGGATCCTTTATCTAGTGAAAGAGGGCAATGTTGATCAAATTCCATTTATTAGGACAGTTTGTTGAGTTTTAAAATCGTTGAGCACATTAATTGAGTAGGGTGTCAATGCCATTGCAAAGGGTTCAATCAAGTTACGTCCTAGACCTAGCTTATTTTAAAGTCCCTTATAGGACGATTCTGATCATGTTGACAAGGGTTCAAGCACTGTAATTGTCTTTCATAGGATGCTTAGCAATATTTATAGACAACAGAATGTTTCTTGTATGCGTATGACTTTTTGGTGGGAGTTTAAATACACGCTTAGCCTCCATAGAATTTCCCAACAAAAATTATATAATTTAATGGTATCCCGTTTGAAATATTATAATTTTGGTAAAAGTTATAGAGGACCCTTAAACTGGTGCAAGGTAGAAGAAGCTTGAGATCATAATTGAACTTAGAGTTTATATTCAAGAGAAAAAAGTTTAATTTATAAAGGATTATAACGGGAAAAATATGAAAATAGCAATGTTGGAGATCGAATGGGAGACTTGGAGTCTAAAGTTTTAGATTTGGGATTGTAGTGAGTGAAAAAAAAACAGTAGAATGCTTTGTGCACCCAATTAGCTTTTGTTAAAAGTAGTTTATTTAAATCACATAGCACATCTTCAAGGAAGATACAGACAAGAATTAAATTAACACTACATACCTCTAGAAACTTGTCTTATCATCCTTATTTGAAATTTGGGGACCGAATTTTTTAAGGGGAAGAGAATGTGATAACTCAAATAGAGAGGGAAAAAAACTTAAATTATAAAAAAAATAATAAAACAGATTAATCTTTTAAAGACATTATGATGTATATCCCATAGGATTTTTCTATTATTCCAAAAAATTATTTTAATAATAATAACTTAAATTTTATTGAAGATATCTTTTAGTTGATTACTTAATCAGTCATAGAATCCATAAAATATTTGAAATCTAAACTTTTAAAATAATTTAATACACATAAGAAGATATTTAGTAAATGTTAATATTAATGAATCTCATTTATTTAAAGAATCTCATTATATCATAAATTATCTTATAGGATTATTTAGGAGACATATTTAAATAACAATAAATTTTTTATCTTTGTTAATGATTGATAAAGATATATAATAGTTTGATAAACTCATGGTAGTACTTTGCAAGTTAAGGATGTGGATATGATAAGCACATGCATAAAATATTCAACCGTTAATCTAAGACTTAATTGAATTTTTTTTAGAGAGATTAAGAAATTTAAATAAATTACTTAATCATAACATATGTTATATATTTATAAGATTATATATAAGTTTATAAGTTAGACAAATTAATTTGAAAAAAATCATAAATAAAAATACTTTAAAGTAATTCATTTAGTTTCTTTAATCTCTTCAAAAGAGTCAAGTAGGGCCCAACTACAAAAGTAATTAATCAGGGCACCAAGGATCCGAAGACTCCCATATACAAGAACAAGATAGGGGTATTCAAAGTGTCCCGGTCCCGGTCCCGAACATTTTGATCCTAGGAATTTCCCGTCCCGGCCGGGACCGGGACCGGGATCAATGGGACCCTGGATCGGAACCGGTCACACATCTTGTGATCCCGGTCCTGATCCCGGTCCCGGTTTTTTTATTTTTTTTAAATTTTTTTCTTAAAAATTAAGTTATTATTTTATTTTTGTATTTTTTATCACATAATTTAAGTTACCATTTAATAAAATGTGTATCACATATTTAGTTGGAGTTAAACTATATATATATAGTGATACTAATCCTATTATATAATGTATAAAAATAATAACAAAAATGATGAAGGTGATCATAATAATAATAATAAAATATTATTCTTCAATTCTAGATCAATTTGTGTGATTATTATGGCCTTATTAGATGTTAAATAATTACTTTAAACACTAGATTATAGAAAATTTAACTAAAATAATAATATTTTTTAAATTTAATTTTTTTTTAAAAAAAACCGGGAATTCCCGGTTTGATCCCTGTCCCGCCCGGGATTACCGGGACCGGGATGCAATTTGCATCCCGGCCAAAAACCGGGACCGGGAGTGGTGAATCCCGGTCCCGGTTCCGGTCCCGGATTTGAACACCCCTAAATTACAAGATATGTGGACTTGTCCGGTCCGGAACATCTCATGAAACGGGAAAAAGTTGAATTGGCAAAAACTGGAGAAAACCGGCATGAACCGGTGCCAACTGGTGGAAACTGCTGGGTTGCACGAGTTACCCGGTTTGTGTTTAAAAAAAAAAACCTTCCATATAAGTAAAACATGAAATCAGAGATAGAAGATCTAGGTCAAAGAAGAAGAAGTCGATGATGATAGATAAAGAGAAAGAGAGATGGAGGGTAAGAGCATGTTGGAGTTAAGGTTAATGATGGGTGGAGACAAGGTTGCCGAACTTGAGGGGGGAGAAGCACAAGATGGAGATGAGAAGCCTTCAATTGCGGACAGTTTTTGCGATCTGCAAGGAGGTGGGGTGCGGATGTGTGGGAAAGAATAATGTGATGGGAGGGGAGTAAGTGAATAGGGTCTTGATTTAGCCTTATTATGAGCGTGAGCTTCATTAGTTTAAAAAAGCATAATAACAAACATGAAATGTCATAATTCCTATTTAGTCAACTCTACTAAAGAAGAAATTAGTTAAAATTAATTCCTTTAAACCCAATTGTTTCATCTATCATTAATGTTTAATTAAAATCTAAAAATTGCTTAAAATAAAATAATATTCAAGATTTGACCAATTAATTTTCATAAAATATAAGACAGTTAATGAAATAAAATATATTAAAATTTCTTAACCGGTTTACTGTTCGGTCTAGTTTTTTTGTTCTTTAGGAGGAAAAAAATAGTTAATTGGGTCTTATGTAAAGATAAAATGCATGTTAATTCACTACAAAAAAAAAGGTATTTTGTAGCGGTTTTTACCTAAACCGCTACAAATTTGTAGCGGCAAGATTTTTTGTAGCGGTTTCCTACAAAAAACCGCTACAAATTTGGCGCGAAATTCCCGCCAAAACTTGTAGCGGTGATTTTGTAGCGGTTAATATACATAAACCGCTACAAAATACCAAAGGTCAGAATTTTGTAGCGGTTTTGGGCAATAACCGCTACAGAATTTCAAGAGTCTCAAAATTTGTAGTGGTTTTGGGCAATAACCGCTACAGAATTTCAAACGTTGTGAACTTTTGTAGCGGTTATTGTAGAACCGCTACAAATTTAATTATTTGTAGCGGTTAGAGTAGCGGTTATTAAAATAACCGCTACTAATATCTGGCCTATTTAAACCCCCCCTTCCTTCATTTCTCCTTTTGCTCATTTTGTTTCCTGAGGTTTTTCTGAGTGATTTCTTCGAGATTTGAGCGTTCAGACGTCTCTATAGGAGTTTTTGCTCAGTATTCCGCAATATTCGCACTTGAGGTACGTATATAACACGTATTTTTATTTATATTTGTATTTTTATTATATTTTTGCATAATAATGGACTAATTTTTTTTTTTAATTTTTACAGTTGATATGGCTTCAAGACAGGATAAGGGGAAGGCCCCTGAGGTCCCCAGACCGACTTTACGGGGTGGCAACAGCCGGGCAGGGGGCAGAGGGAGGGGGCAGCGCACAGGCAGGGCTACCGCGGCATCTCAGCCCATCCCCCCACAGGCACCGCAGACGATCCCACAGGCGATCAAATATGGTAACAAGATTTTCAATTTTTTTTAGAATACTTCTTTCCTTTCTATAAAATTTATTCTAACCATTTTTTTTCTAGATATATCATAACTCTATCTCATTTTCATCTATTTTTCATACACATTTACATTATATTAGAAAACATAATAATTTCTTATTACCTACCTATCCTTAATAATATTATTAATATAAATTTTATACTAATCCTATTTAATTACATTTTTCCTTTTTATTTATTAATAAGTTAAACTATTGAATAATAAATTAATTGAAATAGATAAAATAATAACAAAATAAACTATTTAATATAATATTGAAAAAACAGAAAAAAAAAAAGCATCGTATATTTTTTAAAAAAATTTTAAATATTTGTAGCGGTTATTAAACCGCTACTAAATAACGCGCCTTTTTATGGCTCAATTTAAATTTTTTGGCGCCAATTTTGAATTTCATGAAATTAGTAGCGGTTTTAAAAACCGCTACTAATTTCATGAAATTCAAAATTAGTAGCGGTTCATTAACCGCTACAAATAAAAAATGTCATTTTTTTTTCGCCAACAAATTTTGAATTTTTTATATTTGTCGCGGTTTATTAACCGCTACAAAAAAAAAATTCTTTTTTTAAGCTGCCAATAAAATTTTTTATATTTGTAGCCGTTATATAACCGCTACAAATATCTCTGAGTATTGTGAACCGCTATAAAGGTTGTAGCGGTTATTTTTGATTGAGTAGCGGTTTTATAAAACCGCTTGCAACGTACGATTTAGAAAAACCGCTACTAACCTATTTTGTAGCGGTTAGAACCGCTACGAATACCCATTTTTAACCGTTATTAAATCACGTTTTTTTTGTAGTGATTGTTATGTATATGGATGATTTTTCTGACTTTGAATAAATTAAACCGACATGTTTATTAAAAGAAAACACTTCCGTAAGAGGATTATCCTTCACTTATGTGCTCACCAATTTTGACTGACCAAGTAAAATTAACTTTCTCCTAACAAACAGACTTCACATACTCAACAAAACGGAAAAAGTTAGAGTAAGAAGATCCTCCTTCACTCACACTGTTCTTGGCCAAAACTGCAAAAGCCTGCGCCGATTTCTCAAACTCTTCCCTCCTCTCCACCATGAGATCATTCACCATCTTCTCCACAATCTTCCGATCACACGTGTCCTTCATGTCCAACCCTATCTTCCACACTTCACTCACAAATCTACTATTTATCGGCTGATCACCAAAGAGAGGCCAGCATATCATCGGAACTCCGGCCACCATACTCTCCAGCGTCGAGTTCCATCCACTGTGAGTCATGAACCCACCAACTGCCACGTGTTCAAGCACCTCCTGTTGCGGGGACCACCCCACTATACAGTGTCTCTCCGTCGTCCCTTCTGCCAGCTCCATCGGCAGAACCCCTCCGTCTTGTTCAGGCACCAAGTTGGGTCGGATCACCCACAAGAACCGCTTATTGCTGTTCATCAAACCATGCCATATCTCCATGAGTTGAGCCCTTGTGAAGACAGCGGCGCTGCCAAAGCTCACATATATCACTGACCTTGGAGGCTGAGCATCGAGCCACCTTATGCATGTTTTACCTTTTTCCTCCGACAACGACCTCGGCGGCTTGGAGGCTTTCATGGAGTCGAGAAGTGTGTGGAGGGGACCAAGTGTGTAAAGATTGGGGAAGTGATCGCGTAATTTGGAGAGGACAGGATCTTCTAAGTCCTCAAATGTGTTCATAAGCACAGCTTTTGCTTGCTGCGATTGGTGAGCTTGGAATACCAAACTGTCTAGATCAAGAGTTCCCTCACGGCTTCCCCGACAGAGAGCCGGCAGATCCCGACATCGAACCAAGTTTTCCATTCCTGGGATTCTTGTTATTACACGATCCATGTCCTCTTCCCCTTCATACGGAAAAGACAATAACATAATATAAATACATGTCTAATGTCGCTCTAATGAAGAGAGTATATATACAAACCTCTAATTGGAAGTTCGTTGTACTCAAAGAGCATAGGAACGTTAAAATAGGACCAGAAATAGCAGGCACTGGCGGTACGGAAATGAATGACAGGTATTCCGAGCTCGTCTCCCAGGTTGGAGGTCGGGTGTCCGAGGAAGGCATCGACTATGATGCAAGTGACCCTGGGTTTTCCCGAATGTTCCGAGCATAGCTCCCTCAACTTGGTCATTCCCTGAGACTCGAACTCTGCAAATACTTCCTTCATCTTGCGTGAGAGTACCGGGGGTTCTTGGAGAATGCCTTCGCCAAAGGTCTCGAAGACAAGATTGGGGTGACGGGCTTCGATGTTTCCGGTGAAACGGAGAAGGCGGTTGTGCATGTAGTGGGTGTTGAGAAAGGTGACGTGGATGCCGGAAAGTGCCAGAAGCTCTGCCAGTGGGATCACGGTGTTGACATGTCCTTGCCCTGGTAATGGAAATATCAACACATGAGGGGTTTCAGATTCACTCTTATCTTTTACACTACTCATCATCTTCTCCTTCTCTATCTTCAGTTTTCTTTCGGTGGCTATATATAATGATAATCAAGGGTTATAAGTTGTATATATAAAAAGGATTAGGTACTAAATAAGATGATATTTGGTTTGGTTTGTGTCGTCTTTGCCTCTTCCGTCACATTATTATCTTTTCAGTGCGCAGACGTCGAGTCCATTACGCATTCCAATATAATATAGGCAATCTCTGAATCTATATATATATGTGTGTATGTATGTGAGTATATTATATAGCCAAGTAGCCAACCATCATCGCCAGTTTTCATTTCATGATTCATGACTGCATCATGTTTTTTTAAAAGGTTAAGGTTAATACTGTTGTATCTTCTCACTACATGATGTAGTGAAAAAAGATCTCTGATCCGCTTCGTAAGTATAAGGGTGGTGTTAAGTAATAAAGTGATAAGTAGAGTATCATTCCATTAGGAATCAATCAATTAATTTGTAGGTATTAAAATCTCAATTTCTTTTAAGTTAAACGAAACTAGTTATGAGAAAATTCAAAGGAAATTAAATAATGAAAACTATAACACATCCTAGAGTCACTAATCCCTTACTAGCTCCCCAAATCTTAGTTAATCTAAAATGTTAATTTTATTGATCTCGAATATAAATAGCTATAAGTGTCTGGTCCACTCACAACCCTTTCTTAAATATAACTGTTATGTCGAACTTAATTACTCAAGAGGCAAGATAAATTAAACACACTTTTCAACAATTATATGGGGCTATTAGGTATATGTCTATCCTAATCGCAAATTAAATTGTAATATAATCCGATATTACTTAATCTCACAGCCTAATTAAAATTTCTTTCGACAAGGTAAATCATAATGCTCAAATTCATATTTAATGGTGGCCAATCATCAAATGGATGTAATAAAGCAAGATTAAGTAATCAAATTAACATAAATAATAACTAATAAATCATAAAAATAAAATCCAGTTCACTTCATAATTCCTCTAAGTCTAAAAGAAAATTAGCCACTAGAACAAAATTCATAATGAAATAAAGAAATTCAGATTCAAACAATAAAAATAAAAACAAGCAAGCAAAATTATCAAAGACTTCCTCAATTCCTCACTCCTGTCACAGCTGAAAAGAGGCCAACAAGTTGCCTGCTGCTGCTTCTAATTTTCCGTTCTTTCCGCTGGATCTCCGCTGTCATTGTTGTTCGCTCTCTCATATATATAACCTGGCTGGTGTTGTAGGTATCTTTATCCAATTCTTTATCCCAATCTTTACTTTTTTTTACGCTTCAGGGAGATATAATCTGCATATTCGGAATCTATGGATCACAATATTTGGTTTTGTCCTTTCTTCACATGGGGTCCACGTGTTATCCCTTCAATTGAATTGGCTTCACGCCTCTTGTCTCTTTCCTTTCAATACAATATATATATATATATATGTATATAGTATTTCTCATTTGCTATTTTTTTTATCTCTTTCTTCATATAATATCTTCTCTATAATAAAATAGAATATGGATCGATTTTATATCAAAATTTCTTCTTATCCTGAACTTAATTAAAAAATAAAAAATAAAAAAAAATAATTAAATAGATATAAAATAATAATAAATTTAATTAATTATATCCTAAAATCTATACCTTTTTAATTAATATATATATATATATATATTTATCAATCTCCTCAGTTGCCACACATTTAAAATGAGTCCAGCTTCAAATTGGAATGAGATTGGGTGCTTATCAAGAGTGTTGAGCACCCAAAACACACACTACTAGAAAAAAGGGTTTTAACGTCCCTTTTTTTGGCCTTTCAACGTCTGAAAACAGAGGGACGTCTATGTGAGGGTCGTAGAAAAAAACGTCATTAACGTCTGTAAAACTGGGGACGTCTAAGGGGGACTTTAGACGTCCCCAGTACCCTGGGGACGTCTAAAGCTAGACCTTAGACGTCCCCAGTCCACTGGGGACGTCTAAGGTCCCCCTTAGACGTCCCCAAGTTCAACTGGGGACGTCTAAGGTCCCCCTTAGACGTCCCCAAGTTCAACTGGGGACGTCTAAGGTCCACCTTAGACGTCCCCAGAAGACCTGGGGACGTCTAAGGTCCACTTTAGACGTCCCCAGGTCTTCTGGGGACGTCTAAGGTGGACCTTAGACGTCCCCAGTTGGACCTGGGGACGTCTAAAGTGTCGCCAGCAGTACTTTCCACGTCCCTTTTTTTATTAAGGACGTTGAAAGTTTGTTTTTTTTTTTAAAATGGACCTTTTATACATATTGCACTGTCTGGAAAATATGTAAACTGCAGAAATAGAATTCCAACAACAGCAGTTCAGCAGAATGAAAACAACAACAAACACAGTGATCAACCCAAGGCTACTACATGCCACACAAACTTTCAAACCACACAAACTACACAACAATCTATATCCAAGTCTACTACATGCCACACAAACTTTCAAACCAGACAAACTACACAGCAATCCATATCTAAGTCCCCAGTTTGTACAATAACCAAGACTAAAATCCAATCCATATCCAACAACAATTACGCTAATTATATGTACTACCACAAAAGTATGTCCTACACAAACTACTAAAGACTTTACTCTTCTGGTACACGTTGAAGAAGATGTCCAGCCATAAAGTCTCTGATCATATTTAAGTCTTCATATGAGTAGGCATCTTCATTGTCAAAAATCTGTAAATTAGAAAATAAGCTTAGATGAAATAATGAATGAAGTGAATGAATTCCCATTGAATCACAACACCAAGAATATTATCCTCAGAGAATGAAGAAGCGATTACTTGTTCAAAATCTTTCGTAATGCCACTCTGAATGATGTTATACATATAAAGTAAGACATAATATCCACATTCCCAGCCGCCAGGTTGTCGAGGGCACTATAAATCAAAAGCAAATGGTTAAAATCAATAAAGGCATATCTAAAACGACCGTCAATCAAAAGAACTTGATTTGAAACTATGTACCTTTGGAAACAACCATTTTGGATCTTTGCCACCTCTACGTTCGCGTGGCCCGCCAAGCGCTCGATACGTCGTGCATGCGCTATCATGAAAATGAAAATCAACATAAATTAGAATAATTCATTAAGTCAAGAATCAAGAAGCAATGAAATACAAAAAAATAACTTACTGGTTGAAGACGCTTTTAGTTTCTTTGTCTGGTCTTCTATTTAAGGAATCAAACCAGTAAACAACGTGCGACCGAGGACAGACAACACACAAACTCCAGTGATAACTATCACAACATATACAGATTAAAATGAAGTTAGATGGCAAGGCAATTATTTACTAAAAATCTCAAATACACAAAATTAAAATGAGTACCCTTGAACAATCGGTGCTAGATAACAAGTATACTCATCCTCTGACAATAAGAAGCCCACATAGTTCGTCCTTCAAAAGTTTGCAAAACAATTTCTCTATATGTATAAAAGCAAAAAAGACAATTAGTTATGCAAACTTAATATATAGTATTAGTTATAAATTTTTAAAACTTAAAAAAAACACAATTTAACAATTTTGTAAGGGTTTTGTAAGGGTTCACTTACGTTAGATCACAAGTGATTCTTAAAAGTCTAAACAAATATGATAAATCACCCCAACATACATAACCTTTGACATATTAATCTAACATTAATTCAATTCTAACATTGTTAATTATAACAACATCTGTTCCCCAAAATAATTATTTACATTAACAATATTCTATAAACGCAGAATAATTATTTACATTAACAATATTAACAATAATTATTAACATCTGTTCACCAAATTAATTAATTATTTACATTAACAATAATTATTTACATTGTTAACCCACGCACCTGATTTTCTCAAAATCCAAGTGCAGAATCCAAGTGCATGCAGCAACAATATAACCCAGAACGCAGAATCAAGTGCACACACCAACAATCCAGAAAGGCAGAATCCAATTGCAGCAACAATATTCTACAAACGCAGAAAGTAAATTCTTAATTGCTTCACATAATAATCCAACTCACGCCTCATATGCACATGATCAAAAGAAACCCAGAAACGCACCTGAATAATTCTGAGAATGCTGCAGCAGCAGCAAATGGGAAGACCCACACGGGCAGGGGAATGGGAGAAGAGGGAAGACAAATGCAGGGGAGGGGAGGTGCGCCTTTGCTCAGTGAATGAGTTCTGAAGCTCAGCTCATGGGTTTGGGAGAAGAGAGGAAACGAATGCAGCAAGGGAAATGCAAATCTGAGACGCTCACAGGTATGGCTTTGGAATTTGTTCAGTGCAGCAGAAATGAAATGCAGCTCACGGGTTTGGGAGAAGAGAGAAAACAAATGAAGCAGGGGACATTAACGGGTATGGCTTTGGCACAGAAGGTAAAGCTGCCATGTACAGTAAATGAGGTGATGTTTCTGGGCTGTTTAGACGTCCCCAGTGTCTCTGGGGACGTCTAAAGTGGACTTTACACGTCCCCAGAGAAACTGGGGACGTCTAAAGTGCAGTTTAGACGTCCCCAGTTTCCCTGGGGACGTCTAAAGTGTTGAAATTTTACACTTTTGGTCAAATTCATCCAGCGCCTTATCCACCCGCCAAATATTTAACTTTGGACGTCCCTAACTTAAAAAGGGGACGTCCTTTAGGGACGTAGAAGGTCTTGTTTGTAGTAGTGACATCAATTCAGATTGTTTAAATTTAAGCTCTAGATGGTCTAAATTTATTTTTTTTCTATTTTTATTTGTTGAAATAATTATTTTAATAAATATAGAATCTAAAATAAAGATAATATTTCAACTATCTCTTTTTATAAAAAATATTTAAGATTTACAAAAGGTTAATTTAGTTAAGTTTGACACTTGAGTTGCTGGGAAAACAGTAGTAAGCTAAGTATGGAAGTTTTATAAAAAAAAAATTATCATATTGAAGGGTGTCACCTATTTGTGGTTGATGATGATGATGATGATGATGATGATGATGATGATGATGATGATGATGATAGAGTAAGAAATAATGGACCTCTTAGGTCAATTAAACCTGTTTCTCGAAGACAAGAAATGGCCTCTCGTGAAAGAAATGACGAACCTTATTGGATGATAAATTGTCCAATTAAGCATTAGTTACATGGGTAAGTTTAACAATTAAGAATTAATTAATCCAAAGTGATTTCTGTTATCAACCAAAAAAAAAAAAATCTTTCTAAAAGTATATTATATCGTGGACAACAGTGACTGCATTGATAAAAAGCAATTCGTCATTCTCATCACCAGCTCCGGCACTGATTTAAATATTATTGCTTCGCAGGATATTTTACTTGATGATAATCCTCTCTTTTGTGTCAATTATACGAGGTGGACAACGGCGACTACATTGATAAAAAGCAAATCGATCTTATCTTGATGATGAATTTTCTTTCACTGACTTTTAATTTCTCGAAGGAAGGAGACGCTATTTTTTTGTTTTTTTGACATGGTAAGAAAAATTGTATTAAATTAAAATAATAGCGATAATTAATTAGTTAGATTAAGCTCTTTTTAAGGAACTTGTATGCATAGATTCACATGGTTGGGTGGCATGGAATCTGAATTTTCTAATATTTCTAAAAACTTTTGAAAGAGAATATTTTTTTATCAAATGAAAAGGAATAATGATCAAAAATAATATTTACATTGAAAAAATGGCAGAATATGATCCAGGTACTTTTTTACCCTGTCTTGTTTTTTTAACAGAATCGAGATATATATATATATATATATATATATATATAACACTCCTAGATCTCACTAAATTTTAAATTAACTCTGTAGTTGAGGTTTTCAAATTAAATACGAATCCTAGATCTCACTAGGCAACCACTTGAAAATTAAATTTATTTTTTTACCCCTTCTGGGGCTTACTTGACCACTTTGTTATATATGGATGAATATGCATTTTTGTTTTATAAGAGTTGATAATTTAAATTAATTTTGGTTTTTAAAAGATTTCGAAATTTCAAAGTTTTTTGAAAAATTCCCATTTTATCTTGCTTCCACTACTCTTATAGATCATTTTGCCTTTTCAATTGATTAACGAATCCATAATTCAAAAATCTGTCACATATTACCTTTTATACTCTCATTCATACATTTGGAGCTAAATATAGACCATTTTGAACCTTTGGGAGACTTAGAAAAATTGTTGAAAAGAACTTTAATCTTAAGCAATACAGTACTTCCTAAATTATTATAACAGTGCATTTATAAGGCTTTGGATCAACTTTAAAAATTCACCACTAAAATTAGAACACTTGTTTTAAGGGAGTTCAAGTCTCTAATTAAAGCTTCTTAAATTCTATCCAGAGAAAAATATAAAATTAAATGAAAGAAAACACGAGCATATTGATACAGTCAATTACCCCATAATGTCATCAAGAAGCATTATGAAATTATATATATGCAAATGGCCAATGGTTAATCAGTGAGCACGCCTTAGCCTCATATATAACCTTCTCGGACTTAAAGACCAAAGAGAACATCTACAGAGGTTTATTTGACCAAACGAAATTTATTTTCCTCTAACAAATAGACTTCAAAAACCTAACAAAACGATAGAAATTCGAGTAAGAGTATCCTCCTTCACTTACACCCTCCTTGGCTAAAGCTGCGAAAGCCTGTATTGATTTCTCAAACTCTTCCCTCCTCTCTATCATGAGATCATTCACCATCTTCTTCACAATCTTCCTATCACTTGTGTCCTTCATATCTAACCCTATCTTCCATACTTCACTCACAAATCTACTGTTTATGGGCTGATCACCAAAGAGAGGCAAGCATATCATCGGAACTCCGACCACCATACTCTCCAGCGTCGAGTTCCATCCACTGTGCGTCATGAATCCGCCAACCGCCACGTGTGAGCACCTCCTTTTGCGTGGCCCACCCAACTATGCACTGTCTCTCCGTCGTCCCTTCCGCTAGCTCCACAGGCAGATCTCCTCCGTCTTGTTCCGCCACCAAGTTGGGTCGGATCACCCACAAGAACTGCATCTTGCTATCATCAGACCGTGCCATATCTCCATGAGTTGAGCCCTCGTGAAGACAGCGGCGCTGCCAAAGCTCACATATATCACCGACTTCGGAGCCTGAGCATCAAGCCACCTCATGCATGTTTTGTCTTTATCCTCCTCTGACGACGGCGGCGGCGACATTTTGGAGGCTTTCACATGGTCAAGGAGCGCCTGGAGAGGACCCACCGTGTAAATCTTGGGGAAGTGATGGCGTAGTTCGGAGAGGACAGGTTCTTCTAGTTCCTCAAATGTGTTCATACTCACAGCTTTTGCTTGCTGCGATGGGTGGGCCTGGGCTACCAAACTGTCTAGATCAAGAGTTCCCTCACGGCTTCCCCGACAGAGAGCCGGTAGATCCCGACATCGAACCAAGTTTTCCATAACTGCGATTCTTGTTATTACCCGATCCATGTCCTCTTCCCCTTCCTACCGAAAAGACAATAACATAAATATATGTCTAATTTCATTCTAATCAACATTATGTTGAATGGAAAGAAAATTATGCGAAGAAAAATATCAAATAAAACTCTCAAAAATAGTATTCGGTCATATCTTTTTATAAGCAACTTTTATCTTTATTGCATAAAATAAACTGACGGTTAAGATTAGTTAAAAATAATAAATATATAAAAAATGTCACATTTCTTCTAAATATACCCATTACAGTATAGGAGAGAGGATGAGTAACAAATATGAGAGAGTATAATCGAGTATAAAATATAAAAGAGAATGTGTAATAAATGAGTAAATGAAAGAGAATTAATAGTGAGTGGGGGATAATTAATATAAAGATGTGTATTTAATAGAAGGTAGACAAAGAAAAAGTTGTTTAAATTTTGAGATACAAAAAAAAAAATACTTATAAAAAGGATAGGAGGGGATACTTGTTTTACCATTTATAGAAGATTTTAAACCCAGTATTCCCTTCCTCCTATTTTTCCCACACTTTTCTCTCCATCCAAACATGCCTGAAGAGATTATATATGCATGCCTCTGATTGGAAGTTCGTTGCACTGAAGCAGCATGGGGACGTTAAAATATGCCCAAAACCTGCAGGCACTGGCCGTGCGGAAATGAATTTCTGGTATTCAGAGCTCGTCTCCGAGGTTGGAGGCCGGATGTCCCAGGAAGGCATCAACTATGAAGCAAGTGACCTTGGGTTTTCCAGAATGTTCCGAGCATAACTCTTTCAACTTGAGCATTCCCTGAGACTTCATCTCCGCAAATGCTTCCTTCACCTTGCCTGCAAATAGCGTGGGTCCTCGGAGAATTCCATCGCCAAAGGTCTTGAAGACAAGATTGGGATGATGAGCTTCAATAATGTTGCGGGCGAAACGGAGGAGGCGGTTGTGTATGTGGTGGCTGTTGATAAAGATGACGTGGACGTCAGAAATTGCCAGAAGTTCAGCCAGTGGGAGAATGGTGTTGACATGTCCTTGCCCTGGCGCTGGAAATATCAACACATGAGGGGTCTCGGATTCACGCTGATCTTTTACAGTACTTATCTTCTCCTTCTTTTTTCTTTCCCATCAATTTCTTTTCTGTGGCTATACTGATGAACATTTGTTTGGATGTGACGTGTATTTAAAAAGGATAAATATTAATTAAGATAAGATACGATGATATCATGATACTGTAATTAAGGTCAGATGTTTTTTATCTTTGCCTCTTAGGTCTCCAGAGGGCGCTGTCATATTTAGACTTTAATTTGACTGTGGGATTCTGGGTGGAGATAGAGTCCATTACGGCATTACGCATTGCGCATTGCGCATTATACTCTCCTATGGCTCTTAGTATACTCCCTTTATTCTTATTATATGGCACCAGCCACTAAGGTTTTTTTTTTTATCATTTTTATAAGTCACTTAATTACTAGTTTTTAAGGAGTATTAAATATTTTTTCATCTATGCACATATTTAATAAGGGTGGGTGGAGAAAATAATAATTAATATAAGATACTGGTGTTTAGTGTAGTAAATAATGGTAATATTGAAAACCATTTAAATTTTACTATAAATTTAATATTTTTAACTTGTTTATATGTGAATTAGTTAAAAATTACTTATAAAAAGGACCAAAGCGAGTAGAACGCTTTCTAGAAGAATTCTTTAATTCTTGATATAAGTCACTTGAAAATTAAAGTCATTAATATTTATTTATCTATTTTGTGCATATAATTAATGTTTAAATGAGAGTTTTAAGATATTAATCACTCGCTCAAAATCAAGTAGAGGAATAGGGAAAGAGATGATGATAAGGTTTAAGATTGTCCTTTTTACTTTAGCCTCTGTTTTCACGGAGGGGAGGAGAAAGATTTTAATGGAGTGAAGGGGAGGAGAAGGGAAGGGAGGGATTTTAATTAGACTTTTCAAAAGGGACACCTATCTCTTTCGCCGAATTTGGTTTAATGAAATCAAGTTTGTAATTGTAGCTAGTTGCTAACACCTATGCCCGGTGGAATTACTCATATTTGGTCTATATTTCAGGCAGAGAGAGAAAAAAAATTTCAGTCCTATTTATAAAACAAAAAGAGAAACTTTTTATATAAATGTATAAAATTACTCTTCATTTACTATTGCGTTGACTTTTTTACATGAGGTATAATGTATGTTAAATAGGAATAAAGTTGAAAAATTATTGAATTTTATGGTAGAGTTAATTAAATTTAAAAAATTTCTTGGTTTATGTGAAAAATGTTAGAACTGTCTTATAAATAGGATTAGATGAGTAACTAAAATCTGCCATGCCCCACACACGAGGATTATATTCAATTTTATGCATGTAATTAATGTTCAAAACCTCATAATAGGAATAAAGCAAAAAAGAATTATTAGTTTATGGCCGATTGAACAAGTTAAATGTTCTTCATTTCAACTAGTCGAAACTTCAAAGTATATATGACAATGTGACAAGGATGGAGGGAATATTATTTTGTCTTGGCGTCCTCTTTCTTGATTCCCGTCCTTTATCAGCATGTAATAATAGAGTAAAAAATTACAAACAAAAAAAGAAAAAAGAAAAAAGAAAAAATTACAATGACATATAAACATGGGTAAAAATCAATTCATCAACGTCACCTACTCCGGCACTGATTTGAATTACTTTGTTTGGCAACATATTTTCTGCATGACATCATCCTCAACTGCTTAATCACTGGCTGATTTTGAATCCTTTGACAGGATAATCTCATCTGCGTCAGTTATTTGTCCTATACTTTTTGTTTCATTTTTCTTACTATATACTAAGGAATATTCATGAATATGAGTTTCTACTTTCTAACAAAATTTACAGTGTTCGGCATCCTTTTTAAAACCTAGATTTTGATTCAAAACTTTAGTTTGGTGTAAGAATACTCAAAATTTTTCCAAACCTATTTGAATTACTTTGTATGGCAACATATTTTCTGCATGACATCATCCTCAACTGCTCATGCACTGGCTGATTTTGAATCCTTCGACAGGATAATCTCATCTGCGTCAGTTATTTGTCCTATATTTTTTGTTTCATTTTTGTTATATACTAAGGAATATTCATGCATATGAGTTTCTACTTTCTAACGAAATTTACAGTGTGTTTGTCATCCTTTTTAAAACCCAGGTTTTGATTCAAAACTTTGGTTTGATGCAAGAACACTCAAAAAATTTTCAGACCTAAGTTTTAATATCAAAATCTAGGTTTTGGGAAAAGCTAATTTTTTTGCTTTTTCTCTTGTGTGGGCCCCACCCCTCTCTCATTGGTTCTTTTTCCTTATGTGGGCCCCACCCTTTCTCTCTCATTGGTCCTTTCTCATTATGTGGATCACTCACCATAAAAAAAAGCTATTCTGACCACAATACCTAAATACTCTTATTTTATCAAAATTACTTTTTTCTCATAATTTTTAGAGTTACCAGCCTATATGTCCGGAATTACAACCATAACCTCACAGCATCTTTAATGGAGACCAATTCACATACATACTCACCTGGAAAGTAAATGTTTTATCAAATCAAATATTGATAGAGTATTAAAATGTTAACATAATTCGTGCTATGAAAATATACAAATTCCTTTTATTTTATTTTATAGAAGACAGTTTTTTATATGACATATTCCTGCTTATTAAAAATACTCTCTCCAGTTAGTTTTATAAGTAACTTTCTTTCTTTAGGGGCTAGTCTTTATAAAAGCAACTTTTTTCTTGTATCTTAAAATTTAAATTATTTTTTTCTTTTCTATCCCTATTAAATATATATATTTATATTAATTATCCCTCACTCACCACTAATTCTCTTTTATTGAATTATTTATTATCCATTCTCTCTCATATTTTCTACTTATTCCCTCTCCTATGCTCTTTTCATAACTAGGGGGCATATTTAGAAGAAATATGATAATTTTGATATATTTATTGCTTATAACTAACCTTAAAGCCGCCAATGCGTTTTACACAATCTGAAAAAAAAAAAGTTATTTATAAAAAGAATCAGAGGAAATATTTAGATGTCTCAAATTTTTGTTGATAGGTTTCCATTTTACCCCTCGTTTAATTACTCATATGAATATTTATTGCGTTTATTGAACTCACTTAGACACACTTTCTCCACCACAATTTCTCTGTTTTACACATCTCTTTTTTCTATTCCTTCTTGCCCTTTCCGGTAAGGAATATTGGTTAGGTTATTTGTCTAAGAAAAAGACAATTAAATACCACTTGAACTTCAAAATCTAAAATCAATGATTTCTTAAAAACTTGAATTGTTAATTGCTATACTCTTTTTGTCAATCTCATTACTCTTATTGTCAACAAAACTAATTTGAGATTTTAAAGTTAAAGTGATATTTAAGTATATTTTTTCTTGTTTGTTTTCAGTTGATACATTTTTTTTCAACTTCACCTCTCTTTACATCATGCGATTTAACTTCTTTTTTTTCAACTTAGAGTCATTATTAATGCAAGTGAGAAAGGATAATTAATGAGGCAATTGATGCCTTATATTTGGAACTAAAATTGATTTTAGTTGGTGTCTTATGATAAGGAGTTGGTGGAATTCCTTTTCACATATTTTGTTACCTCTAACTAATTTTTACCAATTTTTTATTGATATAATTCAGTTAATTATTTCTTATAAAAAAGAATTGAGAGAATAATAAATAATTTTTGCACATTTTAAAATGTACCGAATGATAAATTTTAAAGTAATTCGAGGAAAACTGTCGTCTGTCGGGTGTTGAAATATCTACTTGCAAGGCAGGCCGCTCACGCTTTCGAAGAATTACCATAATTGATTGCTTCTTGAAGGACGAGATTATTGAATATTTGAACGAGGGGAATACATTCAAACGTTGAAGGCAGCCACGCCAAAGTGATCCGTATTTTAATGTCGGCTGCTTTTCTGGGGTCGCGTCCATTGCCTGCCATATGTGAAAGAAGGGGTTTTGGCCCCCTAAAGAATCATCGTGACATCACGAGAAATAGATGTAATCATTGTAAAATTTTAATAACACGTATTGATTTGATACTTAATATAAAACATATTTATAAAATTGATCTTGTTATTAAATATAAAATATATTTTTCATATTTATTAATCTTTTACTAATTCACCTTTATTAATACTTACTCAATAATAATTAAAAAGGAGAGAGAATTAAAGAAGATGATTAAGGTGTTTTAGAAAATATATGTTATACTAACTAACTAATTTTTTTAATCTAATCAAATTAAGTAAATATATCTTATATTAAGGATCAGAGAGAGAGTATACAATATGAATATGTTGTCACATTATGTGATTTTCCACCTCTGAACTTGTCATATACTCCCTTCGGTCTTTTTTTTTATAAGTAACTTTATCTTTCATAGAGCTGGTCCTTATATAAACAACTTTTTTTTGTGTCTCAAAATTTAAATCACTTTTTTCTTTTCTATCCATATTAAATATATAACTTTATATTAATTATCCCCCACTTATTACTAATTCTCTTTTATTCAACAATTTATTACCCATTACTGCTCATATTTTTTACTCATTCTCTTTCATATTTTTATTCATTCTTTCTACTATACTCTTTTCATAAATAATGGTATATTTAGGGAAAAAATAACATAACATTTTTTACATATTTATTATTTTTAACTAATCTTAATCGCCAATTTATTTTACACAATAAAAAAAAGTTACTTATAAAGAGGATTGGAGAAAGGAAATACTACTCAATTTTTTTAAGACTTTTTTTTATCATTATTCTCTCCGCTCTATTTTATAAGAAATCTTCTAAAACTAAATTTTGGTCTTTTTACAAGACACTTTATAAGAATAGTGAGATAGTAAAAATTAATATAATATTAAAGTTTAGTGTGATTTATAAGAATGATATTAAAAATTACTCCCTCCATCCCTATATATATATAGGGTCATTTTAACATAATTGGGTTGTTTAAGAAAACAGTTAAAATTAGTTAAAAGTATTAAATATATATGAAATAATTTTTTTTTTCAAATATACTTTTATTTATGAATGAATAAGAGAAGGAGGGTAATAATGATACAAACGTTGAAAAAAAGTGCATGGAGGAAAATGATGTAAGAGAATAAAGGGAATGAGTTATTAACATTTTAATTAATATAATATATGAAATTGATTGAGGGTAAAATGGATAAAAATGTATTTATTAACAAGACAAACTCAAAAAAACCTTATAAAAGGGACAAACATATTCAAAAAATGAGGCCTTATAAATAGGTATTGAAGTAATACTTGCATTTAATAATAAATTTAATGTTTTTAATATAAGAACTATTTGACTTTTTTAGAGAGATTAAAGAAGTAAAATAAATTACTTAATCATAGAATATGTTATGTATCATTATATTATATTTCATTTTATAAGTCAAGTAAATTAGTTTGGAGAAAAATGATACATATAAATATTTTAATATAACTTATTTACCTTCCGTAATCTATCAATAAAAATCAACTAACTCTTATATTAAGGATGGGGTAGTATTATATGATTTGGATTTAATTTATATTATAATTAATTTGATACCACTCAGTACCTATATATAAGTCACTTGTAGCACATTCTCACAAACTAAAAAAAGTATTAAATGAATAAATTTTTCCATATTTGCTCTTATTTATGAAAGAGTGCACTTTTTCTCTATTATCCCTTTGTTATTTTGCATTTACATCCCTCTCTTTTCTCTTTTTCATGTACCCAGCCAATAGCCAACATGGGTAAATTTGACAAAACCTCATTTAATATCATACAAATGACTTATATTTTAATCAAAACTTTTGGGTCCAAGTGACTTATATATAGGTACTAGGTAAATATTATGACTTGTCAAGGACATATCCAAAATCTAATAGTAGATCTTACTTGTACTAGACAAAACTGCCATTGTGCGATAGCCACATCGATATCTTCTTGCTTTCAAACTTTGCACTCTATTGTGATTGTGCAAGCACGACGTCTGCACTTTGGATGTTCTCATGCTCATGCAATATAAATCCTTTATACAAGAGCGCATAAAGACATCCCTTGTATATCCTGCACTGCATTTACATATGCTGCCTGGAACGTTCTAAATTTACCTATACACACTACTTATGACATGTTTAATCCCTTTCAAATTAATTTACTTATTAGCGTAGTCTGCATTCTCGTATGCACAATATCCACTTTTACAAGTTATCTAAGGGGTATGTCAAAGATACTAGCATAATTATGTACTTCAATGTAATTCTTCCTCTTGATTGGTCTTCATTCAGGTTTGATTCAGTCGTTTTCCTAGCATTTGTCTCAAATCAAATAACGAATGAACATAAGATCCATGTTGAACTAATTGTCATCGAATCAGCTACTTATGGTACTATCAAAGGCAAAGGGCATTATGAAAGGATTTCCTTCCTTTTGGACCACTGAGTTGGGACGATTAAAGATGAGTAAAGAATTTTCTCTACATTTATCCATGCCATGATCCTCTTGGTTCAAAAAAATCTCAGTAAAAACCTTTAAAATATATAAAAGACATATCAAGGACTCAAATATTTCAATTCTCCCACGTAAGACCAGGGGAATATAGGAGTAACAAATGTTTCCAAAAAACTTTTCTGCCCTAGTTATATACCCTTTTTTATCCTACTATCTTTCTTCTCTTCCTTTGTCATCTTCGCTATTTCCTTTCACTTCACCATTTCTCTCTTTGGTCTCTAAGCTAATCAGCCATGTTTATGATCTCGGCCATTCAAACCCTTCTTCAATTCCTTTCCCTTTTCTCCACACTCTCCCTCCTGATATCCAAAACGTCCAAGATATCAGTAACACCCCAAAATTTATATTCACAAAAAATATTGTAAATATTTGAGAAATTCAATAAAATAGTGAATATTCATAAATTTGGAATTTATAAATTTTATAAATGTTTATTTTCATGAAAAATTGGGCAAAAATAATTATGGAACTAATTTGGGTAATTCAAAAAGCCCAATATTAAGGTCCAAAAATGGAGGAAATATAGAGAAAATATTTGGTCCAAAAATAAATGGTAATTGGCCAAATAAAAAGAAGAAAAAGAATTAAATTGGAAATGTTATGGCAAAATCGTAATTTTTGCCAAAATAACACAAAATAAATTATTTTCCTATTAATTGAAGTTAATTTCAATTAATTAAGGAGAATAAAGGTGAAAAACATATTTAGAATATTTTGGTCAATTAAATATGAATTTATGAAAAATTTAAGAAAAAAGTGCTATTTTGACCAAAATTGAAACTTTACGTGTAAACGTAACTTGGATAAGTTGTGAAGCCAATTGAGACCATAGGGAGGGACCTCTAGGTGTCTCCTATAAGTGGTATAGAGAAGAAAATATTAGTTTGGCTTAACGACATTATTACATGTACATAGAGTTATGTACATAAAAATTGGTTTTTGAGATTTTTGGAAAATTCAACAAATTATTATAATAATATAAGATATAATCATATAAGCTTCATCTTTCTCATTCAGCTGCCATTTTCAAGCTCAAACAGACCTGAAATAAGAGAGAGAATGTTCAGATTTTTAGAGAGAGAAAGGAGAAGAAACCTCACAAAGTAAGCTGATTTCTCCGACGATTTAGCTCCTAACGCGTATAACTCCGATCCTAAACTACTCCTCTATGTTCTTCAAGGTTGTGAAGCTCAAAATTTGGTGTTAGGAAAGCTAGGGTTTCAACCAAGTCAAGGAAAAGCTAGTGGGAGCTTGAAGTAACTTCCAAACTCTTGTATATAGACTATTTTGGCTGCTATGGGCAATTTAATAGGTGAAATTTCTCTGGATTGCCATTGGTTTTAAATTTTGGATTTTGAGTTGCCTAAGGGTTATGCTGCCCAATTTTGGTTCAAATGGTAGTTGTAACCTTATTAAATAGTTAATAAAGTGGTTAGGAGTAGAAAGGAACGCATTTACGAAGTCGAAATTGCAAAACCCCGATTTTTTCTGGAGGATACCATAATTTTGGCCAGCTCTAGAAATGGGTCTTAGAGTTGAATTTTCAATGATTTGATGGTTCTATTGAGTTCAGGAGGGAAAATTAGGTTGGATTACAGTTGGTCACTTTTTCAGAAAAGCACAAAAAGCATAATTACGAAAACGCCCCTGAAACTCCTAAAGTGGGACTGCCAAAGGCAATTTCATAATTTGACATTGAATTTGGTAATTTAGAGAATGGAAATGGATTCCTTATGCAAAAATATGTCAGAATAGCCCTAGTCAAAATTTCAGGAAAAGTGTAGCAAGGCCAAGTACAGCGGGGCCGGGCCGGGGCCCCGTGGGCATTTTGATAAACTTTCACCATAGGCTAATATAACCACAATAAACACTATGGAAATGTCTAAAATGATACATGAATAGGTTATAACCTATTTCTTGTACATTTGATGTTTTAGGACGGAGTTGGACGCCTACAGTCGACACGTTTTACGAGGCGACCCTTTGAGACAGGCAAGAGGTTAAGGCAGGGACTACTATCTCTCATATACTATGTGACTATTTGTATGATGCATGTTACCGTATTTTGTGACTTGAACACATGCTGGAGGCACATTACCTAGCTGTGGTTTAGAACCTAGCTAAGGTACACTAGTCTTACCTAACTGTAGTCAGAGACTTGGCTGAGGTACATGTAGGGGTTTTAATATAGGTAGGTTGGCCCTGAACTTTGTGTACACACATGGATGATATGAATTTTCATTTTACTTGATACGATGCATTTCATATTTAATTTTCGCATTTTATATGTTGATCGTATGTTTCTACTGAGATTCCTCGGAATCTCATCCCTTCTTCTAAACCAAATGTCTCATCGGGTGCCAGCAACTTGAAAGCCAAGGATGCAGAGAAGGGAAACTGACGGGCACGCTTCCTAAGGTGAAGGCAGTGGTTGTATGTAGCCTGTAACTGGAATAGTTTTGAGATATTGTGTACATAGTTGTGATTATTATTGATTTCTGCTCTATTAATGACTGTCTATAAACAAGTATTTATTACAGTATAATTGTACTTTTTTGTTTGCCTGTGAAACTTGTTCATTATTATCCTACGCATTTTAAAATGAAAACGGGTGTTGACAATATTAGCAAAACTCAGAAACTTTTTCGTCACCGCCGCTCCCATCTAACGGTTCGAGTTCCACCCTTCACCTCCTGTGGCGATCATCTTTGACTACTTCATTGCCGAATTTCTTCCTATCATTCAAGGAAGAAGAGTTCCATCAATTCAAACTCTCATATTTCCATCTTTGCGCTTGGGGCAATGACGCAGCTAGTGAGGTTCTAACCGAGGCGCGTCTATTGCTGGTTGAAAACTATTTCCAAACCCCCTCTTGGGCCTGGGTTTGGCCTAGGCCCTTGAGAATTTCTATTTCCTTCTTGTTTTTTTGGTAGCTTTTTCGTATGTGTATTTAGGGGTAAGATCTTTCTTAGTTCTTTATTTGTTGATGAAGATGCTTCACCAATTGAATGCTATTGATGATAACAAGATTCGTTAGTTATAGTGAGGGCTAAGAAGAGAAAGAAAACATTGATGTGCTTAGCTAACAGAGCAGTTTATTATTACTCTTATTGAACGATCATTAATTTTTTATGGCAATTACAATGGTTCACAAGATGTACAAAAAAAAAAGGTAAAGCATGCACTATATTGCATTTTCAGTCGCATCAAGCACTACTGCCATCGAACCAATCTGTGCCTTCTGTAGCTAATGATCGTTGCTCTGTAATTTGTTTGGGTGCATCAATGGCAGATCAAATGCACCTGTGCCATTTACATGAAGAGAAGAGCATCCTTTGGCCTATCCAGAAGAGACAAGATTGTTGTCGCAATATGTTTCGATGAAAGACCAGCTTCATCAATCTGATCTTGGGGCGATCCATGTTCAATGTATCTATCAGGAAGCATCATCGCTCTCAACTACAACCAAAGTTTAAAAAGAGAAATTAGACCAGAAATCTTGGTGACATAATGAAGGAAATTATATTAATATGAGGAAGAACTATATATAAATTACCTTGAGGGGTCCATCAAGTAAGGCAGCCAAGCTCAGGTAATGTGAAACATGAGATCCAAAACCTCCTATAGAGCCCTCTTCAATGGTGATCAGAAATTCATGCTCCTTCACTAATTGCTTAATCAGATCAGTATCAAGAGGCTTGCAAAACCTAGCATCAGCAACTGTGACAGATACATCTTTTGTTTCCAGTAGTTTTGCAGCTTGGAGGCATTGTTGAACTATTGATCCATATCCCAGAATTGCAACTCTGGTTCCTTGTATCAGTATTCTTCCTTTTCCAATCTGCATAACCACAAAAAAACAAACAAGATTATAATTTGTTCGTTTATTATGGTTTGTGAGTTACTACTGTGCCTGACCTCCAGTGGGGTTCCTTTGTTTTCCGGAGGCAAAATGGCTCCAACGCCATTTCCTCTTGGAAACCTAAAGCAGCTTGGTCTGTCATCAATGGCCACTGCAGTTGCAACCATATGCATCAATTCAGCTTCATCAGAGGGAGCCATCACCACCATATTGGGCAGACAAGCCATGTAAGTGATATCAAATGCTCCACAATGAGTTGGTCCATCTGCACCCACCAACCCAGCTCTGTCCAAGGCAAACCTAACAGGCAGTTTCTGAAGATCTACATCATGGATCACCTACGCAATTAAGTAATTAATATAACTTCCTTAATCTCTCCAAAAAAATTAACTAGATCTTATATTTAGAACCAAAAGCAGTACTTAAGATAGTTTTAGCTCACCTGATCATATCCTCGTTGAAGAAACGTTGAGTAGATAGCACAGAATGGCTTGAGACCTTCAGTGGCTAACCCAGCAGCAAATGTGACAGCATGTTGTTCAGCAATACCCACATCAAAGCAACGATCTGGGAATATTTTCTGGAAATAATTTAAACCCGTCCCACCACCCATGGCCGCATGAACAGCTACTATCTTGCTGTCTTGTTCGGCTTCCTTGATCAAAGATTCAGCAAAGTACTGGCTATAGGATAATGTAGGAGATTTTGCCTTCATTTGTTTCCCTGTTTTGGGGTCAAACTTGGCAACACCATGCATTTTATCAGGTGCCGCTTCTGCTGGTGGATATCCCTTCCCTTTCTCTGTGACAACATGTATCATAACTGGGCCTGGTATCTGTACTGCTTTAACTTTCTCCAAAACCTCAACTAGATCTTCCACATTATGGCCGTCCACTGGCCCAATGTAGTACAGCCCTAGCTCCTCAAAAAACGTTGACCCATTAGGGTTGACCATCCCTCTTGCATACTCATCAACTTTTGCTGCAACTTCATGTGTCTTCCCTCCTATCTGCTTCGTTATAGTCTATTCCACAAAATCATACAGTCAAATTTTGTCCCAGTATATATTATTTTATTCACTATTTTCACTATTCAATATTAAAGCCAAGTTAGCTAAAGAAAGACGTCTTATAAACATATGGATACCTCTCCTCTCGACGTATTTTAAAATCATGAGGGGTCACAGGTTCCAAAGCGAACAATATCGAGAGCGAAGTATTAAGATGTTACAGGCTTACATTTGAAATCTTAACACTTACTTTTGCAGCTTCTCTGAGTTTGCGGAATTTCCTGCTGGCTTGGATCTTGCTTAAAGCACCACTGAGTGCTCCAACAGGGGTTGCAGGGCCGTCAATGGTAGCAGTTGGCAAGGAGACTTGCTTGTTGTCATTTAGAATGATGATCATGTTGGTGTCTAGGAATCCAGCATTGTTCATGGCTTCATAAGCTTGACCAGCAGTCATAGCCCCATCCCCAATCACTGAAATCACGTTATTGTTCTTTCCCAGAAGATCCCTCCCAACAGCCATCCCTACCAAAAACAAAGCTTTGAGAATTCCTCACTGATCGACTCTTCTTGTTATTAATTATAAGATGCACTTTGTATAGAAACTGTTTATATCGCTAGATTGGTATTTTAACGGTGAGACTAATTCAAATACAATATATGAAAATATCATAACGCGCAACTACTCAAATACAAAATATACGAAAACTTTTTGTCTTGAGGTTTAAGAAAATCTCACCAAGACCAGCAGATATGCTTGTGGAGCTATGTCCCGCACCGAAAGCATCATGAACACTTTCGTCCCTCTTGGGAAATCCAGCCAGCCCCGAAGTTTTCCTCATGGTATGCATCTTGTGCCTCCGACCGGTGAGGATTTTGTGTGGGTACGCCTGCAAATTCATTGCTCTCTTACAAATTGACACCAAAAAATAAAAACATCTAATAATCATTACAAGAAGATGATGGAGCTAGAAACCTGATGGCCAACATCCCATATAATTTTGTCTTCAGGGGTGTTAAATACATGATGCAGAGCCACCGCAAGCTCCACCACTCCTAAGCTTGCGCTAAGATGCCCTCCGGTATCTGAAACAGAGTGTACGATATCTGCCCTCAGCTCAGCTGCCAGTTGCTCAAGATCCTGTCATATATGTGTGAAAAAGATTTGAGTGTTGTGCACTACTTAATTATAATACCCAGTTGATTTTTTTTTTTTTTGGAGAGATTGGAGGGAGTATATCAATATACAGTCATTTAGACAAATATGGTTTACCTGAATGGACAAATTCTTCATATGAATAGGATAGTTTATGGTATCCAACAATGGCGTTGCCGGTTTGTGTTCTGAGAAATCAATCTTCCAGCCATCACCATCTTTTCTTATAACAGTCCTATCCTCCTCGTCGAAGCTTTTCGCCGAACATCTCATAAAGAACTGCCACATACATATACAATATAATTAATAATATGTAACAGCCATTGTTAAATTTCAGAAACAAAATTGGTGCCCAATTAGCTAACCTGGTTTTTGCCACCATGAAATGGAGTCGGAGTCTTGAGGCCCAGAGGAACTGACTGATTTGGCTTGAGGAAGGAGCCACAAATTGCCATGGTTGCTGTGAAAGAGAGAAGAGGCAAAGCTTACAATGCTCAGAGAATATTGCATTGGACATAGAAGCTGCTGCTCCTCTCTATTTATAGCTGAGAGAGAACTAAGAAGATGGTAAGTCCATAACTCCTTTTATTTATATGTGTGCGCAGAATGAAATGCAAAGAATAGAGAGGAATGCTTTTATTTTATTTTATTTTTTGCAATAAAATGGGAAGATTTTGCAAATCTTTAACCTATGGGATAAAATAAAACTAAGATAATTATATTCTAACATTTTTTTTATGAACTCAAATTGATATATTATTATAGGTTTTCAACGTTTGTAAAGAATTAATAATGAAACGAGGGAGGGGTATTTTTATTGATTTCCCTCTCCATTTACTCTTCATTAAGTATATCTATCATTTGATCAACTTTCAATGGTTGAGATTTACTGGTAGATTTTTATTATAATAATATTATTTATATATTATTAAATTCCAACCATTAAAAGTTAATCTAATGGTAAATATTCTTCATGGAGAGTAAATGGAGAGAGAAATCAATGGAGACACCCCTCTCCCTAATAAAACTTTGAATATCAATAACGGACGAGACTTTTTTAATTACATCAACAAATAACAAATTAAGAAAGAGAAATATAGGATTTAAACAGATGGAATTTCAATTGAACTCGAGATTAATTATAATTAATATACTACCCGAGTTGACAATGTTGTTAATAAAAAACTACGAACATTAATAGGCGATGAGAAATCTTAAATTACTCATTTCGTTTGCTCTGTTTCTTACTGTAATAACTGCTACTAGGTTCAGGGTATTTTAAAGAAATCGTGGTATATTCAATTAACCGCTCTCTATATTAAATGCTTTGGATATCAGAAAATTAAAACATACAATTTTAGAGATAAAATTCTACTCCGATCGTTTGATATAATAATCAAGTTTATGATGGTATAATTTCACCACCATTCTTTTATTACCCATTCTGCTTACTCTATTTATTACTGTAATAACTACTACTAGGTTCATGGGATCTTGGAGAATTGAGGCATATATATTCAATTAACCAATCTTCCCATTTAATGCTTTGGATTTCATAAATTATAACATACATTGTTGCACATTTATAACACATCCTTAATTACATATACAGCTTGTTTGGTCTAAGGGGAGGAGAGGGAAAGTGGGCGGAGGAGAAATTTTTTTGAGTTGAATTTAAAAAAATTAGAGAAGTGGGGTTAAAAATTTTTAATTAATTTTTCTTACTCTTTTATCTTATATATTCTCTTTATTAAAATTTTATTACCCCACTTCTTCAATTTTTTAAAATTCAACTTATAAAAATTTTCCCTCCAAATTCCTCACATCAAACAGACCCTTAGAGCTCTAGCATTGCACATAATATATGAGAAAACAAGCTGGATTATCTTATTTGTTAGTATAAATTTAACATTTTATATATGTGCAATATTGGTATTAATTAGTTACTTTTTGCTTCTTCTTTATTTTTGGTTCATATCTCTTGATGAAGATTTGATGCCAAGTAGTTTATCGTAGATTTGTAAGTGCATGTATATCATCATAATTTCTGCGCACGAACATTGTTGTTATAAAAAGAGATTCTTGTATATTATAAAAGCATTCATTGTACGTAGGTTCATTGTAGGTGCATGCAACAGTATAACTATCCATTCAATATGGTGAAGAGGTGATGCCGAAAACAAAAATAAAATCAAGGTAATCAAATCCGGATCGGTCATTGAATTGTCCGGGGTATTAGATTAAGGGTTAATGGGTCAGCAAATTAGGGTCAAACTAGAGTTAACCTGGGGCTAGACCGGTGAACACTACTACAGAATATAGATTTTGTTATCCTAAAGGACGTCCTTTTTAAAATAGGGACGTCTAAAACATAGGCGGTGACATTTTTGTAATTCTATGTGGGAACTAGGTAGCTTTAGACGTCCCAAATTGAATTTGGGACGTCTAAAGTTAAAAAAAAAAATTTAAAAAAAATTAATTTTTTTTTAATTAGACATCACTTTAGACATCCCAAATTCAATTTGGGATGTCTAAAGTTAAAAAAAATAATTTGTTTTACACTTTAGACGTCCCAAATTCAATTTGGGACGTCTAAAGTTAAAAAAAATAATTTGTTTTACACTTTAGACGTCCCAAATTCAATTTGGGACGTCTAAAGTTAAAAAAAAATAATTTTTTTTACACTTTAGATGTCCCAAATTCTAGTTGGGACGTCTAAAGTGGGGACTTTAGACGTCTCAAATGAAAGTAATTTAAAATTTTTTTATGAGTTGTATTGAATATAAGGGACGCTCGTGCCTTATATTAAATAAAGGAACGATTTCCTTCCTCTCTCCCTCTCTCTCTAGCTCCCACAACATTTTTCAATTTCTGAGAGGAGTTGCAAAGAGAGACCCACATTCTATAGATTCAAATGGATTTTTCCTTTGATGTTTTCGCCATTGTCCCCCCTTATCATGCCCTTCGGTGCCCCTATTTGCGATGGTAACTCTCTCTTTATCACTTCTCAAATCTTACATACTTATCTGTTTATTATTATTATTATATAAGTTCCTCTCTTTTTTCACAATTAGATTTGGTACAGTGCATCTGGGTAAAAAATGGATTTTTGAATTCTACAGTTTGACTAAAAGAAGTTTGAACAAAGCTAGCAAAGTGGTGGAAGTGTGGTGATACCAAAAATTCCGGAGCCAAAAAGAGAATGGAGAAAGCTAGCATTTATGTTCAATAAAACTATTGCAGAGGATTCTCGTCTGAAACTTGTGTTTGCTTTCGTAATTGATGACCTCAACATCTATTGGAAATTTGAAATTTAAATGACTTTAGATGTCTCTTTTTAAAAAAAGGGACATCTAAAGTGGAGACTTTAGACGTCCCAATTTTGAAATTGGGACGTCTAAAGTTCCCCTGTGGAGGACTTTAGACGTCCTAAATTGATTCTAAAGAAAAAAATTTAAAAAATTGATTTTTAAAAAAAAATTATAAACTCAGACCGGACCGGACCAGTCTACTGATTCGTTTGGTGGTTTCTGGCCTGGGTCTAATTACCCTGAATAGAATAAATGTTGTACCTAGATTTTTATTTTTAAGAAACAACCAATATTAGAGTTAAGTATGTACTTGTATGCAATACAAGATCAACCTCATTGTTATGAACTGTAAAGAATTTGATTTTTTATGATGTTAATCTAAAACAATTTTGAAGTTAAACAGAAATCCAAAAAATTTGTTTAAGTTGAAAAAACTAAATATATATATGTATATGTATATAACAACAATTAAATAATGTCGCAATTTGATATTCAATGAAGATGTAAATTCTAGTTCTATTTTCAATGTGAACGTTTACGAGTGAATAAATAGGTCTGAAGGTAATATTTTTAAAAATTTATAACAATAGAATTTAAGATTTTTTAAATCTCTCTTTTGTAAACCATAATAATATAATGCCACTTATCATATGATCAAAATTAAATAGTCGAAATGGCCATTCTTATTTTGAATCACCCGTTTTGTTGCAGTGTAATAAAGTAAATTCTAGGGAAAATCACTCTCAAGTCCCAAGGAAGCAAAATATTGTCAGGAAAATCCCTGGAAAATCTGAAATATCTGAAAAGTCCCTAGGGACTTTTCTGATATTATTTTTCAAAGTGAAATGACCCACATGCCCCTCTTCTATTATTTCTCTCTCTCATTTGTTCTGTGTTTTTGCTCTCGGACGTTATCTTTTTTATTCAGCTCCTTGCATTCTCTCTCTACAGAAATGGTGGTGATGGTGAAGGCTAAAGCTTTGAGGTGGTGGAAGATTTGTGGGATGGGATATAAGATAGAAGGAAGAAGAAGATGGAAGAAAAGTGGTGAGATTCTTTTTTTTTTATCTCAAGCTTCCGCCATTTTTAAAGAAGGAAGGGATGAAGGTGATGATGATGATGAATAGTCCAACTCATCCCCCTTTTCCAACCTTATTGTGCTGCGAAAACGCTAATATGGAAAAAAATTAAATTGTTGTTAATTCGTACAGTAGTAGTTGTTAATATAACAGTAGTAGTTGTTAATACGGAAAATGACGTTAAGTGTCATAGTGCTCTGTTTTTGGGAAAGGAAACAGAGGAAGTGGTGTGTTTGAAGTGGTTGGGTGCCATGAAAACGTTGATATGGAAGAAAAAAAACTTGTTGTTAATTCGCACAGTAGTAGTTGTTAATATAACAGTAGTTGTTGTTAATACAGAAAATGACGTTGGGTGCCATGGTGCTCTATTTTTGGGAAAGGAAACAGAGGAAGTGGTGTGTTTGAAGTAGCTGGGTGTCATGGAAACGCTGATATGGAAGAAAAATAAATTGTTGTTAATTCGCATAGTAGTAGATGTTAATATAACAGTAGTAGTTGTTAATATGGAAAATGACGTTGGGTGCCATGGTGCTCTGTTTTTGGGAAAGGAAACAGAGGAAGTGGTGTGTTTGAAGTGGTTGGATGCCATGAAAACGTTGATATGGAAGAAAAATAAATTGTTGTTAATTCGCACAGTAGTAGTTGTTAATATAACAGTAGTTGTTGTTAATACGGAAAATGACGTTGGGTGCCATGGTGCTCTGTTTTTGGGAAAGGAAACAGAGGAAGTGGTGTGTTTGAAGTGGTTGGGTGCCATGGAAACGCTGATATGGAAGAAAAATAAATTGTTGTTAATTCGCACAGTAGTAGTTGTTAATATAACAGTAGTAGTTGTTAATACGGAAAATGACGTTGGGTGCCATGGTGCTCTGTTTTTGGGAAAGGAAACAGAGGAAGTGGTGTGTTTGAAGTGGTTGGTTGCCATGAAAACGCTGATATGGAAGAAAAATAAATTGTTGTTAATGCGCACAGTAGTAGTTGTTAATATAACAGTAGTAGTTGTTAATACGGAAAATGACGTTGGGTGCCATGGTGCTCTGTTTTTGGGAAAGGAAACAAAGGAAGTGGTGTGTTTGAAGTGGTTGAGTGCCATGGAAACGCTGATATGGAAAAAAAATAATTTGTTGTTAATTCGCACAGTAGTAGTTGTTAATATAACAGTAGTTGTTGTTAATACGGAAAATGACGTTGGGTGCCATGGTGCTCTGTTTTTGGGAAAGGAAACAGAGGAAGTGGTGTGTTTGAAGTGGTGGGGTGCTATGAAAATGCTGATATGAAAAAATAAATAAATTGTTGTTAATTTGCACAGTAATAGTTGTTAATATAACAGTAGTGGTTGTTAATAAGAAAACAGAGGAAGTGATATGTTTAACAAGTCGTAAAGCGTTTATTATCACCATGTTGAATGTGTTTGACAACCGACCACACGTTTCTGATTGGAACAAAGTTTTGTAACGTTACGTATGAAAAATGTTGTGTTTACAATACTGAAAGCGTTTATTAACAACCTGTTGCGTTCGGTTTACAACTTGATGGTGTGACCAGTTGCTTTTGTTTTGCTACTTTTGCTTTGCCATAGCAAAACAAAAGCAAAATGATGTAAAAAATGGCCTCTTTTGATCGTGTTTGCTTTCAGTATGCCATAGCGAAACAAAACCGAGATCACCTCATATCTGCTTTACAACGCATAAGCCGTGTATTAATGGCCTCTTCTGATCGTGTTTGCTTTCGGGACGTTGTGAAACGAACTCAAAAGGTTGTTAATACACACTATACAAGTTGTAAATAGCTCAATTTGTCATACTTAACGTGAGGAAACATAGTGTCAGCGAGAAAAGTGTGGGATGTTGTGAAACGAACTCAAAAGGTTGTTAATACACGCTTTACGAGTCGTAAATACATGACTTATGCATTGTAAAACGGATATGAGGTGATCTCGGTTTTGTTTCGCTGTGGCATATCGAAAGCAAACACGGTCAGAAGAGGCCATTTTTCACATCATTTTGCTTTTGTTTCGCTATGGCAAAGCAAAAGCAACTGACCATACCGTCAAGTTGTAAATCGAATGCAACAGGTTGTTAATAAATGCTTTCAGCATTGTAAACACAACATTTTCCATACGTAACATTACAAAACATCGTTCCAATCAGAAACATGTGGCCGATTGTCAAACACATTCAACATGGTGTTAATAAACGTTTTACAACTTGTTAAACATATCACTTCCTCTGTTTTCTTATTAACAACCACTACTATTATATTAACAACTACTACTGTGCAAATTAACAACAATTTATTTTTTTTCCATATCAACATTTTTATAGCACCCCACCACTTCAAACACACCACTTCCTCTGTTTCCTTTCCCAAAAACAGAGCACCATGGCACCCAACGTCATTTTCCGTATTAACAACTACTACTGTTATATTAACAACTACTACTGTGCGAATTAACAACAATTTATTTTTCTCCCATATCAGCGTTTCCATGGCACCCAACTACTTCAAACACACCACTTCCTCTGTTTCCTTTCCCAAAAACAGAGCACCATGGCACCCAACGTCATTTTCCGTATTAACAACTACTACTGTGCGAATTAACAACAACTTATTTTTCTTCCATATCAGCGTTTTAGTAGCTCCCAACCACCTAAAACACACCACTTCCTCTGTTTCCTTTCCCAAAAACAGAGCACCATGGCACCCAACGTCATTTTCCGTATTAATAACTACTACTGTGCGAATTAACAACAATTTATTTTTCTCCCATATCAGCGTTTCCATGGCACCCAACCACTTCAAACACACCACTTCCTCTGTTTCCTTTCCCAAAAACAGAGCACCATGGCACCCAACGTCATTTTCTGTATTAACAACTACTATTGTTATATTAACAACTACTACTGTGTGAATTAACATCAACTTATTTTTCTTCCATATCAGCGTTTTAATAGCTCCCAACCACCTAAAACACACGACTTCCTCTGTTTCCTTTCCCAAAAACAGAGCACCATGGCACCCAACGTCATTTTCCGTATTAACAACTACTATTGTTATATTAACAACTACTACTGTACGAATTAACAACAATTTATTTTTCTTTCATATCAGCGTTTTCATAGCACCAACCACTTCAAACACACCACTTCCTCTGTTTTCTTTCCCAAAAACAGAGCACCATGGCACCCAACGTCATTTTCCGTATTAACAACTACTATTGTTATATTAACAACTACTACTGTGCGAATTAACAACAACTTATTTTTCTTCCATATCAGCGTTTTCATAGCTCCCAACCACTTCAAACACACCACTTCCTCTGTTTCCTTTCCCAAAAACAGAGCACCATGGCACCCAACGTCATTTTTCATATTAACAACTACTACTGTTATATCAACAACTACTACTGTGCGAATTAACAACAATTTATTTTTCTTTCGTATCAGCGTTTTCAGAGCACCCAACCACTTCAAACACACCACTTCCTCTGTTTTCTTTCCCAAAAATAGAGCACCATGGCACCCAATGTCATTTTTCGTATTAACAACTACTACTGTTATATTAACAACTACTACTGTGCGAATTAACAACAATTTATTTTTCTTTTATATCAGCAATTTCATAGCACAATGAGGTTGGAAAAGGGGGATGAGTTGGACTATTCATCATCATCATGACCTTTATCCCTTCCTTCTTTAAAAATGGCGGAAGCTTGAGATAAAAAAAAATCTCACAACCTTCCTTCCATCTTCTTCTTCCTTCTATCTTACATCCCATCCCATAAATCTTTCACCACCTCAAAGCTTTAGCCTTCACCATCACCACCATTTCTGTAGAGAGAGAACGCAGGGATCTGAATAAAAAAGATCACATCCGAGAGCGAAAACGCAGAACAAATGAGATAGAGAGATGATAATAGGGGCATGTGTGTCATTTGACTTTTAAAAATAATATCTGAAAAGTCCCTAGGGACTTTTCAGATATTTCAGTTTTTTTAGGGATTTTTCTGACAATATTTTGCTTTTTTGGGACCTGACAGTGATTTTCCCTAAATTCTAAAGCTTTACCAACAAAATCTTTAGTAATTAACCGCTCAGAGCAATTTTGCATGTAATAAAGTGCATGCTAAAAAAATCCTCGTGGGATATCTGTTGTCAAAATTGTTTAGATATAAGGACGTGGTCACATAAAAAAAGTGAAATCACTTACCCAAAGAGACGAAAGATTAGTGATTCGACTGTAGAAAGCATCTATCATCAGTTTATCTTTTTAACAAAAATTGATTATAAGAGGACAAATAGCATCATGTGTAAATTATTAATTTAATAAAATCCCTTAACTTTGATCAGTTACAAATAACCCCTTGATATTTTAAAATTTAAATTTAACTCCCTTAAATATTTGATTTATAATATTAAACTTCATGTTGTTACTTTTATCATTTTAATAAATTTATTAAATTTTTTTTTACAATCATTTGTAAGTTAAAATAGTTTTCTTGTATGGCAAAAATAAGAAGAGTAATATTTTTTTGAAGCAATAATAGAAAAATATTATTTAAAAAAATATAAAAATAAAAATTTCATCATTTGTATAACATTTACTTTTTTTCTTAGGATAATTGAGTATTGATAGTATAAAAATGTCATCATTTGTGTTAAATATGTTTTTGGGATGATTGAGCATTGATAGTTTAAATATTATATTTATGTTAGAGGATAGATTTTGCCCTCATTAATTTTTTATTAGTAATGCATATTTTTTCTTGAATCAGAGGTTCAAAATTTATTTTTATATTTTTTTAAGTATTATTCTTCTAGTTATTTCCATACAAAAGAACTATTTTAATTGATATATAGTAAAAATCTTAATAAATTTATTAAAACGATAAATAGTAATGGCATGTGGTTTAATATTATAAATCAAAATTTTGAAGATAGTTAAATTTAAATTTTAAAGTGTCAAGGGGGTTATCTGTGATTTATCAAAGTTCAGGGATTCTTTATAACTGTTCAAAGTTCAGGAGGTTTTATGAAATTAGTAATTTACAATGTTGCATAGGATGTCACGTTTTATCTTATAATATAATGTGGTATTTTCTGTTAAAAATATAATGGTCACTTAATAGCAGGAGGTCAATAGCTAAAAATTGAAAGGTCAGGTGGTTAAATTTAGAGAATATGAGGTTCAAAATTTATTTTTATATTTTTCTAACTATTATTCTTCTAGTTATTTCCATACAAAAGAACTATTTTAATTGACATATAGTAAAAATATTAATAAATTTATTAAAATGATAAAAAGCAACGGTATGTGGTTTAATATTATAAATCAAAATTTTGAAGATAGTTAAATTTAAATTTTGAAATGTCAGGGGTTATCTGTAATTAATCAAAGTTCAGGAATTCTCTGTAACTATTCAAAGTTCATAGGGTTTTATGAAATTAATAATTTACAATGTCGCGTAGGATGTCACATTTTATCTCATAATATAATGTGATATTTTTTGTTAAAAAAATATAATGGTTACTTAATGGCAAAAGGTCAATAGCTAAAAATTGAAAGGTCAGATAGTAAAATTTAAACTTTGAAATATCATATATGCAATAGACTCATAGTTTAGGGGGGATTTTTTTTATAATTTAACCTTAAATTAATAAAAATGAGGTTTGATATTTTGACTATTTACACCCCTACTGTTAAAATCACCACTAAGGTTATGGATTTTTATCATGTCGTAATTTTAATATTTTTTATTATATATCATATCATTTTAAAAATAATACTTGGCATTTGACATAAAATTTTAAAAATTTTATATTTTGTATTTAAAAAAGTCACGATCAAGTAAATATTTTACATACATGTTTTTAAGCATTTTATATTTTTAAGTATTTTATTTGAAGTATTTAAAATAATTAAAGTCCATGTCAATTGCCAAGTGTTATTTTTTAAATGACATGATATATAATAAAAATATTAGAAAAAACTGACATGACAAAAACGGTTAACTTTAACCGTAATTTTTTTGGCCAAAAACAAAATGTAATTTTAACGCATGAGTTAATAATCAAAATATGAAACATTAAGGAAGGTAATTTAGACTTTCGAAATTTAGAGAAATTATATACAACTGATTCAAAGTTTATAGGAGTTTTGTGTATTTTAACCTACTTTTTACTTGTGAAGAAAAAAAATTACTTTTTGCCCTTTTATTTTATCTTAACTACATAGACTACTTGATCTCTTTTATCTTAAAAACATAAATTTTATTCCAAACCATCAATATTGTTAACTACTATTTTAAAAATATTTTAAAGGTATATTTTTAATTTAAAACTATATTAAAATGAATCTTGTTTCCTTATTTACTCCTCTCCATACTAAATTTGTCAACTAAATTTAGAATATATATATATATATATATATATAACTATATATATATATATATATATATGCGCGCCCGTGTGTGTAAAAGATTGCATTATGAATAAATTTAAATAGATGGCAAAAAAAAATTTAAATAAATTAAGTTAAACATCTAAAATTATTGAAACGAAATAAAATTTATTAACTTTTGTAACATGATCAAAATCAATCAATTTAATGATAAAATAAAAATTTAAAAATATATATTAATTTATGTTTGAGTAAAGACAAGTGATTAAATGATGTTAAGTAATACTCCCTATGGTTATATAAAAAAAATGTAATACTCCATCCCTCTAATTCTTAAAATAAAACATATTTACTACCTAATTTAATTATATTAAAAAAGTTAATTAAGGTAGTTAATATAACGTATTTTTTTCTAAAACACTATAATTATCTTCTTTAATTACTTTCATCTCTCTTTTACTTAATTATGATGGAAGAAGCATCAAAAAGAGTAAATTGAAGAAAGATTGACAAACATAAAAAATAGATATTATATTTATGATCAAAATCAGCTCAACAATTTGGTTTTATATTAAATACCAGAGGGAGTATTTATTTAAGAAGTGACATTTTAGTCAAATATGAAAGGCTAGCTAACACTATAATTTAACGGTTAGTTAAAAATTGGGCTGATGAAAATATAATATTGAAGTTATAAGGAGGTTTGTATACTTAGAATAAACAAACTTTTTAATCGGAGCTCTATATAGATTTTTAAAATGAAAACAGAGTCTCTGTAATTTGAATTAAATAGAGCGGATATCATTATGTCTGACTCTTCAAAAAAAAAAAAAAAAAGAAGGAAAAACCCATACACTGTTATGAAAATAAACCATTAAAAAAATTAGAGAAGAAATACAAACAGAATAAGAGAACTATAACTTTTTGGGAGTGTCTGCTCCATTCTTTTGGGCTTGTTTTACCAATACCATATAAACAGTAAAAAAAAAAAACTTAAATGCTATATGATGGGAATTATTTCCTAAAATGCTTCATTCAAACACGTTCATGCAATCACATGTGATTCCTTTAGTTTTGTGCGTGATCCATACAATGAAAATTCAGCTGAACAACTTTAAAACTTCATCATTCCTTGAACAGCTTCTTTGAAATCCTTCACTTTTAGGGCACATGAGTTGAGTTTCAATGCTTGTCGCATCTAAAAAGTGAAATCGTTCATAGGTTTTGACCTTTATTATCTATTCTCCCATACACAATTTACTCTTTAATTCATAATATAAGTCATTTTTAAGTTTCAGCAACTTTACCGGAACTAAAAAAGAGTGATTAACTCATTATATCTATTAATTTGTTTTTAAAAAAAAGAATTCAACCTTGCCCCTATTAAAGAATATGCGTTCCCTCTCATATCGATATCAATAGTGACTTATATTTTGCATCGAACTATTCCACTTGCTACTTCCGTACACCATTTGAGACGTTGAAAATTTTATGAGAAGTTTTTTTTTTTTGGGGGTAATATTTGCGGTTTATTGATGCATATAAGAGGATTGGAAATAGAGGAAAGTTAATTAAAATTTAATGAAATATAGGGAAAATTCTTACAATGGTAGAAAATTTTGTACAAAACTTAAAAAAGGTTATATTTTATAAATGTTCTGTGTATATGGATATCTTAATATTAACATATCGATATTAAATATCAATAAAAAAATATAAAATTATAAAATAGTGTTGTAACATTAGATTACATAGCAATTTATAAGTTTGAGAAAAAAAGCAATAATTTATAGGGAGCTATATTACTTATAAATTTAAAAATGTACGCTTTGAAGCATTGTACAATTTTTTTACTCTTGCAACAATTTTTCACACGTTTCATTAAATTTTATTTAATTTTCTCCCATCAATATACCATAAATATTAAAAAAATAAATACAATTATAATAAATTTTTTAGCATCTCAAATGTATGGAAGTAGTAAGCGAGATTACTCCCTTTGATTCACAATATAAATCATTATCTAGAAGAATTTTTTAGTTTATAATATAAGTTATTTAAAGAGTAATTAATATTTATTCACTTATTTTACCCCATATTTAAATACAAAGAGAGGAGAGATATGGGACGGAATGTATATTCTTTAATATGGATAAAGTTGATTTTTTTTTTTAATTTAAGACAAATATAATGAGTTAATCGCTCTTCTTTAGTTACGGTGAAGTGATTGAAACTTGAAAGTAGAGCTGGGAATTAGGGCCGGCCCTTGACGAGCCAGGGCCTAACAGGGCCGGCCCTAAAGGGCTCGGGGTCAGGAAAATTGTAGTTTTTCAAGGCTCGGCCTGAGAGCATCAGGGCCAGGAAATCCTTTTCACAATATTTAACTATTTTTCCTGCATATTTTTCTCAAAGAGATATAATTAGTAAATAACAACGATTAAAGTTCTAATTTAATACATAAATATTGTCAACATTAAGGTTTAAATAACATGTCTCTTGCAACAAACAAACACAGTTATTAATGTATAATCAAAGGTAAAATCATGTCCATAAATAACTCACACAAAGGCCAAAATATAAGAAGGCAAGAAGCTAAATACTCTAAAATCTAAACAACATGAGTATGACGACTATCATTTTCACCTTCTTCGCCACTATCATCAATTTCAAGGACATTTGATTGTGTTTCACTTTGAGCAGTAGGTTCAAGTAGTAAAATAATTATAACCTCCATAAAAAATCATACTCTATCAGGCAGAATAATATATAATATGATTTTAGTCTAAATAGGCAGAACAATATACTCAAAAATCACAATATGATTCAATTAGATAAAACAATATACTCAAAAATCATACTCTATACAATATGAGGACAGAGTGACATATAGATTCAATAAGGTAATTCAAAAATGTAACATGGTTCCTTTCCAAATAAAAAAAATAAAAAATAAACGGGCCTAAAGGGCCGGCCCGAGGCCCTCTAGGGCCGGCCCTTTTAAACCCGAGGCCCTACAGGGCCGGCTCTTTTAGGCCCGACTTCCTTTTGAGGCTATAATTTACAAGCCCGGCCCTTGAAGAGCCAGGGCCCAAAATGGCCAGCCAGACGGGCTCGGCCCGTTTTCCCGACTCTACTTGAAAGTGACTTATTTTGTAGATTAAAAAATAACTTGTATGTAGGAGAATAAGAAACTAAAGGACAAAATTGAAATTGTTCACAGGGCGAGTGATTTCACTTTTTAGATGTAACAATCATGAAACTCGAAATATGAAGGATAAGTTTTAAGGTTTGGTGAAGTTTTAAATTTGTTCAGTCCAAGATGAACCTCCATTGTACACATTACACACAAAACTGAAGAAATCAGACTTAGTTGTATCGATTTTATAAATCGTTCTCAGGATGAACGGATTTAAGTAGTGTAGTATTTTAGGAATTAATTCCAATAGTGTTGTAGTATTTGATTATCTTCTTGTACTGTTTATAGGGTATTGGTTAAAAGCCATTCTTTTGCCGTTGAATTATATCGTTAGCTGGAGATTCATGCTAAGCTTTTATAGTTTTTTTTTTTTTTACCAGAAGCATGTATAGTTATTTATTGTTTATTCGTGAGATTATTAAAATAAATAAGCAAGCATTGTTACTTTAATGTGTTGATTTAGGGTGTATTTGGATTCATATTAGCAAAAGTGACTTTTATTTCAATTAATTTTTATAAATTTAAGTTTGGCTAAAAGACATATAATGTAATAATGTATGTTTGAATTGGTTTTGGCAAACTAAAGTAATTTTATTACTATTTTTTATTAAAGCAAGTGGGATTCACTTTTTTTTTTTTTTTTAAAAGTTATATTTCTTCCTTCTTATTGGCTTCGACCTTTTTTTTTTTTAAGCACCACAAGAGGTGCTTCAGACTTATCGCAAGATAAGATAAAAAACAAGGATATCATACAAAAGCTATCCCCAAACATGTTTACTTTTTATCATTGTACGGGTTTTCTGCTGTCAGCACAGGTGCCTTCACATAACGCGGATTCAAACACACTTATTATTGATTGACGAGATTATTAATTTATTTTTCTTTTAAATGGTTAATTTCATTTTTCTTAAATTTCAAATCTTGTTAAAAAAAAAGGGTCCTAACTTGTGCAGAATATAGGTGCAGAGAATTGCAAGACTATTTTCTATTTAAAATTAAGAGTCAAGCTGCAATTTTATTACTAAAGTTTTTTATGAGAAGCATAGGACATAAATAAATTTTAGAAGAGGTAAAAAGTATCAATAAACAATTTAAAATGGTGTAAATTTACCAAAACTATTAAATTTGACTAAATGGCCGTTAAATTATAAGAGAAAAAAACCTTAACGGCGTTTGGTGAAATTTAATAGTTTTGGTGAATTTGCACTCTTTTAAATTGTTTATTGGTATTTTCGCTTTTTCTAAAACATATTTGTATCAGACATCCTTAAAAAAAAAACCTTATTAATAAAATTGTACCTTAACCCTAAAATTCACTATTCATCTTTCTAATTTTTTTGGTGTGCCAGACATCTCAACGTTGATAATCTTTAACCTCTACCTATATCCTTTCTGTTTTACCTAATTAAGATAGCTGTAAGTGGCGACAATCAATTTAATTTTAATTATATTTAAACATAAACTAGGATATACATTAAAGTCATAATTAATTGAAAATATCTAATATCATCACAAAATTAAAGTAAGACATGGTTTCTCTCTTTTTCTTTTTTCATCCGCTCACATTCTTCACCCTTTCATGACTATTGGATCAAAATCTAATGGTCTACATTTACTATTTCATTCCCATCATTCTCTCCATTTCATTCTCATATTTCTTTTCATTATAATAATATTTTTATAAAATATTAAATGTAGACCATTATATCTTGATCCAATGATCATAAATGGGGTAAAGGATGGAAGCAAACGGGAAAAGAAAAGTAGAGAAGCCGAATCCGTAAGCAATAACTTTAAAAAGTGCACATAAAAATTTAATTGAATTAAAAATACATGAAAAACCAAATAATTATTTCACTTAAGAATATAAATAATGCAACAGGTGATTAATTACCTCAATCTCGCCTCCTCCTATATTGGCCACTCATCCTCTTCCCCAGAATCGGCTTCTTATACATCCCTCATGCGTTGCTTCTTTCTCTGTTTCTCTCTTCATCTCTTCCTCTTCAAAGAACAACTCTCTCTCTCTCTCTCTCTCTCTCTCTCTATATCTCGCATCTTTCAAATCTCTCTCAGAACAAATTAAAGAAGCAAAGAACGAAAATTGAAAAGCGTTCAAAATTTGAGGGGACATGATATATCCTGGCAGTCCTGGGAATTTATATTTATATTGGCATTGTTAAAGAGAACAAATTAAAGAACTGTTTTTATTAATAGTCTAATATATTTAGATCAAAGGTTCAAGCTAATGCTTGACTTGTGGCATATTTTATAATATGTTTTAGAAGCATAACACAATTGGAATCATCGTGAGGGTTTGTATAGGCGAGCGGTGTACAACCTTGACCAAGCTGTGAATCTTGGAATACATTTTACGTAAAAAAATTAAATCAAATAATATTATGACTTGGACAAACGGAAAAATTGTTGTCAAAATTAATTGCAAATTGTCAAAATTTTCTGGCTAAAATACAAGGGAAAATTAGGGAGAGGGACCATGGAAAAAAAGGTATTTATCATAAAGGATCTGAAAAATTGTAATTATTTAAAAGGATCAAAAATTTAAAAATAATTTTGTAATTACTAAAGTACCCTAAATTAAACCTAAAAACTGAGAATAAAATAAAAAAATTAAAAACAGTCCTCTTTGGACCCTATATGGAAAAAGATTTGGAAATTGTAGCACCTCAACACTGCCGTTAATTTACTCATTTGGCTTGCATCTCTGTCGGAGTCTACTCACAAATGCTTTGAGACGTAAATAAGGATTGAGTATTTATCAATATAAAAGAACCCGGAACTGGACCGAGCGGTCCAGACAGGAAACTGGCCAACCGGTTGGTACATCGGTCCGGTTTGGAATTTTTATTTTATTTTTTATAAAATGATTTTTTAAAATTTTTTCTTTAGGATTTCATATTAACAAGCCTAAAATTTTTAAACTCTCACAGGTTTTATCTAAGTTTAGCTTCGGTTTGACTCCGGTCTGATCCACTAACCCTTAACCCAATTCCCCGACGAGTTCACTGACCGGTCCAGGTTTAATTACCTTGGTATTTATTATATGTGCCCGGTATTGCCAAAGAGATGTAGGGGACGTAATTTCATGTTGTTTTGAGACTGCAATCTCACTTGTATCCTCTGCAATAAATCTATGGAAGTGAAAGAAACCCGAGGTAAACCAAAATCAGAGTATTTGGAAGAGGTACTATATTTTTATTGTCTGACATTTCTTGTTAACTTGGTAATTAAAAAGTTATATTTTAATTTTTTGGTCCTAAATAATTATAATTTTTCAGATCCTTTATAATAAATATTTTTTCCCTTGGTCCTTGTCCCTAATTCTCCTAAACATGTATCAGTTTGCGGCAATTAATTATAGCACAAACTAAATATGTATGAAGGATACACTACTAGAAATGGGTCTCGTACGTGGGTCATCATATTTTATAATTACAATGTCTAGTCATTTTATTTTATTTTCGTGATTTATTTATTTTCCTGATGCGTGCAAGGTGCACAATGCCATCAATGAGTATATGACCGGAGAAATCAGCGTTAAAAATTTGTAGGTTGAAGGCTAAATAGTCAAATAATTCAAATATTTAATTGCATCAGATCCTAAAGGGAACAAACGTACACTTGCTCTGGTGGCTCATAGTTAAAGAAATCCATAGAGCTTAACACCTAAATTATTTTAAGGGCTATTTTGGTATGAGGGGAGGGGGAGGAAAAGTGATGGAAATAGAAAATGAAGAGGAAAATAATAATGAAAAATTCTATGATATTTGAAGAAAACCAAGGATTTTTATGATTAATAAGACGATTAGAAAATATTTTATTTTAATGTTGATTGGTTGTTATCTTTTATTAATTATTAATGTTATTTGCATTTAATTATAGGATTCTAAAATGTTCTCTTTTTAATTTTTAGGGTTATAGTTTGAGTTATAAATAGCGCGCGACACATCTCATTTTATAGACGTTTTATGATTAAATAATATGGATTATTGAATTTTTTCCTACTGTATATTTCTCTCCTCCATCCATTAATTTGGTTTCTCTCCCTCCTTTCTAGTTGTCATCCCTCCTCTCTTCTCTCTTTCTCTCCTATTATCCCTCATCTCCTTCTGCCTATTCTCTCTTCTTCTCTCCTCTCCCTTTCCCCTTTCCTGTCCTTCTACCCCTCCTCTCTTCTCTTCCAATTGATTCAGGGGCAGGAAAGGGGAAAGGGTGTGAGGAGAGAAGAAGAGGTAGAACGAGATGAGGAAGAATAGAAGAGAGAAGAGAGGAAGAGAGAAGAGAGGAGGAATGACAGTCAGAAAGAAAGGAGAAAAACCAGAAAAATAGATAAGAGAAGTGTAGGAGGAGGAAACTCAATAATCCATATTATTTAATCATAAGACATGTACAAAATGAGATGTGTTGCAAGCTATTTGTAGCCCCAACTCTAACCCTAAGAATTAAAAAGAGAACATTCTAATATGCTATAATTAAATGCAAATAACAATAATGATAAAAGATAACAATCAATCAATATTAAAACAAAATATTCCCTAATTGTCTTATTAATCATAAAAATTCTTGGTTTTCTTCAAATCTCATAGAATTTTTCACTATTATTTTCCTTTTCATCTTCTTTCTCCATCATTTCTCCCTTGCTTGAAGAACTCGTCTCCCAACGAGTAAAAATGGAGGCACAAATTTGATAAGTGAAGGAGACAAATATGCTAGTAGTGTGATTCGACGATAACAAAGCTCTCGATGGTGAGATCTAGCCTTGATAACATTTTGCAAGGATCAAGGGTGACCTTTTTTTGTTGATTTTTTTTTTCTGAAAGTTTTTGGTGCTATTTGGCTTTAGTTCGAATTTTGAGAGCTACTTGAGAGAGCTTATGCGCGAGCAGAACATAAATGGGAACCTGACTCTAATACCAATTTATATAAGACGGGAAAGGGGAAGGGAGAGGAGAGAAGAAGAGAGAAGAGGCCGAAGGAGATAAGGGAAAATAAAGGAGAGAAAGAGCAAGTGAGAGGAGAGAAGAAGAAAAAACTTAATAATCCATATCATTTAATCATAAGACGTCTATAAAATGAGATGTCTTGTGAGCTATTTATAGCCCCAACTCCAACCCTAAAAATTAAAAAGAGAATATTTTAGAATCTTATAATTAAATGCAAATAATACTAATGATAAAAAGATAACAATCAATCAACATTAAAATAAAATAAGGAAAGAGACACTTAAATACCACTTAAACTTCGAAATTTCAAATTGATTTTGTTGACAATAAGTGTAATGAGATTGACAAAAAGAGTATAGCAATTAACAACTCAGGTTTTTGGGAAATCACTGATTTAGGATTTTAAAGTTCAAGTGGTATTTAAGTGTCTTTTTTCAATAAAATATTCTCTTATCATCTTATTAATCATAAAAATCATTGGTTTTCTTTAAATCTTATATAATATTTCATTATTATTTTCCTCTTCATTTTCTATCTCATAGAAAGTGAGAGGAGGGGAAAGTTTTTTGAGTTGGATTAAAAAAAAATTAGAGAAATGAGGTTAAAAGATTTTAATTAATTTTATTACTCTTTTATCCTACATACTTTCTTTACAAATATACTTTATAACCCCACTTTTCCAATTTTTTTAAATTCAACTCACAGAAATTTTTCTTCCCCTCCCCTCTCCTCCAACTCCTTCATACCATACAGCCAAGGTTGATTCATTATTCTCACCATTCGTTTAATTATGTGAAAGAAGTGTTTAATTAGCCCATGCATATATGCTTTAAATAATGTCATGAGTCTCATATCAAGAGACTCCCAAAATTAAAACAACAAATCTTTCAAGATTACTTTTCGTTTGAACTAACAATAATCCTGTCTCCTTCAAAGAACAAACATAAAACAATATATATGACCTTATGTTTACCATCTTATAATAACTTTTGAAATTTCAATGAGATGAGTTATATACCCATTGACACTATCTTTTTTGTCTTTACATCGGGATTTACTTAATCCTTGTACTCACATATATATTATATATGATGTGAAACGGCAGGGAGGCAAAGAGAGAAGAGAAAGAAGGGAAGGGAGAGAGAAGAGGGAGGAGGCTAGGAAAATAGTAATTCTTAATCAATTAAATCAAAAGTTAAATATACTTAAATATACTATAGTGCTTGTTTGGGATAGCTTATTTTTGACTTATAAATGCTTATAAATCATGATTTACAATTTACGAGGTAAGTATGTGAGAGGAGTTTTATGTCAACTTACATAATAAGCACTTATATCCCAAAAAATGCTATCTCAAACATAACTTATATTATAGCATGCATTGATTATAGAAGAAGGAGCTTTGGCTGTTTAAACAAAAGGTCTTGAGTTTGAGTCCATATAAATATAAATATAAAAAAATGATAGCTAAGAGATTATTTTTAATTGAACTTATTATTTCAATTAGTTTTACTTATCAATTTGTTATAGAGACTCATTCTCTATATTGAATCTTATTGTAAAGTTCTCTTCAGTAAATTGGCAAATATAAAGATTAGTAAAACAAGTTCATCTTTCATTTTTGACAAGTATATACTTTAGGCTACGAAGTCTCACCTTCTACATATTGAATATTATTGTTGACAAGTTCTCTCTAGTAATTTGACAAGTAAATGTTATATAGTGAAATGATAATTTCACATACTATTTTTGGGAAGTACATATTTTAGGTTGGAGTGATCGATGAGAAGTTAGTGGAGTTACTTATTTTCTTAGAAAGACACCTTTGTAGTATTGGAACCAATTTCAGTGCTCATCGCAATGATGAGCATTGAGAGCTTTTCACTATGGTGAGATTTACATTGTCCAATTAAAAGTTTAACGGTCTAGATTTAAGATTTTTAATTAATGATTTTTAAATAGAAAATATTTTTTTTTCAAAAAATGGGTATCTTTATTTTAGATTATGCGTACATTAAAATAGTTCTTTTTTCCCAAAAAGGTAAAAGTAAAAAAAAAATTAATATGAACCATCTAAATTAGATATGAATGGTTCATAGTGGTGAAGAGCTCTCAATGCTTATTATTGGGATGAGCACTGAAATTGGTTTTCCTCTATATTGAACCTTGCTAATAAATTTCCTTTAATAAAATGACAAGTAGACGTTATTGAAATCACAAGCTCACTCATAGGTGGTGGTGGACGGAGTGCATGTTTGTTTAAGCTTTTTGCACAGTAAATAAGCCCTTATTACGCAAGCCGAGAAAAAACTCCTCTCACATACTTACCTCGTATACTGTGAATCACGAATTATAAGCACTTATTGCCCAAAAATAAGCTATTCCAAACGCACACGGAATTATTTAGTTAAGGTCATTTCAATGCAGTAAGTAATAGTAAGCAGTAAAGTGGGGCCTCAACCCGCAGCAACGACAACAGCTTATAGGTTCTTTTCAATAATAAAATTTCAAAGTAAACATTTTCCTCAATTTTTTAATAAATGATGATGATGATGATGAAGAAGAATTACAAATTTTGTCTGAGTAAGCTATTGGAAGACGAAGAGCATTTACTAACAAAATTGTCTCTCATTCAATTATTATTTTATAGTAGAAAGTTTAGATTAATGAGGTTCCTGAGGCTCATCGGATATATCTTTGGGCAAAAGAAATCTTATAAAAGTATTTATAGATCGTTTACCAACAAGATCTTTACATTAGCAAGAGAATTTGAACTCTTGACCTTATGAATGATAATCTAATTCTTTACTAGATCAATCTTTAATTCACGTGGAATTCAATTATTTACGCTTTAGGGTATGTTTACAAATATTTGTTTTCCCCATATTATTTAAACTAGCTAGCTGTTGCCCAAAAAAAAAAAACTAGCTAGCTTGAATCGTGCATACATTTCAAAATTTTTATATTCCCTCCAATCTTATTTATAAGCAACTTTTCTCTTGATTGCGTAAAACGAATTGATAGTTAAAAGCAATAAGTGTGTCAAAAATACCATATTTTTTTCATATATGCCCCTATTTATGAAAAGAGTATAGGAGAGAGAATATAAATATGAGAGATAATGAGTATAAAATATGAGAGAGAATGCACATTTAATAAGGATAAAATAGGAAAAAGAAAGTTACATTTTGAGACAAAAAGTGAAAGTTACTTATAAAAGGGATCGGTCATATGAGAGAGAAATTTACTTATAAATAAGATCGGAGGGAGTATTGAGTAATTCAAATATCATTCCATTTTAAGTTTTCAACCGATTAATTAAGAGACATTGCAATTATTATTTCGATTTTATTATACATTAATCAACAGGTTACGCGGGGCTGGGGGTGTTAGCTGCCCCCCACAGCTGCGCCTCAATTTTGGGTACCTCCCAAATATTTTTTCGTGTATCTTTTTCATCATTAAATTTTACATAAAATAAATGATATTTTGAAATTTTATAGATAAAAAAATGGAACTATTTTCAATTTTTTAAAAAAATTTCAGAAAAATTGTGTTTTTTTTCTTTTTCACTTAGAGTACTAAATCTTTGTAAAATCATGAAAAATTGAAAATATCTTTATTTTTTATCCATAAAATATCAAAAATTACTCATTTTAAATATAATATAATGAAAATAAAAAACACTACAAACAAATTTAAAAAGTACTTCAAAATTAGGGCGCAGCTGAGAGGGCAGCTACCACTCCAGTCCCGTTAGGTGGCAGCCTTTTTTTTTTTTTTTGGACTGAAGGTGGCAGCCTTATTCTAACTCCATAATCAAATTTGTCGGAACAAAAAATTATAATTTAACGGCTGCTTCACCCAAAGAAAAAGAAAAGGAAATGGAAAAGGGAAAATTCTAAAAAACTACACTCAAAATATAGAAAGGATAAATCAATACATCGAAATTCAGAAAAGACAAATCAGGCGGGTGTCAGAAAAAGGAGGAATCTGTCCTTTTTGAAATTTCGGTCAAATTACGAAAATGCCCTTCATGCACACTTCAGAATAACAACATGATCATCGAAATTAACAACTTCGGATTCGGTATTAACAACTGCAATTCTTCTTTTACAATTAACAAATTTCAGGACCAATAACAACACATATCTCGCCATTAACAACTCCGGATTCGATATTAACAACTTCAATTTCTTCTTTCAACACTTAACAAGTTTCAGGGCCAATAACAACACTCACCTCGCCATTAACAACTCATAATTCGCCATTAACAACTCCTATGTTGTTATTGCAACTGAAGGCTGAAGGGCATTTTCATAATTTGGCTGAAATTTCAAAAGGACAGATTCCTCCTTTTTCTGACACCCACCTGATTTGTCTTTTCTGAATTTCGATATACTGATTTGTCCTTTCTATATTTTGAGTGTAGTTTTTTAGAATTTTCCCAATGGAAAAGGCTGCCCCGTAGATTTATTTATTGGTAACGTCGGAATTGCTTGGTTGACTATACCAGCATGTGGTAATTACCAAAGAGATCCAATTTTATACGGCATTGGTCCGCCGTTGTTATTCCAATCAAATCAAAATAATTGGATTTGAATTTTAAAATAAATTAAAAAATATTTAATTGTGAGAAAAAAAGTACATTTATTTAAGTAATTTATAGGTTTTTTAACCACCCGAATGTTTGAGACTACGAGTGTATTTAGATTAGTTTTTGAAGAATAGTTTTTAAAGAAAAAATGATAAAAGTGATATTAATAAAATAATAGTGTTTGGGTAATATGATCAAAATCACTTTTTTTATGGTCAAATTACTAAAAAAGACATTAGGTTTTGTAATAATTATATATAAAGAATAATATAGTATTTTATGTATTATTTAACATTTAAATTTCGTAATAAATATCAAAAATAAAATAAATTTGTGTACAAAATTAAAATTAAAACATTTTGTCAATTATGTAACGTGAAAAAACTAGATCAAATATATATGTATATATATTAATAAATTGTATAGTAAAAAATCATTTATAAATAGTAATGATCTAAAAAAATATCTTTTCGATTAAAATACATAATTTATTCGATAGCTAAATGTTTGGTGGCTAAAAATGGAACCTTAAACAAATAAGTGTGATGCTTTTGTAATAAAACTTACAATTTAAGTTTTGTTTTCCTAATACAAATTTGTTTCCATTTCTCATTAGAAATAATATACTACAAAACACTAAACACAAGTATACAGTAAAGATACAATTATATTTCACTGATTCTAAATAATATAGTACGTCAAAATAAGAAAATAATACATAACTAATACTCTCGTGTAAAATAAATGATTTGATCTCTTAAGTATTTGTGATTCAAGCAACTGAAATTCTGCAGACTTGAATGAAATAAAATACCAGATTCCAATTCCAAGCATGATGCAGACTTACTATACCCTAATGCATATAAGCACTGAATGATTATCCTCACAAATTCAACTTTAATTTTTTAATCAATCCATTTGAGCCAAGCACATCAGATGAATTTTCCATTAATAGGATGCGGTGAACCTTCAGTGCGTCCCACAAATTGTTGACTTCTATACTCAAAAGACGCCAATTCCCTTCAGCTGGCATGAATCTAAAATTGAATAGTGATTAAATGGAGAAGTTCCCACCCTTTAAGAACACAAGCTTCGGAGAACCTTAACAGGAAAGCTAGAGACTTTGGACTTCCCAAACTTTCAAAAGAGCTAGCCAATCATAAGAAATAGCGAGGTGCTCGAACATGGGATAAACGAAAGACAATCAACCTAACTCTGAATATAGAAACAACCCTGAGATTGGAAATTTGGAAGGCAAAACAAAATCCTATGAACCCAAAAAATTGAAATTATTCTTCAATGAATCGAGAAAATCCCCAAAATAAACCCTAGATGCTAGAAGAAACGATCACAAGCTAGCAGCAGCAAAAAAATGTGAAAATAGCTCTATGCTTGTAGTGTTACCTGTAGGAAAATGAGCACTGTTAGAACAGAAACATTATTGGGCTGAGCCCAAGCTCACTTATCTGTGTGTTAGTTGTTGGGCGTGTAGTGTATATTGTATATATATACATGTGTATAAGAATAGAACAGAACTGATGATGGATCAATATTGTATATTTCACATATTATTCATGAATAAGATTCTTTCTCTTTTATTCAACATGGTATCAGAGCTTCAGGATTAATCCAAGAAACTAGAGAAGATTCTTTCTCACCGAATTGGGCATGACGGAGAATCCGCCATCCACAGAGACCCGTCGCATGACCCAACTCGGCATTCACATACATTCGTTTCTGCAGTTTCGATCAAAGGCAATCCAGAAACCGATTATTGCGAACCAAGACGGCGCGATCCCGTAAATGCAAACCTGAAGGTGATTCGGATGGTGTACACCACTGTGCTCCCTGAAATCGACCTCTCTTGATCTTGGCGTGTTGGCCATGACTGATACACCAAACACCGACGAAGACACCAACGTAATCGATGACACTGCTCTGGCTGTTGGCGATTTTTGACCAGCTTAATCATAGAAGCGCCGGCGAACATCTTAGTGTAACTAAGGGTGATCGGTCTCATCACTGGTGTTTACGGATCAAATGACTCTCATCCACCTGAGCACAGTCGAGAGCAATTCCTAATTCTCAAAGATTTCTCCAAAATGACTACCAGAAGATCAGGGGAAGAACCTGTTGTCGATGGTCTAACCTTCACCCATCCTCTATACCTACACCCATCAGACACTCAAGGTAATTCCATTATTCTTCACATCTTGACTGGCAGTGAGAATTATACTGTTTGGAGCAGAGCGATGTGAATTGCATTGCTTGGAAAACACAAATTAGGCTTTATTGATGGCTCTTGCACTAAAGAATCACAAGAAGCATCCATTCAAGCTCAGTGGGAAAGGTGCAATGCCATTATTCTATCCTAGATATTAAACTCTATAAAGAACTTGCAAGCAGTGCGATTTTCTTCCAGAATTCCCATTTGGTTTGGACTGATCTTCAAGAACGTTTTAATAAGGTAACTGGTTCAAGGATTTTTTCCCTTCATCGTGAAATCACTATGCTGCGACAAGGCTCCTTATTTGTTTTTGCATATCACACGAAACTTAAAGAATTATGGGAGGAGCAAGCATCCTTACTCCCTCTGCCTTCTTGTAAATGTGATACTTCTAAAGTGTATAATGAAAGAACACAACAGCAGAAACTTCTACAATTTCTTATGGGCTTAAATGACAACTATAATGTTGCATGAAGTCAAATATTGTTGATGCAACCCCTGCCCAATATTAACTAGGTGGTTTGCTATGGTGTCTGAAGATAAGGCACATAAGTCTCTCTCACTTTCTGGTAGAAGTGACCCACTTGAACTTGCTGCAATAACAACCAAAGGAAGGGGGAGAGGCCGAGGAGCTCCTCTTCCTGATTGCTCACACTGTGGTAAGAAAGGGCATAGCAAAGAAGGGTGTTGGCATCTCATAGGGTTCCCTACTGACTTTAAAGGAAATAGAGGGAAATCTAATGTAGAAGCTCATGTTAATCAGTCTATAAAAGAATCTGGGAAGGAGACAGAGGCAAATGGCCATACAACTAACACAATCACCCTGACATTTACCCAGGAACAATATGAACGATTGCTGGAATTTCTGAAAAAGGATGCAGAACCCTTTTCAATAGTGCATGCACTCACTGGTACATGTTTGACTAGATCCTCCTCACATGATTATTCATATATAACTTGGATAATAGACTCTGAAGCCACAACACACTTAATGGATAATTTGACATATCTAAATACATATAAACTGTATACAGGACCTCTCAAACATATTAAAATACCCAATGGAGATGTTATAACAGTCACACATATAGGTAGTGTTAGAATTAATAATATATTTACACTTCATAATGTTCTGTATGCTCCATAACTTCGATTTAATCTCATATATGTATTTAGATTGACCACCAAGCCACAATGAATAGTGGTTTTCTTCCCTTATAATTGTTTGATGCAGGGCCTTTAAGGTAGAACGACGAGGGGGACTGGTAAGCTTGTTGATGGATTGTACATCTTACAACATGAGAGAGTACTTACCATTGCTTATGTGAATTCTGTTGAAAAGAACAATAATGTGCATATTCTGAATGATAATGTACTTGTTTCGATTGATGCTCAATTGTTACATCATAGACTAGGGCATGCCTCATATTTGGTCATGAAGTATCTGAATTTTGTAAAGAAAGATAGTATACCCATGAATAAGAATTGTGATGTTTGTATTCGTTCTAAACAAATTAGACTACCTTTCTCTTCTAGTTGCATTAAGACTAAACAATATTTTGAATTGTTACACATGGATGTGTGGGGTCCTTATAAAACTCCCACACATCAAGGTTACCAATATTTCCTCACCATTGTTGATGATTTCTCTGGTGCAACTTGGATATTTTTAATGAAATCTAAATCTGAAATGGGGGGCACATTAAAACATGTGTTGCATATGTTATAACCCAATTTGGCTTGCATGTTAAAAGGATAAGAAGTGATAATGGGACTGAATTCCTTAACCACAATCTTAAACATTATTTTCTCAATCAAGGAATTGTGCATGAAACAAGTTGCCCCTATACGCCAAAACAAAATGGGATTACTGAAAGAAAACATCATACCTTGATGTAACTGGCTAGGAGCCTTATGCTTCAATCTTGCCTTCCCATCTGGTATTGGGGAAAATGGATAAAAATTTCTGCATATTTAGTAAATAGAATCCCTTCCCACATTCTGGATTATAAAACACCTTATGAGAAGGTTCATGGTCATGTTCCTGACTATACTATATTACGAGTATTTGGTTCCCTTGCTTATGTTGCTGATTTACTTGTTTCTGATAAATTCCAGTCTAGATCTTTTCCTTGTGTCTTTTTGGGTTATCCTCCAAATCAAAAAGGATTTTTACTCCTAGATTTGCACAATAAAATTGTTTTTGTGAGCAGACATGTCACCTTTGCAGAGGACAAGTTTCCCTTCAAAGATAGCATGTCTTCTCATCAAGGGGGAGTGTCCAAAGAAATACAAGAAATGTTCTTCTTTGATTCAGAACCTAATGAGCTATCTATTAGTAATTTTGGTAATGACACTACTAGTGTACTTGAGCAAACACATAGGGTGCCCAATGAAAACAATGAAAGGGGGGAGATGAAGTTGAGGATGAGAATCATATACGGACAGAAACTCCAGCAACAGGAAGACCTAACCGTGAGAGAAAGGCACCAATATGGGCCAAAGACTACATTTGCAACCTTGCTGTAATGAAAGATCCCCAAGGTTTGGTTAGTAAGTGTCCTTATCCCATTGCAAATTACATGTCTTACACTAATATATCATCCTCCCACATGGTTTTTCTTGTTAATATGGACTCAGTAATAGAACCTAGAACATATGATGAAGCAGTAAAACATAAGGAATGGGTGCATGCAATAAACTTAGAAATGGAAGCTTTGGAAAATAACAAGACATGGGAAATGGTACCATTACCAAAGGGTAAGAAACCAATAGGATGTAAGTGGGTCTATAAGGTTAAGTATAAATCAAATGGAGAAATAGATCAGTATAAGTTATGCATATTTATGTTCCCTTATATAATGATTTTATGGATGATATTTGAGTTTAATATAATAAAATTAGGTGTGATTGATAAATAAATAATGTTTTTGGAATAAATAGCATTTAAAAAAAATAAAATAAAAAGTGAAAGTACTGTAGCAACAGGATCACTGTAGTAGATGGTTATACTGTAGCAGATAGAGGTTACACTGTAGCAGATAGAAGTTACTATAGTGATGGAAGCACTATAGAGCTGCCGGGTACTGTAGATCCGGTAGATACTGCTGCAGCTGCCAGATCACTGTAGCAGTACTGTAACACGTGGTTTTTTTCCTCTATACATAGATATCAATGCCAAGCTCAAGGAGGGTAGGAGAGGAAGAGAATTAGAGGTCCTTCTATGATAAAGAGAGATCTTTTCTCTGATAATTCTAAATAAATTGTGTCATTTTCTAGATTTAATTTTGTGCATTGTATTATTTTTTGCATGCCTCCATCTTGGAAGGCTTAGGATTGTATTACATTTTGCATGCCTCCATCTTGGAAGGCTTATGATTGTATTACATTTTACATGCCGTCTACATGGAAGGTTTTACCTCCTAAATGGACGGCTAGAATCATTTTTCATGCATCTTTTGGTTGTTTATTTATGTTTGAGAATTTAATATTTAATTTTATACAGTATTTATGATTATTTCATTGTAGCTTTATATAATGTCAATTTATTTTGGCTTTATTTTTAATTTTATCATGAGTTAAATTTTCATTTTCCTAGGGTGATGACGTAGCTTACTAATGACGGATTGAATCTTAACTTATTAAATCTAGTTTTAATTTCTCCTTCATGATTGAGTTTTAATTATTGTTCTTAATGCTTTCATTTGATTGGCCACCTTTTGAATGATTTCAATATGCATGTTGAGACCGGAAGGAGATGCATGTGTGTAGATCCTATAATTAAAACCATGACTTGCATATAAAATAGGAATATATTTATGTGAGTTGTGTAGTCTTACTGAGTTCCATAAATCTTAATGCATAATTAATTGCTTAAATTCATATAGGAATATTTGGATTAGCAATTAATTATAGAATTGCTTGACCTTGGAAGAGGCTAGCAATTAAATTAGGGAAACTCGACTATCAATCATGTGGAATAAATTGACCTAGAATAGATAAGTGATTTAATCCGGAATTGGTTAAGTGAAATCTAATCCCTTGGACTTTTTCTCATAATTGTTTCATATCATTTGTATTCATATTTAATCATCTTTTATTTTGTACTCTCAATCACCAACAAATTGATCGACTGAATAGAGTTAAAATTACTCATTTTGGTACTTAGTAATCAATCCTCGTAAGAACGATACTCTACTCACTTCTATATTACTTGATTACGAAAGTGTACACTTGCACTATTTAATACATCATCTGTACTCGTATCAAGTTTTTGGCGCCGTTGCCGGGGATTGTTGTCATTAATATCAATACCAAGTAATTTTTATGCTAATTTAGTCTTCATGTAAAAATTTCTAAAACAAAAAATTTTAAAATAAAATAAAAAAATGGATTATTCACAGCATTCATTTGGATTAATCAGTGATAAATTGTCATATCTTAATTATTTTTTTGGAATACACGTGGATGGAGTGAGACATGAAAATATAAATGTTGGTTGGATTGAAAATTCTTCTCATTATAATTGTTTTTCTTGTGCTTATTGTGGAAAGTGTCATTCTTATGAGCATTGTCCATATAGCAATACTTGTCATTATATGAGAGATGATTTCAATATGAACCAAACTTGTTTTAATTATTCCTTTTATCCTGGTGGAATTTTGGAGCAACAAGAGTCTTTAGATCCATATGACAGGTATTCTTCTAATCCTCCTTTCTACTCTTATCCATATTTTGAAGAACAAACTCTTAAGTATAAGGAAAAATCTAATTTAGAAAGATTAAGTGAGGAGTTTGCAGAATCAACAGAGAGATTTATCAAAGAGCAAAATGAAATTGTCACTAGTGTTGAATCAAGTGTAAAAAATATTGGAATATATGTGAGTCAAATTATTTCGTCATTTGAGACTATGAGGCAAGATAATTCTTTAAGCATGATACTTACTTCTTGTGTTGATGATGATTATTATGAGGAAGTTGAGGATGTGGAATTGAATGAAACCTTAGCTCTTGTAGAATGTAAAAAGGAACTTGAAATCACTTTTGAAGAGATTAGTGGGTATAGTCTAGATGAGGTTCTGGTTATGGAACCTGATTCCTGTCATTTTGATGTTGAAACTAATGTGGTTATTCCAAAAGATGTTGTTTGTGTCTCTCCTGTTGAAGTGTTGACTCTTACTGATGAGAGTCAAGTGGATTCCTATCATTTTGATGTTGTGCTTTATTTGAATTCAGTAAATAATTGTACTCTAAAATTTTCTATGATTGAAGAAGTACAATTAATTACTTTGAATGATCATTTCTTGTATAAGAAACATCGTTGCTTGAAAAAAAATGAAGACAAGGTGATCCTGGTGTTTGATACTTTTGATTAGTAGTTTATGTTTGGTAAGTCTAGCTGAAGACTATAAAGTTAGCGCTGCTTGGGAGGCAACCCAAGATTTGGTTAGATGTTTTGTTGTGATTTTATAGGACTTTTGGTAGCCTCTGATGACAAGAACATTCAAAGAGTACAATGATGGTGTCATTACCTTTGAGGAACTAACATATAAGTCCTCAATCTAGTAATTTTTTCTTTCAAAAGAAAAAAGAAAAAAAAAATTTGGTTTAATCTTTGTCTAGCTAAAGACGTTAAAGAAGGGCGGCTATTTGGGAGGCAACCAAAAACTTCTTTCTTACTGAGTCATTTATTTCCTACTCTTTCAAATTTCTTTCATACTCTCTAAAACTTCTTTCCTACTCTCTCATTTTTTCTTTCCTACTCACCGAAACACACTGCACTGGATTGAGATTTTATTTTTCACAAGTTTTATTTTAAATTACCATGGAGGAATCTCTTGCAAAGCTTAAGAACAGGTTCCCCACTCTTACCAAAGATGTGCTTAGGAAGATCTATAGTAGTTGACTTGAAAGGATGATGATATTCAATCGTTTGGGCTTTCCTGTGGATGTACGGTGGATCATTGAAGCTAAGGTACGTTTAGCAGGTGAGATTCATAATTCATTTGTTAAACCTTTGCCAGGAATGGGAAGAAGTTCTTACTCCAAAAAGAGAAGAGCTAAAAGAATGAAGGTCTGCCATAAATGTGTAAGGTGGAATTGTGATCAATGTTGTAGGAGTAAAGGTATGTGAGCCAAAATCACAACTACTGTACATAATCATGTTGTTGTTTAATTTGTTTTATCTTTTCCGTAGCTTTTGTCTAATTTTTCTTATCTTTTCAGCAACTTTTGTCTAATCTACTTTATCTTTTTAGTAACTTTTGACTTTCTTTCCTCTTTTTGTTAATTTCTTCATGAAATGGTCCACCGGTCATCTGTGTCGGAAATTTATTTCAAACTTCTTTGAAAAATGTGTGATTTGTGTGATTTTGTTGTCGCTGTTTTAGTATCATATATATGTACTCTTTTACTTGTAAGCATGTACTCTTCACTTGTAAATATGCACTCTTCCACTTGTAAGCATACATGGTTCGAGAGAAAGAAAGGGAAAAAGGGTATTCACAAAAATATAGATTTACATCTATTTGTATTTTTGGTGAAATTGATTTGGGCAAGAAAGGAGAGTTTATAACAGTAGCAAATGAACTTGAAATTGCATTAGCTGCTAGAAGAATCAACTTTGTGTACAGGGGAGGCATCCAGGGCCTAAAGGGAAGTGTGGCAATTTCTGCATCCATGAATGGAAGTAAGGGTTTAAGTGTAAGGGTGAAGGAGTTGGAAGATCACATTTTTTCCCTAAGACAAGAGTTACAGGTTTCGAGCTTGCCTGAACAAATAGGACTAATGTTCTACCATGCTCAAGCTTTCATTGCTCTACCCGGTGGTTTGGAGATGTTAGATGGCATTTCTAGCGTTGCATATTGGGCTAAGTTAAACTATCACAAAAAGCCATTAGGATTGTTAAATGTTAATGTCTTTTATGATAATCTGTTGTCTTTTCTTGATCATATTGTGGAAACAGGATTCATACCCCAAGCGACTCACCGTTCCATAATTTTTGCACCAGCTGCTGATCAGCTGCTCGATCAACTGCAAACCTTTGAACCTAAACAAGATCTAATCGTCAAGAAAATAGGTGGGAAATCTTCAAATAGCAGTCAGAAGCAAGATTCAAATACCACTCTTCGGTTGTAACTTTCCTTAATCTCTTGGTTTTACTTTATTGTGTGTTTTTATATTTAAAAAAAAAACACTTCCTCTGAGCTCTAGAAGACATTGGGGACAATGTTTGATTTAGGTTGGGGGAGGAGAATTTTTTTTTTCTTGTTAGTTAGTAAAACCATTAGATGTATGGGGTGTGGAAAAAATGACAAAGTAAGGAATTATTCTTAACTCCTGAGACGCATTTCATTAGTTGCATTTTATTAGTTGCATGTTTTTTTATATTTTTCAAAAAAAAGTAAAAAAAAGTTTTAAAAAAATCATCTTGTTCAAGTGCTTTTAATGATCTTAAGAAGTATATAAGTTTTAAGGATGGATCAATTGAATTTAGAGATTTTAGAGCATGAATGAACAACTAATTGTTGCAATTGGTGATGAATTTTGAGATTGAATGAACTGAGTTTAAAAAACCCTAGCCGTGAGCTTCTAAGCCTATAATGATTATTTCTCTTATGTGTGATATTCATCTATTAAGTTGTCACTCTATAACTTACTTTAAATCTGGTTGAAATTACATCTCACATGCACATTCAAAAATGATAAAGGCATTCATTTTCTTTAGCCAGAGCCAAATAGCCAACCTTGCAATTATACCGTTGATAAGCCCCTTTAAGCCTAATTGACTGTTTCTTTGTTTTCAATCCATTAATATGTGCTTTAATGATATATCAAGTGCTTTTACTTTATTCGAAAGATTAGTGGAGCATTTGAATTTTTTGTAAAATGGGCTTTTGACAAAGTGTGGGGGTGTATCTATCATAAACTTTACAGTTGTTATTCAGTAAAAAAAAAAAGAGAAAAAGTAAAAAAAAAGAAGGAAAAAAAAGAGAAAAAAAAAGAGAAAATGTTAAGTGTTTGAATTGTGGGTTATTGTGATGAGATAAATTTACAAGTAGCCCATTTTTCAATTGCTCTATTTGTTTAGCCTTTCATATCATGTTTTACATTCCTTTACCTTAACCCCATTACAATCCTTAATAAGTTCTTTTGATTTGAATTATGTATGTGAATTAGATAGTGGAGATTGAGATTTTTAGCAAGCCTATGGTAGTGCAATTTTTTTTGTTGAATTTGAGCGAAACACTTACCCTTGAACACTTTAGAGATTGAGAGAATGAGTTACAAGTACAAACTCAGTTTATTCATTTTCAATTAAAATTACCAATTTATATTTTCGTTGATTCATTAATACTATGATCTCTTTATTTTTCAATTGTGTTCTTACTTATGACTTGACACTTCTAATTTTGTTGGAAGCACTTATTAGTTACTTTTTGTTTGAGGACGTCCAAGAGTTAAGTGTGGGGGAATTTGATAAGTAAAATATTTGCATATTTATTTTTTCTTATATGATGATTTTATGGACGATAATTGAGTTTAATATAATAAGTTTGGGTGTGATTGATAAATAAATAATTTTTTTTGTAATAAATAGCATTTAAAAAAATAAAAAGTAAAAAATGAAAGTACTGTAGCAATAGGATCACTGTAGCAGATGGTTACACTGTAGCGGAGAAGTTACACTGTAGCATATGGAAGTTACTGTAGCGACGGAAGCACTGTAGAGCCGCCATCTTGGAAGGCTTAGGATTGTATTACATTTTGCATGCCTCCATCTTGGAAGGCTTATAATTGTATTACATTTTGCATGCCGCCTACATGGAAGGTTCTACCTCCTAAATGGACGGCTAGAATTCTTCATTTTTCATGCATCTTTTGGTTGTATATTTATGTTTGAGAATTTAATATTCAAGTTTATGCAGTATATATGATGATTTTATTCTAGCTTTATATAATGTCAATTTATTTTGTTTTTTTTTTAATTTTATCATGAGTTAAATTTTCATTTTCCTAGGGTGATGACGTAGCTTACTAATGACGAATTGAATCTTAACTTATTAAATCTAGTTTTAATTTCTCCTTCATGATTGAGTTTTAATTATTGTTCTTAATGCTTTCATTTGATTGGCCACCTTTTGAATGATTTCAATATGCATGTTGAGACCGGAAGGAGATGCATGTGTGTAGATCCTATAATTAAAACCATGACTTGCATGTGAAATAGGAATATATTCATGTGAGTTGTGTAGTCTTACTGAGTTCCATAAATCTTAATGTATAATTAATTGCTTAAATTCATATAGGAATATTTGGATTAGCAATTAATTATAGAATTGCTTCACCTTGGAAGAGGCTAGTAATTAAATTAGGGAAACTCGACTATCAATCATGTGGAATAAATTGACCTAGAATAGATAAGTGATTTAATCCGGAATTGGTTAAGTGAAATCTTTTCTCTTGGACTTTTTCTCATAATTATTTCATATTATTTGCATTCATATTTAATCATCTTTTATTTTGTACTCTCAATCACCAACAAATCGATCGATTGAATATAGTTAAAATTACTCATTTTGGTACTTAGTGATCAATCCTCATAGGAATGATACTCTACTCACTTCTATATTACATGATTACGACAGTGTACACTTACACAATTTAATACATCATCTACACTCATATCAATAAGGCAAGGTTGATAGCCAAAGGCTACACACAGAGAGTGGGAATTGATTATCATGAGATATTTTCTCCGATAATCAAAATGGTAACTATTCAAATAATATTGAAATTGGCTGCCATGTTTAGTTGGAATTTGTATCATATGGATGTATATAATGCTTTCTTGTAGGGAGATTTGGAAGAGGAAGTATATATGTCTATTCCTCAAGGTTATAAGACCAAGAGGGAGAATTTGGTTTGTAGACTCAAAAAATCCTTCTATGGGTTTAAGCAAGCCTCTAGGCAATGGAATTATAAATTGTCCAAAGCCTTGATACAAGGAGGATTTGAACAGAGTAAACATGATTATTCTCTTTTTGTTAAAACATATGATAAAGATATTGTGTTTGTTCTTGTATATGTAGATGACCTTTTAATTACAGGATCATTGGATGCAAAAATAAGTGAGGTAAAGAAGTTCCTACTTGATCAATTTAAGATCAAAGACTTGGGAGAGATGAAATACTTCCTTGGAATTGAAATGGCAAGGTCTAAGAAGGGAATTGTGTTGTCACAAAGAAAATATGTTTTGGATTTGCTTTCTAACACAGGGATGAGTGGTTGTAAGCCACTTAGAATTCTAATGTCTCAAAGGCCTAAACTTATGGCCTATGAGGAAGGCAAAGATAAGAAAGAAGATTTGTTGAGGGATCCAGAACGTTATAGGAGATTGGTAGGGAGGTTAATTTATCTAACTATTACTCGTCCTGACATTTTATTTTCTATTCAGGTACTTAGTCAATTTATGCAGAACCCCATGAAGAGTCATATGGTAGCGGCACTTGATGTTGTTAGATACTTGAAGCAAAGTCCGGGGGTTGGAGTTCTCATCAGCATGATGGGAACTTTAACGGTAGATTGCGATTGTGACTCAGAATGGGGGGCTTGCGGTACTACTCGATGATCAGTCTCCGGATACTTGTTGAAACTTGGAGGATTTCTTATCATATGGAAAACCAGAAGCAACACACCGTTTCAAGGTCCTCTGCGGAAGCTGAATATAGAGCCCTCGGTTCTGCAGTAACTGAGTTAGTATGGGTGATAGGGCTGTTGAAAGAACTGGATATTTATCATAATGGTCCAGTTAAAGTATATTGTGATAGCAAGGCAGCGATCTACATTACTTTAAATCCAGTTTTTCATGAGCGTATAAAGCACATCGAAATATATTTGCATTTTTTTTAGAAAAATTATTGGACAAATTGATTAGTCTAGAACATGTAAAGTCCTTTTATCAGTAGGCTGACCTACTCACAAAAGTGACAGGGAAGGATATGCAACATAGGATATTAGACAAGTTAGAGGTAGTAGATATTTACAACCCCAACTTGATGGGGAGTGTAGGAAAATGAGCACTATTAGAACAGAATCATTATTGGGCTGAGCCTAAGCCCATTTATCTGTGTGTTAGTTGTTGGGCGTGTAGCGTGTATTGTATATATACATGTGTATAGGAATAGAACAGAACTGATGATGGATCAATATTGTATATTTCACATATTATTAATGAATAAGATTCTTTCTCTTTTATTCAACATTACCAAACAAGTCAAATTTTACACCATAGAATTAGAAAACATAAAATGAAGAACCAACAAATATGGAAAACATATGAAGAGAGGAACCTAGAACAGGAATTGAAAGAAGGATCTATGACAATAGAATCCAGATAAACTAACCCATGTGTGGTGAAAGACGAAACAGGAGATACCCATGAACAAGGGAAGATTTCCAGTGAGGTAAGATGGACGAGCATTCAAAACAGAAGAAAGAGGCAGAGTTCATGGAAGAAACAGAGCAAGTGTTTGGAAGAGCCAAATAGAGAAACCGGGGTGTTGATTTTGCTCTTCAATTGAGGAAAAAGTTGAGTTGTTAGGAAAGATATACTGTGAAGCAGTGTGTGTGAGAAAAGTCGAAGATGGAGGAGTGAAGAAGAATTAGAGGAGGCAGATCTTAAGCACGCCATTGTTGGTAGAGAAGGAAAGAGAAAGGGTAGGTTGCAGAAATGAATGACCACCGGTGGAAAAATTAAAAAAATAATTTTTTCAAAAACCTTGGTTTTCGGTCTTAAACCATGGCTTTGTGCACAAAAAAAAAAAAAAAAAAGCTTTTGACATATGTTTAGATAAATTTCTCTCAAACCATAGTTTTATCTAAAAAAAGTGTTTTTTCACATGACATCCAAATACACACTAGGTGAAATTGTCTTTTCTTTGTAAATATTGTAATCTACACCAGTTTGAGAAATTGAAAAAAAACACATAAATAACATATGAATTAGGAAAACCCAAAAAAGTCTGTTAACATGTGAAAATGACAAATAAGCCTTTAGGGAGGAATATGAAATTTTGAAATATTGTGATTTTACCAAAGTGCCCCTCAAGTTTTTTTTTTTTAAAAAAAAGATTCCTTGCCGGCGTCGAAGCTCCACTCTCGCTGCTGATGGAGCTTCGCCTGCCGGCACCACCCTATCGGTGGGTAGAGCTCCTGTAATAACTTGAATAATAAGATTAACTACTTGAGTATAAATATTAACTACTTGAGCTTCTTAAACCCTATCAAGCGTCGCTGACAAGTTGAATAAACGCAATGACAACTTGAGTATAGCCATTAACAACTTGGGTTGCCCAAGTTTTTAATGGTTATACTCAAGTTGTTATTGCCTTTATTCAATTTGTCAGCGACGCCTGATAAGGTTTAGGGAACTCAAGTAGTCAATATCTATACTCATATTATCATTAGCTTTATTCAACTTGTTAAAGATGCTTGATAGGGCTTAGCGAACTCAAGTAGTCAAGCTCTACACTTAAGTTGTCATTGTCTTTATTCAACTTGTCAATGATATGTCTGATAGGGTTTTGAGAGCTCGAGTAGCTAATCTCTATACTCAAGTAGTTAATCTCATCACTCAAGTTATTACTGGAGCTCCAATGCCAGCAGGCTCACCGGCGGAGCCCTGACACCAACAAGCGTTCTTTCCTTTTTAAAAAAAAGAACTTAAAGGGTATTTTGGTAAAAGCACAACATTTCAAAATTTCAGATTCCTCCCTAGAGATCTATTTATCCTTTCCATTTGTTAACGAACTTTTTAGGGTTTTTCAAGTTCCAATAGTATTTTATTATAATTTTCTACTACTTTGAAATTTGTTTTTGTTTATAATGTTTGAAAGTTGAGACACAATGCCATTAACGGCATCTTGCAAGCATATGGAGCAGCCACCAAACACGAAAATTGCTGTGCAAGTCAATTGCGTGAAGAGAGAATTACTGCGCCGGTATTTAGTACTCCGTCCATCTTTATATATAAAAGTTTTTTTTTTTAATGAGTTTATCCTTAAATGTAAGATTTCTTTTGAGTTTGTCTCAATAATGCACTTTTTTTCATTTTGCCTTCAATTAATTGTTATACTATAAGCATTCTCTTTCATCATTTTCTCATTATTACTCTCTCTCTCATTCATAAATAGGAGTATTTTTGGGAGAAGAAATAAAATTTGCTACATAATTATTATATTTAACTACTTTTAACTATTTTTTAGAATCTAGTGATTCGGTTGAAAGGCTCTTATACATAGGGATTGAGTGAGTATTTTACATTTTTTCAAAAGTTTTTATGGGAGTATTAATTATAGGTCACTTTGCAAAAAAGTGAGTAACATTAATTAAATTAAGGTATATTGATTTTAATTGGAGGATAATCTTGAAAAGTAGTAAAAAAAATTTAATACAAACTTTTTTTTCTTAATTCTTATGAGGTACTTATCTAGTTCTATTTATAAGTCATTTTTAACATGTTCCACCAAAATAAGGAAAACCTTAAATCCAATTAACTCTGTCTTAAAATTTAACAACTTTTTAATTGGCTAAAGTATACGCTTGATCATTTATGTTTGCATTAAGTTTTATTTTTATTGGAAAATATTAGTCCACCCTTCGTGGAATAGGGACCAAGCCCAAATCAAGAGGGGGTCATTATGTAAATATGGACAGATATGGGTTAATAAAGAGAGATGTCATTTATAGTTTAAAAGTTATATCTATTGCCAAATAACCGTACGTTTAAAAGTTACATATATTCCTATGTGACCGTACATATGCTATATATATATGATGTGGAATTAAAGGAGAAGTGAAGTCTGAATATAATAACACATAACCCTCCCTCTTAAAAGATTCTCTCATAAAAGTTCTCTTTTCTCTTCTTTTCTTTGCTGTATTTGTTGTGTAATGTGATTAGGGTCTGCATCGGTGCTCCAGTTTTGTGTGAATACTTTAGCGAGTCAGTCAGATTCTAAGTACGTCGAAAATCTTACATAATATCAAAGCCAGATTTTTCTTGAGGCATTTATGATATTATTTTTTCAGAAAAAAATGTTTTTCTGTCGAAGATTTATTTTTGGTATATGTTTGTTTTCGTTGGGTTTCTAGTGCTTGAATTCGTTTCTGGAATATAACCATAAACCTTTTTTTTTTTTTTTGGTCTATGCATTTTCACCGCTCTATTATATTTGCTTATACGGTGTGTTCTTTATATGTGGATGAAGATATAGCATATGAAGGTATAAAATCATAGAACAAAAGAGATCAACTTGCTATTAACGGTATTTTTTTCATTCATGATATTGGTTTTGAATAACTGATGTTGGCTTGTCATTTTTTTTGAGTTTTGAAACTGTCTAGCGTGAATATAAATTTCAAGCCTATGTTTTCGGTTCTTGGTCGCTTGTTCACATGTTCATTTTTGTTTTCAAATATGCTTTCTGTACTCTACCATTGTTCTCTATTAGTTTGGTGTTTAAAACTGTGTAAAGGGTATTGAGTTACTTGAAAACTCACGTTCTAGGCCTCTGGCTTAGAATCATTGTTTGAAAAAGGAAAAAAAAAAAAACTTGTCTTTTAGGAAAAGAAAAACTGGTATAAAAGTGTAGGGGTAGAACCTAGAACCAAAAGAAAAGAAATCGAGAATCCACCGTAAGAGTTAACGGAACCAAGGAAGTTGTATTTTTGAGAATGCGTCATCTAAAGTATTTTATTTTCAGTTTAGAAATTAGCCTCATTATGTAGATCTCGAAAAAATGAAGAGATTGACACTAAGAACACGAAAAATTGATACTGGAAACGTCAGGTATGGAGAAGAGAAGAATCAGGTCTGACAAGCCTGACCCATCGTCGATCCCGGGTCAGTGTGATCTCAAAATGAACCATTTTGATCGTTGCCTAAACAATGTCGCTTCGAAGGAAACGAATCCTCGCTGGTTAAATGAAACAATGCGCTTCATTAAAAAAAAATTGGGTGCTGGGTTCAGATGGAGTTTGGGCCGAAGTTAAGCCGAAAAAGGTGTTTCAATGGGATGGTCGGGGGAAAAAAAAATTCTGACAGAAATTCCACGTGGTGCATGGGGTCCATTGAGAGACCTGATGACCACGTGGCTGCGTTAGCATAGCACTGAAGTCGTGTGGATTTGGATAAATCTGCGCATGCCTGATTCGTCCTTTTGTGAAGCGTGTGTAGGTTCCAAAGAGTGGGCATTGCAGTTTTTTCCTAAATTTTTCAGAATTTTTCATTCCCCCTCCCTCTAAAGATGCGAGAAGGGGCATTTGAGCTCCAATTGAGTCACAGTTTATTTCTAAAAATTTTTAAATTCATGATCTACATTTTGATGTATAATAGGATTATTTTTAAGTCATGTTTGGATCTATTCTATACATTTTCAATGCAACTATTGTGTTTTTTTATGTGTTTAAAATATTCTGAATATTTGTAATGATTTCTATCATTTGTTTTTATAATTATGAATCAAGAGAGTTTTAAAAGCACTGAAATAAAATTTATTTTAGTCTTTTGAATAATGTTTTTGTTGAAAAACATATATCCAAACATGAGCTTGATGGCATTAGAACATAAACAAGTTTTTTAGTTAAAAGCCTTTGAATGTTGATCCAAACATAAATTACTTAGAGAAATGTGTATCCTCTGAATAACAAACGAGACAGTGATTTGTCCATTGAAATATGAAACTCTAAGTGACAACCTAAAAGGAGGATATCTTAGTAGAAGATCAAGATGGAAAGAATCAAAAAGAAAATTTCAACTTGAGAGATTTCCTAGCCCTAACTCTGGATTATGGTGGAGTTTAGGGAAATACCACTCTTTGGGTAAAGAGTGAATGCCCATCTTAAGGGAATAACAAAGTCCTAAGTTTAGTCCAAACCCCCAATACTTGAAATTATAAATGTTTCTATTAGAAAACATATAATTTGATTAAGAAATTTGGAATATTTCTTTTAGAAATGATAGGAAACATAAAATTTCTTGTAGATTTAGAAAATAATAGTTGTTGAGAACCTATCAGACTAGGTTTGAGAAACATAGATGCTTAGCCCTTTAGAGGATTTGTTTTGGTTGAAAATTGTGTTGAATAGAGAACTTAGATAAACTATTAAGCATCCCCGACTCTCAGAGAAGAGGTTAATAAGACATTATGAATATAAATGAAAGACATGAAAAAGTAAATGTCAAATATTTTTAAATAGTGGGAGCTTGAAAAAATGAGTCTTCTAAGAGCGTTATATACTTTATCTAAGTGGGAGCTATTAGAAAATGAGTTTTTTGAGAATAATAATTAAGCATGTTATTTAAGGTACTTGTATGAAATTCTTGATAAATGATAATGGCGTATTGGAATTGTGTGATGGGAAGTATAAATGTATTCTCCTGATCATAAACCTATTGACATTGTTATTTTTCTAGTTAGAAATAATACAAGTACATGACATTGTATACTTCAATGTACTATATAATTGATAAGTTCTTGAATTGAATTACATATGAATAACCCTATGTGGGATAATTTTAGTGATTTAGCCAAGAAAGGCTACCAAGAACAAAATTGATAAATATAATGGGGACAATTAATATATCTGATACTGAAAGGTTATGAAGAAGTAGTTATCAAGCCATTAACCAAGGGTCATGGCAATGCTAAAGTTGAGATGTCAGTTTAGCATATAAGAGACTATAAGACCTATATAGTTTGAAAAGGGAAATAACATAGCATGATTACTTTATAAAGTTGTATGGTTGTGATTCAATTTTTCTTTCAATAAATTTCTTTGTTATTTAAACAAGTTGGTAAATTTTTTGTACTTCATTGCTTTGCCATTTCTTATAATTTATGTATTGGATTAAATATATGTCTTGTTAGTAAAAAAAAAGAAGAAGCATAAACTAGTTCTAGAAATAGAACAATAAAAGATTTTTAGTAGTAGAACTAGAATAAAGAATGCATTGCAATTATTCTATATTGTTGCATGTGGTCCTATAAATATGAGGGTAAGACACAAAGCTTAGTATATTATAAATTTAGTTGATGATTTTTCATGATCATGATCATTACTAGAATTCAAACAAGTCTGGAGCTCGAGTGCTTTAGACGTATGAATGAAGTTTGAGAATCAATTAGATAGGAATTTTAATAGTCTTACGAACTTATCAAAGCAATGGGTATATATTTGATCAGTTTCAGCAAGCTCTATGGAACAAAAGGGATAAATAGATAGTTAATTATCACAGGCACTCCATCACCAAAAGGAGTTTATAAAGGCGTAATAAACCGTTATTAGAAATGGTCAAACATATGATAGCTTATGCTAACCCACTAAATATAAGTGGGAGAGTCTTATCTAGTCCATCTTTGGTGAATTAGCACATATCCTTGGTTTCCTTAAGTATATGAGGACTTGAGTTTAACCATGTACCTTCTAAAGTGATCACTTTAACACCCTATGAATGTTAGACTAAACAAAAGTCAAATTTGAGGTTTTTCTGTAAACCGTGAGGGTCATTTGCGAATTCCCATAGTGGTTGAAAGTGGGAGCTCATTAGGGTTACGTTTTTCATGAAGGAAAACAATGATAGAATTGTGACCTAAATGAATTAAAAGGTATCACATTTGTTATGAATTAGTTTCCAAAAAAGAGTGAAACAAATCACATTGTATCTCTTTGTGAAACACAAAGACAAGACAGTACATAACAAGCCAGTTATCCTCAATCATCTTTGTAAGTAGAAGCTTAGGATGGTCTATCAAGAGACCTAAATAAATAAATAAATACAAGAAGCTCTAGTGAAAATGAGTAACTGTGAAAAATGTTCATGGTTATCTCATAGAAGGATCATGAGTTGCATTATGTACAAAAGGCCTTACCAAGTCAAAAAAGCTATCAGGAACTAGTGAATTTCAAGTTTTCAAGATCAATTGATGTGCATAAGACTCATTTGGTTACAAAGGGATAGGCATAATAGGAAGGTATCCTTCTCGATTATTGTGCATTTAAATAAACTTAAGTTGGCAATAGTTAACCATTTGGATTTAGATCTTCATCAAGCAGATGTAAAATCTACACTTTAAGTGGTGATTTACATGAAGGAATATATATGCAGTAGCTATTAGATTTTACTAAAAGTGGTATTTGAAGTTTCACATAGTGGTGACTTCACATGTTATTGTAGATGTCCTTTTATGGATTAAAACAATCATTTAGACAGTAATATTTAATGCTTCAAAAGAGCAGTAACCTAATATAGGCTTTTCAAATGGTTGAAGAAAAATATAAAGAAATGGTTTGTAATGTTATTTGTAAGGCCCTTATCTTATTTTTCACATTTTTTAGAGTGTTTCCGTGCAGTTCGATGGGCTTTTAGGAATAACATAAATATACTAATAATATGTATATGATTATATTAGAGGAATACCCCACAGGGATTAGACATAATGCTTACATACTTAAAATATAATAAAATCCTGCAAATAACCAACTGCTTCTCCTGGACTGAATTGGAACCTTTTGTATTTTCCTTGGGCAGTTCTCTTCTCTGCTTTCATCACACCTCATGTGCCCGCTTGTCTAAATGGTTTGGTTAGGGAGGGTGAGATTCAAGAGAATCTCAGTAGTAAACAGTTACCATAATGCATACAAGATATATGCTATATACATGACATGTTAGCTTTAATTAGATGCATGCCCCATAATGACATTTCTGTATGCTCGATGCTTTACATACTATGCTTATGGCCATAGCATCAACAGAAACATATCTGCATTATTCAAATATATTCTACACAATCAAGTAAAACAATCGCATACATCATTACAAAAGTATAAATATTAAATACATGCAAGTAGGGTAAGTTCACTACCTAGATTGCCCTTCCCTTGCCTGTCTTTGTACCCGTCTAACTGTACTTTTTCAAAAATTATAACCCAGGCTAATGCTACAAATTTTTGCGTGTATAATCTATTTTTGACCTCAGAATTGTCAAATTCATTCCCAAATTACATATTTACCCTTAGCAGCCACTATGTTAGGGTTTTAGGGGTAACATTGTCATTTTACACCCTAAAGCCTTTACACTTCATATTATACATGTTCCCTACACCATTTTTCATTTTAAACACAATGAAATAATCAAATCAACAAAATTCCAGCCCAAACACCATGAACAGCATCTAGCTGAAAAATCATGAAAAAATTAAGGAAAATGTGATTGTCTCTTTACATGCAATTAAACTTCATCCTTACACTTCTAATCACATGATTAACCATTTAAACACCTCTTAGATATTATTAATCAAAAATTTGGGCAGCACCTAGCCTTAGGGCTAGGCATCACAAATCACAAAATCAAGCCAATACAAAGCCATAAATCATCCACAACAACAATAATCACCTTGAATCCAACAAGAAATCAAGGTTTAGGGCTTTACCTCTTGTTTCTGTCTCTAGGCCTCCAAAACCATGGCTCCCCCTTGATTTTGTCTTGCTACATTTGTTATTCAAGGAGGATATGAAGATTAGAAGAGGTGTACAAGAGATTGAAGACAAGAACTATAACACCCTCAAATAAATAAATTGTGATTTATATAACTTTTGAAAATATAACTTGAAGATTTTGTTTTAGTGTGTATATATATATGCTTATGTAAGGAAAGTCCATATAGGTACGGAGAAAAGTGAAAAAGTTACATGAAGAAAGAGAATGATACATAAAAAAAAAGTTACTTTATTGAAAAACCAAAAGGAAACATGTGAAGAAAGGAAGGCAAGTAAATCTACTCTTATATACATGACGTGGAGAAGAAATAAAGAATTGAAGTGGAGAGGAAGAAAACAAAAAAAACTGGATAAGAAGATTATAAATGCAAGGGATAAGGATGGCACAGAGTGATAAGTCGGTGTAAGAAATGATATAAAAACTGGGCGTCTCTCTCACTGCAGTAAAAAAAAATCAGTACTACTTCAGAAAAATAAAAACAAAGACCAGTCACTTACCGCAAGCAAAGTAAGAAACTTTTCTTACTGAGTAATAATACCCTGTAGAGTAATACTTTCTGATCTGATTCAGCTTATTTATTTTCTTTCTAAATTAATAAATTATAGTTATGTCTTTAACATATTTTTGTAAGCTAATATTTCTGGTTTTTGAGAAAAATGCCAGATATTGTTGCTGTGTGAAGATCTTGTGTTCACTTATTAGTACTATGTGATTAATTGTGGATCCACTCTAGGGGACGCCCTAGCATATCTATGTGATGTGATTTAATGGGTGCTCAAGAAATCAATGTATCTGTGCTATTTTTCTCACTACATGAAATATGGTGTTTTCCTGTTATTCTTTTTCTTGTACAAATTTTGAGACAGGGTTAAATATATTTTCTGTTTAAAAGCAGCTGGGTATTATTAGTTGAAAATTTTATTGTTATTACTCATCTTTGTTTACGTAATGCCCAGATGCCGATTACTGAGATTTCAGTTAGGATCGAATGGGTCCAGGTCGGGAATCTCCAAGTTATACGTAGCATCACTGTTCATACCACCAACCCTATTGATCCTCCGCCCTTCAATCCGAGTCCACCACCACCTTTTGAGAATTTCTATGAGCCTATTGACGACGTCATTATCATTTCTCCTGAAGAGTTCATGTGTTCGGTGTATGGAAACTATCCCCAAGATTTCGCAGACCTTCCAGCAGACCTGTTTAAGACTGAAGATCCTACCAACTAGTAGATTATGGAAAAGCACTACGTAAAAATAATATAGAATAAAGTGCTTAGTTCATTAGAAACTATGTTATGTATATGGGAAGGTTACCTTAGTTTTATTACGTACCCTATGATATATATTAAGGGATGTGTGTTTCACAACTTTTGTATGGTTTGATAAGAAAAATCTAATATAATGTTTAGTTTCATCTTCGTTGCAATTTATTAATTAGTTTTATTATGGATACATATTACGTACCCTATCAATAAAAGTAATACATTTGACTATTGTTTTAAGTCAGACTAACTTCTCGGCACTATTTAAAATCAAGCAAAGCCTTTCAAGGATGTTGGTGAATATGGAAGTATTATTTAGTATGTCTGCGTGCAAGAAGAGAATGGCATTTTTATTTGATCTTATAAACTTATCTTATTATATTATAAAAATTCCATATAAATATATATATATATATATATATATAATAGATAGACTACTTGATTTAGCATGTTGCGTGGGAAAAAAATTCTATATAGTCAATAATACCTTGATAAATAACTAGTAAATTTTTGGAGGGGGTTTTACAAGAACAAGTGAATTTTACCACCAAACTCACCTTGATCTTGCTCTCTCTCTCTCTCTCTCTCTCTCTCTCTCTCTCCTTGTTTGGATGACATAATGGCCTAAGGAAAGAGATAATGTTCTCTTTAAAATATCATCATCCACCTCCTTTATTATATTATATTTTATTGTTAATTTTCATCACATGTCACTTGCTTTTTTTTCAAATGATTTTTCCTTTAACTTGGCCATAAATACTTTCCCTTTTCTCTCTCCCAATATTGACGTAAATGAGGCTGTTGAAGGGACCAAATGAGTCTCTTGAATTATCTTCATCCATCTCTTCGCAACTAATATTCAATGGCCATTAACACTTGCTTGCTTTATTGTCTTTTTTATATTCAAATGTGTGTTTTCTCTTTCTTTCCTTCGTGTCATATGAAATCATGGCCTCTTGTAAGGAGATAATTAATGATCTCAAAATATCATGATTTATCCCCTTACATAATAATATTAAATAGCCAATTTAGCATGAGAAAATTGACTTTTCAACCTCTTTTTTCTTGGCTCAAATTGCTTAATCTTTTAGCATATTTATCTCAGACATTAATTTCCCTTACTGCTCCCTCTTTTGGACATCTAAGAGCACATGAGAAAGGGAAAATTATGGGCTTTGGATTAAATCTAGCTAATTGACTATTTTGCCCATACATTTTTGTGATTACCTTTTAAATTTCGCACATAGACTAAAAGCTAACTGAATTTTCAACAAACTTTAAAAATTCATATATTTATTTATGGATATCCAATTGCAGCGGTTCCAAAGGCTATGTGACCCTTATTAAGTCTATTTTTAAGGAAAAATATTCCTTTAGCCAACTGGATGTACAACATTCCATAATTATCATTTATTGGACACTACCACAGAAACTTACCAATTTCACTTGGCTAATTTCAAAAATACATAACTCTTAGTATACAACTCCTAATAACTTATATGAACTATCAATTTAAAGCTTGATATGTCTACTTTATAGGCATTGGACATCATTTGATTATCCAAAACTATCACACAACCAGACTGCCATATAGGAAAACACACTGGTAGCAAATCCAAATTTTACAATTTGTGTTTCAAACATAATCACATTGTGTGTGACCACTAATTGCACTGTTTTGTCATTTCATGTGCTCTTTAATTCACCATTTTATTCATTTTAATATAAGGAATTTTGGTGAATAAATTTTGGATGTTACATTATTCCTTTAAGTGGATGATATACTATTACCCATAAATAGTTTAAATTTGGTAGTTCATATTAAAGAATGGTACTAATAAATTATGAAAAAGAAGTACATGGGTGAAACAATTGGATTTGATATCCAAAGAGATAGCTTAAGAAAATTCATCTCTTTTACAAGAGAATTACGTTAAGAAAGATTCTTAAGTGGTTTAAAATGAGTAAATACAATCCCATGGATACCCTAGTGATTTTAAGAGTGAGTTTGAGTCTTGATAAATTTCCCTAACTAAACCAATGAAGGATAAAATGGAAAAGAGTTTTCATACAAATACTGTTGGAAGTATGATGTATGCAGTGATGTATACTAGGCCAGATATCTGTTCATGGTAAGACTTGTAAGATGTTACTAGTCCAAACATTATGAAAGACATTAGATGGTTTTTACAAAAAAAAGGTCTTGAGATACTTTTACTGTATATTATGTATATTCAAAGTATATACTATAGTAGTACAAGTGGCTATATGGTAGAATTACAAGGTATTAATGAATTGTGAGTACAAGTAGCCATTGTATAAGCAAAAGACCCTAAGAATCATAGCGAAACTATATACAAATAAACAATTATATGAGAGGTGCTATATGTAAGACCCTTATATTGTTTCCATATTTTTCAAAGTGTTTACGTGCAGTTGGTGGGCACACAAAAATAGCATAAATATACTTATAATAAGTGCTTGAGTACAAGAATTCCCTACAGGGATTGTATACAATAGTTACAAATAATGTATCCACACAGGGCTACTAGGGTGTCTAAACCCATTACAATAAAATGCAGACATCTTCCCATCTTCATTTCACCATTGCATTCCTCTCGTGCAGTTCTTATCTCTACTTTCACCTATCTAAATGGTTGGTTGGGGAGGGTGAGATTCGGGGGAATCTCAATAGCAAACAATACTAATAATGTATGCAAGATGAATGATAGTGCATGATATGCTTGCCTTACATAGGCTCATGTTCACATAATGATATTTCTGCATGCTCAACATATATAAACAGAAATAGAGCTTCATTCATTCATACATGCTTCATATAATCAAGCAAAATAATGATGCAAATCAAAACACAGCAAACATATTAAATACATGCAAGTTAAGTAAGTTTACTACCTTGTGTCTTTAAGTCCTCCTCTTGTACCATTCTACCAACAATTGAAGTTGCTTGAAGAACCTTCCATTCTTCTTCCTTGTCATCTCATGACCCTAGATATATAATCATATCAATAGAGTCATGATAAATGAGTGTCTAATGGGACTACATGGGCCTTTATAACATGTCTCTTATATTTAGCCCAATATTTATGACAATTCAACACAATTGCCATAAATTCACAGGTTAACCCAATTTTCATGCTTGGTTGACCAAACTTTGAAAATTCATAATTAATTCTAAAACATCTAAATGGGTTGGTTCTAAGTTCTATAAAAATCACTTTAAGTCCTTTTTCAATGAAAAATATCACAGAGTCCCAATCACAACCACACATTTCCTAGAAATTCATCAAACTTAGACTGTTATAGATTTTATTCTAGAATCAATGTCAAACTTTGAAAAATCTTAACTTTCAATCTACTAGTCCCAATGGCTTATATTACCTATCAAATTAAATCCCAGGATGCCTATTTTAATCGTATAAAATTTCATAGCATTTGAATTAATTTTGACCAATCCAAAACACTTTGCAAGTTCTTTGCCTCCAGAAAACGAATTCAAGTAGATTTAAACACAAACTTCTAAAAGCATCATAGATCATCATAAAACCTCTTTTAACTTCATAATCATCATCATATGATCATCAAACCCTAAAAGACTCCCTCTGGGTGAAATTTAAGATTTGAGTATCTCAAGAATTACTCAACAATATTACAGAATATTCGGTTCAAATCGAAGCATACGCTTACCGGAACTCGAATTTGTGATATATTCTTGATTATGGCAGCACCTCCTCTGAGTAAATGGAATCAAACACCTATAATCAAAAATAAAAAACTATAGAAATGTTGCTCTTCATGAGAGGAACAATGTTAAAGAAGACTCCGGAAGCTAGAATGTCGAATCGGAGGTGGAATCGGCTTCGGAGCTCAAGAGCTTTCATTATTCTTCCTTTCTCTTTCCTCTTCCATTTTCTTATGTTTTTTCTTATTTGTCTCTTCTTTGTGAGTGGATGAACAAAATTAATAGAGAGGGAGGAGATTTAATTAGTTAATTTCCCAATTTACCCCTAGTTTGTGTAAAAATTATCAAGATGTTATTCGGTTGGATTTTAACCGTCTAGTTTCTTTTCTCTTTGCTCTTACTTTCTTCAAGCCTCTCTCTCTCTCTCTTTGTTCTCTTTGTGTTGGATGAAAATGAACTCCTGAAATAAGATAAGAGCTTTAAAAATAGGGAGAATTGGGAATAAATACTTTTTTGGCAAATTAATTGCTGAATGCTACCAAGCGTGCAAGTCATCTTTCGTGTGTGCAAAAGAACTCCTGTTGTGTGCAAATACTCTTCCGTTTGTGCACAAATCTTCCATATAAACATGCAAACCACCTTCCGTTATGTGCAACATATCTTCCGTTAAAGTGCAACCAATCTTCCATGATAGCATTCAGCAATTAATTTGCCCTAAAGGTATTTTTGGGCGATTTTCCCTTAAAAATATTGTTTCTCCACCTCCTTAAGATAATAATATTTTATGGCCAATTAACATGTGAAAATTGACTTTTGTCATCATCGTTTTCATTTAGCTATTATTCCTCCACATGGAATTATTTATAGCCAAATAAATATTTTTCCTCCTTTTATTTTCTTTTTGGCAGAAAATATCACAAAGAAAAGGGAAAAATAAAAGCTCCTTGCTTTATTGATCAAATGACCATTTTGCCCTTACATTTTTGTAATTAAATTGAGCTTCCTTCTTTCCCTTTTGTTTGGGCCGAAATTCACAATATATTGGGCCCAACAATTGTGTTATTCTATTACCAATTTGGACTCCAATAATGGGCTTTTATGAAGAGAAAAATTGAATTCTTATGTCTTATTGTGGCCCAATTTCATGTGGTCACTATTTGGCCATTCAAAATGTGCCAAATTCACCATTTTATTCCCTTTGATATGAGGAATTTTGGTGACTAACATTTGGGTTGTTATACTATAGCACATAAAGTTGTTTTCAACAATGCATTCTTATGCAAAGTCCCCTAACTAAGCCTAATAGCTAAGGACATATATAAGAAATGTGTCAAGTCCTGAGCCAAATGACTAAGGATATGAATGAGTATTAAGTGCTTTATCATGCATAGGGTGTGAAATAATAGATACTTCATGATGACCTTTAAGTATGTATGTAAGTATACAATGTCTAGTATGTTGTATAAGTTGATGAGGTTGGCTTTCTCACATAAGTAACAGCTTTTGACATTCAGGAGGAGCTTGAGTGTGCAAAGGTGAGACAACTATGTTCAGCAGTAGAGCAGCAATAGAGCAGGATACCATGTACCCCTGAAAACCCTTCTGTAGATATCTCTCAACCTTAGCCGTGGAAAGAAGGTTAAAAGTGATTTCTATGTCAGCTAAGGGCATGTGTGCTTGATTATAAAGATAGTTGGGACAAATTCCTTCCATTGACAGAGTTTGCCTACAACAACAATTATCATTCGAGCATCCAGATGGCTCCATATGAGGCACTCTATGGGAGGAAGTGTCAATCACCAGTATGCTGGACTGAGTTGTCTGAGAGGGAATTATTGGGGCCAGATCTTGTTGATTAGACAACGGAGCAGATAAAGTTGATTAAGCAGAGGTTGTTAGCTACTCAGAGCTGACAGAAAAGTTATGTAGGTGAAGTCGGTGACCACGTGTTCATGAAAGTATCACCTATTACAGGTATTTGTAGAGCAATAAAAGTAAAGAAGCTGCAACCAAGGTACATTGGTTCATTTGAGATCTTGGAGAAGATTGGGCCAATAGCGTACCGTATCGCTTTGCCGCCGATTCTGAGCAAGTTACATGTTGTTTTCCATGTTTCCCATATGAAAAAGTATCAACTTGATCCAGAACACGCAATAGAGTATGAAGACGTGGAAATGTGTGAAGATTTGACATACGAAGTCAAGCCTGACCAAATCATCGATCGGTAGGAAAAGCAACTCAGAAATAAGAGCATTTTGTTCGTCAAGATCGTCTAGAAAGGGTTATCGCCCAGAGAAGCTATGTGGGAAATTGAGGAGAGTATGAAGAAACGTTACCTGGAGTTTATGAATGTATAAGTGTAGCAAATTTCGAGGACAAAATTTAATCAAGTGGGGGAGAACTGTAACACTCCAAATTTTATATTCACCAAATATATTGTAATTATTCAGAAAATTCAATAAAATGGTGAATATTCATGAGAAAGGGAATTAGATTACAAAGGTAATAGCAAAATTATAATTTTGCCTATTTAGCCCAAGATTAACTATTTTCTCATTTAATTGGAGTTAATTTCAATTAATTAAGAAAAATAAAGGAGAATGTATATTTGGAATAAATCAAGAATTGGGAAATTAGTAGGAATTATGCATAATTCATTTAATTGATTTATGGAAATGTTGAAAACAATTTTATTTCCCTTATCTTCCAAATTTTCGCCTAGCAAGGAAAAATTGATTAAGGGGGTTAAATGTGCCAAGTGTCATTATCATATGGAGAGGGGATTAGATTATGATTTATGAATATGAACACATGTCTAATTGCATTAAAACAATCCTATATGGACATAGTGATCATGATTAATGATGGTAAGGGTACACTACTTAAGTGTAAGGTTGGATTAGTTTGAGTGTAAGATTGGATTAGCTTAAGTGTAAGGTTGTATTATTTGGAGGAAACCAATTTGGTTAGGGTAGACATAAGGGGGGACGGTTTTTAGCCAACCAAAGGGAGAAGAAAACTAGTTCAATGCTAATGGAAGCCAAATGGAGTAATTATGGTATAAATATGAAGGAGGTATGGGTTATGACAAGTGTCACCATCATATGCCTTGATGAAATCAAATGGTGTAGGGTGAAGGGAGATCTTTTATGAAGCACTCTTTCCTTCCTCTTCCTTTCATATTTTCGTTCAAAGCTAGAGAAAGAAGAGTGAGAGAGAGCTTGAAGACATTAGGTGCTAGAGAGAAGGAAGAAGAGAAAGCTAAGACACATTTTGAGCTCAAGGAGAGAGAGGAGACGCCTAGAGAGAGAGGATTCAAGATCTCAAGAGGTAACTTCACAAACCTTAGATCTATATAAGTATGAAGTTGTTGTTGGTTTTGGTGATTTTTTGTCAAGTTGTAAATTTGGAAAGCCCTAACCCTAAGGGGTTATGCTGACCAAATTTCTTTAAATCATGATTAAAATGTGTTAAAATGAGTTAATAAGGGATTAGAAGTAAAAAGGTATAAGCTTTGGAAGCTAAAACACAAAAGTCCAATCTTCCCTTTTTCTTGAGAAACTTTCAGCCAAGGTCAGAACTGGGGGTAGAAGTTGGATTTTCATGAAATAGATGATTCCATTGGATTCATTAGGCAAAAATAGGTGGGGTTACAGTTGGTCACTTTTTCGGAAAAGGCCAAAAAAACATAATTACGAAAACGCCCATAAAACCCTAAATCGGGGTTGTCAAGGGTATTTTCATAATTTGACACTGAATTTGGTGATTTTGATCTCAGAAATGGATTCCTTGGCCGAAAACATGTTAGGATAGCCCTAGTCAAAATTTTGGGAAAACGTGCCATTGGACCGGGTACGGCAAGGCCGGGCCGAGGTTCCAGGGGCATTTCGGTAAATTTTAATCATAGATTAATATAACCACAAGAAACACTATGGAAGAGTCTAAAATGATACTTGGATAGGTTATGACATATTTCTTGTACATTTAATATTTTAGGACCGAGTCGGAAGTGATACGTTTTACGAGGCACATTAAAAAGGGAGTGATAAGACTTTGAGGTAGGGGCTACCATCCTTCATACACTATGTGAATCATTGTATGTATGTGTTATTGTATTTCGTGATATGATTGCGTGCTAGAGGCACAGTACCTAGTTGTGGTTCGGTACCCAATGAAGGTATATCGGAAAATCCTAGCTGTGGTTCGGTGCCCAGCCAAGGTACAATATCGAAAATCCTAGCTGTAATCGGTGACTCAGCTGAGGTAATTACATGTGAATCAAATCGAACTTTTATTTTTGCCTAATATGGTGTATTGCATATTTAATTTATTTAATTTTATATACAGATTGTATGTCTCTACAGGGATTATTCAGAATCTCACCCTTTTTTTTTAAATAAACATCTCAGCAGGTGCCAGTGGATCGAAAGGCAAAGGCATAGATGCCGAGAAGTGATTGGCACGTGTAGCGGGGCATAGTTAAAGACAGTGGTTATAATTAGTCTAATATTAAGATATTTTGGGGAATCCTATAATTATTAGAATTTCTGATGTATTTTGTATTTGGTTTATGAACGACGTTGAGATTGTAAATGAATACTTTTATTACTATAATTGTACTCTTCTGTAAGCCTATGGAATTCCGTCTTTATTACTCTTCGATTATCAAAATGGAAATGGGTGTTGACAGCCGCCAGGCACTAGTGCCGGAGCTCCGACGGCCAACAGTCGGCAAGGGGGTTAAGGATTTTTTTTTAAAAGAAAAAATAAGAGTAGTTAAGTAATTTATCAAATTTTGTAACATTTCAAAATTCTTAATCAATCCCTTTAGAATTATTGAAATTCAACATATTTATTTGTCTTTTACCAATTTTAATGATATTTTTTTATCTTTTTCCTTAAAAATTTAAGGAAGGGAGGGGAAATTTATTTTTTATTTCCCCTCCCCTCCCCTCAAAACCTTCCCCTCCAAAAGGGGGATTTGGAGAAGAGGTGCAATATTTTGGCTTGTATTGCTCAATATACCCATAATGATTTTTAATATTCCCAACCTACCCTTCTTCCTTCACTACTCTTATTCCCCACTCTTTCCTCGCCATCATCGTGTCCATCATCCAATAGCTCGCCTTCACCGTCGTTGTGTCCCGTTCTCCATCAATCATCTTCGAACGTCACTTATGTGTTCCGTCCTCACACTAGTTTGTGCAAGAACTTGAATGGAGAAGAGATGGTGAATAGATCTGAGGGTTGGAATGAAAACGAAGAAATGACAGTGGAGGAATTGGTTGGTCTTATGGATTTGGGATTAAATCAAGGGGTTGGGGTGAGGGGGTAGCATTCTTTGGTCGTTAGATAAGGTTGCAACAAGGGATGTTCAAAACCCGGGCCGGGGCCGGGACCGGGATCCCCCAATCTCGGTTCTCAATCCCCGTTTTTGGCTAGGAAATCCTAGTTTTTAAAAAAAAATAAATTTAAAATATATTATTATATTAGTTAAATTTTCCATAATCTAGTGTTTAAAGTGATTATTTAACGTCTAACAAAGCCATAATAATCACATAAATTGATCTAGAATTGAAGAATCACATGTTGTTGTCATCATCATCATCATCACCATCACCATCACCATCACCATTTTCGTTATTGTTTTTATACATTATATAGTTAGTATTAGTATCACGATATATACGATTTAACTCCAACTAAAGATATGATACATATCTTATCAAATAATAACTTAATTTATGGGGTAAAAAATATATATAAAAAAAAAGAATAACTAAATTTATAAAGCAAGAAAAAAATTAAAAAAAAACCAGGACTGGGATCTCAAGGGTGATCCGGGTTCCAGTCCCAACCTCAGTTCTAATATATCCTAGTCTCGGTTGTTCTGGTCCTAAGGTTGGGACAGAAAATTCCTAGGATCAAAATGTTCAGGATCAGGCTGGGACAATTGAAACTAAGATACACTGAACACCTCTAGTTGCAACGTTGGCATCTTCGGCTCATCTAGTGATTCCAACTTCCATTGTGGGGGTGGGGACGATGGCTTCATCTCACGCGATTTCTCCATATAGCATTGTTGATAGGCCTTTTCGTTTTTGAAAAACTATTTTATTATTGTATCAGTGTGTGTGTAAATAAGTGTTATTGTAATTATATATTTTAATTTTGATTATGTTTTGTCAGAACAATTTTGATGATTGTAGAATTATGATTTCTATACTAAATATTATTTAAAATTTTATTTTATTAAACATGGTTTAAGAATTAACACTTAGATAAAATAAGGGCAAAACTGTCTATATAAAAATATTTTCCCTCACCTCTCCTTTTAAATCAAATAAGGTAATATTAAAGTTTCTCCCCTCCCCTCCCCTCCATTCTCATCAATTCAATCGATATAATATTAAAATTTCTCCCCACCCTTCATTAAAATCTCGCTTGTCTCTTTCCTTTTGTTGAATCAAACAAACCCTAAGGTGAGGGATCATCTAAACATTATTTTCAAATACATTTAACGTGGTCAACTTAATATAGAATTACTCATCCGGTTTTATTTATAAGTCACTTTCAGCATGTTTCACAAAACAAAAAAAGTATTAAACTTCATTAACCCTAGCTTAAAATTTAACAAATTTCCAACTACTATCCTATTTAATATACATTATATTTCATCCTTCCCTATAGCTATATATAAAGTCCATATTTTAAAAAATGAGCTTCTCCCTTTTTATAAGGTCTCATTTGACTTTTTTTGAATAATAAATGCACTTTATCCCATTTCGCCTTTATCCTTTCACATCAATTATTTACTACACATTCTCTTTCCTCCTTTTCTCATCATTACTAGAACTGGTAGAAAGGGCCAAAAAAGAGCTGACCGGGCCTAAAGAAAAGCAATCATTTTTTAAGGGCCAGCCCGTAAGTATAAGGGCCAAGGTCGGCCCTACAGGGTTGAAACTATTTTAACAATTTTTACTTTTATTTTTAGTTTTTTCAAAAAATTACAACAATGAAAGTCCTAATTTAATACATAAATGTTGTCAAACTTAGGGTGTAAACGATACGCATCATGCAACAAACAAACACAGTCACTAAGTCATAATCAAAGGTAAACTATTGTCCACATACCACAATTACAAATAATTAATGAGAAAACTTAACAAAATTAAAAATACTTCTCATAAATATGTCTTGAAAAATGTAAGTAGTCAACAAAATAAACAACACAAGATATAAATAAAACAATCATTAGAAAATAAGTTTAAAAAATATAAAATTGGTAAGAATATTTATGAAATACGAGTAAGAAATATTTTTTATAAGTTTTTAATTTTTAGGATTCTTAATACAAGATATTCTTATGAAATTTAATTCCAAAAAAGATAAGAACAACTAAATATTTGCAATATCATTAATAAAGTATAAAAAATTAATAATATTATTATCATATAAATAATTTTAAAATATATATATATACGGGCCTAATAAGACTAGCTATTTTATGCCCTCGATCCTACATGCCTAGCCCTTTTAGACTCGCTTTCACTTTTAAAGCAAAAATCTTAAACGCAGCCCTTACAAATTCAAGACCTAAAAGGTCCGGCCCAACAGACTCAGTCCATTTTCCTAACTCTAATCATTACGTTCTCTCCCTCTTACTCATTCATAAATAGACATCTTTTGAAAAAAAAAAAAAAAAAAAGTATATTTCTTACCTATTTATTACTTTTAGCTAATTTTAACTGTTTTTTAAAAGCCCCGCGATTTGATTGAAAAAACCTTACATATAGAGACAGAGGGCGTATTACCTCCAATTCAATATAATAATAAATGAAGGATAAAATTATAAATTCATATAAAAATTTTCTCCATTGCTTTAGAAATAGAACAAAAAATTTGCTTCTTCCTCCACGTTCTCTTGTAAATAGGACCTGAGGAGTAATTCTCTTTGACCACAAGTTGATAAAGAATTAATTAGTTGAACACTTGAACTACACCCACCGTTAATAATTCCAAAAACCAAACTGAGTTTCACGGCAGAGTCGAAGAGGAAAAAAAATCTACATAAATTACGGGCACGAAAGAGGAGAAATCCTAGAATAGTAAGAACAAACTAATCAAAGGGGTGTTTGATTTTGTTTTTAAAAAATGTTTTTTTGTTTTTAAAAATAATAAAACAATAAAACCTGTTTGATAAACTATTTTCAAAAAATTGCTTTTGAAAACAAAAAACAATAAATTGTTTTTAAAAACTAAAAAACAAAAACATTTTTTTGTTGTTTTCTTTTTTTGTTTTCCTATTTCTTATTTTTTAATGCCGTCACCTATTCACTATCGACACTACACTACTAATAACGACCACCATCATGTCACCACCGGCAACCGCACCGCCACATCATTTCAAAAACAAAATTTTCAAAACAATCTATCCAAAAAGATTTTTTTAAAACTTGTTCCCAAAAACCGTTTTATAAAACTGTTTGTGAAAATCAAAAAGGGTTAATGTGCAAATCTACTAATGAAGTCAACCACAAATATCTTTTAAAAAGGGTAAAAATACCAATGAAGTTTTAAAAATGGGCATCCACCACAATTTCCGTTAAATCCGTACTAACGCCATTAAATCATGAGAAGAAAACCCCTAACGGCGTTAGTATGGATTTAACGGAAATTGTGGTGGATGCCCTTTTTTAAAACTTCATTCGTATTTTTGCCTTTTAAAAGATATTTGTGGTATAGATTTGCACTTTAACCCAATCAAAAATAGAGAACAGAATCAAACAAGCCCAAATCCCTCCGCTGGTAATACGTAAGAAACATGAAGTTTTATGTACAACGTTTTGGGTGCTAAAACTGTTGTAAGTATGCAAAATGAATGAATTAAGGGTATTATCAATATTTGATCGTATGGCGGCGCAACCAAAGGTCATACATTACCATATGGAATGCGTCATAACTAGTGGGAGGAGTGTTCCATTGGAAATGTCTCTGAACCTGAAAGCAAACATCACCCAACTCTATTTGTAATTTCCATTATCAAAAAAATGATTCAATAGGCAACAAAAATCGTATTAACTATCAATGATAATTATCAAGGGTTTCAATTTGGGTTAATCTATTCTCATTCAGAGTATATTATTTTAAGCAAAGATATGAAGCAAAATAGAAATCTCGAGACTTCTCTTTCCATGCATGCACATACCTCCAAACAGCATAGAGTGCCAAAAAGAATGATAATTAATATATAAGTTCTCAATAAAACGGTTATGTAAGTTCTCACCTTTACGACATTCTTATGAAGTGCAACAAAGTCTTCATAGGATATGTTTTTCAGGATTTGCTTAAGCCGATAAACATCGCTCTCCTTGAGTATGACAGAAAATTTACTCCAATCGAGAATATCATTAAAAGGCAGGTCGTAGTAATTTGACAATATCACTGCAAAAAAAGAAAAAAAAAAAAAAAAAAAAATCAACATGAGATCAACTACAAGGTATCTTCAGAGCTCTGACATAAAATCACATCTAAAAAGGAAATACTTGTATATATATTCTCTTCAACCTTCTAAGTCATGCCAGTCATGCTAAAACAGCTGCTTCAGCAGTCATTGTTAGAACCTATAAAATAGTATTCCCTCCGGTGCTATGTATAAGCAACTTTCCCCTTGATTGTGCAAAACGAACTTATAGTTAAAAGAAAAAAGTGTGTCAAAAATGTCATGTTTATTCCATATATGCCCCTATATATGAAAAAGAGTATAAGAGAGAGAATAGATAAAAAGTATGAGAGATAATAAGTATAAAATATGAGAAAGAATGAGTATTTAATAAGGGTAAAATAGAAAAAAGAAGCTTACATTTTCAGACAAAAAGTGAAAGTTGCTTATAAAAATGACCAGCCCCATGAGAGAAAAAATTGCTTATAAATAGGATCGGAGGGAGTAGTAGAAATAGGGGAAAGTGGAAGAGAAGGAAGAGTAGAGAGAAGAGGAACTCTAGAACCAGAATATGTAATCCTAGCGAGGAAAGAAGAGAGAAGAGAAGAGGGAGGAGAGAAGGGCGAGGCTAGAACTAGAATCTAGTTCTAGGGGAAAAGGGGAGAGAATTATCCCTAACAATAACTTCATTCATCCATCCATACCTTTGGTAGAATACAAATATGACATTTATAGCCTGACACAAACTAAAAATAGCTACCTCGTCCTATCCACATAAAACTGACAATAACCAATAATAGACACTTGTAACAATTAAGACAAGACACGTAATAAAACATAAAACACAAATAACTTCCTAGAATACATTAGAAAAGGCCACTGGTTTCCTATCAGTCATCACAGAAAAGGGCTGAAGTGTAATTCTAACATGTTTTGGTGGTGATTATGATCAGGCAAAAACAATAGAACTTGAATTTAGCATTATCGTCATCCCTAAATGCAATAATTCCCCTCCACATAGCAGGTTAAAAAATGCAAGCTTCCTGGCAATAACTAGGGCGTGATTGAAGCTGAGGAGTTGGGTGGAATGCCCTAGAACTCAGCCCTCGACGCTTCAATGTTGCACATCAATCCCTCCAATCTTCCACAGAACTTTGTCATCCAATTATGATATCTTTTTCATATTAAACAATGTACAAATTATTTGGTTTTGAAATGACGAGTTTTCATATGCTCTCTTGTTTCACAAATCAACAAATGATTCCTGTCTTGGGAGCTGGTGAAAACACTTCAGTCTACATATAAATAGAGTTTGCAAATGTTTCTTAACGTAAAACATATCATTCAATTCATTATATAAGTGCAAAGAGTTCATAATATCTAACAGCAATTTTTGACAAATAGAAGCATGCAAAGTCAGTCTTCCCCATCTCATCCATAAATATGGGTAATTAGTTTATATTACTTTTGGTTCTTAATATAAGATCTCCTTTGCAGTGAAAATTGTACTACGAATGAGATTTTATATTAAGGATTGGAAGAAGTACTTACTTGCACTGTCAGGAAGGCATGTGGTTTTAGCATTTCATATGCAACTACAAGATAAATAAACACAATCAGAAAGGAAAAGACTTACCGGGAATGCATCCGTAATGAATAGAGTCAGTTATCCGAGCACTATTGACCTGTGAACCTCCAGGGCAGATGCAAAACCTGTTCTTGTAGAATCTTTTCTGGTATACCAGAGGCCCAACAGCCCTGCTAATCCTATTGTTTGAAATATCAAGTTCTGTGTCATTTTCCCATACACGTGCAAGAATAACTCTAATTTTGGAGTTTCGGTGACCAGCCCAGAAACCAAGATTTGTCCTGCAATGTTCACAAATATATAAATAAAATTGCAAATAGAATTATGCATTTGGAAGAATTATCTAACATCTTAAAGAACAAAAAGGTACATCTACAAGTACAAAATTTAATTTTTATTGCATTTATCAAATGTAACTCCGCCTATGTTATAGCCGGTCCCAAGCCCGGGTAAAGGAGGAGGGTTGTTTTAGGCCCCGACAACCAACATAAAACCCTGTCGAATCTCTTATGAACATGGATCAACGAAGAAATTGTGCTAATGCTAGGTCGTTGCCTCTAAGTAACGCGCTGTATGGCTCGAGTACAGTGATAAGTGAGCAAGGGCCGCTGCATCGTCGCCCGGGTGTAGTGTTAAATGAGCAAGGGCTACCGCTCTCTTCTGAACGGAGGCGGCTAAAGAAGCTAGTTCATGAGAGCAAGATCAGATTTGGCACTTGGAACATTGGGACTCTGAATGCCAAATCTCTGGAGGTGGTGGGCGTAATGAATGATCGAAAGATTAATGTCTTGTGCCTTCAAGAAACTAAATGGGCGGGAGAAAGGTCTCGGGAAATTAATGGTTTTAAGCTTTGGTATAGGAAAGGTCAATGGAAGGAATGGTGTTGGTATCATCACTGACAATGAATGGAGAAAGAACGTGGTGGAAGTTAATAGGGTTGAGGACAGAATCATTTCCTTAAAAATGATTGTTGGGAAGGATAGTATAAACATTATCAATGCGTATGCACCTCAAGTAGGGGCAGAAGCACATCTTAAGGAAAAGTTCTAGGAAGATTTGGAGGGGCTAATTCAAAGTATCCCACTAACCGAAAAGATTTTTATTGGAGATGATCTTAATGGACATGTCGATAAAGAGGCAGGACCTCATGCAAGGGCTCATGGGGGTTTTGGATTTGGGGTGCTCAATAGTGAAGGTCAATCTATTATTGATTTCTCCCTTGCATATAACCTCAAGATTGTCAACACTTGCTTTAAGAAGAGAGAGGAGCATTTAATAACATATAAGAGTGGAGCTGCCAAGACACAGATTGACTTCTTTTTGGTAAGGAACTCAGATAGAAGATTTTGTACTAATTGCAAAGTGATCCCTGGGGATGGCGTGACAACACAACATAGGGTTTTGGTCCTTGATGTGAATATTAAGTGTGTAAAACAAATGCATCGGCAAGTTTTAAATCCAAGGATCAGGTGGTGGCAGTTAAAGGGGGAGAAGCGGGAGATTTTTAAGAGAACTCTTTTAGAGGAGGGTGAGTGGGAGTTACAAGGAAGGGCTAATATCATGTGGGAGAATATGTCTAAAAAGGACCAGAAGGTTGCTAAAGTAATTTTAGGAGAATCAAAAGGTTTTGGTCGGCAAGATAAGGAGACTTGGTGGTGGGATGAGACTGTTCAAAAGAAAGTCAAGCATAAGAAAAATTGTTTTAGAGCAATACACTTGTGTAATAATGTGGAAAATTGGGAAAGATATCGTTTGGCTAAAAAGGAGACTAAGAAGGCAGTGAGTGAAGCTCGTAATAAAGCATATAAGGAGTTTTATAAGGAGTTAGGAACAAAGACAGGAGAGCGTAAGATTTACAAGATTGCAAAGAACAAGGAGAGAAAATCGAGAGACTTGGATTAAGTGAGATGTATAAAGGATGAAGAAGGCAAGGTTTTGGTTACTGATGGAGATATTAAGAATAGGTGGGAAGCCTACTTTTATAAGTTGTTCAATGATGGAGGGGGAGGGCCTTGTGATTGCGAAGATTTGACAACTAGAGAAGGTGATCTCAATTTGTCATTTTACCGCAGGATTCGAGTTGACGAGATTAGGGAAGCTCTTAAGAAAATGGAAAATGGAAAATGGTAAAGCTGTTGGGCCTGATGTTCCTATTGAAGTTTGGAAATGCTTGGGTGAAGAGGGTGTTTTGTGGCTCACAAAATTATTTAATGAGATTTTACGATTCAAAAAAATGCTGGATGAGTAGAGGAAAAGTACTTTGATTCCTATTTATAAGAATAAAGGGGATATTCAAAATTGTGCAAACTATAGAGGAATTAAGCTTATGAGTCATACAATGAAATTATGGGAAAAGGTGATTGAACGCCGGTTGAGGTTGGAGACTGAAATTGCGGAAAACCAATTTAGATTCATGCCAGGAGGTCTACAACAGAAGCGGTTTATTTATTAAAGGGGTGTATGGAGAAGTATAGGAGCAAAAGAAGAGATTTGCATATGGTTTTCATCGATTTAGAAAAAGCATATGACCGTATGCCAAGAGATATACTATGGAAAGCCTTGGAAAAGAAAGGGGTGCGGTTTGCATATATCAAAGCCATTCAAAACATGTATGAAGGGTTTACAACCAATGTTAGAATGCCTAGAGGTATAACAAAAGACTTTCCTATAAGGATTGGCCTACATCAGGGATCAGCTTTGACGCTTATTTGTTTAACCTAGTGGTAGATGTTCTAACTGAGCCTATAAGAGAGGAGATCCCTAAATGCATGCTTTTTGCGGATGATATAGTTCTGTTGGCTGAATCCAAGGAGGAAATTAATTCTAAACTTGAGATATGGAGACGGATTTTGGAAGTGAAGGGTTTTCGTCTGAGTAGGAGCAAAACTGAATATATGCATTGTAAGTATGATAAGAGACAAGGTCGAAATGAAGTGAAAGTTAAATTGGGAGGGCAAGTCATTCCGCAAGTGACAATTTTGGTATTTGGGATCAATTATACAACAAGATGGTGAAATTGATGGTGATGTCAATCACAGAATTCAAGCTGGATGATGTAAATGGAGAAAAGCCACTGGAGTTATTTGTGATCGGAAAGTACCTAATAAGGTAAAAGGGAAGTTCTACCGCACTGCTATAAGACCAGTAATGCTTTATGGTAGTGAGTGTTGGGCTTTAAAGGAATTACATGAACATAAAATGGGGGTGGTCGAAATGAGAATGTTGAGATGGATGTATGGTCATACAAGAAAAGACAAAATTCGTAATAATCATATACGTGAACGAGTTGGAGTGGCCTCTATTGAAGGAAAAATGGTAGAAAGTCGTTTGAGGTGGTTTGGACATGTTCAACGAAGGCCGTTGAATGCACCGGTGAAGAGGGTGGATCAAGCCGTATGGAGTCATGTAAAACGAGGTCGCGGAAGGCCGAAGCGTATACTTAATGAAGTCATAGAGAGAGACCTTTTGATTAATAATATACCAAATAATTTGGTTTTCGACAGAGCACAATGGCGTCGTGCGATCCATGTAACCGACCCCACCTAGTGGGATAAAGGCTTTATTGTTGTTGTTGTTGTATTTATCAAATGTGTTTATTGAATGCCTATAAGTTTGAAATATTATATTCTGGAATCATGCATCCAATAGCTTGCCTCCTTGACTAAAAATTATAGGTCACTTCATATTTTCTCTTGATCTAGAAATAAGAAAATTGACGATTGGTCCTTTCCCACTGTTTTGAAAATCTCACTTCATGACATTGACTAAAATGTGCTGAAGATAGCAGCACAGGCAGAGGAGTGCCGTGATCAAGAAAAGCTGAAAGGTAGATCTTTCACAATATTAGGACCAAGAATCCAATTTTAGGATTCTAAATGGAGGAAAACGAAAAATAAATCCTCTGACCATTCAAGAATATAAATTGAGATTAGACAGGGAAGATAAAAGTGGCTGTTGCCAAGAGGTAATCAGCTTCCAATAATCTGAGAGCAAGCTCTTCAGGAGCCATTTCACCTAGCTTTTAACAAAGATAAAAAAAACCAGGGATAAGACAAAGGTTTGGCCAATATATTAGCTACTTGATCAACAGCAAGGACATAATTCACCTGAATAATCCCATCAACTACCTTCTTCTGGATAAATTAAAGTTCTAACTCAATGTGTTTAGTTTTAGTGTCTATGACTGGGCTAGCAGTTAAGGCAACTGTCTCGGAGTTATCACACCAAATGCATGGTACTCCAACTACAGAAATGTTCAACTCTTTAAGAAGATAATTGATGGACCTGTGAGTAATGGGCCAAGTTGAGCTGCATAAAGTATACGAGGAGTGTGTGAGCAAGAGAGTAAGCTACGGGTGGGGATTCTATAAAAAGAGGTAGTGGGTTCAAGAAATACGCTGGTGAATGTGTGGAAGATCCTGGCACTCTCAAAATGCTAGGAAACAGTGCTCTTGTGTGTTTTCTGTCATTTTCTCTTATTTTCTATGTAGATGTCTGGATAGACTTGCACTCGGCTAGATTTTTACTAATCTTAATATGATTTGGAGGCATGAGTTCCATCAGTTTAATTAAAGCAGTGCAATCCATGGGAGTTTCCACTGAGAAACTTAAAAGAAGAATTGCAGAGTGGAGAATGAAGATGAAGCAGGAAAAGCGTATGAGTCATGTAGCTAATGTAGAAACAATAAAAGCTATTAAAGAAACTATAGAAAACCTAGACTAAACTAGTGCACCAACTATCACACAACTATTGGCTTGGGCTTAGCCCAATACCACTTACGTCATATCAATAGGTGTTCTGAAGAAGAAAAGAGTAGATATTGTTGAACCAGATTGGAAGGAAAATGTGTCGCTGACGTACAACTGTGGATTTAGAAACTTGACAAACATGGTCAAGTGACCAAGTTTAATACATGGGCACAGGGCATCTATAGTGTGTGAATGATTATGTAACGTTATTACCAAAGAATAACAAGAATGAGAACAAGATTAACAAATGATAGCAGGAGCAAAAGTCATCTGTACAACAAAGTAATGATTCCCTAAATTGAATATATGTTCTAAAATTAGTAATTAACATCACTACGTGTGAAAAGTACATATATTAAAAATTTTACCTATTTTCTATATCATTGCCTCCAGCTGGAAGAGCAAATGGCTGTAGCACTTGAGGAAGAGCAACATCTTTGTGTGGAATAAATCCAACATCATAGCTAGGGGAGCATACAGCTCTTATGGAATTCTTTACAAGGAGCGGAAGTCCTTCTGTTGCCCTTACACCAACATCATGACAGGTGACAAAAAAGTGATCTGCACCCAAGGTTCTGTTCCAATAAGGATATTTGGATATTAAGCTCTCCACGTAATTTTGCACAATTATGGTCATGTTCTCATAAGATGTGCCCTGCATGATACACAAGAACACACCTCGTGAACACACAGGCACTTCTCCAACCAGACTTGAAATTCATTGAATGTATTTTTTGTTACGCACTCCTGTATTTCCTTATTTAGCAAAGAAACCATAGCCATTTGTTAAGGATATGTATGAATAATTCATCAACTTGCCATCATCTACTATAATAATTAAGAAACAAAAGCCCAGGAAGGATGCATGGAATATAGTATGCAATTGCAAGGAAGTATACCCAGGAAATGAGACAATATTCTTAAAGGACTAGGGGCCCAAGAAAAGATTTAAATATGGCTAGCACAACTAACATTTAGGGCACATAATAAGATATTGTATGCACGCAGGGAAAAGATTTATAGCAAGTACTAAAAGAAGTACTAATTGTATTCATATTCAATGACAATTTAATCATTCTTTTAGAACATGCTTAGTATCCTTCAAGGGAAGTAAAAAATGGAAAGGAATGTCTTACTTTATTTGAGGAGGGTAAATTGTGATTGAATACATGATGGATTTATATGCTTCACCCCTCTCCCCATCTTTATGCCAAACCATTCACTTCTCAAACTTCATGATATTCTTCTTAACAGACTCGTTTGGTATTCCTAAGAAGAATTACTAGTAAGGGATATCAGAAAGTAAAGTCTACTGTTTCATTAGATGGGGTCCTGCCTGTCTCTTTTTTTTTCTTTTTTTTTTTTCAAGCGTGCAAAGTTGCTTAGTCATAGTCATATCTATGAAAATTCATATCCAAAATTCCAAATTATAGTCATATCTATGAATAAATTTCTGTCATTATCGACCTTTTTTCCATTAAATCTAACTGAAAGCTACTATCTTCTCACATCTCAACAGCAAAACTCAAAGGCAGACATTTTCTAACCTAAAAACTGCAGACTCAGGGCATGTAGTGAAATAAAGAATAACAACCTTGCAAATGCAAATGAATTTATCATCAACCTTTTTCGCTATTAACCTCACTGAACTTACTATTTCCAATATCAGATCTCTAAAGCAAAACCCAAAGGTAGATATTTCCTAAGCTCCAAAGAATCATAGCCTTAGCCAGAGCATGTCTCATCCGGGATGCAGCAAAGAATCACAATTTTGCAAATGCAATGCTAAAATAGTTCTAATATACAAGTAGAAGAACTCCGTATATACACAGAACCACCCAGAACCATTAAATCTCATAACACACAACTCATACCTTGCCTCGCATCTTGTGGCATGAGATCGGAATGAAAAAGAGATGGGCCTGATCTGGATCATCAGTACGGAATCGACTCTCTCTGATATTCTGAAAAAAATATCCTTCGCTCGAATACTTGCCAGTAAGTTTCCTGGGTGTCTGGTAAAATGTGTTGGGATCCCCGTCAGGGTATATATACACCTTGAATTTCTTCTCCATTTCCGCGTAATTCAACTTAAACACATGCGCCGAGTGATATATATCAGAAAATTCCTCGTCCTTCTCCTCCTCCGGAACTGCATCTTTCACTTCAGCGTCGACCAGTTTAGCGACGGAATACTCCGAAACAGAACAAAAGGAAAAGAAAGAAAATCAAGAAACAAATTGTACATCCAAGAATAAAACAGAAATGGGGAAAGCGAGGGAAAAGATACCTGAGGCGTGGGGGCGGAATATTTGAGAGCAAGATAGGTGAAAGAGAGTAAGGTTAGAATTGCGAGGAAAAGGAGTGAGCCGCGGATAGAAACGAGACTCGAAGGTGAGGATTGCTGTTGAGTTTGCTTGCCGAACGTCGTCAACATGGGATGTGAATGGAGAACGTCGCTGAAGATTTGTGGTGGTGAAGAGAAGCTGAGTCCTGTATCTCAGATGGAGAGTGAGAAAGTAGAGAAGATGGAAATCGGCAGCTTCTGTAATTCTGACATTGCCGCGTTCGCGTACCTTTATTTTAAGCATTCTGTTGATGCTTTGATTTCCTAATTTGTTGCTTTTTTTTTTTTAATAAATCCTATTTTGCAAGTCGTCACTAATATGCTCTCTAGTTCTCTTCTTTTTCACTAATATTTTTTTCCAACTTCTTTTTCATTAATAAGTATTGGTGTCCATATGTGTTGTATGAGGAAGTTCATGCCGATGTGATGCATCAATTAGGTTATATGAAGTTGGTTATAGGTGTAACCGTATGGAACATGCATATGCTGTCTAGTTTCTAGTTCTCTGTTTCTTCTTTTTCCTCCTTTTATAGCGTTCGACATTATTATTAATTATTATTAATATTATAAAAAGCACTACCTTGTATCTTAAATATAAGATTCAATTGATTCTTTTTAAAAAGAATAAATAAGCTAAATAAATTACTTAATCATATTATATGTTGTGTATCATAGATTATATATCAATTTATAAATCAGATAAATTAGTTTGAGTAAAAAAATAAAAATTTAAATACTTTAAAATAATTTAATCAGCTTCCTTAATCTCTTCCAAAAAAAAAAAGTCAACTATGTATTATATTTAGGACTGAATGTAGTACATAATATTTTGGAAAAAAAAGGCAGAAAAATACCCTAGAATTATAAAAAAGACCACTCAAGGTGCCAATTTTCAATGAGCTCAAATCAATCTATTGAAATTTTAAAATGTTGTGACAAGATATCATTATCCTCACCTTTTTTATAAAAAAAAAAAAAAAAATCTTAACCAGAAGCCATGTTATTAATAACGAAATAAGAATTAGTAAATAGCAAAATTGAGGTAGTAATAAGAGTCATGTTGTTGATTATTTCCTAATAACTACTATATTTCGCTATTTACAACTTTTATTTTTTTAAATTCCAGAATTTTTTTAGGAACCTTGTTGATGATGCCCACAAGCGTTGGAGCTCTGGTGATGGCGGTAAGAGAATTTCCTTTTTTTTTTTTTTTTTGTGTGCCAGAGATAATGATGTCTTTTCAAAGCATTTTAAAAATTCCAATGAACTGATTTGATATTATTAAAATTTGACACAATAACTTGTCTTTTTTATAATTTAAGGTATTTTTCAGTCATTTTTCCTAATTTTTCCTTGATGAACTAATGATAGTTTAATTGAGTCCAGTACGGTTTATGAATTTTTGGCTTCTTACCTTACCGGGGGAAAATCAAATAGTGTAATAAACGATTTTTTTATTTAATAAAACGATTTCCTGGGCTGATCATTATTAACAAATTCAGGGGAAGGTTTGGCATACAAATAGGAAAACTTCAGAGTAGCAGGTGTGATATTTTTCTTAAAACCAAATAATATGAAGTTTGATTAAAAGAAATTAAATGATTTTTGCCATCAGAAAAACTGGATAGTAAACTAAATTCTCATAATCTCATGGAGCACTTGAAATAAAAAAAGAGTAATGAAATCTAAATCCTCTCTATCGGACAGTTCAAAATAAAGAGAAAAATGCAAAACAGGAACCTATTTTGTCAAAAACATTGTATTTGTTTGTAATAGAGATTGGAACCTCAAAAGCAGCTTTTAATCATGATTTACGGTATATAAGGTAAGTATGAGAGTCATCTCAATCTCTTTTTCAGCTTCAACTATAGTTGCTATGCCTGCCCAGATCTTGATAAGACCCTCAAATCCAACTCCCAAATGTGACTTTAGTAGGGATTTTAATTTTTGCTGTACAAAATTTCCTCTTGGATGAGAGCAAGAATGAAAATGGACCTTTACATGCTATCCTAAGGCCAAATAAAATAAACTCATGAACCAAAAAGTGAGAAACATAGAACATGAATGATTATCATCTACACTTTGGCTGGAGCATATACAGGAAAATCCCACCAGCAACTGAAACATTGAGAGACTCAAATTCTCCAGCCATTGGAATGCTGACAAGCTCACATGCTTGCATGGATTTCTCTGAAAGCCCACTTCCTTCACTACCCAAAACCAAGCACAGAGGCCTATCTGATACAGAATCACAGAAGCTAGGAGAAATCTGATAAACCAGCTTGGCTACCCCTTCATCCTCTGGATGGCCACCAAGCAACTTCATTTGGAATTGCTCTGTAAGAGACTCCAGATGAACCCAACCGCCAGAAACTATTGGTAGCTGAAAGGAGGCACCTCGGCTAGCTCGAAGAGCTTTATCATTGAATGGATCACAGCAACCAGAAAGAAGAAAAACTCCATCCTGTTCAACAATAGGCATGTAATTAAAGTCTTCTAAGAAGTATTAAAAGTTATATTAGAGAACTCTGTTGAGTCCAGATCATGCAAGAAAACAATTTTGCCCGAGGATGTGCTATGAAACAGGAATTTTTATGATATACTGTAGATGTACAGGAGAAAGAAGCCTCGCTGAGGACTAGAATGGGAGTTGGGTGGCACAAAGATGAATTGCTTTGATTAAAGCCAAATCACCTATGTATGATAAAGAAAAATGAGAGCAACACTCTAAAGCTTGATGCAGAAAAGAAATAGTCATCTTATTGTTGATTAAAAGTTTCAGATATTCGAGTCAGCTATGACTCTAATTTCTATGTAATAAGTTCGTCAATTGGCTAGACAAGTCTTGGGGAATTTTTATTGTCCTCTGGGGAAGTAAATGAAATGAAGAATTTTATCTTCTGAATTTTCCTGGTTTACTTCCCAGGAGGTGGACTTCTCTTAATTTTAATCCGCTCTACTTCTAGTAGATTTTCCCCTTTCCTCCAACACAACACAATTAAAATTCAGTTATGCATCATAGGTTTGTTTGAAAAATGTCACTATGGAAGCAATTTGATAAAAAACAAAGTAAAATGAGTTGATTCTTCTCTGACAAAAAGAAATGATGCAACCTAATCAAGCCTATCAAAAATAAGTTTCTATATACTTAAGCTGGCAATCCTAAGAATCAAAGACCACTCAAGATGACAGGGTCAAAACAACAAGCATTGAGAAATTATAATTTTAATTAAATTATAAAAAGGACCTGGGTGGATGGAAGAGGAGAATCGTTTGAGGTTTACAATGCAGTCCTTACCCAGCCAAAAGCAACAGCTGATCTGAGTAATGTACCAAGGTTACCAGGATCCTGCAAGGAACAACTCTGTTAAAAGAGTCATGCATATTTCATAAAGTTGCAACATTGGTATATTACAGAGGTTGCAATTAAAAAGGTGAGCAGATGAAACAGCCCAAAATTAGTCCAGCTCAAGCCCCTTTTGCAGCTAGAATGAATCAGATTTTATTTTACTTCTTCATCAATTTATCCGAAATATAATGAGGAAAACATAACTTCTCCTTTTGGTAAGGATTTTTCAACTAAGGAAATAGGAACTCTCATTTCAGCTCTTCAGCATGACTAAATGAGAATATGCACTTGACTACAATTCGGATGGTGTAGAATAATTGCGTATTGACTCAAAAGAGCACCTCCATTAACCACCAGCCCAAAAACTAGCTTTCTAGAAGAAGCACTTACGATAACCAAAAGAAGGGGAAAACACTAACAGAAGCATGATGAACTGCATGCACCCAGCATCAGAAAGAAACAAACACACCATGACCAAATGGTAAAATTTAGCAGGGGTAATAATTGTCACCTGAATCCTTTCAAGGACTAAAATCCGATGAGGAGAAGGAAACCACCTCCGACAATCTGCTGTGTCTTGATTGTCATCTAAACTGAAGAAACTGGTAGGAATCTTCATCAGGGCAATTGCATCAAGACTATCAGTTGACTGCAGCCGTGCAAGTTTTTTCATCACTGTAGAACTCACACGCATAATCGAAGAAGGGTATTTATCTAGCCCTTCAGGAACCTCAGTTTTATCAGGCAGAATCAAACAATCCATCTTAATATCATTATCTTGCAATGACTCTTGAAACCTGTATATTTCCCTGCAAATAACAAAATTTATCATCATCCACAGTCTTCTCATTAATTCAATCCTTGAAATAATTCTGCCTATAACAGCATATGAGATAGAGAGATTTTAGCAATGTGACAAACATTTATGCTAGGGTGGTCCAACAGATAATTTCAAAATATTGTTTGGTAAGATTTGAGAGAATTAAATTTTGCTCCCACCTTAGGGATTGAATTGAATTTGTACCCTGCAAATAGTCACTATCACTCTTAGCGATGGATACAGAAGTTTTCTTTTTTCCAATGACTCTCTAAAGTGAAAAATTCTACATGCAGTTATCAAGCCAAGCTTTCCTTTTCAGAAAATCAAACAGACTCAGAAATTCACAAGAAGGAGGAAGTACATATTTGAAATGTTATAGAATTGTATTTAAGGCATCCATATTAATGTCGACCTAACAATCAATGAAGGCTCTAGTCTGAAATAAACATCTTATAGATTTACAGCTATTTAAGCTTACTTATGACACCCGGTTTGTAACTTCGCTGCCAGAGTTGTCTAACTCCAATGACCAGTATCTTGAAAAAAGTGTTTGACTATACCATGAAAAGGATATCATGATGTCAGGGAAAAATGAATGCCTGTGAGAAATCAAAGCAAGAGGTTCTTTTCCCAGAGCCAAAATATATATACACATACACTCCGTGCAAAAGAACAGATCTGAAATCAACTCTTACACAACGCTCAATTGGAAGTCCATGCAGCCTAAGAGAATAATTAAATACCACAATGCTTCATACTCACTAAAGATTAGGACTAAGAGTATACTCCATTCAGTGCTAAATATAAGCCACTTTTAACTATCTCACCAGAACCAATAAAAGTTCATTGTCTTATTAAAATGGTCTTAAAATTGAAGTTTTCATATTTAACCCTAATAACCGCCCATTTAAAAAGGCATATATAAAGAACCTACTTTGAGAATCCACAAGAAGTGTATTTCTAGGGGGGGAAACATTAAATACTCGTGAACTCATGCAAAGTGACCTATGTTAGCACCACAAATTTCTTCTATAAAGGACCGGGGGAGTATTAGTATAAACTGATTAAGCTAATTAAGCTAATAAGACAATGTAATCCCTTATAGGATGCTCCACAAGTCAGACACAATAGGTTCATGACTGATACTCATTTGGGGAGAAACTGAGACAGGGAACTGGGAGGTCATGCAGCTCAAAAGAGCATTTCTGATCATGAGGAATCATAAATTACTATCTCATAACCGGAAAAAGCTTCAAAAACGATAAACATACAAGATTTCCGACAGGTTACATTGTCGCCAGAAAGTCCAATAAAAAGTAATGGACCATTAAAAGAATCGACTCATAGCATAGAAGTCTTGACAAGTATCCAATTAGCAACTTTAGGAAGCAAAGAAACAACGAGAAAAAAGGATAACAGCAGGTTGGCCTTGCCCTATAGCTAATTCAAGTGAGTGAGTACTTGGAAATAGACTGCATTAGCATAACGACAAACCTGATAGGTGTAGAACCCACAACCAGAACTGAACCATGATAACGGCGATAAGAAGAGTCGTTGCGGAGCTTGATGCAGTGCTTCACAAATGGGTTTTTGGCACTGGTAATAAATTTCGATTTTGCATCAGAAATTGGGTGAAGAATATCATCCTCAGAACCAAAATTGTCACCGTACTCCACGTCGTTGTAATCGGAACTTCCTTCTTTGTGCGTCTGTGGGGGAGCAACTGAGAGCCTCGATTGAAAAGATGATTTCTTGAGTGCTCGAGGTTGTTGGCAGAAAATGGAAGTCCACTGAGGATAACTGCATAGCATTTTTGTTCTTCCCTGCGCTATGCAATCGACCCCCACCAAGGCCTCGAGAAGGCGGTCACCATACTTTTTTATTTTTTATTAGGCACGCCAGTGCTAGCGGGCGGATCGACCCCGAGACAAAGTGGCACAAAGGCCACCAGCTATGCCACTTGGCCACTAGGCGCTGGCGAAGGCAGTCATCTTTAGACAATGCTCCTCTCTTACCGCCTTTGTTTTTGGTTATTTCATAGTTTTACTGTTTTTGAAGGTATTAAATATTTTTTAATATATATACCTATATTTAATAAAAATAGTGAGAAAGATTAGAAATTAATATGATATTAAATTTTAATATAGTTAACATGATGATATTGAAAATCATTTAAATTTAATGATACATTCAATTAAATATTTGTAGTTATTTTTATTACATATTTTTAACTGTTTTTATTATGACGTATAAATTAGGAAAAACTCATTTGTTGATACTTATACTTTCCTTCAATTTTTAATTTAGTACTTATGTGTTTTTTTCTCTTAATTAAATCATTAATTTTATTCTATTAATACTTTTAGCTTATGTAACTTTGCTTGTTAGTGTTGTTAGCCCCTATATATAGGAGCTAATGCTACTAACAGAGCAAAATCAAAACATTCAATTAGAAGAAAAAACAAATAAATACCAAATTAAAAATTGATGAAAAGTATAGATACCTACAAATGAGTTTTCTTTATAAATTAATTAGGAGTGACTTATATTAACTTAGTCACATTTTCTGTTTAATTTTTTTAATAAAAATACTAATTAATATGGATCAATGTTACTAGTAGTTTTAAGCCACAGCCAGCCGTTTCAGAATTGTTCAGAAGATATGTTTAGTGTCATTGTTGCATAAGAACACCAATAGTGTATCAATATATTATTATAATCTATGTATTAATATATGCATACCCTGTTGTCTTTATAAATAACGAAAAGTACAACTTACTTGTATAGTGTATGAATGGTTATCACCAATGTTTTAAAAACCGGACCGGAAGTCGAGCCGAAAAGGCCAACGGGTCATGGTTCAACCGGTTGAAACGGTCGAACCATTCGGTCGGACCGGTGACGTAATAATTAAATTTAAACATAATATATATTATATATTACAATTAATCTTCAGTCAAATTTCATATGAAGTTAATAAAATAACAAAATATCATTTAAAGAATACCATTAAATCAATCATCAACTTAACAAAATGTATTAACAATAATGATTTCATGACTTGTCAAATATTAGTGGCTCTTGATTGATCCAAACATGAATTTCTTGAAAGATATTAGACCATACCACTTAGCTTGAGGATAAACCTCATTGCCTTTTCCTTCAAAAGCATTTTTATAAAATAGTTTGCAACAAATCAAATTATTAAAATTAGTAACATATAATATACTTGGCAAAAAAAATAGTAACATATAATATTAATAAAATAAAATAACATGTCTAAAATTTATATGCCATGTTTTAAATTTTTTTTCAGCATCAAATATAAACAAAATTGCAGAAAAAAAAAATTTCTTGTTTTTTTATTGGACCGGACGGTTTTTGAAAAACCGGTCCGGTTTCCGGCTCAATAACGGTTGACAGCTCAAAATCGGCTAAACGACGGTCCAAAACGGCTAAATGCATAAATCTGGCCCGCTTCAATGACCCGTCGACGGTCCAACCGGTCCAACCGCCCGATCCAGTCCGATTCTCTAAACAGTAGTTGTCACAGCACATAACATGTAACAAATACATAAGCATTTATTTATTTATTTTGACTGATTATTTAATGTAATACTTTAGCTAAAAGATATCATTTAAATATTTTTTTTGTCTTAATATTAGTGCCGCATCCCCACCCCCAACTCACACAAGGATAGCTGTGGAAATGGCTGTTAGTAGTGGATAATGTGTTGTCTAATTCTTGGCTAGTAACTCCGAACTATGAATTTTAGTAACTAAGTGTGTGTTTGGATTAGCTTTTGAGAATAACTTTTACGATTTACGAGGTAAGTATGTGAAACCACAGTTTGTGTTTCCTAAACACACACTAAATCAAATGCAATCCCCCTGTGACAAGCAAATAGCGTGTCCAGATGATTAATCTGGTTAGATTGCAGGAAAGTGAAGTCAATTCAGCTCATGTGCAAAAAATGGAAGATATCAGTGTACCGCACAAGCAATATATACAAGCAGAAAAAGTTTCGCCACTGTGCTATTCTACTTTTGATCCTTTGATGATTTTCCTGGATGCTTCACAAAAATTGACTGAGGAAAACCGATATACATTATAATTCAAAAAGAAAGAAGGAGAGGAATATTGATCATTTGAGCTATGGACACCATAATTCATATCCTCTGAGATGTTGGTAAAGTCAGAGCTGAAGATTGGCTGGAAAATTCATCTATTGAAAGAATCGAGTCACGATTGTACATACTTTGAGATGAAGCTGGTATATATAAGCTCTCTGAACTGGCCGTCATATTTTGTACCATAGGAGGCAAAGCATCGCCAAGCTGGGATGGAGCGCCAATTCTTTGAGTTCTATGAGATGTTGCAGGGATGTACATCCTCTCTGAAGTAGGACCTAAGCCAATATCAGTACTGTGAGATAATGCAGGCATATATATCCTCTCAGAAGTTGTAAACATGGGTTCAGGTTTTTCAAATGTTCGGCCGAGGCTCTCGTTTAAATGAGATGGTGCTAGGACATACACAACACTTCCAGAAGCAGAAGGCATAGAAGCATCTATCCGGTGGGATGGACCGATGCTATCAACTTTAAGGGATAAAGGCATGTATGGCCTCTCTGATTCCAAAGCTGTGGTTGCGTCGGCGTCAGTTCTCTGAGATGTTGGCGCTGCATTATTATTTCTTAGAGATGAAGGCACGTGACTCCTATCAGAAGTGGATGAGATATTTTCCCTCCTTTGAGATGTTGCAGAGGAACCTTCATTCCATTGTGGTGATTTAGGAAAGTACAGCCTCTCTGATGTCTGGGGTGTGGCTACTGACACTTGCTGGCTCGTCATGTCTCTCTGAGATGCAGGTGATAATACCAGTGACATGTCCTGATCTTCTATGTCTCTCCCAGAAGATGAAGGCAGAACCAGGGACATGGCCAGTCTTCTAAGACCCTTGTCAGTTGATGGAGAAGCAGATGACACGGTTGTGATCTCGGTAGCAAGGTCTGGAATCGCAATTTGCACCTCTTGTGCTGGTGAATTACTCTCAGATTCTACAGGCATGATTTGTAACACGATTTCTCTAGGTGAGTGTCTGTCTGGTGGAGGCACTGATGATGAGACATGTCGATTGGTCCTACCCATGTCAGCTGGACTTGCAGAAGGCAAAACACCAAGACTTGGGAACTCCTTCCATTGTTGTGCCACTGTTTTGATTTGGGTATAAAACTGAACTCCTTCCTTACCTGGATTGAGCGCAATATTTAATTTTGAGAAAAAGGTGGGGAAAGACTGAATTAGCCACAGGAAATGCAAAACTCAAGGAAAAAGGGAGGGCGAAAGCTTCACCACAAAAGTTTAGATCGCCAGCAAAAGATGCCTTTGACCCGCTGAAGGAAGAAAATGGCAAAGGAACAGGAGCAGCAACATTGATTCCAACCTGTGTCATATTATCTCAGTCAGAAAATTGTATACAGGTGTCCCGTTATAACATTAACTGGCAGTGGGTACAGGGAGTCTATTACATGGACATCCTCTTTAACTCAGCATCTATAAAGAGAATGGGGTAACATTAAGTAAATTACATATTGGTTTCCGAAATAAGTTCTTGCAGCTCATTATGCATCAAGTGGTCTAGTGCACAAGGCTTCCACTAGGTGGGATCTTAGAAGGGTTAGAAGTACCCAGTCTTATCCCCACAAATGGATAGGCTCATTATGCATTGCAGGAAAAAAAAAAGATATACTATAATTTATATGAAAGGAGATAATTACCACATATAGGGGAAAAAAGTAAAAAGGAAAACAGCCACTCACTCACACACATGCACATATTATGGTGGAAAAAAAAAAGATATACTATAACTTATATGAAAGGAGATAATTACCACATATAGATGGAAAACTAAAAAGGAAAACAGCCACTCACTCACACACATGCACACATTATGGTGAGTTTCATTAAATCAAGCAATGCTCTGGCTCACTTTCTATTACCATGAAAAAGAGATCAGGAGAGCTAAGAATAAAAATAAACTTGATTTATACATCAAATAGCATATTGCTTACCAGACCAGCCTCAACCTCGTTCTGGAACTTCCTAGCAGCTATACCAGATGTGGTAAATATGGTAGCTCCGTTTACATACCTATAGAATTAAAGCTTTAAGTTTTTTGAATGGAAATAAATTTAATGAAACTGGTGAAGATATTGCTCCAGATATGACTATGAGTTTCAACTTAACAAAAAATGACCAAACTTATTTCCAAAGCTTAAAAGAAATTACAAGAAATGTTTTAGCAAACCACATTCAAACCCCTCTTAGCATAGAATTAAGGGAAGACACATACTTGTTTTTGTTGATTATTGATATTGCCTCATCTAGGTTATTAGCCTGTAGGTAAAAAAAAAAGTGATTATTATAGTTTCCAACTAATCCATAATGCCATAGGCAACAAAAATGCAGACAATGCAGCACCTGCATGCAGAGAAGAACTGGTCCAAAAGTTTCTTCCTGCGCAACAAAAAAATATTCCAGGGTCACAATACTCCTTCTACCATGTATAGCGATTGATAAGTTCATTTTTGGAGAGAGATAGGTCTCAAAATATGAACAAGAGATACCTTGTAGCACTCCATGTCGATTGTAACATCGCATAAAATTGTAGGGGCAACAAAGTTCCCATTCTCATATCCCGGTACCTAAATAGCAAGTTCTAGAAGATTAGTCTTTGAAAAGGAGGGCAGCATGCTTCCAAAAATATATAGGCTCAGATCTATCCTAAAGCAAGGAACATAAGAAAACATGTAAGAAACAATTTAGTACCACAATATGTCTTCCATCAAGCAGTAGCCTTGCACCATTTTCAACACTGCTCTGAACTAATCTACATATCTGATCCTTTGCCTGTATCAAAAGTATATCCAAAACTCAAAATAAACACAAACTAAACACAAGTTATTTCCCAGTGCATACGCGATGAAGATCCAATAACCAATAGAGAAGCATAATTAGTGACATGAAAACACAGTAGGCAATTTGATGGAAAACTTGAGACTTAAGTGTATGTTTAGTTTCACGTTGGAAACTACCAAAATCAATGAAAACTAAACACGCTTTTATACAATGCAAAAAATAGGGTGTATTTTTGTTTATTTTATATTTATCCCCTATAGGAATAATATTATGTATTTTACCATATACTCTCCCCAAAAGCTTTTCCTTTTCTCCCTCCCTTTATCCTTCCCCCTTCATGGTTATACATCACAATTTCGACAACTACCGGGAACACAGATAATCTCAGCACCTCCTTGCTAATAACTGGACCAAGATCAGCACTGGGCTCTGTTCCCGCATTCACTTTAAGTACTTTGGCACGCTGCACAAGTTCTTCTTCCCTAGAAATACATCAAACGAGCACAATTCGGTTATCCAGGGCACCTTAAGTTGCTTTTTGAAACCAAAGTTCATTAAAATCGAAAAGCTAATCAAGAAGAAAGTTTCTATTTCGCAAGTGCAATATAATAAAATTATATTATAACCATAACATAAAAATTGGAAGACATAACAGAAAGTGAAAGTATGTGCAGGCATGCTAAAGAATAGAGGGATGCAGATGATAAATAAATAAAGCCAAGAAGAGGAGAATACCATGGCAATGATCCTCCAACAAATATAGCTGTGCTTAGAGTCATGCATCTATCTGCAGCGTCACCAAAGGAAACAGCAATAAGAGCATCTAGAGAAGCATCCATGCTGGCATCTGGCATGACAACTGCATGATTTTTGCTGCCTGTATTGGTCTACGTAATGTAGAGAGTATCCAATTAGGTAGACACTATTTTTGGATTCAATTTCCATCACTGGAACCATATTCTGCATTTCGCATTTTGCCAGAACCAAAATTAAGAGAGAACATAAGAGGCTGGTATTCACCTGGACACGTTTCCCTCTAGCAGCAGCCCCGGCATACATGTGCACTCCAGCCTTAAAATGAAGTGAACCATTAAAATTAAGACAACATAAAAGTAACATATCAGTGGTGCAGCAAATAATTTAACTAAATATAGCCACATCAACAGGACAAGGCAGAAGTGAACAAAGTGAGACATCAGTGTAAACATAGTTTCTCCCATTTAGTGAAAGAAAGGAGGGGCAGGTGTAAACTATATATAAAATGAACAAATTTATGGCTTGAATATAACTTTGAATTCAATCCATTCCCAATAATGGATCCATAGTAGTTATTAGGCTACTAAGCAATCTAAATATGCCAAAAACCAAACAATGTAGAAACAAAAGCTAATGAACCAAACTTACCGCAGTTGGAACCGCAAATGATATAGCTTTTATATCCTCATCGTCACATATATGATCAACAATCTCCTGATCAAATGGACGCCGGCAAAACAAAAAACAAAAGTTTGAGCTTTAATAGTATAAAATTGAACAATTTAAATCATTGATGACAAAAGGTGTTGTCTACGTATGTGTGGACAAAGGATACTGAAAAGCTAATATGATTCCCAGTGAGAAATTTCTCCCCAACTTAATCTAAAAACAGCTAGTCCCATCAAACATCATGTCATCTTAAACCTGGGTATGAAAGGACACCAGCAGAAAATTATAGAAGATAACAACCTATGCACTCATGCATAATGGCAGGGGAAAATTCATTTAAATATTAATAATTAAAAAAAGATTTAATAAATAATTACATACCAATATCGCCAAGTGGGTTTGGGTTTAAAGCAAGACCAAGTGGATTCAATGTTTAAAATATTGAGACGGGCGCAAAATCTAAAATCTTATACCCCCAACATGAAATTTTCTCCAAGTAGGAGGGGGCAAAATAACTAGAAAGTGGCTCCACCACTTCATAATGGACTGCATTGGCTATAATTTTGTGAACTTGACATGCAAGCTGAAAAAAAGTAAGTTGTAGACAATACTCCTGGAGAAATAAAGCAAAAGGTGTACATGATGGCTAAAGCCAAAACTGTTCAGGATTAAAATGTTCGTGTATGTTTACTTTTCTAGTGCTTCACAAATTTGAGGTCTCATAAGAATTTATTTTTACTTGTTTAGTAAAACCAAAGCCCGTAAGCTGGCAAGCATTTTATGATAGAAAATTCTTATGGATTGTTTTTCTAAGGGTCAATTGGTAAAAGAAAAGAATTAAGCATATATAGCATGGTGACAAAACCTATCACATAATAAACTAGAACCATAATCTTGATAATGATAGAGACAAGAAAGGTTGTGACTCGAGTAGTGAACCATACATGGGTACCATGAACAATGTTTAATACACCATCTGGAAAACCCGCTTCCATTGCTAGTGCTGCAAGTACCATTGAAGCCCCTGAAAAATTGATGGCAAACATAAAAACCACCATCTGTTCAGGGGAAGAGGAAGAAAATAAATGGAAAAAAAAAATTATAATCCCAGCTTGGAAGAGAAGAAAATCGGAGTGATCAAACGATGATAAAATAATTCCTTCCCTTAACAGATCTAACTCCCTCTAATAAGAGTTACAAAAAGGAAAGACTGATTGGATTATTTCTAGTTCATCATTTAATACCAAAAATTCAAAACACTACAAGAGTGTTTCAAGTATTACTGTTATAGGTATAGCTTATGAAATAACATTCAAAAACAAAAATCTTAGTTCCTAATTTCTTCATTCCAGCCATAAATTACATTCATCTTCTCTCTTTTTGTTTCCATCAAAAAGAGACAGAATTATTTTCCTCACGTCTTTGCAGGTTTTAACAGATGGTTTCTTTTGTATTCTCTTCAAGAATGAGCAGAAAGTTTATGTATTCTCCACATCCATCTACATTTTACATCCTTTTTTGTTTCTTTGAGAATTTCTTCTCTCTATTTCTATATCCTCCTTATCCAATAATGATATCTATAGAAAAAATGACCATCAGGAAATCATTGATAGGGTATCTGTCCCATAATATTTGTTAACAACAGTTAAAAAAGTTTTTTTTCAAAACATACACTGAGACTAATAAATACCTGGATTCTTCTCACATGGCTTGAGAATAAATGTGTTGCCACATGCAACTGCTATAGGGAACATCTGGAAAGATCAAACAAATGCTTGTATAATACTAATTGTAGAAAAAGCTTCGCACAACAAATTAAACATAAAGGTCAAGAACATGAATCCTTGAGAATGTGATGCTTCGATAGTTCCAAGGAGAAGAACTATGCACAGAACAGAGCCAACTTCATTGCAAAGCTGAAGAACAAAATGAACGTTGAAAAAAAAAAAATAATAATAATAAAACAAGAAGTAAGGCTTAACATGTAAGACATACCCACAAGGGTATCATTGCTGGAAAGTTGACTGGGGAGACTCCAGCACAAACTCCAAGGGGTTCTCTTATGCAGTATGTATCAATTCCATCACGAGCATTAGGGGCAAATTCCCCCATTTGCAGATTTGCCATCCCACAAGCATGTTCCACCACCTCTACAGAAGGAAAAAACGGATGATCTTTTTTTTTTTTTTTTGGCATCTAAGAATAACCAGTGAAACTTAGTTGTTCTAAATTAAAAAGAGAAATTAGCAGTCAGAAAATAAGGTTAATTTCCCAATGAGAAGACTGACCTAAACCATGGAGCACGTCTCTTTTAGCACCTTTTAAAGTCTTACCAAGCTCTATGGTGATATTCATGGCAAGCTTATCCTGAAAATATGAAAATGTTCTCCCGTCACTAAATTTAAAGTTTGATAGATTCTGTACAAGCTAGAAAGCCAAAAAACTCACAATGTCCCTGCAGATAAGCTCTCGGAACTTGAACATAATACGCTGGCGAGTGGTGATTGAAGTGCTTTTCCATGAAGGAAAAGCTTGCTTGGCTGCTTTAACTGCAGTTTTGAACTCTTCATAAGTACTTAAAGGAACTTGAGACACAACTTCTTGTGTTGCCTACAAAAGGATGATCATTTAGAAATCACTGTTAACATGAACCAAGCTACCATGATGCTAAAAAAGACTGGATTCTCATAGAAGAACTCAAAAGCTTACAGGATTTGTAACATCAAGAATTCCAAAACTTTGTGAATCTATGTATCTCCCCCCAATAAAATTAGGAACCTTCAGCTACATATGAATGACAGATGGTTGCAAGTCTCTCTCATCAAAACTCAAGAAATCATGAAAGACAGATACATAAAAGTAGAGATGATATGGGGAATAGAAATAATTTGTCCACACCACTAGTTTTTCCTTGGAAATTCAACCCTACCGGCTGGTAGTTTTGCATTGATGAACCACGAGATACAGTGTTGTTTGTTTCAACGGGAAAAGATCTGTTTGGCCTCCATGACTTGAAAGTGTTCTCTGAAAGATAAAGCTACACCACAGTTATGACGAAGATAGAATTCGAGATAAGTAACAACCATAACAGTTTAGACAGATCGGCATGACAAATAAACTTCCTATCATTTATGCTGAAGAATCAAATCCTTTTAAGTTTTAAACTTACTGATTCAAACTTTCACCTTATCACCTGAGAAAATAATTTATTCTTAACCTAAAGATATTGATTACACTCCACTTTTAAGTACAGCTGAATACTCACAATTGAGCACCCAAATATCACACACGCCAACCATGTAAAGGCACACATACTTTAATCTTTTTCAAGTTCGTTCTCAACATTTCTTTCACTAAGTAAAATCACAATAAAAGTTCACATAACTCAATAACACCCATAAAGCAGCATTGCTGTGTCTGTACCCCTATAGGCACAAATACTCTATAAAATAAGCCCCACCCATAAATTATTAAGGAATTTAGTATAAGTTTTGAACTCCAAGAATCCAATCTCTAGCTTAGGTAGCAACTAATAGATTCTTAAAAGAGTTATACAGCGTTATGCCACATGATGCCAAAAATTGATCATACATAGAGAGCGCAAGTGAAAATGATTAAGCTGAATGCCTTAACCAAAGTCAATGCTGGAATATAAGTTAAATCTCTGGCAATTTCAGTTCCTTAATCAATTAGTTGACAAGAAAATCAGGATGATGCAAAACCTGATAGATTTCCCTGACGGATCTTTGCTTTGAGGTTGTACAAATGCCTTGGAGTTGACTGCAGTTCTGGATTGCACTGTTTAAGAGTTTTAAGAACTTGACGAGGTTTTACACCAGCTTCAGTCATTATCTTGATTTGTCTTACTTCTTCCTCAGTGAAACGTCGATTATAGGGATGTTCTGACATGTCTTTCAAGGGTTCATGATTGTGATCGCCATTTTTTACACTAAGTACCCACACATCATCTTTCTTTTTACCAATGGCCTCAAAAGGACAATTAATAAGGCGTGAAGTTGCTTTCCTTTTGCGCTTACTTTCATCCATTTTGCGCCTATTCCGATATACACCACCTCTATCACAGCCAAGGATGACTCTTCTGTCCTTTCTTGACTTCTTAATGGTCACAACATATCCATGATTGGCACCAAAATCACGAACATACTTAATGAGGTCTTCACGATTTTGGAAAGTTCCAGGAGGTGGAGGTAAGATCTCTTTTTGTCCTAATGTAGGCTCTGATTGGTTTGGAGTGTCCATGAAAGATGACAAAACAAAGATCCTAAAGCAAAATATACAAAGTATATATGACAAAATTCAATAAGCAACAATTAAAGCAGGAAAAATCCAGTTTTCATTAGCTCAATATGCAATTTGTTTCAAGCATAAGCAACAACATGAGATGCCCTATATAATGAAGGGAAATCATAGGTAGAGTTTATAATCACATAAATTTGACAACAAGAAACGTGTAGATAATTTCAAATCTCAATGTTATGGTAGGTCAGAGTTCACAAGAGTACGATCATAACAAAAAGGAATTGGTTATTCAAGGAAAAGAAACAATTGTTTTGCAACAGTTCCAATTTTCCAAACTATATCAGCTTTTGATGCCCTGAAAAATTTTGTTAGTATTGAAGAAAGAAATTTACGACATATAATCAATGAAAACTTTGTCCAAACTGAATTCCTTTATTGAAACTCCTACATTCGGATGAACCACAAACAATTCACTTTCTCATCCGTTTGCCTTCACATAGGAGATGATGCATGATCCTGAACGCTGATAGCATACATGGAAAAGAGCATAGAACCCACTAAAGTTCATGACTCTACACATATGATGCAACAGTAGCCTTCAATTTATAAACATTGGTAGCTAACAATTCGGCCCAGACACACGCCTTATGCAGTCCTAGAAACAAATTTACAGAATATGCCTATATGAGACAGTACGGGAAGAGTGAAAGGCCTATTGATCACCAATCCCCTTACATCCAGCACAAAAGAAGCCTGAAAAAGAGCCAAGTTACGAGGAACAAAGTTAACCCCATTGATCAAAATCAAATGTATGTAACAGTAAACCAATCATCAACCGTTAGAAGCAGATGAATAATGTCTCACTAACGATGCTTCGAGCATACCTAATGTATCAGTCATCAGTCAATAATCTAGAACATGAATGCTGAGCTAAATATTATTTGAGGAGTAAATGGCATACTTGAGAGGGAACTAGGACTCTGACTGGTATATGGAAATGAACAGAAATTGAGGGGAAAACTTGAAACGTAGAGAATTAGAAGCGTCGCCTAAAAAATGAATCGGGGCGCCCACTAGTTTTGATGATCAGGAACGCCAAGATTACTTTGGTTCCTAATCCCAGACAAAAGTTCCGAGGTTTAGGACAAATTAAATGCGGCTGTTACCACGCGCTGTTTTTAAGAATACGTCATTTCTGATGTCGTTCTTTCTCTTCCGGGGCGAATGGCAAAGTCGTTTAGCTGGAATTTTCCTGCACGCGCTACGAAGAGCCTGGGGATAGAGTGATCGCCACTTACAGTGTAACGACGGACTGACAGAGTAGCAATATACACAAAGGAAGGCACAATTCAGCTGGTGACTAATTACTGAACACGATGAAAATCTATAGTTCATAATTTATATTTACGTTAATACAATATTTAATCCCTGTAATTTATCTTTTCTTTCATTTTGGTTGCTGTGGTTTTAAATTATAGATTTTGATCATTACTACAGAAAAGTTCTTTTTATAATAGTTATTATCAGTCATATATGACGATTCAAAACCGTCATATATGCGAGCTGTATATATTCCACACAAATAAATAATGATTCTCAACTTAATATATTAAGGGCATATATAACGGTTCTTTGTTAATAACAATAATATATTGGCTTTATTTTTTATTATATATAATTATTTTTATTATTTGTTCCCATTTATTTTTGCTATGAATATCTATTATATAAAACACACTATAATTATTGATAATGACAAGATAATAATAGAAAAAAAACTTATATTTACATGATTCAATATTCAATACATTATAGATAAATATCATATATAATTTAAAAGAAATTAATAACTTAAACAATCTCACGATAAAACATTATCTTATAATGTTTTTAATTCTAAAATAAAAATCAATTAATAAAAAACTCTACAATATTCTTCAATGCGTTTATTCTAGAATGTCTATAGATCACATATCATTGAGCTCATATCATTGAGCTCCAAGAGTTCCGTCACATATCCTTTAACTATAAAAGGATAATATAAATATAAAAATAAGAATATATATACACACACAAGCAAATATACAAGCTTAAGCAAATCTCGAAATTAAACATAACTTTGAAAATCAGAATATAATAAAAATTGGTAAATATAAAAACTTGAGTAAAGTTTAGAAAGGTGATATACTCAATAATAAGAAATTTAGCATTTTACCTTTATGTTCTTTGCTTTCTCTTGCATTTTTTTCTCTTTTAATCTTTAAACCAATGGTTATCATCAGATTAGATATCGTAATCCCGACCAGTGACCTTGAACATCAACTAATGAGCTCTCGTTGTATAAAAAAATAAAATGAAACTAAAAATTAAACGTTAACTAAAAAAGAATGAAAACTTACATGAAGAAGAATCATAAGAAGAATGAGCTGCAAAATAAGGATCCATGGTATTAGTGGAGGACAAGACTTGCAACGTCAGAATAAAGCTTATTGAAAAAAGAATATGAAACCCACTAAAAAAGTTCAAAAGTATTTGAAAAGGAGTTTAAAGAGTTGCGTCAAATAAAATTTTTAAAAGGGTTAAAGTGCACTTAATACTCAAAAGCATTTTCTCAATGACACTCAGTATCCTAAAGTTATTTATGGTATAATCTCACCTCTAACGTATTTAAAATGGTGCAATCTCATTCAAAGCCAACAGAATAGAAGTTTGACCGTTAAGATGCTGACTGAGCTCAAATTTGAACAAAAATATCCCAGGCACGTGACATAAACAGGTCAAATGTGCTCAGATTTGCAATAACAAAAGTCTGCCACTAAAAGGAATGAGTTTTATAAAAATTAGTGAATTACAATGAAACTAACAGGGAGGGTGAGAAGACGAAGATTAAACCCTAGAAATCATATAAGTGAGAAAGCACGAGAGTCTGAGAATAATTGCTGCGGGACTCCGAGAATTTAGTCGCAAGCCGTCCTCAGGTTATGGAGTTCGCCAGTTCGGGAACCAAAAGAGCGATTAACGCAAAGGAGAAAAGGACGAGTAGATCGGAATGCTGGAATGAGGTCCGTTTTAATTTCTGTCCATGTCATCATCGTTTAACTTGCTTATGTCATGTGTCAGGGATGACATTTTTAGTCAAATCTGTGTTTATTTGGAATAGCTTATTTTTGGGCAATAAGTGCTTATAAATCGTGATTTACGGTATACGAGGTAAGTATGTGAGAGGAGTTTTATCTCGGCTTATATAATAAGCACTTATATTCAAAAAATAAGTATTCTCAAACATGCACAAAGTTGAACTCAGTCAGCATCTTAACGGTCCAACTAACAATTCTGCTAGCTTTGGATGAGATAGCACCATTTTAAATATTTTAGGGATGGGATTACACCATAAATAATTTTATGACATTGGGTGTCCCTAAGAAAATGCTTTAAACCTTTTTAAAAACCCCATCTCCTTATATTTGATATGTTTTAAAATCTCGCCTTTTTAATAATGAATACTTAATGGTTTTTAATGAAGAACCGTAATGTATTATCAAATAATTTTTTTTAGAATCTCATCTTCTTATATTTGATACCTTTTAAAATCCTATCTTTATTTATATTTTAGAATACTTAACAATCCTTAGTAAAGAACCATAATGTATTGTTAAATAATTTTTTTCAAACCCTGCCCTTTTATAATTAATATCTTTTAAAATCTCGCCTTTATTTATATTAAAGAATACTTAACGGTTCTTTATGAGAAACCATAATGTATTATCAAATTTTTCATTTTTAGGATACTGCCTCCTTATATATATGATATTTTTCATAGTCCTATTTTCATTTATATTAAAGAATACTTAACGGTTTTTTGTAAAGAATCGTAATGTATCATCAACTTATATTTTTCAAAATCATGCTCCCTTATATATGATATCTTTCATAATCTTGCCTTTATTTATATTAAATAATACTTAATAGTTATTTATGAAGAAATGTAATGTATTGTCAAATAATTTTTTTTATTAAGTTAAGTATTTTTGAAGAATATATAACAGTTTGTTGTGAAGAACTATCAAATATCATCAAATAGATTTTTTTTCTTTCAAAATCCTACCTTTTTATATATGACGGTTATTATTTTTAAACGTTAAGTACTGTTAAAAACAGACAAGTATTTAAGAATCATACTTTACAGTTAATTGTTATAATCGTTATATATTTGTTTTAGCTGATCTAAAGTTGTAAAGACAAATCGTTTGAAAATGTTACATGACGATTAGTTCATAAGAACCGTAATTTTTTTAGTAAACATATGATGGTTAATAATTATAACCGTTATATTTTTATTTTTGCGAACTCTGACTCTCAATACATGACGATGCGCATATTTAACTGTTACATTTTAGCATTATATATTTTTGCGCGATTTCTGTTTTGACTTATATAACGTTTATTCATTATAACTATTATTTATTAAGCATTATATATGCATGAATCTGTAGCAGTGGATCCTTAAGCTTATTTTGATCTAAAATGTTAGTCCTTATAATTTAATAAGAACCTGAATCATTTTGCTACTTAAAGGATCAAAACATATAAGTTAAGACTACAAGGACTTAAATCAAAATGAGGACAATTTACAGTAACCAAACATTGTATTAACCCTTTGTATTTCTAAATATTATACAACATTGTGTACAAAGAACAAGCATACAATCTGAGTATACTTTTTTGACCTTGTACAATTTGAGTATAATTATAATTTCGATTTTATACATATACTCATTATTCATTGTTTTTTATAATAATTTATTTATGTTTATGGATAGGAGAGAAGTTTGTGTGCCACTTTATTTTTTTTTTTATCAGTGATAATGATATTTCATTATTATAAGGATAGGAAATTATACAATCCAACAATAAAATAAAAAAGGCCATAAACTAAAGGCCTAAAATATAAACTCTAACCACAATAACAATAATAGCCATAATAATAGCCAAACTAGTAGAAAAGAGCACCGTCTCTTCACCAGAATCTGTAGTAAGAAAATTGCTGTCACCGGCAATGACGCCATAGCAAGAGCCACTTTATCAAATTACATAGGATAGAACACATTTAGATAGACACACACATATGTATGTGGCAAAAAAGAACACTCGAAGCGCCTGAAAATATGGTTGAGTAGATTAGATGTTCTTTAACTTTTTTAAGAGATCGATGAGCATTCCTTGAAAAAAAAAAACAAGTTATGATAACTGACCTCTTATTAGATGAGATATATCTAAAGGCTTCTTGATCCGTATGCTATATATGTATACTAAAAAGAAATACCGAAATGCTAGATTGTCAAAAATATTCTTTTGATTGGAAAATAGAATTCATTAATCAAAAGATCATGTTCATACAGAGGTATGCAGAAAATTAAAGGGGGATAGAAATTACAAACAGAGAGATTCAGCCTATAGGCACATTGTTAATGAATTCATTAGCTTAAATTAATAGTGGCCTGAGAAAACAGAGTGCTATTCTGAGCGTTCCATACTTGTTGCCCATCACCTATGCGCCATTCCTTATCTTGAATTCAAGGTCATCCCACTCATTGTCAAAAATATTAACTAGGATATTACATTTAAAATCGTTCAAGACCGAAAAGATTTTAAAGTTATACAGAAATTGTTCTTTATAAGAACGAGTTTCGTTTTGTCCTTTATCATAGAGGTGGTAATTCGGATTGGCCCGTGGGTTTCAGGCTGGCCCGCACGGGTTACGGGCTGTGACGGCACCAGCCCCCCTTCGAGGGCTGGCCCGCCAGCCCACCAATTTTTTTTTAACTCTCTTTCTCTTTCACCCGCTCATATCACACTTCTTTTGTTTTATTCATTTGTGTTATGAAGTCAATTTCATTCTTACTTTCCTTTTTTTTCATCTATTCACATCACAAAACTATATAAACACATCTCTTTTAAATTTAATAATAGTAGAATAAATAAATATAATATGAAAATAAGTGTCCAATAAAAAGTATGGGGAATTAATTAAACACATCATCAAAGGAAAAGAGATAAGGGACCAAGGGTATTTGAGAAAAAAACTAAAAACAAAAAATTAAATAAAGCGGGCCATCTCGCATAAGCCTGCAAGCTAAATGGGCTCACGCTAAGCCCGTAATCAAACGGGCCACTGACTCGTTTATTTTGGGAGGGCTGGCGAGTCAAAAAAAACTGATTGGTGACATGAGGAGAGAGAATACTGTAGAAAGGGAGGATGAGGGAGAGATGCAATTGCAGCCTCGGTTCCTCTTTTTTCTCACTGTAGCGCCTCTTTCTCTCCCTCTCTCTTTTTCTCCAGTGTTCTCTCTCCTCATGTCACCAATCAGTTGTTGATAAAGGATAAAATAATGGGAAATTTACATTCAGACCCTGGAGAAGGAAAAATACAAAAAAAGGGTCTCATGAAATGTCAAAATTAAGGTGAAGTCTCGTGAAACTTTTTTATAATATATTGCAATTGGCAAAAGACTTAAATAACTCCTTCAAATAAATAAAGAGAGGGAAGCAAATATTTTGTCAAATTCAGAAGCCAACATTGGAGCAAAAAACGTTTGGAATGTTTGATCATGAGACAAAGTTAAAGAGGAAGGTATGGAATTAATGCCAACACCTCTCCTACCTTCATCATTCCATTTGATTCATGTTTTATGTTGAGTAGCTAAACAGATTTTTAAATTTTTTTGATTCATCTTCATTTTTGTCAAAAAAAATGGAAAAAGCTATCATCTTTTTGTGGGTATTGTCCTCCTTTATACTTGTAAACTATAAAGGCAGACCTAGGTAAATGCAATATATATGCTTTGACTGTGGTTTCAATGTGTTTGGGTAAGGTTTACTATGCTCTATATTCGGGGTGAGTATGCTCTGTTTTCTGGTTTATTGTGCCATGTTTCTACAATGGAATGGCTAAGGAATAAAGATGAGGGTGAAAGGATTGTGGTTACATCACCTAGTGTACAAAAAAAAGTTGTTAATAGGTGCAGCGATAGTTGTCCATATGTGCAATGAACTTGTTAATGACAAGTGTATATCATATTTAAATGTTTTACTTGTGGTGTAATGATGTTTGACAAGGGTTTCAAATGTTTGCTATACTTTTTGGTATTTTGAGCTATTTTTACTCATTAAAAGTGAGAATTAATCGATATGGTGTGAAAGTTGTGTGGCTAGAACTCCTGATGTATGAAGTTAGAATGTGTTGTTAATAGGAGCAGCGGTAGTTGTTAATATAGGTGGTATATTTGTTAATGACAACTGTATTGTGCAGGTGGACAGTAGTAATGGCTAGCATGTATGGAAAGAATCTACTATATTTTCTTCATTTAGAGGGAAGGTTTATAGTCAGTGGAGATAGTGATATAACATATGTTAGAGGAACGGTGAGATCAAGAACCATTAAAGAAGGGACGAGTTATGAAGAGTTCAAAACAACGATATCCTCCATCGTGGGAAAAGAGAGTAGCAGACTTATTATGAAGTTCACATTGATGTTTGATACAACTACATTTATGGACATACTAGATGATGAAGCTATTAAACATTTAATTAACTTCGTAGAGAAAGTTGGCATGTATATGTAGATGAAAGAAAAAGTAAAGATGATAAGATAACGGCAATAAGGGATGAGCAATATGTGTAAGTTCCAATTCATTATGGAAATTAACTAGTGAACGAGGTGTTTTTAACTTGTCATTACTAACATATTGTATTCTGTAATTTGGTCCAAGTTTGATAACTTCTCAGAAGGTTGGGATGGACTATCAGCAGAAGGTTAGGATAGAGTATCAGCCACTATGTGTATTGAAGATTCACCTTCATTGCCACACGTTGTCCAAATGATGTCGAAAGAAAGACCTAAAATGAACTCCACAAAGTGGAAGGATTTGATAATTGGAGTAGGACAAGTTTTTGCCAATGTGAATACCTTTCGGCAAACATTAAAAAAGTATAGCATTGCACACAAGTTTGCATACAAATATGTCAAAAACAATCAGCAAAAGATCATTGTGAAATGCATGGTTGATGACTGTCTATGATACTTGGGAGCATATTCAATGGGTGAGAACGGTAAGATACTGAATTCCTAACTATTTGAACATTTAAAGGTGAGCATATACATGATGTACAGGATAATCTAGTTGTACCTCACTTGAAGAGATCCAAATTAACATCATCAATAATCAGAGACAGTTTGAGGTGTAACATAGACAAGAATGCAAATGAGATTATGAGAGACATGTATAGAGATTATTGGGTGCGTCTAAATTATAGTCAAGTGTACAGGGGAAAAGAAAGAGCATTGACAGAAATACATGGTCGCTAGAGGTTTCATACAAGGCTATTCCTTGGATATGTGGTAGGCTAGTGGATATAATATAGTTTTGTATCCCACTTTCATTTATGGAAATTTATAATCTGATGTAAATTCAGTTGTTAATATATGTACATAAAGTTGTCAGTAGATGCCCATTGACTTATCAATGGACGCTCATGTAGTTGTTAATATATGCAGTTATGTTTACATATTTGTGGTGAAAGTGCAACCAAGTAATGACCAACTTGAAAAATGATATGTGGATATATTTATAGATTACCTCTGTTGTTGTAATTCAATATTACTTAGATGGATATATTATATGACTTGTCTAACGACACCCATTGACTTGTTAAGGGAGGCCCCTAGACTTGTTAATGGAGTTCCCTTGACTTGTCAATGGATGTCCATTGAGTTATAAATAGTGGCCCCTGGACTTGTCAAGGTAGACCCTTGAACTTGTCAATAGAGGTTGATGGATAGGTTTAATAGATGCCCATTGACTTGTTAACAAAGGCTCCTGGACTTGTCTATACATACCCTTGAACTTGTTAATAGACGGCCATTGAGTTGTCAAGGGAGGCCCCAAAACCTATCAACGGACACTCATTGACTAGTAAAGTAAGGGCCCTGACCTTGTCAATAGACGCCCATTGACTTGTCAAGTGAAGCCCTAAGACTTGTCAAGTGGTAGGCCCTTAGACTTGTCAGTGCATGCCCATTGAGTTATCAAGCGAAGCCTGTGGACTTGTTAATAAACACTCTCAGACTTGTCAACAAAGCCTCATGGAGTTCTTAACAGACGTTCCTAGAATTTTCAACTAAGCCTGCTGGACTTGTCAAGGGACACGCATTGGCTTGCATCAGAGGCTCATGGAGTTGTCAGTTAACTAAAACAATGTGTAAGGAAGAGCATCATTTCTGCATTATATAAGTGAAGCATTAATCATTACCAAAAACATCACATCAATATAATGTGACTTTACTTGATTATTACCAAAAAGTTAGCATAAATATAATGAGTGTTTACGTGACCACTACAAAAAAAAACTAATATTGCTATTAATACAATCAACCTGTACTATGTCAAAGTTAACAACTAATTGAAGGTTCAATCCAAGTTGTCATCCTAATTGGTTCTCTTCCTCTTATGTATGTCTTGCACCTTAGGCATAACTTTTTCCACATGTTTGTTATGAGGATGAGTAACTAGCCACCACAAGAACCCAACCTTCATTTCATGGAGTTCTTCTGTGGAATAGTAAGGCATGGTGCAACTGTCATGACCTTGCTTAGTTCTGTCCCATATCTGTAATCAGGAGAGTACATACACACAACAAGAGTCTCTGCACATATAAATGTAATAAAATTACAAACCAGATCAAGCAGTTGGCAATGCATTAAAATTAACAAAAACCACAACGTCAACTCATGTGTCCGTCCCACATCTGTAACCATAAGAGTACAAGGACACCACAAGAGTCTCTGCACATATAAATGTAATAAAATTACAAACCAGATTAGATAGTTGGCAATGTTAGATCTCATGTTTTGATGATAACAAAGGAATGGTTTGAAAAGGAAATGGTTAATAATCAAGCTTGAACAGGAATAAGCTTTACTTGAGGTAAGCATGGAAGTAGTGAAGATTGGGCAAGAGAAAATGCTGAGGAACTTGATCAGAAGCCAATCTTCTAAAGCATTACTCGAGGCGCTACTCGAGTAATGAGCCAAAACTTGAAGTAACCAAGGAGAACTTCCAGTAACCTGCCACCATTACTCGAGGCGCTACTCGAGTAACCAGGTAAAATTTTAAGGTTGCTCTCGGCCTGCTAATGTTACTCGAGGAGCTACTCGAGTAACCATATGAAAACTTCCAGTTGCCTTCAAGTTTTCCCCATGATACTCGAGGAGCTACTCGAGTACCTGTGTTTTCTAAAAAATGGACCTCTCGGCATTTTGTACCACTGCTAATATTACTCGAGGAGCTACTCGAGTAACCAGGTCAGAAACTTCCAGTCACCTTCAAGTTTTCCATGATACTCGAGGAGCTACTCGAGTAACCGTGTATTTGAAAATGTCAAGCTCTCGGCACTTTATACCACTGCCAATGTTACTCGAGGAGCTACTCGAGTAATGCATTAAGGTGAGTGAAAACTTGAGGTTAGTACCCGATTAACTTGATCTCTCTTTTCCATCTTCCTCGAGTACTTACTCCATTAGACAAGTTTTTTATGGTTTATTTTAAGTGGATTCCTCGAGTATGTACCCCAGTATATGCAAAAGTTTTCAAAGTAAACTTCAAGTCATTACCAGAGTAAATCATGTTCAGAAGTCTCAGTTACTCGAGGAGCTACCCGAGTAACCTATGCAAAAATGAATGCATTACCCGAGTTCCTACTCGAGTAATGAGGTAATTGCTCTCGGCCTTGAAATCCTGCCAACATTACTGGAGTAGAGCATCGAGTAATCAAAAGTTTTCTGAAGAGTTACTCGAGGTGTTACCCGAGTAATCTATGAAGTTACAAAAGCTTTACTCGAGTAGCTACCCGAGTAAATAACTATTCTAAAAGGTTTGAAATTTAGTTTACTCCATGCACTAGCCGAGTAATCTTGTTTCTCTTCATTGAATTTCAAATGAACAATGATTTCACGATGTTACTCGAGGAGCTACTCGAGTAAACTTCAAGGGTTACTTGAGGAGCTACTCGAGTAAGCATACCCAGAAATTTAGAAATCATTCAAACTTTCATTATATTGTTTCCTATATGATTAACCTTTCATTGTATTAGTATTCTTAGTCTATTTGCAGAGAAACAATGAAGAAATCATATCAAGAGATGAAAGTCAAAACAAACGTTCAAATGCAAACCACCGCCAACGGATATTTTTCAAAAACTTGAAAAGTCAATAGTGGCTGTGCACTCACCAACGGACGAAAGGAAGTGTTCCAACGGTCATCACCAACATACCTATATATATGGGAACCTTCAAACAGAGAAGAACAACCAAGCACACATACGAACGTATCATTAAGTTCATCACTCTGTTTTCACGTTGAAAGTGTATTTCTATGCTTCAGTGATTATCATTCACTCTTTGAGAGAGATATTTCATTCAAACTCAATAATTGTTATTGAGATAACTTAAGGTTATGGAACCTTGAGTTGGGATTGGATTACAACCTGTAAGGGGGAGCGAGTGTCCAGGTGTAAGGAACTTGCTTGTACTGAGGTGCCAAGAACCCACTGAATCTTGGAAGTTATAGTGAAACTCTCAGAGAAGCTCTGAGGACTGGACGTAGGTCAAAGTGGTTGTGACCGAACCAGTATAACTCCCGGTGTACACTTCGGTGATATTTCTCCTTACTCATTACTGTTTTAATTCTTTTGTCAAAGTTTTATATTTTCGAAAGAAATTTCAGTATCACCCAATTCACCCCCCTCTTGGGTGAAACGCTTGATCTTACATTTGGTATCAGAGCGTAGGTCTTCTTGTTAAGGTATAACAACCTAAGAAGGATCCAATGGCAAGCATGGGTGAAGGAATTCTTCCCGACGGAGCATCCATCACTAGACCTCCCGGTTTCAATGGAGAACACTTTTCTTTCTGGAAAGCAAAATTCAGAGTGTTCGTGATGGCTACTGAATATGGGCTATGGGATGTAATCGAGAGTGGAAATTATCAACCTACAAAGACTGTAGATTCTCAGAAAATTCCAAAGACGCCAGCGGAATATGATGAGAATGACAAGAAACTTATCACTCTCAATAGCAAGGCAATTCTGATGTTACAAAGCTCTTTGAGTCAAAATGAAAACTTCAGAATTTGCACTCTCCCAACAGCAAAGGAAATGTGGGAAGCTCTGGAAATAGCTCATGAAGGAACTTCGGGAATAAAGGAGAATCGAATCAACACCTTGATCACAGAATTCGATCTACTTCGAATGAAATCAGGTGAGTCAATTTCTGAATTCGAACTTAGATATACTCATCTTGTTAATCAACTTGCAGCACTTGGAAAAGTATATGATCAAAATATCCAAGTACGAAAGATTTTGAATATTCTTTCTAAAGAGTGGGAGGCCAAAGTCACTGCGATAGAAGAGGCAAAAGGAGAATCAATGAGATCAGTTGCTTCTCTATTTGGAAGTCTTTCTGAATATGAAAGCAAATTAAAGTTCAAACGGGAACTAGATGACATCAGTGACAAAAGAAAGAAAGGTCTAGCACTAAAAGCGAAAGAAGAAAATCAAGATGAATATGAGGAGTTTGATGATGATGAAATGGGCTTAATCATAAAATGATTCAGAAAGTTCTACAAGAAAGGTCAAGGCTTCAAACACTTTCAAAAAGGAGGAACTAGCAACAAAGACCATATCATTTGCTATGAATGTGTAAAACCAGGACATATCAAATCAGAATGTCCAGAGCTCAATCAAAAGAGCAAAGAAAAGAGAAAAGGCAAATTCTTTAATAAAAAGAAGGCCTTTGTATCTGCTATATGGGGAGATAGTTCCTCAGACGAAGAAAGTGATGAGGAAGAAGTAGCCAATATATGTCTTGTTGCTCAAGAAGAGACGGAAGAAGAGGTAAATGATTCTGAACCTACCTATGATGAATTACTCTCTGAATATAATGCTTTACATTCTGAATTCATCAAAGTAGTTAAAGAATTAATTGTTTTCAAAAAGAAAAACAAAGCTCTTGAAATTTAACTTAAAGAAAGTTCAGAAAAGAATTGTGAAAATTGTTCTTCGTTGAAAAAGAAAAACATTGACCTCACAAAAACTCTTGAAAAATTTACCAAAGGAAGTGAGATGCTAAGTGTGATTTTAAAAGAACAACGATTTGTAAATGACCGATCTGGTATTGGATATGATCCAAAAACAGATAAAAGGAAAGGTAAAAAGAAAGTAGGAGGAAAGCCATATTTAAATTATTTCCAACATTCTGTGCATATATCAAATCCTTTTGCATTTTGTAATTACTGTAACAGAAAAGGTCATTATACCTCTTCATGCATTCATAAAAAGAAAAGAACAATAGGAACCTACAAATGGGTACCTAAAGGCACATATGTTCAGAAAATCATTTATACTAACCCAAAAGGACCCAAAAAGAAGTGGGTACCTAAGACTTAGTCATTTGATTGCAGGTATGTCTTAAAGCATCCAAAAATAACAAGTGGTTCATAGACAGTGGATGCTCTAGACATATGATCGGAGATTTCGAAAGTTTTACCACATTGCAACCTAAGGAAGGTGGAAAGGTAAAATTTGGAGGAAATCAATCCGGAAAAATAGCAGGAATTGGTGAAATCAAAAATGACAAAGGCATACAAATCAAAGATGTATATTACGTTGAAGGCTTGTGTCATAATTTGCTGAGCGTAAGTCAAAGTGCAGATAAAGATAACTGGATAATATTTGATTCAGAGGAATGTCTAATTATCAACAAGAATGACTTACAGCTTGATAAGAAAAATATCAAGGCTAAGCTCAGAGCAAAAAGGGAAGGTAACTGCTATACTCTAGATATTAGTATAAATTAATCTGAAAATTGTTTTCTGAGTAATACCGATGAAAGTTGGCTATGGCATAAGAGATTGGCTCATGTCAATATGCATCAACTAGGTAAACTACTCAAAAAGGATTTAGTGCTTGGATTACCTAAAGTAAATTTCAAAAACGATTTGATTTGTGACGCATGTCAAAAGGGTAAACAAACTAAATCATCTTTCAAATTGAAAAATGAGATTTCAAAAAATAGACCACTTCAATTATTACATATGGATTTAGTTGGTCCAGCAAGAGTAAAAAGTCTTGGTGGTAACTTATATTCATTGGTTATTGTTGATGATTTCTCTAGATTTACATGGGTTATCTTTCTATCGTCAAAGGATGAAACCTTTGAAGAATTTATTGTTTTTGCCAAGAAAGTGCAAAATGAGAAAGGTATGTCAATTGCAGGTATTAGGACCGATCATGGTGGAGAATTTGAAAATCAAGCATTTGAAGAATATTGTGATACTAATGGCATTGATCACAATTTCTCTGCTCCAAGGACGCCTCAACAAAATGGAGTTGTGGAACGCAAGAATAGAGTGCTTACTGAAATGGCTAGAACAATGTTAAATAAAAAGAACATGTCTCAAGTTTTCTGGGCTGATGCCATGAGTACAGCATGCTATATTTCAAATAGAGCCTATATCATAACAAAACTTGGAAAGACACCATACGAGCTATACAAAGGAAGGAAGCCAAACATTGCTCATCTACACATCTTCGGTTGTAAGTGTTTCATTCATAATAATGGTAAAGATAACTTAGGAAAATTTGATTCTAAAACTGATGAAGGAATTTTCCTAGGATATTCTAACCGAAGTAAAGCATATAGAATTTTCAATAAAAGAACTTGTGTTGTTGAAGAATCAATTCATGTTGTATTTGATGAATTTGAATCCTCTGACAAAACGATTGATGAAGAACAGGAAGTTGTTTTAAATCAAGAAAATGGTCAATCTATCTCTAAGTCTCTTATTCCAGAGGTTGATGAAACTAAGGATGAAGAGCAATCCCTAGGTCAACCTAAAGCCTGGAAATACAATAGAAGTCATCCCTTAGATCAAGTCATAGGAGATGTGAATGAAGGGATCAAAACCAGAAATAGAGTTTTCAATGAAGTAAGTTTTTCTGCATTCATTTCTGAGATTGAACCTTCTAACATTGATGAAGCCCTATCAGACAATGATTGGGTCATAGCAATGCAAGAAGAACTAAATCAATTTGAAAGGAATCAAGTTTGGGATTTGGTACCCCGACCCAAAGATCATACGATCATTGGTACTAAATGGGTATTCAAAAACAAACTCGATGAATCTGCAATTATTGTCAGAAACAAGGCAAGATTGGTGGCCAAAGGCTATAATCAGGAAGAAGGAATTGATTATGAGGAAACGTATGCTCCAGTGGCTAGATTGGAAGCTATACGTGTACTCTTAGCCTTTGCATGCATCAAAGGATTCAAACTCTATCAAATGGATGTTAAGAGTGCCTTTCTAAATGGTTACATTATGGAAGAAGTGTATGTAGAACAACCTCCAGGATTTGAGGATGTCACTAAACCGGACCATGTTTTCAAACTTAAAAAGGCTTTGTATGGTTTAAAACAAGCTCCTAGAGCCTGGTATGAAAGGCTTAGTAAGTTTCTCATCGATCAAGGTTTTGTACGGGGAAAAGTTGATACAACATTATTTATAAATCGAAAACGTGATGATATTTTAATCGTTCAAATATATGTTGATGATATTGTTTTCAGTGCTACTAATGAATCTCTGTGTAAAAAATTTCTGAGATAATGCAGGGAGAGTTTGAGATGTCAATGATGGGGGAATTGAATTTCTTTCTTGGTTTGCAAATCAAACAAAGAAAGAATGGAATCTTCATATCTCAAACAAAGTATTTAAAAGAGCTATTAAAGAAGTATGGAATGGATGAAGCAAATGGCTCAGACACACCTATGAGCTCAACAACGTTGCTTGATGCTGATGTTAAAGGGAAAGACTATAATATCACAAAATATAGAGGAATGATTGGATCATTACTCTATCTCACGGCAAGCAGACCAGACATCCAATTCAATGTTGGCATATGTGCAAGATATCAATCAGCGCCAAAGGAATCACATGCTGAAACGGTCAAACGAATCTTTAGATATCTTGCTGACACACCAGAATTGGGTCTGTGGTATCCCAAAGGAAGAAGTGAATATTTAATCGCTTATTCAGATTCTGATCATGGAGGATACAAGACAGACAGAAAGAGCACCAGTGGACAAGGACAATTTCTTGGAGGATCTCTTGTCTCGTGGTTCAGCAAGAAACAAAATACAGTGTCTCTTTCGTCAACAGAAGCCGAATATGTTGCAGTCTCAAGTTGTTGTGCACAAGTGATATGGTTAAAACAACAATTACAAGATCTTGGTATTTACCTCAAAGAAATACCAATCTATTGTGATAATACAAGTACGATAAGCTTGGCAAAGAATCCAGTTCAACACTCTAGAACCAAGCATATCGATGTCAGGCATCACTTCATTAGAGATCATGTTCAAAAGAAGGATGTGAAAGTGATATTCATTCCTACTCATCTTCAACTAGCTGATATCTTCACAAAACCCCTTGCAAAAGATCAATTTCTATTCATTAGAAGAGAATTGGGAATGGTAAATCCCAATGAGTTATAAGTATTTTCAGCATTTCATAATATTAGATGAAGTCATTTGATAATGTTTTGATGATCACTAACTTAAGCATCGGAGTATGTAGAAATGTGTTTTGCAGGAAGAAAGAAACTCTGTTTTGGGAAACAAAAACAGAGATAATCAGAGGACACATTTACTGGAGTACCAACTTGAAGTAATGGTTAACAGAAAAGCAATACCCGAGGAGCAACTTGAAGTAAAGAAGCACTTTACTCGAGTATGTACTCGAGTAATGGCCCCCAAAACTGGAAGTAACGGATCAAGTTACTTGATTTTCAAATGTAACGGTTCAGATTTCAAAGAAATGAAGAGTCAGAAGTTGAGAAGCTATTTACTCGAGGCAGGCCTCGAGTAAACTTGAAGCTTACTCGAGGAAGGCCTCGAGTAATGTCGGAGTTCAGATTCTCAAAGTGTTGAATAATGACTCAAAATCTGAATCAAATGGACTATGAATGATCGAGGGAATATCCATGGATAATTACTATATTATTCATGCCAGGTACGCAATTTAAATGAATTATTTTTGAATTTTTCTGCATGAACACTCGAGGAAGGCCTCGAGTAAACTTGAATGTTACTCGAGTAAGGCCTCGAGTAAAGTCGGGATTTAGGTCTTTATCTTGCGCAAACTTGGTCATTTCCACAAAATCTCCTCGAGTAAATCACTATACACCCTTTCAAAAAATTTTCCCAATCGATTCCTTGCCCCATTTCCGTCAAAACCCAACTGATTTCATGTCCAAAAACTTCCTATTTTTGTTCAAAATTCTTCTGCCCTAAACTCGCGACAGTTACCCTGTTTTTCTGAGATTTTTGATTTTCTGTGTTTCAAGATGGTTAGAACCAAGAATCTCAACTTCACTGATTCCTCTGATTCACAACAAAACCCTGATCTTCTTTCTCCTCCTCCAACAAAGAGAAGAAAGCTAATCCCAAGACCAAAAGCTAAAACTCCTCTTAAACCTCAACCACAACCTAAAACCAAAGGTGTGGTGATCAAAGAGCCTATTGTAACTAGGGCTCAGTCTAAAAAGAGCACATCTACTGGAAGAAGCAAAGGTGTCAAAACTCCCTCACCTTCTCATTCTGATTCCTCTACACCCTCATTCACTCCAAAGCCTATCAAGAAGCCAAAATATGACAAAAATGTGGCTAAAGCAATGGCTGGGATCATTGACCAAATGGAGAAGGGTCAATCATCCAAGAAATCCAAGATTCCAGAGGCAGAGATCACTACTCCTCCAAAGGGATTCAATGTGGGGAAACTGGTGGAGTCTCCCAAGTACCTGACACAATTCTCCAGAAGAAAAGTGTGTAAGACACACTATGTGGATCTCAGGCTACTTCAAGAGGTATTGAAGCACGATCTTAGTCCTTATCTAGAGCCTTTTATGCCTTGGTTGTCAATTAGATTACCTTTTTGCACAAAGGTAATCACTCATTTTTATTGCAACCTAGAGATAATAGATGAACCTAACCGAACTTCAGTAGAGGAAGAAATGACCACAACTGTGAGAGGTCAAAAGATTTTGATTTCACCTTCCAAAATTAACCTGTGGTTAGGAATAGAGAACCCCCCTGATGATATATATTCTGAGCTTGAGCCAAATCAAATTTTCACTATCCTAAAGCCCGGTGAGTTAGTTGGCCCTCTAAACTTTAAACCGAGTGATATGTGTGATCACCATAAGGTCCTTTGGTATATTTACTCTAGGTCCCTAGTAAACAAAGCCAACAACTATACCCACTTCTCGGATAGGGACTATAGATGGTTTGCTTCACTCCTCTTGAAAGAGCAAAAGGATCTGGGAGAGTATATATTCTCAGAGATGAAAAGGTATAAGGTGGATGGAAAAGGTACTACTCCAATGCCATATCCCCAAATTGTGTCTCTTATCCTGAAAGAGAACAAAATATGGTACTTGGATAGTAAGGAGCCAATTGAGAGGATGACCCCAATGGGGAGGAACCAGATTGGTAAACTGAACATCGACATCCCTCTTAAAGGACCACTGGAATCTGGGTCCAAAAAGAAGCGAAAGGCTACTGAGGCAGAGACCAGTAGGATGGATGACACTCAGTCATCGGCTCCAGCTGCTACCACATCTTCACCATCTTTCCTGAATGCCACTCTCCAGCACTTTATGGAGAATATGCTCAGAGGCTTTCATGTGGACATAGCCAACACCAATGCAGAACTCATAACCCACATGAACATAAAAATGGGAGAGTTGGTTGAAAGAATGGATCGAAGGCATGAGGAGCTACTAGCAGAGCAACGTGCCCAGGGAGAGACATTGAGACTGATACTGACACGTTTGGATTCCTTGGGTCCTGGACCTTCTGCCGGTCCTTCCTCATCTGCACCACCACTACCACCACCACCTTCAGTAAACCCTCCTTCAGACATTCCCATTCCTATTCCCGAGGCTGAACCATCTACCCCTCTGGTTTCTGATCCACTTGAGCCCCAAAGGAAAGATATCTTATTCACAGTGGATGATCCTGATACCCACGAAACCACACATATTATCATCGATGATTCACCTCAAAAGCCACAGCCTGAAACCACCTCTAAACCAATTCCCTCTCCTACTCACACTGAGGAGATATCTCCCTCTTCATCACCTGAAAAGCATACACCTGAGGTTGAGATTTCACCTGAGATTCAGACCACCCCGGAAGGAGAAACCTCTACTATGGTTGTCTTCCAACCTTCTCTTCCCGGTAATGATATCCATATCCCTCCACTTCATCTGCCTGATCCAGTACCCTTTAGCTCATTTGATTCTTTAGAATCAAATGATTCTATGGTCCTTCCAGCAACACCAATTTCCATGGCCAAGCCTCCTAGCCCTCCACTTGATTGATGAAGCCAAAAAGGGGGAGAAGAGCTTGAGAATGATTTTGTGGACTTGTCATAGCTTAATTTGGGATATTTGGTTGTATATGGGCTCTAGGGTGCATTTAGTTTTCTTAAACTTATCTTGTAATTTGAAATTCTTAAAGTTTAATGCAAGTATGTTTAAATTATGACTTCATTTGATATTATTTAAAGCTTTGAATTATGATACATGTTTGGACTAATGAAGTTGTTATGTATGCAAGGTATATTCAACCTTAAATAAGAAATAATTAATTAAGAATCCAATTTGAAAAACCATTTTCAAAATCACCAAGTTTTGTCATCATCAAAAAGGGGGAGAATGTTAGATCTCATGTTTTGATGATAACAAAGGAATGGTTTGAAAAGGAAATGGTTAATAATCAAGCTTGAATAGGAATAAGCTTTACTTGAGGTAAGCATGGAAGTAGTGAAGATTGGGCAAGAGAAAATGCTGAGGAACTTGATCAGAAGCCAATCTTCTAAAGCATTACTCGAGGCGCTACTCGAGTAATGAGCCAAAACTTGAAGTAACCAAGGAGAACTTCCAATAACCTGCCACCATTACTCGAGGCGCTACTCGAGTAACTAGGTAAAATTTTAAGGTTGCTCTCGGCCTGCTAATGTTACTCGAGGAGCTACTCGAGTAACCATATGAAAACTTCCAGTTGCCTTCAAGTTTTCCCCATGATACTCGAGGAGCTACTCGAGTACCTGTGTTTTCTAAAAAAATGGACCTCTCGGCATTTTGTACCACTGCTAATGTTACTCGAGGAGCTACTCGAGTAACCAGGTCAGAAACTTCCAGTCACCTTCAAGTTTTCCATGATACTCGAGGAGCTACTCGAGTAACCGTGTATTTGAAAATGTCAAGCTCTCGGCACTTTATACCACTGCCAATGTTACTCGAGGAGCTACTCGAGTAATGCATTAAGGTGAGTGAAAACTTGAGGTTAGTACCCGATTAACTTGATCTCTCTTTTCCATCTTCCTCGAGTACTTACTCCATTAGACAAGTTTTTCATGGTTTATTTTAAGTGGATTCCTCGAGTATGTACCCCAGTATATGCAAAAGTTTTCAAAGTAAACTTCAAGTCATTACCAGAGTAAATCATATTCAGAAGTCTGAGTTACTCGAGGAGCTACCCGAGTAACCTATGCAAAAATGAATGCATTACCCGAGTCCCTACTCGAGTAATGAGGTAATTGCTCTCGGCCTTGAAATCCTGCCAACATTACTGGAGTAGAGCATCGAGTAATCAAAAGTTTTCTGAAGAGTTACTCGAGGTGTTACCCGAGTAATCTATGAAGTTACAAAAGCTTTACTCGAGTAGCTACCCGAGTAAATAACTATTCTAAAAGGTTTGAAATTTAGTTTACTCCATGCACTAGCCGAGTAATCTTGTTTCTCTTCATTGAATTTCAAATGAACAATGATTTCACGATGTTACTCGAGGAGCTACTCGAGTAAACTTCAAGGGTTACTCGAGGAGCTACTCGAGTAAGCATACCCAAAAATTTAGAAATCATTCAAACTTTCATTATATTGTTTCCTATATGATTAACCTTTCATTGTATTAGTATTCTTAGTCTATTTGCAGAGAAACAATGAAGAAATCATATCAAGAGATGAAAGTCAAAACAAACGTTCAAATGCCAACCACCGCCAACGGATATTTTTCAAAAACTTGAAAAGTCAATAGTGGCTGCGCACTCACCAACGGACGAAAGGAAGTGTTCCAACGGTCATCACCAACATACCTATATATATGGGAACCTTCAAACAGAGAAGAACAACCAAGCACACATACGAACGTATCATTAAGTTCATCACTTTGTTTTCACGTTGAAAGTGTATTTCTATGCTTCAGTGATTATCATTCACTCTTTGAGAGAGATATTTCATTCAAACTCAATAATTGTTATTGAGATAACTTAAGGTTGTGGAACCTTGAGTTGGGATTGGATTACAACCTGTAAGGGGGAGCGAGTGTCCAGGTGTAAGGAACTTGCTTGTACTGAGGTGCCAAGAACCCACTGAATCTTGGAAGTTATAGTGAAACTCTCAGAGAAGCTCTGAGGACTGGACATAGGTCAAAGTGGTTGTGACCGAACCAGTATAACTCCCGGTGTACACTTCGGTGATATTTCTCCTTACTCATTACTGTTTTAATTCTTTTGTCAAAGTTTTATATTTTCGAAAGAAATTTCAGTATCACCCAATTCACCCCCCCTCTTGGGTGAAACGCTTGATCTTACAGGCAATGTACTAAAATTAACAAAAACCACAATGTCAACTCATGTTTGTTTGTACATGTAATTTTGCCCATGTCACTCCCTTCTCAATTTTGTCCTCTTCCTCAAACAACTGGGGCTTCACTCTTCGAAGAATTTGGAAGAAGCAATTTTGCTGAAAAAACAAACAATGTCAGTCACAAAGATGAATAACGAATTCACAATTCATACACATGTAAGTGACAATTTGACCATACAACCATAATGAACAACCATATCAAATCAGAGTAACTATTTCAAGGGTATAATCAACTTCACCTATAAGAGCTAAAAGGCATTTGTATAGTGAGAGGATACAAGTAAAGCATGTCAATCTAATTGGACAGGCGAATTGTGCCAATGTGTCAAAAATCCTTTAACTGGACAATGGAAGTTTTCTATGTTCTCTTCTTGTCATTACTCAAAAGTTATAAAGTTATCAAAACGAACAGCCACTAATTTCAACATAAAAGACATCATATCACAGTAACTACTTGAAAAAAAATTACATTTTATACCACCTAAAAGGAAAAAAGGATTACTTAATGAAAGAATGCAATTTAAGTAGCCAAGTCTGCATATCATCATCATATCTCATTAAGCCAAGCACCTTTCAGAAGTCCTGCAAAACAATCATGACACCATCTCACAAAATAAAGAACCAGAGGATCTTAGTATTACATGTCATTCAAAACTAAAAACCAATAAGTTTTATGTCTTACACAAATAGGAAAATGTCTCTGAAAAACCTCTCTTACATAACAAGGTTCATGGAAGAAATTAACCTCTCAAAAAAAATTTAAGATAAATGCAAGGTTCATGGAAGGAAAAATGCAGGGTTCATGGAACAAATTAACCTCTCAAATTAAAAGGATTCAAAGCCCAAAATATGCTTAATTATGATATGTCTAAAAAAAGTATGAACTATGGTTCCACAATATAGACGGTAAAAATTCAATTATTTTTCAGAAATTTGACATTTCAAGGTTCACATTTTCTAAATTCTATTAGCTACGCCCTTAATATTCATTTTTTAAAACCAGAAATTTTCACTACGTAATCTAGGCATAAATCTAGTTTACCAATTCACCATTCCCTAATTAAGTGATATCATTGTTTTCTAACTCTGATGGCCCCCTATTTTTAGATAATTTTAAGATATATTTTAATATATTTAAGAGTCATGTAGGTTAAATTAAAGGGATTTAAGTGAGATTTTGATAAGATATCAATTTGGAGGGATTTCATTATAAATATCAAAGTTTAGGACAAAAATAATGATTTTGATCTTAAAGATAAAAATAATGATATTAATAATAAAAATAATAATTTAAGTTAAAAAGGAAAAGATATTTCAGGAGTTGTTGTTGTCGTCGCCGTCATCATTATTTATTATCATTATCATTATCATTATTTATTATTATCATGATCTATTTTTTATCTTTTTATCTTTTTATTTGATTTTATTTTGCTAGAGGGATATTGCACTTTATAGAATGAAGATCTAAGAACCTAACCTATATATAGGAGTTCAACTTCTTCAGAAAAGGAGGAGGAGACGCGTTTAAATATAAACGTGAGCAAGGAGGGAGGCATTTGGGTTCTATCATCATCTGCACGGGAGGACGAGAGGTCTATGGAGTGACTGATTTAAAGACAAAAAACGCCGTGGCAAGCAGAACTAGAGGAAAGGAAGACGCAGAGCATCAAAGAGATTTGAGCTTCAAACTTGGTTTTCCATTAATTTTCTTCTCTCTTCTTCTTAGTTTTTGATATGAACCAAGTTTTTATCTATGATTTTGGTTTGATTATGACTGAGTAGTTAAATATATTTGCTCTAGGATTATTTGAACCCTTGTATGGATTGAGTACTTTATTTTCCTTCTTTTATTTATGATTAAAGTCTTTTATGCTGATTTTACTCTATTCTTCAGGCTTCTTATTGATTGGCCACCAATAAGACTAATTAATTTATTCAATTGATGCTTGAGAGGACTAAAATTGGATATAGGACTTGAGTTTGATCGCGTGAGAACTTTCAAGATGAATAGATAGTTTTGTTGTCAAGATAGAGATATACCTGCCAACCTCATATAGCCAAATAAAGGGATTTAATATAGAAATTAGGATTTAATTAATTTATTAAGAGATTAATATATTAATTGAATTAAACACCTATTTGGAGACTTGTGAAAGTGCTTATAGGCATGCTAGTATCCTTGGTTAACATAAATGATTTTAGGATTTAAATAAGAAAAGGGAATCTAATTAAGTACTATTGAAATACAAGGGGGATAATAATCTTATGTTCCTCCTATCTTGAAGAAAAAATTTAACTTTAGAATTCTCAAATAAATATTTTCTTAAATAAATTAAATTTCAAAATATACTCAACCTGATTGAGAACTTAATTGAGATAATTAATTCATTTTTGTCATATTCCTTATGGGAATGATCTTTTTATATTACTTGCAATCCATGCGCTTGCGATAAAGCTAGACGGCTAACAAACTCTTTAAAAGCCTGGAAAGGAGATCGAAAAGGAAGCAATAGCCTTATCTATTATATGGAGAATGAAAGGGCAAATACCTAGCCAAGCAAGTCCTGTAGCCTTCAAATTCGGCCAGCAACCTGCTTAACTATCCTTCCTTTTTCAGGTGACAAAAATGACGAACAAAGCTTTTGCAAATATGTCATTTGAATGTAGCAACCGAGAGTCGAGATATTTATCCTATCAATTTTGCGAAGAATAAGGAAAACAGAGTGGAGACATCACTGATTGCATCCCTTACTTGTGAGCATAAATGATGGAAGAAATAGGAGAAGAAGCTTGAAAAATTTGGTTGCAGGAGCAAGGCAATGCAAACGTAGCAGCAACGAACAAGCAGTAAAGCGAAGTAACCCTAATATAAACTTGCAGATGGCAAACAAACAAACAATATTATAATCTTCAAAACATAAGAAAGAAACGAATGAGGGAAGATGAGAGTTGGTTTACTCAGGCGGCGGCCACCGAACGTCACCGGAGAGAACCCATGAACACTACTGCTCATGATGGTAGCTTCCATTTGTTGACAATGTTGCATATCGAGGATCAGAGAAGTAGTTAAATCTCGAGTGAGAGAATGAGGAAATAAGGTTGGATGTCTCTGCCTTTTTGACCAATTCTTAAGGGTATTTTAGACTTTTTCCATTTGCAATATATTGTAAAAAGTCCTACGGGACTTCACCGTAATTTTGCAATTTCGTAGGATTGTTTTTTCATATTTTTCTTTCCTAGGGACTTGAGCGTAATTTTCCCTAAAATGAAACTCATTCTTACAAAGAACGATTTATGTACAATTTTAAAATCGATTTAGTCTTAAACAATTTTAGGTGTAGTGTAACCCCCTTCCAACCAAGGCCGAGATTAAGTTCATAATAACGTGATTATGTTGAATTAGAGATCATAAAACGATTTGAGACTTAACAAAGTAATCTTTTGCCCAAAACAGGATTTTCAAAAACTTTCATAAACCTATTCAACAATGGTCTCATATTCACATTACAAATACATAAATGGTATGTACAATTCGATTCCATTTATACATATCAGAGTGCAATGTAAATTCCCCATACCCTCGGGTTCTATTAATAAATAAAGGGTTTTACAAGGCATGAATGCCGATAATTTCTTTCCCTTTTCTTGGGGATTACACAAACTATACCACAATTCCAATATATACAATAGTTTCCCAACAATTAATCCAAAATACAATATGATAACCAAAACCAAAACAGACTCCTAGCTCGGAGCTTCAATCGCCCTTCGTCACCTACTTTTCCTTTAATCCTTCGGCCCTGACTAAAAATTGTTTTAGGAGAGTGAGATTCTAAAGAATCTCCATAGTGTCAAATCACTCATAGTATGCACAACAATAAGGCATGAAAGCAAATCATCACACACATATAGCAACTACAACGGTAGTTACAGCGGCAATTGTAACCCCCACCGTCATCAAGGCCGTGATTAGTGTTTAAATACGTTTTATAATTGAATAAGAGATCCGAGATAATTAAAAACTTTTTGCAACACTTGTACAACATGATCTTCATTCATTTTTAAATAAAAACAATTGGCTTGTTTGGTTTGTCACATATACAATATCAAAGTATTAACAAAATTCCCGACATTCATCCGGGATAATATCATTAATCCAAGAGTTTTATAGGGCATCATCGCCCATCTCAATTTCCCATACCGTGGATTACACAATAACTACAAACCTATGGTCAATCCAATATATACATACAGTTGTCCAAATGATAACCAAAAACCAAAAAGAAACTAAGACTATTACTGGCAATCCTAGTCGTCCTTGTTCACTTGCTTGCCTCGAGATCCACTTGCCCTGGCTAAAAATGTTATTTGGAAAGAGTGAGATTCAAAAGAATCCCAGTAGCAACAGTTTACAAATATGATGTATAATTAAACAAAGCAAGTAAGCATATATCACAATGCAGCATAACAATATTCAAAGCCGGGCTAACCGCCACGTCCCCTAAACAATATTCAAGGTCGGGCTCACGCCACGTCCCCTCAACAATATTCAAGGCCGGGCTCACGCCACGTCCCCTCAACAATATTCAAGGCCGAGCTCACGCCACGTCCCCTCAACAATATTCAAGGCCGGGCTCATACCACGTCCCCTATTTAAGGCCGGGCTTCCGCCACATCCCCTTGCTCATTCAATGATTAATACAAACAAGCAATGCATTATATATGATATAAGATAAAGTGTCACTACCTTATTCTTTCTGTCCTTGATCAGGCGTAGGCCTTCTACGATCCGGGCAAATATCGAATCATATAGTCATAATTAAGGACGACGCGTTATCACTTATTCCAATACTCAAATGACTTCAAAACACTTAGTTTTGGTTATCATTAAAGTCCCTTAAGTATCTACGAAAGTATCTAACAATCGCCTAAAAGGATTAGGAAGTACTATCTCAAAAACCACCCTTTTTAGTGTACCTCGTAAAACGTGCCGTTTCTAGCTTCCGACTCGATTCTAAAGTATTAAATGTACAAGAAATAGGTCATAACCTATCCAAGTATCATTTTAGACTCTTCCATAGTGTTTCTTGTGGTTATATTAGCCTATGGTGAAAATTTACCAAAATGCCCCTGGGACCCCGGCCCGGCCAGCCATACCCGGCCTGATGGCACGTTTTCCCAAAATTTTGACCAAGGCTATTCTGACGTATTTTCGTCCAAGGAATCCATTTCCGTGCTTGAAATCACCAAAATCATTGTCAAATTATGAAAATACCCTTGACAGCCCCTATTTAGGGATTTCAGTGGCGTTTTCGTAATTATGTTTTTTGGCCTCTACCGAAAAAGTGCCCAACTGTAACCCCACATATTTTTGCTCACTGAATCCAATGGAATCATCTATTTTATGTAAAACCAGCTCCTACCCCTCAGAACAGTGCTAGCCGAAAGTTTAGGCAAAAATTGGAAAAATTAGACTTTTGTGTCTTAGCTTCCAAAAATTATAAATAATTCTAGAAAAATCAAAATGAGGTGATCCCAAAGCCCATTGAAAGCTATTTAAGTACCCTTTACTAGAAAAATATGAAAAATTACCAGAAATTACCACAAAAATCCAGAATTTAAGAAATGTTCACACTGCTCCAGAATTATTCCCAGATTTAACATCAAACTTTGGACAGTCATAACTCCTAGCTCAAAAGTCGAAATTATATAAATTATTTGTCCATTTTGAAGCTTGGCATGTGAAATTTAAGACTGGAAATTTTCATAATTTTCCAACACCATTTGCTATTTTAAAACGTCCATTCAAGACCACTGCCAACATAGAGTTTTTCACTGACCAAACTTGCAACTTTTCAATCCAAGTTTCCAATCAACTTCTATCTATCCAAGATACATCTCAAAACACCATATCTATGACAACAACAACTCAAACACCACAAGACCCTAATTTTTGAAAATAGGGTTAAATTCCCAAAAATTCCAACTTAACCAAATGACCACAAAACTTATATCAATATGCTCAACTTACTCACCTCTTTAACTTTCCCAAAGGAGTTCCTTGGTTCACCAAACTCTATATTTCCTTGAGAGCTCAAATCACCACCAATGGCAAATCTAAAATCATAGAATTGAAGCTCTCAACACAAGGAACAAAATTAAAGGAGGGAGTTTTTGCATTAGAGGTCATTACAAAGGTCAAATGGCTTACCTTTTGCAAGAACACTTCCTCCTTCTTGGTCTCAAATGGCAGCTGAATGAGAGAGGAATGAGAGGGATGAAGAGTGAAGAAGAAGGAGAAATGATGGCTCTTCCTTAGGCCATACCATTTCAGCGAAAGTGAAGCGGAAGAGAGAGGGAAAAAATGATAGATAATGTGTATTTGACTTTTCTTCAACAACTATCATCATATTATCTTATCACATGACCAACTTTCCTCATTTCCCACCAAATAAGCAACCATATAGTTACACTAACTAGTCCATTAGTCATTTAGTTACACTTCTCATTTCTCCTTAATTAGTAATTAATCTCTCCATTAATCACTAACTAATCAACCAATAATTTCCATTCTTTCAATTTTTTCACTGATTATGACATATTAACTTAAATTGCCACATAACTCATAATAATTCAAACTTTAATTCACAAAATATTCTCAATAATCATCATTAGCCCTTAATCAAAATTTGGGACGTTACAGCAATGGCAGGTATGACTCATGTCACCCTTACGTTTGCTCACGCTGAAGTACTCACGCTGTATTGCATCACAACAATTCACACAATATATTTTACCACAGATGGGATTCATATAAAGCATTTCATACGCAAGCTATACAGGCAAGATATATAACATACAGCCCACGGCTGGATTCACAACACGCCACCCCACAGGTCAGATTCACAAAGATCCATGTCGATTACAATGGCAGTTCAACGGCCGAGCTAGAGATAACCAATGTCAATCCTTAAACGGATCACGTTGAAGTGCTCACACTGTAATGGACCATGGCACATACAGTTCACAAAGCTCAATGACAAGTCATGCATACCAAAACATCATACACAACATGAGAGAAGAGTCACTACCTGGTTCGTTCCATGCGTACTCTGTCACAGGTCTCTCCTAAACGGGGCAAATATTGAATCCTAGAATCATAATTAAGGATGAAGAGTTATACTCTATTCCAAGACTTAATTCATTTCATAACACTTAAATTTGGTTATCATAATTGATCCTTAAGAGGCTACAAATGTTTCTAACAAAAGCCCTAAAGGGTTGGGAAACATTGGGTTGAAAACTATTTTTCACGAGTGCAAAATGCTGATTTTTAGGGGTTGGCCGCGGTCCAAAAATCCACTGGCCGCGGCTAAAAACAGGTCCGAAATATTTGGGCCGCGGAAAAAAAAATCCTATTTCTTGGCTAAAATTCCAAAAACCATAACTAATTCTAGAAAAATCGAAATGAGGTAATTCTAAAGCCAAATGAAAGATATTTAAGTCCTCTTTACTGGAAAAATATGGACTATTACTAGAAATCACCACACAATTCCAGAATTACACAGAACTCAACACTGCTCCAAAACAGAATCCAATTTTAGTCCCAAACTTTGGCAAAGCATAACTTTCAATTCACAAAACGAAATGACATGAATTATATGTCCATTTTGAAGCTTGAGATGTAAAATTTAAGACTGAAAAGTTTCAGAATTTTTCAACACCATTTGATCATTCAAAAATTTCATGCAAACTGACTGCCCAGAATAAAGTTCACATTTGACAGATTTCCAATTTTGTACCAAATCATTCAATGACTCTAAAATCAATAACCAAACATATTCCCATACAATTTCTCACAAGGAACACAAATGCAACCTCAAAATGACTAAAATCACAACCCATCACCATGCTTTGTTTTGACCAATACACAAAACCAAACACAAAGTTGCCAAACTTCACATTTAAGTTTCAGTTCAATTATATTCATTCAAAACACTAAACAAGGCACTAATTCCATGACAACAACATGCCAACAACACAATCACCCTCATTTTTGAAATTCAAGGAAAATTTTCCAGAAAATCTAAACTCAACCAATGGCTACAAAACCTATATGCAAATGTTTGTCTTACTCACATCTACAACGTAACTTTCCCAAAAGGAGTTCCTTGGTTCTCCAAACTCCAAAATCCCTTGAGAGCTCAAACAACACCAAATGACAAATCTAAAACCATGAAATTGAAGCTCTCAACACAATGAACAAGTTTATATAAGAGAGTTTTCCCATTAGAGGCCATTAAGATGGTCAAAAGCTTACCTTTTACCAAGAACTCTTCCTCTCTCTAGCAGCTGCAATGGTGGACGAAAATGAGAGAGAAGGGAGGTTGAAGATGAAATGATGGCACACACACTCCCATGCCCTCTTGTCAGCAGAATGGAGGGAAGAAAGAGAGAGAGAAACTGAATTGTTTATTGATAATTTGACTTTCCATTGCCTCTCTCTTCATCTCCACTTAACACATATCAGAATTCTATTGGTTCTCATAAAGTACCAATTAATCACCTTAATCCCTCCATTAGCCATTTTAATTTCACATCTCATTTTTTTCTTAGTTAATAATTAATTTCTTCCATTAATTACGAATATGGTTATGCTTTCAATTTTTCAATAATTATGGCATATTAATTAAAATTGCCACAAAATACTTGATAACTCTAATTTAAATTTACAAATATCCACAATAATCCTCATTAGCTCTTAATTAAAAATTGGGCCATTACATGTAATATTCTAGCAAATACTTTTGACAATGTAGCATTTCAGTACTTCCTTTACTGTACACATTTCAGTACTTCCTTTACTGTACATAGCATACTGGTCAAGAAGCCTCCAAGGACTTGTACCAAAGTCAAAGAAGATTGGCTCTCCTATCAAAGATGTTCGAACATATATAGAAAGACATGAGTAGAGCTCTTTACTTGGATATCCTACTTTATATGGAGGCACTGCTTTAATCTCAAATTAAAGTATTATTGAAGATTTTGAAGTTGGAAGATAAGATTAGCATGGGAGATAAGAGAAATAGAGATATTCACTTCAATTAGGTTGGGTTAGATTAGGTGTTGATGGGTTTGTTGATCATTAGTTTGAGGAGATATCATACATGAACTGGAAAATTGGTTAAAATTATTCTTAGTACCTTGGGTTTTATTTGAGCACAACAGTTGAAATTTTAGGTACTCCCTCTAGTCCTAAATATAGGACAAAGTTTGTAGTGCAGGACCGGAGGTAGTATATATTTAGGAAATAACAAAATCATGGTTTCAGAAGCTATTTTCTACAAGCCGAGACAAATCACTTATCACATGCTTATCTCGTGAATCATGAAAGACATTTTCCAAAAACTAATCCAAACATACACTACGTTTCATAAATACTTTTCTTTTATTGGAAGGAAAATTTATCGAAGAGTCAATATCTACTGTGACTCAAATTAAGATATAATCTTCCTTGTTCACAACGAGTAATCAAAAGATTATTTTCTTATCGGCCATATTTTGATAATGTACTTACTACCAGGACCAACTCTCATTTATAGTTTACTTTATTACAAACTTCGTGCGCATGTACATATATAGATATAGATAATCTAAATGCAAATGAAGTGAAGTAATAAATAATCTAAATCTAAATGATAGAAAATCGAATATACATGTTTTTTAGTCTATTAATGTCTACCATAGATTCATTATTCTGGAGAGAATAATAAAAATCATCATACATATATATTATTCTCTCAATGAAAGATATGATAATTTGTGACACTAAAATATAAGAGTAAACACTGATAAATACACAACTTAATTATTAATGGATGGTTTAACTAAGGCACTACGTCTACTGATCCCCATAAAATTAAATTAAAAAAAAAATATTAAAAATAATGAAAACACATCTAAGACAAACATATCAAATTATGCACTATATATAAGCCAAAATATATAGAGTAGCTTCTTAAAAAATTTTATTAACAAATATAGCGAGAAATATTTTTGTTGACATAATATCTTGAACAGTAGTAATAATTTATTAAGATTATGATTTTTTTTTAGGGATGTCTCTTATGTCCAAATATTACAACGAAAAAGACAAAAAAAGAACTTTGAATTTGTAAAATTTTAAATCAGGTATTTCCCAAAAATTAAGTTGTAAATTACTTATCAAATTTCGTCATTCCCTTATCAACTCTTGGTAACAAATCTGATTTAGAATTTTATAATTTCAAAATTCTTTTTCTATCTTTTTCCTAATATTATATGGTCCAGCCTGCTTTCCTTGATTTTGGCATCTATGTCAAAAATAACCCCCGGATTATCCAACTACCACTAAAATTGGACCGAGTGACTTATTCAAAAATCAAATACTTCCCGTACTAAATATAAGACTCAATTGACTTTTTTTTGAGAAATTAAGAAAGATAAATAAGTTACTTAATCATATCATATACTTCCTCTTATCCACAATATAGAGCACTTCTATAAAAAAGGTATGGTGCATAATATAAGTCACCTTCTGTTTAATTAATGCTCTTTTCCTTGTTTTGCCCCTGTAATTAATACCCACTTTCCAACTTTGCTTCACTCATTATATCCTTCTCTCTCTAAAATAACACTTCCAATACAATTAAATACATTTCTTAAGAAGGGTAGAAGTGGAAAAAAGTTGCATTTTGAGACTTATTAAATGACTTAACTATAATTTCTTGTTTCCCGTGATATAGTTAATGTGCCCTATATTATGGACCGGAAAAAGTATTGTGCATTATTCAGTTTATAAGTTAGGTAAAATAATTTAAAGAAAAATAAGATAAATATAAATACTTTAAAATGATTTGATTAAATTTTTTAATATCTTCAAAAAAATCAACGGGGGTATTTTAATTCGGAGGTTGTATATTATATTTTTTGATAAATTCATGTTTATTTTATCTCGATTAATTTGTTAGAGCTGATTATAAACTCATCATTCATGTCTATGTTGCTTATCCGCTGGTTACTTGTTTGACATTTTTTAAGCAAAAATTTAGAGAGAATTACACTATAGTCCCATGGAAGGAAAAATACGAAGAAATGGTCCCAGAAAATCATGAAATTACGGTAAAGTCCCATGGGACTATTTTGTAATAAATTGAAAATGCCAAAAGTCCAAGATACCCTTGTCAAATAAATAGAGAGAGGGATGGAACATGGTGTAAAATTCAGAAAGGAACAGCTCCAGAAATGGCATGAAAAGCAGAATGAAGATCATCAGTCAATGTTGAAGAGTAAGGTATGGAATTGATACTAACAACTCTCTTGTCTTCATTATTCCATTTGATTCATGTTTTTTGTTGAGTGGTTAAACAAATTTTAGCTTGATTCATGACTTGGATTGACAGCTAAAAGTCCTGACTATGTGGTAAGAATGTGTTGTTAACGGGGGCAGCAACAGTTGTTAATAAGGCTGCTAAAATTGTTAATGACAGCTATTTTGTGCAGGTGGACAGTGGTGATGACTAGCATATCCGATAAGAATCTACTATGTTTCTTTCATATGAGGGAATGTTTGAAGTCAGTGGAGATGATGATATAATATATGTTGGATTACTTTGACGTAGTACACCATGACTTGGATTGACAATGATTTTATGGACAACATATTAAGGGATATGACCATATGCACACTCATTGTAAATATAGTAATTTTTTTTAATGATCAAGTGCAGTGACATTGTATAGATGATATGTTTTTTGTTAAGATCAACTTCAAATAAGTTGTACTTGATGCTTTTGTTGTAATTATGAATTATAGAGTCATTTTCATGAGTTAACGTTAGTGCTAAAGTTATGTAATGCACATATGATGCTCTTCCTTGAATATTGTCCAGTGAGAATAGGAGGAGCTTGCACTGACAAGCGGATGAGCCTCCATTGACAAGTCGAGGAGCCTCCATTGACAACTCCATGAGCCTTTAGTGACAAGTAATTGAGCCTGAATGGAGTTGTCAATGAGTGTCCATTGACAAGTAGAGGAGCCTTCATTGACAAGTCAATGGGCCTCCACTGACAACTACAAGGGTTTGCATAGACAGCTCCAGGAGCCTCTGTTGACAACTTCAAGAGCCTCCGTTGACAACTCTAGGAGCCTTCATTGACAAGTCAAAGAGTCTCTAATGATAAGTCATTAGGCCTCCATTTACAACTCTTTAACCTTTCCATTGACAAGTCAATGAGGCACCAGTGACAAGTCAGATAATATAACCACCTAATTAATATTGAATATCAACAATATAGGTAATCTATAAATATATGCACATAAACTATCATTTTTCAATGTGATCATAACTGCATATATATATATATATATTAACAACTTTATAGGCGTACAGTGACAACTCTAAGGGCCTCCACTGACAACTTCAGATCCATACATTGACAACAGAATTTACATTAGATTACAAATTTTCATAAATGAAAGTGGGATATAAAACCATATTATATGTAAGAGTAAAATACTCTAACCTCCCCTCTGTTTTGTCTTAATTACACATACCTCCCCTCTATTTTGGAAACCCATATAAACCTCCCTTAAAACTAAAATATATGTTACACAAACCTCCCTTATATTTAGAGATTCTATTTCCATTCACCCAAACCGTTAGTTGACCGTTAAGTTTGACTTTTAAACTTTTTTTAACCAAGATGCCCTTCTTTAGTATTAGAATTACATATATATATATATATAGGGGCTAATAAAAATTTATACGACCATAACTTTATTCTATTAGATTCTCTAACTTTCTAATTTGTTAAAAAATTTATTAATTTTGATATTATAAATTAATTTTGACTTAAAATATATCTTAAACACATATGTTTATCAAATATAATAAACTATATAAGTATGAGATTGTATGTGTAATTTAAATTTATAATTTAATATTTTTTTCCACAAATATTTATAAACACCTTTGATCAAGCATATTTTTATTTAAAATCTTACTTGAATATTCAACGTTTGTGACATTTACATTAACCAATGCTAAAATCATAAAACAAAAATCATAAAACAGATAACTACTTGTAAAGATAAAAATAGAAATTAAGGAATAGAAAAAAAAACTCTTAAATTCTTTAAAACAACTTTAGTCAAAATGTGCAAGAAAAAATAAATTTAATTAAAAAAATATATTTTTGGAATCTTTTTAGAATATTCTTAACGGAGTTAACTGTTTAGACTTAAATGTATGTTTTCAAAATAGAGGGGATGTTTGTGTAATTAAGACAAAACTGGAGGGTGGTCATAGTATTTTACTCTATATGTAACCTTCATTTACATCTGAAAAATGCATGTACAAGGAACTAACAACAAATTCACAGACCGTGCCCAAAAATCAAGTGGTCTGGATTTCTATCTAATCAGATTTACAATCGGATTTTTAGATATGACCGTTCCCCCAACATATGTTATATCACCTCTCCACTGACTTCAAACGTTCCCCCATTGAAGGAAACATAGTAGATTATTACTAGACGTGCTAGCCATCACTGTTGTCCACCTGCACAAAACAATTGTCATTAACAATTTCAACATCCTTATTAACAACTGTCGCTGCCCCTATTAACAACACATTCTTACTACATAATCAGGATTTCCAGTCACACAACTTTCACACCATGTTCATTAAATCCTACTTCTAATGACTAAAAACAGCACAAAATATCAACAAAAAAAAACATAGCAAACTTTTCAAACCCTTGCCAAACATCATTACACCATAAGCAAAACATTTAAATATGACATATAATTGTCATTAATAAGTTTAGCAGCCTCCAGTGACAATGATCGTAGCCCCTATTAACAATGTTTTTTTTTTCCTACGCATATCATGTTATGTAATCCCAAATCTTTCACCCTCATCTTTATTCCTTAGCTCTTCTATTGCAGGAACACAACATAATGAACTAAGAAATAGAGTATAACGATAGCAAAAACAAAGCATACTAAACCATACCCAAACACATTGAAATCTCAACCAAAGCATATCCATTGCATTTACTAGGTTTGTCTTTTTAGTTTATAAGCATATGAAGGACAATACCCACAAAAAGCAGAAATATTTTTCCATTTATTAGGACCAAAATGAAGATGAATCAACAAAACCTATAGTGTTAAAAAAATATTTAAATATAACCTATAGTTGTCATTAACAAGTTCAGCAGCCTACATTGACAACTATCGTTGCCCCTGCCAACAACAACTTTTTTCCTACGCACATCATATTATGTAGCCACAAACCTTTCACCCTCATCTTCATTCTTAAGTCTTCTATTGCATAAACACATTACAATGAACTAGAAAATAGAGCATAATGACAGTAAAAACAGAGCATACTAAACCATTCCCAATCACATGAAAACCTTTCCAAAGCAAATCTATTGTATTTACTAAGTCTTCCTTTTTAGTTTACAAGCAAATAAAGGACAATAAATGAAAAAAGCTGTTATCTTTTTTCATTTTTTCAGGACCAAAACGAAGACGAATCAAGCTAAAATTTGTTTAATCACTCAACAGAAAAATGAATCAAATGGAATAATGAAGACAAGGGAGTTGTTAGCATCAATTCCATACCTTACTCTTCAACCTTGGCTGATGATCTTCATTCCGCTTTTCACTCCATTTTTGGAGCTCTTCCTTTCTGAATTTTACACCATTTTTCCATCTCTCTCTCTCTATTTATCTAACAGGGGTATCTTTGACTTTTGGAATTTCCAATTTATTACAAAATAGTCCCATAAGATTTCACCGTAATTTTGTGATTTTCCGGGACCATTTCTTCGTCATTTCCCTTTTATGGTACTATAGTGTAATTCTCCCAAAAATTTATCCTATAGCATTAGAGTTGTTAGTTTTTTAGATAATATAAATATAAATTAATATTAATATTAATTAATTATTTCATACAAGAATTCGAAAAAAATTACCCAGCTATTAGGAGCTGACGCAATAAGGAAAAATAGGTTAAACGGTCGGTGGATTTTAACGGTCAGGAGATTCAAATTTGAACCATCTCCCCACCAGCACCATAGGAAAGCCTCAGAAAGTTTCAAAGCTTCTTATCTTGCGAACTTGAATTCCCAAACTTCTTTCTGCGTCAAATACCATTCTCTCATTGCATCTCATAGTTTGCCTAAATTCTCGTTTACATGGAGCAGATCCCATTGAACTCATTTCAGCAAGACCGGGAAACCCTAATATCAAATTCTTCCGATTCGATGGTTTGCGACCCCAGTTCTAGATTAATCCCAACTGGGTTTAGAAGATCTGAAAGCTCAGGTGACAATCTTCGAATATATATCACTTAATTATTCTTTTTATTTTGGATTTATCTTTGCCGAAACTGAGGTATCATGGCCAACAATGAATGTAAATTACGAGTTCGCTAGAAAGAACCCTAATGAAATTGCTAATGTTTCTTGTCTTTCTTGTTTTCTTTTTTCACAAACTGGTTTGATTTCACTGAGTAGAAACCGATTGATTCGCCTTTAGAGACTTAGAAGAATACAATTGAGTTCATGCCGTGCTTTTTCTTGTATCTGACTGTTTGAATAGTTCTGAAAATGTACGAGTCGGGGAATTGCAGGTCTACCCATAAATAATACATTTCAGGGACTAATTTTTTTGACTAACTATGACGTAGCGAGGAATTAATTAGAAATTAAGGGTAACAATTATTCAAGTTTTGGTTGCAAAGCATTTATAAAAGGTTATTGCAGACCAACATTTTCATCTGTCCATGAGTCTTGCTGAAAATCTAAAGCCTAGATTCATGAAGAACTTCAAAGACCGTAAGACATCTATACTTCTCTGGAAGATCAAGTATTTACTTCATTATTATGGCTTTTTGAAGCAGAGGAGTCTGTGCTGTTCGTAAATGCTGGAGGGGAGGCTATAAATGAAGCAGATGGTGGTTTGACTGTCATGGGCGACTCCTACTTTGAAGGTGGGAACATTTTACGTACCAATGAGCAAATAGCGGAGGCGGGAGATTGTCCACTTATCTATCAATCAGCACGGTTAGGAAATTTTTGTTATAGATTTGATAACCTTCCTCGTGGAGACTACTTTGTTGATCTTCATTTTGTGGAGATTATTAACACAAATGGACCTAAAGGTATAAGGGTGTTCAACGTATACATCCAAGAGGAAAAGGCAAGTCTCCAACTTTCATTCTTACCCCCAATGGTTTCTCCTTTAAAACACTTGTAGAACTAAAATTTATGTTATCGCTTAAACTTTTTTTCTTAAAAAACTATGTCAGGTTCTGTCTGAATTAGATATCTTTGCGGTTGTGGGAGCCAACAAACCACTACGGTTGATCGATTCAAGGGTGTCTGTGAAGGATGATGGTGTAATTCTCATAAGATTTGAAAGCATCAATGGAAGTCCAGTGGTTAGCGGGATCTGCATTAGGAGAGCAACAAAGGAATCAGGTATTTTCTGCAGTGTGTGATTTGCGTCCATAGTGTACGTTTTTTTTTACATATGTACTAAACAAGATGCGAAGATTCCATATATATTACTTAGCAAATCATTGTCTACTTTTACTTATCATGTTCTACTTTGTGATATTCAAATAGTTCCGCAAGTTACATGTGATTACATTAAATGTAACTACTGTGCTGGGCAGATTGAAGTTCCTTCATCACAGGTAAGAGGCAACCGAGTTGATTGTGACCGTTTGAAGTTCACAACATTTTCTTATCCTGCTTTTCATTGGAATGTTTCAGTTGAAATCTATGCAAACAAAATCCAATGCGAAGTATGAAAAGAAGATCGAAGAGCTTACCTTGCAGTGTCAGTTAAAGGCAAAAGAATGCCACGAGGCATGGATGTCATTAACTGCAACAAATGAGCAATTGGAGACTGTCCGGATGGAACTCGACAATGCGACATTTAAGACGCTCTCTCTTGGTATGTTTTAGCAAGGATTTTCCTACCAAGAGAAAATGCAGTAAGAATATGCGAAAAGTAGTTGAACCACTTAATTTGAGTTATTGAGATGTGTTTATGCGGGAATTTAAAGATCTGATTCCGCCATTTTTAAGCATTGCTTGAAGTTTTAGCTAAATTAGCGAAGTCTGTCGCAGCTATATATTGATATTGGCACAAGAACTCAATTTGATTTGATATATTTATAATCCTAGGTTACAGCGTTACTAAGTAGCTAAGTGCATACTGTCAATTTTCTTCTTAGATCAAACTGTGGAGAAACAAGCTGAAACGTTAAGGAATATTTCTAGCAGTTATGACCACGATAAGAAGAAATGGACAGAAGCAATCAGAAGTTTACAAGAAAAAATAAAGGTAAATAATGATAATGCAGGAAGGATCGATGTTAGAAAAATAGTTGTTCTACTATTATTCTCATATGTAGATCTTAGAAGTATCTGCACCTGATCTGTTTTGCAGTTGATGAAGAGTGAACAAAATCAACTTTCCTGTGAAGCACATGAATGCGTCAATTCAATCCCCGAGCTAAATAAAATGGTTTTTGCGGTTCAGGAATTGGGTATGCTTGAGTAGCAAAATTCCATTCTAGTTGATGAAGATTTGAGTTACAATTCACGTTTTTGGTTTTCAATTTATCTAATTCATATAAAGGGACGAACACAATCTTTCTGCAGTTAAGCAGTGTGAAGATTTTAAATTGAAATACAATGAAGAGATGGCACGAAGAAAAAGGCTCTTTAATGAAGTTCAGGAGGCTAAAGGTATGTCCTGTGCTCACGTCTACTAATGATTTGTTATCGGTTGACTGTGTTCAAATTATTTGATGGGAGTTCTAACAAAAATTTTGTTCTACAAAATAGGGAACATTAGAGTTTTCTGTCGTTGTCGTCCAATGAATAAGGAAGAAACCTCAGCTAGGTGTACAACAGCGGTAGATTTTGATGGAGCAAAGGATGGCTGTCTTGGAATTTTGACAGGTGGCTCCACCAAAAAAACCTTTAGATTTGACCGAGTCTATACTCCAAAAGACGATCAAGGTACACAAATATCTGTTAAAAAAACAATTTTTTCTTCTTTTCAATGCACTCCACCTAAATCTTCATTTTTTGCTGTACTTTATAAGGCTCATATCATCCACACAATTCTAACTGAGGACATTTATTTGTTTCGACAGTTGATGTTTTCTCTGATGCTTCAGCAATGGTAATCTCTGTGCTGGATGGCTACAATGTTTGCATATTTGCATACGGCCAAACAGGAACAGGAAAAACTTTTACTATGGAAGGAACAGAACAGAACAGAGGAGTAAATTATAGGACTCTTGAACACTTGTTTGAAATAGCCAAGGAAAGGAGTGAAACATTTGCATATGAAATTAATGTTAGCGTGCTTGAGGTTTATAATGAACAAATCAGAGATCTACTGGCTTCAGGACCATCATCAAAAAAGTATTGCTCTTATTTCATTTGAATTCAATTTTAGTCTCCTAAAGTTTTTCTCAAGCAGGTAGACTATGTAGGAGCACTTGATTTCATCAGAAATTTGATGCAGTTGGGATCTTTTCTTTTGAATTCGTTATTAGGCTGGAGATAAAACAAGCCTCTGAAGGGTCTCATCATGTTCCCGGTGTTGTAGAAGCCCAGGCTAAAAATATTGAGGATGCTTGGACTATACTGCAAACTGGAAGCAATGCTAGAGCCGTTGGAAGCAATAACGTGAATGAGCACAGCAGTCGATCTCACTGGTACTGATATCAGCTTATACATGTGTAATGCCTGATTTTAGCTTTCTTTAATGCCACTTTTGATCTTGTTTGTATGTTTCTTCCTCAGCATGCTTTGTATTACAGTAAAGACAAAAAATTTGATCAATGGTGAGTGTACCAATAGCAAGCTTTGGCTCGTGGATTTGGCAGGCAGTGAGAGACTTGCAAAAACCGACGTCCAAGGCATGCGACTCAAGGAAGCACAAAATATCAATAAATCTCTTTCAGCTCTTGGGGATGTGATATCCGCTTTAGCAAGCAAAAGTAGTCATATTCCTTATCGGTACACTTTACATCCTTATTCATTTTACCCTTTCCTCTCCATAATATGTAAGTAAGGTGTAATGGTTCAACCCATTTCTGGGAATTTCAGGAACTCTAAATTGACACATTTACTTCAAGACTCGTTAGGTATGCTAATCAGTTCTCCTTACTTTGCCCTTCTGCGTTTTTAGGAGCTGGGATCTGGCTTCTGTTGGCTTTTCCCTTTTTTACTCTTGGTGGGATTTTAACGTCGGTAGTATATGTTGCAATATATTGCAGGAGGTGATTCCAAAGCCTTGATGTTTGTACAAATCAGTCCTTCGGACCAGGATTTAAGTGAGACTTTGAGCTCATTAAATTTTGCAACTCGAGTGAGGGGAGTTGAAATGGGTCCCGTCAAGAAGCAAATTGATACAAGCGAGCTTCAAAAGGTGAAAGCAATGGTAGGCTCCTGGCTCTGGCTGGAAATTTTTCGTTCAAGTTATATTTCCCCATGTATAGAATATTAATGCTTACTTCCTCTGATGAATTGATGTAGCTTGAAAAGGCACGGAATGATTGCAGAACTAAAGATGAATCAATACGGAAACTAGAAGAAAATCTGCAAAACTTGGAAAGTAAGGCCAAAGGAAAGGATAATGTTCACAGGAATCTACAGGAAACTATTAAAGAGCTTGAATGCCAAATTGATTCGAAGATAGCCATGCAAAAACAGTTAGAGAGGCAACTTCTTGAATTGTCAAACAAATTGAAGGGAAAGGATGAAACATGCAACGCTCTCCAATATCAGGTTGCTTTTTTGCTTATAAGACTGATATATCTTCCTTTATTTATATAGCTGATCTCTGATTGTTCACTGTGGGTTTGGTATTGGACAACTTATCACCGAGAAAACCCAAATGAGCCACAGAAGATATACTGTCAATGATAGAGAGTCTGTTAGAACTATAAAATGCTAACAACAGCCATTGATTAACTGGTTACTTATCTGTGACGGCTAAGCATAAATTTATCTCTGTTATAGGTCAAAGAGCTAGAGAAAAAGCTGAAAGATAAAATGCAGTCTGAGACAGCAAGCCTCCAACAGAAGGTTTGTCTATTACTTTGGGGAAACCTCTATTTCATCTCTTCCTTAACCCTTGAAGAAACTTCCTGTTTGACTGAAAGCAATCATTACCAAATTCATATTGTTGTGGAAGAAAAATAAGAGAGATTAAATTTACTGTTCTACTCTAGCAGGTTTGGGATTTAGATAACAAATTGAAAGAGCAGGTGCGGGAGTCTGAGTCTCAATCTGCCATTTTAAAAGACAAGGTGGCCAATGACTGGGATTTGTTATTGTATAGATTTTTGTTCTGTCTTCTGGTAAGTGGATGATTAAAGACCCCTCTGCATGTTCCCAACTTATTCAGGTTAAGGAGCTTGAGAGGAAACTGAAAGAGCAGGAACAGAATTCAGAGAACTTGCTTCATAAAAAGGTACCTCTGAATTAGAAAATTAATGTCTGTTCTAAATTACATTTAAGTTAACTCGCTATTTCATATCAGCTTAATTTAGGAAATATAGATTAAGAGGTAGCTGTTTTATTCGTAAATTGCTATATACATGTACGTCACAGCTTAATGCATGGGATTGGGATTGTGAAAATACCATGGCAGGTAAAGGAAATCGAGGACAGGTACAAAGAGAGAGAGCTGAAGTGGCAACAACAAACTCATAATTCTGTTGATGCGGTGAAGGCCACTCCTGTTGAAGTTAAATATAAAACCTGCACAGGAGAGGACTATCCAAGCGAGAGTGAACCTCACATTCTAAGGAGTTCAAACTCAATAAACCAGTCGACGAATCGAGGTTCTGCGGCTTCATTGAGAGGGAACGACTCCGTTAATCAGATGAGAAGTAAAAGAGAATACAAAAGCATTGAAACAGAGAACAACAACTTTGTTGATAGGAAAGTCATGAGGAAATCTGATCCTCCCAAAGTAGGAAGATTTGCGAGGGCAACGACTAGTAGGCCTGTAATGGCTGCTCCTCAAGCCCCATTGACCCACAAGAGAGTTAGCAGAGACAGAGATCAGTTTCAGGGGATTAAGGAGAGGGACAACAAGAAGAAAATTTGGTCAAGATAGCTTAACCATGGTTAGAAAGGAGCATACTCGCTCCTGTTGTTGTAGTTATATGTGAAGATCTAATGGTGACCCAATACTATACAAGTATTTGTGCGTTTGTGTGTATTAATTGTTCTAATACTCATATTTGTTTCTGATGTTTTTAGTGGAGATTTGAGCTTCTATCTCCAATTAATTAGAAGGGAAAAAAATGTCTACTCATAGAAAGAAATATTCCATTTGCAAAGTACTCCAGGAGTAAAGTTTGGGGTTCATAAATTTCTCTGATCTGTATTGTTGAAGTAAAGAAATATTCTATTTACAAAGAAGTACTCCATGTGTATTGTTGAAGTATTTTCTCTCTTTATGTTTTAAGGTGTCAAGGTTAAAGTGCATATAGCGTCGTGAAGTATTTGGATAGATAGACATTAAAAGTTTATTTAATAATGACACCTAATTTTAAAAACTTCCACATGCATGTCGGGGGTACAGTAACAAAGTTAGCCCGAAATGAATGACTCAATTCTTATAGAAAAAAAGAGAGAGAGAGAACAACCAATTCTATGAGACAAGATTTTATTTAATAGGTTTAGTTGCTACTAGTCTGGGTTACTTCAGAGATAGAGCTTTAGGGGAGAAAAACACACCAAAGTTTGAATGGTGCAAATGCCTATAAATCATATTCGAGTATTATCAAACTTAATTGAGAATAATTCTCCCGATTGCATTTTTTATATGTATATAGACTCAAACTTCAGACTTCATGTTTTAATTAAAACATTGCATTTAAAAGAATTCGAACTCATAATCTTATATTTAAGAAGACATTAAGTGAGTTGTTTGGTGTTAGTTAGGCTATAAGGCGCAGACTTTCCCCTCATGTTCTTATTCCCACGGCTTTTGTCTAAAGAAACACTTCGCACTCAGAGAAGAACTCATGAAATTCTATCATTGATCCAAATCCAATTATCAAAGTTGTCTGTATTCAAGGAAGGAAACACACATAACTTGACCTTGATTATATGTTGGTTCAATCGAACTTCTTGTTTTGAATTCTCACGCTTTAAGAAGCCTAATTTGAGTTATTAGTAGCTAATAAATAGGAGAGTGTGAATTATAATGAATTGAGAGGTGTAGATGAAGACAAAGAAAAACCAAGAAACAGAGATTAGATTGAAAAGAAGCACGTGGGACAAAAAAGATGAAGAAGTGAAATGATTGAGTATAGGGGGGGTCATCATTACTTCATTGTCCTAAACAGAGAAAGAAGACAAAATAATCGGGTTCTCTCCTATTTCCTTCCTTTTATTTTTTTAAAAGATTAAATTTAAATTGTATCTGGCACCAACCAGTCATTCCATTCCTTCGGCACAACAACCCAACCCAACAAGGGTGGGGTCGTTATCAACTACTCATGCCTTTTTTTTTTGGCTCAAAATTAGTCATGTCTAATTATCCAGGATTGAATAATTCATGGGATTAGTAAAATATGGTTTTGAATAAACTTTCTATTAAAATTCTTAAAATTGAGAATGGTTATGCCATTTTTAGATATGAGAAGGGAAAATAGAGGAAAAAGAAATGTTAAAAGTAAATGTTCTCTCTCCTTTTATTTAGCTAAAAAAATAAAGGAAAGAAAAAATGAATAATAGCAAAAAAGCTATCAAAATGAATTAAGCCCTTTTAAACCTTAAGGGCCGGTTTGGATCAAAGAAGAGATAGGAATGGAAAGGAAGGGCACATATTTTGCCTCTGATGTGTTTGGTTCGTATTGAAAAAGAAAATAGATTGATAGGAAAATTTTTATTTGATTTTAAGAAAATGTTGTAGGAAAATGAGCTCAATGACAATTTTGCCCCTGTTTAAAAAATATTATTAAAATATCCCACAGCCAACACAAAAAACCCACTGTTGCTCTCTCCACATCCCCTCTGCCTTTTCACCTTCTTCTCCTTTCTCTTTATTCTCACCATCCATACCACCACCTTCACCCACTTCCACTCCTTTGATGAATAAATCAACAACAGAGGAGGGAACGACGCACTCAGAAGATTAGGAATATTCGAATCAGATGTTAATGGCGACACCACCGCCGTCAATAACACCGCTATGGAAGAAGAGGAAGTGGATGTCGAAGCCCTTATCATTGAGCGATATATCGAGAGAGATAGAGTGGGAGAAAAAGCAAACATAAAAATCTAAAAACGTGGAAGAAAAACTCTGTTTGCCCCTATTTTCTCATAATGTAACAGAGTAATAATCATGAGAAGCTCATCAGCCGCTTGTGGTCATACATGAATGAATGAAAACAACTTTAACTCGTGTGTGGTGGCCGGCTCATGGTTACACGAGACTAAAATAACGTTACTCTTAACCATTACATACCCATCACTCACACGTGGTCATAACCACTTTCTGTGGTCTTATTTTGCTCATGGGTATGTCATGGTTACGGGATAGTTATCTAACTTTGCTCTCACCCGTTATACAACCATCAACAGCACATAGTCAACACCACTTGCCTTGTGTGGAATCACTATAAAAAAAATGACAATACGTAGCGGTGCATTTGTAGCCGTTAAAATAAATTGCTATAAATATCAGGATTTGTAGTGGTTTTAAGCAACACCGCTACAAATTTGCAACAATATGCTTTGCGCCAAGTGGTGCGTAAGTTAGGGAATGTGATTTGTAGCAGTTTATAAGACATAACCGCTATGAATTTTGGCGCCAAACTCGCGTCAAATTTGCCACGGTTATTTTGTAGCGGTTAGTCTATATTAACCGCTACAAATGTGGCACCAATTTGTCATGAAGCTAGCGCGACTATAATGACGATTCTTTTATAGCAATTTTTATGACAATAACTGCTACGGAATTAGAGGGCCGCCTTTTTATAGCAGTTACATAGAACCGCTAAAAAGTTTAACTCATATTTGTAGCAGTTACAACATATCACTGTTATAGAATGCATTTGAAATAAATATTTATAAAAAAATAAATAAAAAATCATTTGTAGCAATTTTTTTATATAAACTGCTACAAAGTATAAATAATTGTTTGAAACAGCGATTGTCAATTGGGCTTGTTTCAATTGGGCTTATTGTAATATTACTTTTGGTAAAAGGCAGACTAAGTAATGTGATTTATGTTTGAATTGATGATTGTCAGTTGGGCTTTTACAAAAATAAAACTTCTTTGGATTGACGATTGTCAATTGGGCTTTTGTGATAATGATAAGAGAGAAATGTAATTAAAAATTATAAAAAAATTTATAATAGTTAAAGTTGGGAAATTAGACAATTAAAAAATGCACAATCTGATGAAATAATATTACATAACCAATTGAATTACATGTTCCGTACAATTTGATCTCTAATTGAGTCACGAATTTGATTCATTTGAGAGGAAGATCGCCTGCCATAATTTATCGTGGAAGATTGTTCAGCTACACTATTATTATTTACATCAACAAGATTCTCGGCTTCACCTTGGCGAAACACTACATCTTCAATATCATTTCTCCTAATAAAATTATGTAGGGTCATTGTTACATAAACAATGCGGACTTGTATCTGATAGTTATACTTGTGCATGTTTTGCAACAATTGAAATCGATTCTTCCACACTCCAAAAGTCCTTTCAATAGTATACCTTAAACTAGAATGATAAAAATTAAAGTTTTCATTAGCGTTTCTAAATCCGGGTTGGTGGCTAAATTCTGGAAGATGGTAACGCTCACGTCTATGAGGACCAAGGTATCCAAGTTGTGTCGGATAGCCAGCATCAACCAAATAATATTTTCCTAATAAAATTTTAAATCAATCAAAACTATTAGATTCATTAAAGTGTAAAATGAAAGTAATTGAATGGAAGGTGACGGAGATATACCTGCAGGTGGATGAGGGAAGTTATTAGATGGATCAGAAACATCAAATTCGAACACTCGAGCATCATGTGCTGTACCTTCCCAGCTCACCATAACAAACGTAAAGAACATGTCCCAATCACATACATTCATTACATTCTGTGTTGGATATCCCTTTCTGCCGATATATATCTCGCGGTTCGTACTAGTGATCACACACCTAATGTGGGTTCCATCTATTGCTCCAATAGCATCTTGGAAGTATGGATAATAATGAGATCATCTTTTATTTTTGGGTGGCATACACTGAATTCGGGATCGCACGGTCTGATATTTTCCCCGGCTAGACTAATGCAAGCATATAATACCTTGTGCAAAAGCATACTGACCGTTTCCCCTGAATGTTGATAAAGCTCTTGAACCACCCTATTGCCTACTCCATGGCCGATAGTGAGCAAGAACATGACAACCATTTCCTCGATCCCAATGTTCATTGAATTCTGTAAGCTATGTTCGACCAATTTATGACACAAGCTATAAAAGACATGTTTTTCCACTCTAAACATGTCATGACAGCGTAAACCATGTGTTGCCAATACCTCTTTTACCCATAAATGACCAGTGCGTGTACTTGTTTTTCGCGGTTCTTTACACATGAAAGGCACCCAATATTGACAGATCAACACAGTTAATCGCTCATACTCATCCACTTCATTATTTATAAGAGATATAAGTCAATACTGATCATCTTCCTCCACCATGTCAAGTAAGTGTTGATTACTCGAACTTGCCATTGATTATGTACCCTGTGAGTGTGATTAAAAATTCAAGTATGAGTAATGGAATAAAAAAAACTCCAAATAAGAACTCAATGGCGTACAATAACTGGCATAACGTAGTTTACACAAAGCATATTGTCATGAAGTCGAATAAAACATAGTTTAGGTACATCTAGGATTCATAAATCATAAACTCTAACCACGGAACCACGAACTCCATGTTTTGTTTATAGAGTGACATAAACGTTTCCCGGTTAGTCTTATCCGCGATTAGCTTGATACAGCAACGATGAAAGCTCTTATCATGTATGACTTCCTCAATGCCAAGCAGTTCATTCATAGCAACATCGACACTAACATCTTTAATAGCATCTAATGTTGCCGCTCTATCTTTGGATGCATTTGCCATCACACTAACTGCATCAGCGATTTATCTTTAAGCTGGCATTTTCTGCTTCTTTCTCTGCCCAGACCTTGCACCCATCTTCCTTTTACCCCGACTTCCTGACTCAGTACCATCGTTTGATGGAGTGCTTGTTGTTAAGTCAATGCTTGCTAGCTCATCCGTCACTCTGGTACTAGGCATGGGATTAGCACCAAACATATCATCTTTACTGTCCCATGAGCCTTCCTCTTCATCCATAGTGGGTCGATACACATCCTCCTTATCATCCTCTTACTGTGTCTGAGGCTGTGTGAAAGAGGGTACAATCGCCGCTTGCCATTGCATCCTTGAAAATAATTCTTAATTCATTCTTGAACGTAAGGCTTGTGTGTCTAAACTTTCTATATGCTGGCTTCTCCTACATGCAAACAAGAAACCAAAACACAAATACTTCACCAAATCTATTCAGTTAAGAGGGAAAAATAAAAGATTTAAGTTACAACAATATTGTTTTACCTGTAGTTTTCGCTGCCACCACTCATTTGATGCGATGACTTTGTTCGTTGTAGGGTGTTTGCCCACCCCAGTCTTTTTGATTAAAGAATCTCAAGTCTTGAAATCTTTTTTCAGGATATCTAACCTATTCTTCAATTTCTTTCTGTTATAGTCTTTCCCAGTTTTCTCATTAAACGTAGAAACAATAATTCCCCACACTTTCTTTGAAAATGATTGTCCTCGACGTTCTTTTTTGTATACTTGCTCAACGCAGGCGTTGACTAAAATCTTTGTTGTCTCATAATCCCAAATAGCTTTATCCATATTTCTATACCACTATTTCAACACTATTTCCACCGCAAAAAAAAAAAATTAAAACAACTATTGTAGCAAGTGAGCATTACAAACACACAAGAATAAATGCTTGATTTTATTAATATGAATTAATATGAACGCCAAAACACGATGTCATTAATAAGAATTAATATGAAGGCTAAAACACAACGTCTTTAATAAGAATTAATATGAAGGCTAAACCACAACGTCTTTAATAAGAATTAATATGAAGGCTAAAACACAACGTCTTTAATAAGAATTAATATAAAGCCTAAAACACAATGTCTTCACTATGTATGCACTTTCCTTGTCTCTTCAAATTTTGGAACCACAAAATTAGATAAAGCTGAATTGTATGTAATGCAAGTTCATTTTCTCGAGTTCTATAATTCTCAAGAGAAGCATTTAGAGGCCATCACTTATTAGTTGCACCAAGCATTAGACAACAAAATAGACAGATACTAACGCGTGATCTCTACCACCAGGCATAATCATGTTATAGGAAAATCTTCATAACAATACACGACCAAGCATTAGACAACTTTATGGATTTGGTGGCTCCATTTTCATTTTGTCAAAAAATCACTCTGCCCCTCTTTCTCATCTCTTCTATCTCATTCCCTCTGTTCCTATTCTTCTCTTTTTCCCTCTTTCGCATCTCTTATATCTCATTCCCTCTGCAGCGACTCTTCTATCTTCTAATCATGTCTATCTCTTTTATCTCATTCCCTCTGTTCCTATTCTTCTCTTTTACACAAAGCATATCGCATCTCTTCTATCTCATTCCCTCTGTTCCTATTCTTCTCTTTTTCTATCTTTCGCATCTCTTTTATCTCATCCCCTCTGTTCTTATTCTTCTCTATTTCCCTCTGTCGCAGCTCTTCTATCTCATTCCCTCTGTTCCTATTCTTCTCTATTTCCCTTTTTCGAAAAAATTTGCATACCCTCTGTTCCTATTCTTTCGCATCTTTCACATCTCTTCTATCAATGCCTCTGTTCCTATTCTTCTCAATTTCCCTCTGTCACAGCTCTTTTATCTCATTCCCTCTGTTCCTATTCTTCTTTATTTCCCTCTTTCAAAACAATTTACATACCCAAAACACAAGCATTCAATTGGTGTTCGAAGCACTGAGCACATTTTCGTCTAGTTAACACAAGAAGCTAAACAAGGCATATAGTCAAGCAGTATATCACGTCGACGGACCAGATCGACGACAGGGATAGTTAAAGAGAAATGAAACAAGATGAAATGAAGGTTAAAACCTTAGCGCAAACAAATCCACATTGACGGACAAGATCCACAACCACAGCACCTTCAACTGGAGATGGCGACTTTAACGCCAGCTAAGCAGAAATAGATCACCGCCACCAGATCGGCCACCCCCAGAGTCAAGCCCGACGAAAACCACTGAGAAACGAACTGGCCGACTTCAATGGAAGCTATTCGGAGCTTTTGGTGCTGCAGCCGAAAACCACCGAGAGGAAGACCCACACCCGACAACATGGCAGAACACCGATTTTAACACCATGCCGGAAAATGGGACACCACTATTCGGAGCTTTTGAAGTTGTAGTCACCGCCACGAGTCGAGTGCTTTGTCGAAATGAAGAAGGGGACAATGGTATGGTATAACGGGGAGAGAGTGAAGGAGGGCATAGGGGGTAGGTGAATTATTTAAAACGCATTAAATGATTTTAACGGTAATATTTGATTGATCTTTTGATAAAAGCTCCAGCATACAGCTTTTCACAAACGTGCATGTGCAGTGATTAAATTCTCAAAAGTCCAATCCTTAATCTTATCAACCAAACATGAAAAAAAAAACCTCAGCTAGCAATTGGGCTTAAGGCCACCCAAAAGCTGTAACCAAACACACTATAAATATTTGTAGTGGTTAAATGGATGAAATCGCTATACAGTGATACGTAACTTTGTAGGAGTTTTACAAATAAAACTACTACAAATTGAACATTTGAAATTTGAAATATTTTCATTCCCGCCAACGGTCATGAATATTTGTAGCAATTCTGCAGATATAATTGCTACAATATGTTCATTTGAAATTTGAATATTTTAATTCCCGCCAATGGTCATAAACATTTGTAGCAGTTTTGGAACATAACCGCTACAAAGTGTTGCACATTAGAAATTTGAATTTCATATCCTACCAACGGTTGTAAAAGTTTGTAACGGTTTTTATGACAGTAACCGCTATAGAATGCATTTGAAATAACTATTTATAAAAAAACTAAATTAAAAAATAAATTTGTAGCGATTTTTATATATAAATTAACCACTACAAAACATAAATATTTGAAGCAATTAATTGGATGAAACCGCTACAAATTGAACATTTGAAATATTCTTATAAAAAAAATCCAGGCCAATATTTGTAGAAGTTATGAAACCGCTACAAAATCAAATAAAACCGTTACAAATGTGAAACTGCTACAAATAATGTCACAATAAGCCACTACAATATAACCACTATAAAATCAAATAAAACCGCTACAAATAATGTCATATAAACCGCTACAAATATCAACCGCTACAAAACCTATCACATTAATTGCTACAAGCGCTATACAAATTCCAATAAACACCTCCACCACACCTCATTTCAAATATTCCTCCATTTCTTTCAACCCTTCTTCTCTTTCGTTTTCTCTCATCTGAAATGTTTTTTTAAGAGCCAAAGAGCTTAGCAAAGTGATCAAATATGGTAAAAAAAATTTTAATTATTTGATTTCAACATTTTTCCCCTCTCATAATATTTATACTCATTATTTTTTTTGGTTTAGAAATTGAAGAAATTTTTCTCAACGTTTTCAATATTCCTTCCATAATGATCAACATACACTACTACAAAAAAGCTAATAAACGACGCTTATATTTATGAATACTACAGTGCTTACCAAACCCATAGTTTCAATGCCGCAAAAGTAAGCTATGAAGCTTCTTGAATTTTTGAAAGCGCCCTAGCTTGCAGTTTTTTTTATTTAAATTGAAGCTCAAAAAGTGCTAGAGAAAGCCTCCTCCGGTGCTTCATGCTGAAGCGCCGTAGGAGCCACTGAAGCCTCGTACGGGAAAAAAAGTTAAAAAGAATAAAATAAACAAAGCAAAACGAAATGAGAAACAACACATAACTAATTCATAAAATGAGTATTAATTGTATGTATCGAATTACAATGTAATAACAAATCGTAATGTACAACTAATTTATAGAATAAACAACACATACAAGAATAGGCAAGAAACAACCTAACTTATGTACCTAGCTAATTGTCTGACAATATATTCACACCATTTCTTAATGATTTCATCCACTTGTTAGTCAGTCAATTGGTCATAATGTTGATCTTCATAATACTACATAAAATTGATGCACAGAACGAATTAAAATCATTAATAATCAATTAACTTAGACACTTGTTAATTAAATTTAATACACAGTATGAACTGTAAGTAAAAGAATTGAACTTACTTTCGCAGGGATATAATTTAGATGATGATGAGTAACTACATCTTTCATAAATTTCATAATGTAATAACCGCAATCATTGTCGTTTGGTTGGAATGGGCACTACAACAATACAAAGAAATAGTAAAGTCAATTTTTGAAGAAAAAATTTTGAATGACAAGTTTGAGTAAATTCATATATAAGCACCGCAATCTTCCTCTAAATATAGGCTTTGACTGGGTTTTTATGTGTAGAATAGCTCAATCTAACTTGCTTTAGTAAGCGGTCAATGCACTTACAAAACAAGTAATTACTGATTAATTTTGGTTATTGAATAATCACACACACAAATATTTACACACACACACCCATACACTTACTTATTGATTATAAACATCATATTAGGCCGATTCTCCTGATAACCAACTACTAAAGGATCCACATAGTAAATATGAGGGCCTCCAGTGAACGCTGGATTAATAACAAGTAAAATCTAATGTAACCTAACATATTTTGAAAATTTTACTTCGACAATAATGTTATGATAAAAGTGAAAGAATAAAAAAAACATATGTTATTAAAATATTGTCACAAATAACTTACCCCGAATTGTATAGCAAAATAAAGAACATATTTGAGGTTGCTTTCCTCATGAAGATGTCCTTAAGATCATTAGATTGTCCTTTCAAATCACTCCCCCATTACTGGCCAAGGAGGTGTAGGTTGACAAGTACAAATCTATGCACGACCGATGTTCCTACTAATAGATCGTGGTCATGTTATTAAAACCAAAAATAAAATTAAAGGATGAATAATAACAAGAGTGATAGACGATTATGATAAAGTACCTAATCCACATGTTAATGGCCCGCACTAACCCATCCATGAGTATCACTTCATTCAGTACACTACTATTGACATGATCATTTATCACTGTGTGATATATTTTTCCATCGAAAGGTATTTCCTAACCTCCTTGGCTGCTCAAATGTGGTGCCAACGATGCCAATTATTGGCGATATGAGCCCATTTATCTGTTGCATCTGTTGCTGGTTGAGGGTTGGACTTTTGTTGGGTTGTTGAACAGTTTGAGTTTTTCCCACGCCCTTCAATTCTTTTTCCTTTATGCCGACCAACAACCTATAAAAATCATGAAATTAAATCATGTAGTTGTAGATGGAAGTGCATAAAAAAGTAGAAAGAATTGTAATTAACTACCTTTTGATATGGCTCAATCAAATCTATTGGCCATGCAACATAACCACTGACAACTTCTTTGACTATTGTTTGTTCATCCTGAGAAGGGATTGGTAGGAGGGCGTCATTGTTTGTGCATACATCAACCCTTACTCGAAGTGTGTGTGGGGGCAATGGTGAATTATGAAGTATATCGTTGTCGATGTTGTAGGCCACGCCTACAGCAACTGCGTGCCTGAAAGACTTATCAACATGCAACCTGCACTCTGATTCACCCTATAAAACATGTAATTAATATATTTAGGTACATTAATGAATAACGTAAGAAAAAGTTAACTATAAAGGAAATTATTTACCAAAGGATAGAGACTTTAAGGGTGGACGGGCAACTATCCCTTACACTTGTGTTATCACACGCTAGACTAGGTGCTGGCCTAGACTGTAATAAGGCATCAAGTTTAGCCTTCAATAATGCATCTTTCTCTTCCAGCAAATGCGCTTATACACTCATCTGCTACTTGTAGCCAGCAACCTCCTTCTTTAGTTGCAAGAAGTCATTTTTGTTGGGTCGCTTTTGGGATTAAAGTAAGATGTTTAGGTTACTGCAAAACCAGTACCTCGAACATGGCCAATATACTCAGGAGCTCCAAGAGCTTTGCTAAGCAAATTGTCACGACCAACATAATCCAGCAACTCTGGCTGCTCTTGTGTCATTGTGTGCTATCACAAAAACAATTGCAATAATAGTAGTTATTATAAAAAAGAATACTTTAAGTAAAGGTAAATCTTTATTATATGTATAATCAACGACTTACACAATATTCCGCTACTTTTCTGGCTTGGTCGCTCGGGATGTCACCCTTTTTATTTGTGCAGCCGGCTAGCCACAAATCATGTTATGGTATATGTGTGACATCAGAATGTGAGTCTTCTATATGAAAATCAAAGTTAGTTGTAATTAAAAATTAGTCATAGAAATTATATTCATATGAAATAGTGATTAGTTCTTACTAATTGTTGCTCCAATATTGCATACAATATTAGTCCTTTCATATATCAATATTGCATGTTGAACGCGTTTGCACGATTTTGCTCACTTCTTTTCTGTTTCCATACAAATGATTTACATTAGTAAATATTAATTACAAAAACATTACATGTACTCTTAAAGACTAATAATATATTACCCAAATTCCGCAGTAGTATGTGTGCTCACAAACTCATTCTACTACTCTTAAGTTATTATTTCATCGTACATCTCCGGCGGTGAATGATTGATATTATCATTATTGTCCTGTAAGTAGAATTTGACAAGAATGAAAGGAAAGTCTCTCAAAAGTTTACCGCATTTTTGTAGCACATATTTGTCTTTATCTTCATCGATCAAGAAATAAGACTGTAAGAAAAAAGCACACATGTTAGATTGTAATTTTATGAAACAAAATAACCAGAATAATAAAGTAAATAATATTTAACCTTAACAGAACCTAAGATGATATCAGAATAATTTTTCTTTCCTCGTCTCCAATCTGAAACTGTAATAGGGACTCTTTCTCTAACAGTAGTACCATGGTAATTAATGAATGAGCTAGCATTCGGTCCGACCGGATTTCCCTTTTCATTCCATTGCATATTTAACCTAATACATTTACTCCTCAGTTTGATCAATTTGGACATTATGGTCCTACCTTGAGCCACATGGGCCTCAAGTACTGCCTGATCAATATTTTCATCCTAGGGAACTTCCTCTCCATTTTGTGGATCCATTTTTTTACAAGTTAAAAAAACCAAACAAAACATCAGCGTACAGTCACAAACATGGAAATGAAAGTAAATTAAGTTAATATGTATGAATAAATGTAATAAAACATATGAGGCAAAAAATGAAGGCACTCAGCAGCACAACATCCTCAAATTTTAAGTTTTCCAAGTATTAAATCAACCAAATAATCCAGCAACATCATAATAATTTTCCACAGCTAACCGCAAAATAAATCAAAGGAATATTACATAGTTCAATAATATTTAACGCTTTGGTTCAACACTCCTTTAATGATTGGTAGGACACATAAGAAATCTTCAGGCATTCAACTATTTTAAATTGATGACAAATCTTCAGGCACCTAAATTTAAAAGGGAATAAAAAATTGTATGACTTAAGCTTCTGTAAAAAAAATACATAAAGACTTACAAGCTAAAAACTTCTGTTGGCTGAGACAAGGAACAAACGGAGACCAAGCTTTAAGACTTTAAGAAGACAGTTGAAATTTCAACTAAAAACTTGAAAAAAAATGATGAGTATACATATAAGATTTATTACAGATTTTAAAAAAAGAAAAAAAGAAAACATACGGTCTTAAACTTATATCTAAAAAAACTTACGAACTGTGAAACTTTTTGTAGGAGGTTTAGACAAAGCAAAGAATGTGAGTGACCAAGCTTTGTACCGTAACCGAAGTACGGTGACCAAAACGATTTAAAGAAATGCACATATGGAGACAAGAAAATCAAAAAGTGGGGACCAATGAAGCTTATGATTACCGCCGTCGAAGAAAGAAGGGAGTAGAGATAATTGATAAGGACAAGTAAGTAGGGACCGAACGAAGATAACGTGGTGGACCAATTAGTTCTGGGAAATGGAGAGCTGGAGGACGCGCAAGAAAGACAATAATGGCGGGGAAGGAAAATTTAAGTAATCTTGTATGGTGCTTTCACTTTAAGCCCAGTATATGGCAGAATAAAGCTCCAGCACTTTATTTAAAAGCGTCGTAGAATCCATCAATATATATAAAAAAAATAAATACGGCTACATCCTTATAAAAAATAAATTGTCCAGTATTTTTTCAAACGTGTAATCTAAAGTAAGTTTTACCAAAAAATATTGATATGAAATAAGACAAATTAATAGTGATATTACATTATTATTATTATGATAACGTAAGACAAATGTAATTAATAGTGATAAATTAAGATTATTCAAGTAAAAGTGAAGAAATTAATTATTCACATAACATTGAAGAAATGAAGCGTGATACATACATATATACATATATAACCAAATAGTGAAATTACCTGCAAGTTCTTGGCTTCTTGTTATCAAATGAAAAAAGAAAAGAAAATAAGTTCAAATACAAAAAAAAATCTAAAACCCCTAATGAAATAATTCTAAGTGAAAGCCTTAATTGGAAAATTAAATGGAAGAAAACATACTAAAACAATGCCAAAATAATATAAATTAAATGAGGAAGGACGGTGATGAAGCTTGCCTTAATTAACTTTGAATTTTCGGTAGAGCTTATGAATTGCCTTAACTAATTAGCTTGGGTGCATGAATGAAGGTGATGAAGTTCGCCTTCTATGGTCTCTCAATTAACTCCGTCCCTAATCTCTCGCTCCTTGCTCAGCTTTGAACTCTCTTCATATAAAGCTAGCCAAGTACTCTAATAAATATAATATGCAAGGCCACAGTAGCCTTGTGTGCCTGCCAAGGCTAGCTTTGGCAGGCATGTATGAGAGAGCAAAGGCACCTTGGCAGTGGTAAGAGTTGGCTAAGGTCTGGTGGGCTTACTCTTGCATCAGAAGCACCAGCCAAGGCCTATAGCCTTGGTTGATGATTGTTACGAAAGTGCTAGCCAAGGTCTTGGGCCTTGGCCAGCGCTTTTCAAGCAAGCGCCGGCCAAAGGATGCTGCCAACACCTTGGCCATCCTTGCATTGCAAGCGCTGGCCAAGGTCATTTATTCTGGAAATATTTTTTTTATCTCACTCCATGATGTGATGGTTGAGTCTGAAGTTGCTCATCTCCCCCATTCTAGCTCGCACATCCTCAAGAATATAATGTATGGCTAAGTACCCCTTTATATGGAAATCATTGAGGAATGAAAGATTCTTATCAACCTAAATATAAGAACATTAGTAAAAATGGATTATATAAACGAAAACAGAATTTAAACATAATAATATAAATTGATCCAAAGTCCAAAATTCATCATAGTATAAAGAGAGATGTGAGGGTTTTTGATGCAAACAGAAACTGCAATGCAAAGAAAGTTGTTAACAAGCAACTGGGTGAAGGATTTTATTGTTTTGGAAGTAGGAGAAAATAAAATTAATCAAGTAAATAATCAGTAAACTTCATATTTGAAATATTTGTTTTTGAAATAAGACGAATATAGTGAATAATTAATTCTTAACAAGATCCTTTTTGACGTACTACGACAAGATATTCTGAATAATAACGCATTATAATAAATGTCATGCTTCAAACTTATATGACACTTTATTCTTAAGCATCGGATAAGTTTTTTTTTTCAAATAAAAAATTGCTAAAAAAGTATGATTTTCATGAGAAGCGCTGTAGGTTTTATTTTCATTTTTTTTTAAAAATAAACGTTTTGTATAACGTTTGTTTAAGAAAGTGCCGCACAAACCAAGTACTAAGCTCCAACGCTTATATTAGGAAGCATAGTAGCTTCTAAACATTTTTTTTAAAAAAAATACTATTACCTATGGCACTTCTTCAAAGAAGCACAAAAAAAAAGGTGTCATTAAACCCCTCTTTTGTAGTAGTGATATAGTAGACAACATAATAAGTCCTTATTATATGCACATTCTCAATAATATTACCTATATAAAGTTTATACTTATCTAATTTAATTTAATCATTCTTTTTAAATAATAACTATTATCATTTAAGTTACTTAAATAATAAACTATTAAATACAATATTATAATAATAGACTCAAATAATTGTATAATTTTTTTCTTAAGATTTCCCAAAATTTTTATAGCGGTTTTAGAATCGTTACAAATTTAAACTCAAAATGGGATTAAATTTTTTGCACTACTTTTAAAATTTCATACTATATTAATAGTGGCTTGGTAACAACTACAAAGGTGTTGGCTCCAAATCATTAAAATTCCTATTTGAATTTAGTAGCGGTTTTCCAATCGTTACAAAATTAGAGCCAAATTTTCATTTTTCATTTCCCGTCACACAAAATTGTGGCTCCAACATTTATAACGGTTGAAATGAACAGCTACTAAATTTGTAACGGTTGTGGTACGTGAGTAGTGATTATTGTAAACCACTATAAATCCATTTGCAATAGTGGATTTTGTAGCGGTTTTTGCAACCGTTATTAATATCGTTTGTAGTGATTAAAACCGCTACAAATACACATTTGTAACTGCTACTAAATCACAATTTTTTTGTAGTGAATGTCACAGATTTAACTACGTTCACTACATGGGTGCTTCATTGTCCACTAATATTCCTCAAGTCTGGCATTTATGGAATCGAAAATTACTACTCTTCTGGCTTCAATATCACTTCCTCCATTGATTCTCATTTTCCTCTAACTTCATAACTCTCTCATAGGTCAGGTCGATCACAATTATTTACTTTTTCCCCGCATATATAAAAACAGGCCGATCAAATTAAACAATTTAGGAACAAAGTTTTCATTTTTGAATCATTGAGGTTTTCCCCCTTTTGTCAACAGGTACTTAGAGTAATCTCAGGGTGTCGCAGAGAAGTGGAGGGATTATAAGAAGAGAATCAAGCTTTTATGGAAACGAGAATTCAACTGCTCTCCCTGCTTTTCAATAAGAGGGTGCAATCAAATTGAAGCTAAACAGATTCAATGAGTTTAGGGGAGTGCTATATGCAATGAGAAACATGAGCTCGATGCTACTCATAATTCTACTATACAGCTCAGTGCACTACCAGCCAGAATCGACAAATTTTGTCGTAGGAGGATACAAAAGTTGCTTATTCTTCAAATCGGCATTCATGATCTCAACAACAAGATTACAACAGTGGGTAGCAGGGGAGATCAGCTCGGGTGTGTGAGAAAGAGACAGAGAGCGGGGGGGAGAGACACTATAAAAAAAAAGGATTTTCAGCAACGACATTTGGTGGCGACTTTTAAAGTCGCCGTTGCAAGTTAAACTTCCAGCGGCGACATTATGTTGTCGCCATTGAAGGTGTGACTTTCAGCGGCGACATTGTGTTGTCACCATCAAAAGTGTGTTTCAGTGGCAACTTCAGTGTCGCCACTGAAAGTCTTGTTTGAAATTTTTCAAAATTTTATTTTTTTAAAACATTTTTAGCGGTGACTATCAAAAGTCGCCTCTGAAACTCACTTTCAGCGGCGACATTATATTGTCGCCGCCGAACGGGTGTTTCAGTGGCGACTTTAGTGTCGTCGCTGAAAGTCTTGTTTGAAATTTTTCAAAATTTTATTTTTTTAAAACATTTCCAGCGGCGACTTTTGAAAGTCGCCGTTGAAACTCACTTTCAGTGGCAACAATTAAAGTCGCCGCTGAAAGTCAATTTCAGATTTTCTTTATTAATTTTTTTTCAAAAATAATATTTATAAAATTAAAATATTAATTATTAAATAATTATATTTAACCTTAATTATTAAAATTATAATATTATATTTAATATTTTCTCCTAAAATAATATTTATGATATTATTATTTTATTTTATTTAATTATAATAGATATGTTATTAATATTATATTTATAATTTTATATTAAAAATAATATTTATAATATTAAATTATTATTTATTAAGTAATTTTAATTAAAAAATTTTTTAATTTAAATATATAAATATTTTTTTCGTTTTTATTAAATTTTTCATTATTTTTAATAATATTATATTTAATTAATAATTAATTATATGTATGTATGTTTATATATATGATAATATTATATATAATAATATGTAATAATATGACACAAGTTTATTTCGGCACAACTAGCAAAAACTCGTGCGCGAAGGCATCAACTTCCTAAGGTCACGGGTAGAGCTGGGAATATGGGCGAGCCCGCGGGTTGGCCCGCACCAACCTGCGGCCCGTACTTCTACGGGCTGGCAAAATACCAACCATAACCCGCAGTGTGCGGGTTGCAGGCCAGCCCGTGGGTCTATATTTTTTTTGGAAAAAAAATTTATATTCTTTAAAGAGGATTGAAAATATAAAACACATATATATGAGCCATTAAATTTACCTTCCTAGCATCAATCATTTCTCTTATAAAAATTTAAAAATATAATCTACAATTCAAGAGATAAAGTTATCAAATTTGTCAAAGTTTATAAACAAAACATAAACTCATCCTCAAGCAACCAAGATATAATAATTTTTTTAAACAAGAAGGGAAGAGGCTAAGATTTTTTTTCTTTGGATTGGGAGGTACCAAGATAGGAGTGGAAAACTTATAAATTTTGTAAAATTATTATATGTAAAATAAAAAATAAAAAATTTTGCGGGCCAACTCACGGGCTATGCGGTGCATTTTTGCGAGTTGGGATTTTCCCAACCCTAACCCGTTAAAACTTGCGGGTTGAGCCCGCGGGTTGGGCCCATATTACCGGCTCTAGTCACGGGTTCGAACGGGAGGAGAGTCACTTGGAGGAATTATGAGGAGGCAACACTTGGTAACACGGGGAGGAAACACGTGGCATTTGTAAATTAAATTTTTAAAAAAATTCAAATTTTTCGATTTTTTTTTAAAAAAATTGACACTTAGTGGCGAATTTGTATTGACTCGCGCCACTAAAAGCCACATCAGTGGCAACAAAAAGTCGCCGCTGAAAATCACCTTTAATGGCGACACGAAAGTCACCACTGAAAGTAACTTTCAGCAATGACAATTTTTGTTGCCGCAAAAACTTTCAACGACATTCGCAAAAGTCGCCGCTGAAAACTTTCAGCGGCGACTTTTAAACTTTCAGCGGCTTCTTTTGTCGCCGCTGAAAGTCTTTTTTTTTTTTTTGTAGTGAGAGGATGAGAAAAACAATCATCGGAGCAAGTGGCCACCACTTTTTTATATCCACCTCCGGTGGCTTTGGTGTTCTTGGGTGATTTTCTAGGGGGCCAGAAAATGGGTTCCCACCAATTTTTTGTGGGAACCCATTTTCATTTAAACAATTGAAAATGTATGGTGGTGGGAAAATTTTCTTCTGGCTGCTGTCGGATTGAAAATTGAATTCTCTATTTCTCGCTTCTAATTTTCTTCCATCCAAATAGACCCTAAGAGCCAATTTGCTTCAGCGAAAATGAAAGGAGGGAATTAGAAAATTCAATTTTCTAGTTAGCGGTGGTGGTTTGGTTGGCCATTTCTGAGGAAAAATATTCTCCCTTTTGAATCCATTTTCATCTATATGGATGAAAATATTTTCCCTCCAAAATTGGTAGAAACCAATTTTCATTCCCCTCCAAAAAAATTTCCCAATTACTTAAATGCTCATGATGTGATATAAAAAAGTGGTGCCTTTGACAAAAATTACAGTGCTGCAACTTGAGAAACTTGAGGGAGAGGAAGAACAAAGGACGTGCGTCTTGCTCTAACGACGAGGAGGCCTCGATCAACTGCAAACAACAGATCGGTTTCTTTGACTCAGTCATCATCATTCTTCCACGGTTTGACCACATGTAGACTGTGGGCACCTAATGGTTAAGACTATAGGCACCGTTGATAGCTCCTTCCTCTGCCATCTCCCCGCCGACGTTCACTTTTAGATTCCTGTTGGACGACTTTGGACCAAGAACGGTGCCCAGTTTTTATTCTTTTCCTTTGGCCAGGCAATAGTGCTGTGTGTTCCTCATGAGCCGTTAAATAATATTTTAAAAACTAGGGCAAAATTGCCTTTTAGCTTATTTTTTTTATCTCATTTTCTTGTAGTAAGTAATAAATAGTAGGAAAAATCTCAAAAAAAGACTTCTAAAATTTCAAAATATTAAATCAATGATTTCCCATTAAAAAGAGTTGTAAATTTTTTATCAAGTAGAGTCAATCACTTATCAATTATAGATAATGAAGCTATTTTGAAATTCTGAAGGCATTTTTTTTTTTTTGGGAAATTTTTGCTAAATAATGTTCGTAAATATAATATGGGGTCATAACTCGAATGCTTTATTGGGGATAGGATATGGGGGGTAGTATCATCAAGTGAGAGCATGCATGATATACTATTCATGCAGGATCTGGATTCAGTGCGGGATTAAATCCGCACTGAATGAGTGTCATCACGTGGCAGGAATATATCCCTTGATTAGATCAACGTTGGAGAACGATTTTCACTGTGCAGCTGGGTCACTTTCTTTTGTTTTTGGTTTTTCTTTTGATAAGCACGGTGTGTCACTTTCTCCTTGGTAATGGCTGCAACTAAAAGGGGTTTCTTGCATAATGATTCTCGCTCTTACCGTTGGAGCCATAGAATTTAATTGGACGCTGAAGTTGTTGCCACGTGTCAACACTATTCATTTGCGAGGATTCAATCGTCGCAGTGAATCCAGATTCTATTCATGCAGGTGGGGCCCGAAGTTAGGCTGTAAGGTTAGAAGGAAATGATGAGAAGTACACACATATAATACATTAGATGGAGCTTGAAGATGTCATCAACAATTCTTGCTTTCTCAGTTGTATTATTGACCGTTTGACATGCCCCCTATGTTCCCCCCAAAAAAACGTAAACACTCCAAAAAAAAGAAAGAAAGAAAGAAAACAATACTTCTCCCTCCGACTCTTATCACTTTAGTGTTTGTTTGGAATAATTTATTTTTTGTCAATAAATACTTATAAATCGTGATTTACGGTATACGAGGTAAGTATGTAAGAGAAGTTTTATCTGGGCTTACGTAATAAGGACTTATTGTCCAAAAATAAACTCAACCAAACACACACTTAATCACGCGTTTTCTTTATGTTTCTCTCTCTCCTCACTTCTAGATCTCTCTCCCCAAAACACACACAAGCACTCATTCATGATTCATAAGGGGTTAACTTATCAGAGGGAGAAGAAAGAAAAAGGCCTGATATAATAGATAATAACCTGAAACTATAATATTTAGAAGGATGTTAATTACAACAACGAGCATTACATAAATTATCGTGAAGCTTTTTGGGTTGAATTATAATAACTCCAGCTGGAAGACAAAGCAGTGTTTTTGATGATGAGCTGAGGGATGTTGCAGTGAGAAATAAATGATGAGATTTGATTTCAAGTGTAGTTTTTCATGATTGGCAATAGTCTTGCACACGCACACACGTACATACATATGCTTTGGTTAGATAATAATTATGGAAGGTAAAAAAGAAAAAGCTTAATTATATTCTAGGTGATGGTCTAATAATCATTTTCATTATTGTAGGGTACGGTCTTGTTTGTTCTTTGCACAACAAGTGACAGCGAGGGATAATAACGATGATAAAAGCAGCTAATGGTTTTATAGCTTAATTGTTTAAAATCTCCCTTTTATGTGCGAGGTTGCAGATTTCGCTTATAACTTTTTCTTTTTTCTATTTAGTCAAGGTTATAATTTCTTTTAAGATTTAGATTGTAAAGAATTTTTACGTCTTTTTACTAAGGATGCTTCTGAAAATTTGAATTTATACATTTTTTTTTAAAGAGATGAGGTTACTTATCATTTTAACTAATGGTTGTTTCTAACTTTTGTTATTGAAAGATGACAAAAACAACAAAGACAAAAAAAAAAAAAGAGCAATGCACATGCCGTGCTTTCCTTATGCAGAGAACAGAAGTTGCAAAGAGGGTGTGATTCTCATGTCAGTGGGATGTATATGTAACAGAGTTCGATTACTAAAGAGCTAACACATGACATTTTTTGGTGCATGCTCCAAAAAAATTGAACACTAAGCTTTACATGCTTATTAGCTACTACTATTTCTTTAATATCTCTCTCTCTCCCCCCTCCTTCTTTCTCACATTCAAACAAGGACAGTCTTTTATTCAATTCACTTTCAGAAACACCACTTTTTCAGACACCACCCAAGTCACATCACCACCATGCCCCTTATTATTACAAAAAAACCACAACCAGCTAATGCATATAAATACTCCTCTCATCTTGTTTATAAAATACTTTCAGCATGTTTCACACGTACTAATAAATACTTTAAACTCTGTTAATTCAGTCTTAAAATCCAACAATTTTCAATACATCATGTCACTTAAAAATAAAGTTAATATAATAATAAATGAATGGAAAAATTATATATTTACATGAAAAATTTCTTTTTTTTACCCTATAAATAAGATCAAAAAAATTTATTCTCTCTCCTTAGTGTAACAGTAATATTGTTGTCATGTGACCTAGAAATCATGAGTTCAAATTTTGAAAATAATTTCTCCACTTGTAAGGTAAAGCTGTATATAATATCCCTCCTCAGACCCCACCTAATAGGAACCTTGTGTACATTGGGCTGCCCCTTCTTCTTCTTGATTTTTTTGGCCCTACAAAGAGGACCAGATCGGAGTATGTGAGTGTGTGTGATGAAGGGGGGGTGATGGGGGGGGGGGGGGGGGGGGCTGCTAAATGCTAATGCAGGGAAAACAAGCTAGAGGGAAGTAGTGAAGGTTGGGTAGCTAGGGTCAGCCGTCAGCCACACTGAGTTCTGTGAATTGATCCAAAGGTCAATAGTTGGAGAGCTTTCGAATCTCAGTTCTCTTTTATATATGGAGGGTAACAGGCTGATAGATATAGTTCTGCGTTATTAATATTTGGTCATTTTGGATATAAATTAACTACGTAAAACAAAAACAAAGTTATACTGCTAATTAAAATACCCCCATTAATTAAAAATTGTGCAAAAATTCAAAAAAAGAAATCCTTCACAGATCCCAAAGGCATTGAACAGAAGCGTAAAACCCATCACCTAACCCACCAAGAATAAACAAGATGCATATCCCTAGTTATCAAATATTCCCTTCAATTCTATTTATAAATAACTTTTTCTTTAATTGTGTAAAACAAATTGATAGTTAAAAACAATAAGTATGTTAAAAATATCATATTTTTTTTATATATGCCCCTATTTATGAAAAAAATACAAGACAAAAAATATATAAAAAGTATGAAAGATAGTAAAATATGCATTTTCCCGATGTTTTGTTGACTTCACTCACTTAGTCTCTTTCACTCTCTTTCCTAAATATAACTTTTGATGTGAATGATAATTAATTATATATTATGTATTTAATAAGAGTAAAATAGGAAAAAAAACTTATATTTTTATACACAAAGTAAAAATTGTTTATAAAATAGATCAGTTTCATGAGAGAAAATTGTTTATAAATAAAACTGAGATGTGAGGAGTACATATAAACAGTTAAAACCACAACCAAATGAAAAGTAATGATTAAGTTAGCCCATCAAAATTTTCCCAAAATCGTATACAGCTATACTTTTTTTTCTGCAGATTCCGTATACACCTATACATGATAGTTCTTGCGGGATCATTTCCCAGTTTGTGACAAGTTATATTTTATTACTTGAATCTTGAAGCACATAATCATCCAACGGCTGGAAAACTCTGAATCTTTCCCCTAAAATTATTTCTAGCTAACATACACGGAATCTGCAGAAAGCACCCATTGCTTTCCATTTCATATAGTAATGGATTATTATAGTTATTGAGCAAAAATATACTAATTAATATAAAGAAATGAGATTTAGACTGTTGAATAATCTCTAGCTAAAATCGATGAGCATGTACACCAGATTTATGAAAGAAAAAAGGTTAAAACTTTTCTGTTACATATGTATATGTTACACATATATGTTACACATATATCTCCCAATCGATTCAAAGCCAGCATAGAATAATAAAATACATAGAGTACTATCACTACCATATACCTAGAAAGGGTTTAAGAATTGAGATTTGTCATAATAATCAAACGATTCGGTCTACCTCGGTTCTTCATCTGCTTCCTCATAATTTAGGGCAAAGCACTGTATTGATGCTGCACATCACCCCAACCTTGAAGACTCCAGCTACTACTTCCATGATCATTCCCATTACTATTACGTCCGCCGCCGCTTGCCGTAGTTGGCGTCGGCGTCACCGAAGCGTACGAGCTCCCGAAGAACCACTCTGTGGGTGTATCTCTTCTCGAATTTCCAACGACTACCGGACAGATCATCTCTGCCGGCTTCGAAGAAATCTCAAGATTCTGAAACAAAATAGGGTGTGGTGATGATGATTTCTGATGATGATGATGACTCTGGTTCTCGAGATTAACGGCTGAAATGGCGGCTCGGTTATCTTTTAGTCCAGTAGCAGTAGCAGTAGTAGTATCCCCTCCAAATAGCATCGCTAGTCTCTGCTGCTGCAGCTTCCAGTGCAGGTCTTGGTTTATAGAGCTCAGAGACTCAATCGAAGAAGCAAGGCTACTCTGAACGTTCATTGATGAGCTCATGCCGTGAATTACACCGCCGTTAAGTGGGTAATTAAATCCGATATCGAAAGAACTCGGGGTTGTTACTTCGAGGTTGAAAGCTGGAGGGTGATCGTTCAGCCTAGGGAAGGGTAGGAAGCTGGCGGCGGCGGCGGCTCCACCACCGAGGTTGAAATCCAGAGAAGGGGAGAAACCACCGTCACTTGAGAACCTTGATGAGGAGGATGATGATTTCAGTTTCTTATTCTTCCGGCAACCGCCACCAATCGGAACGTTACGCAAGGCTCCGCCTTTTGTCCAGTATCTCCTACAAGTCTTGCAGAAATGCCTCGGCTGAGTCAGGCTGTAATTATTGTAGTAGCAGAATTTTGTGTTGGGTGAGTCACATCTCGGGCACTTTAGCCCTTGCTCTAACTGCCTCCCTGCCGCCCCCGTCGCCGCGGATGATGAGGCGCTTTTCCGGCAGCCTGATCCCTGGCTCTCGTCTTTGGACGTCGCCGCTGGAGCCGACATAGCCGTCGGGAAGGGAAAAAAAGGTGAAGAAGAAGAAAGAGAGAGGCTTGTGAGGCGGGAAAGATTCAATCTTTAGATCGGTTTACTTTTGCAGAGGCAAATATCCCTATGATCTGATGCTCAATTGAATGAGTTCATGCATGGTGATGATGGAAGAGAGAGATGGAGAGTCTTTTGATGATGAGTGCCTGTGATCTTCATCAAAGAGGGTGATTGGAAATTAGTGAAATTTTTCAGATCTAGGGGATAAATAGAGCAACCTATATGTACCCACAAGTGCACATTAGTGATGATATAGAGAGCGAGAGAGGAGGCGCAGATCTCACTAGAAAAAGGAGTAGGTATTATATATATACACACAACACCAGAGACTAGAGAGAGAGAATAGAGAAGAAAAGTAAATGATCCAAAACTGTCATGACAGTAGAGAGAGATTCAGCACTATACCAAGACTATAAGACTCTACAAGACTACAAACAAATACTCTTAAGAGAGACTGAAACTACTCCTTTACTGTGGTTGATAATGATGGGAGATATGTTGGAGTTTGGTGAGTGACGATTTATAATTAATCATCTTCATCATCTTCTGCAAAGTGATGAAAATAATAGATAAAATAATATAACAATTCTGGCTGACTGGTTGAAAAAAAAAAAAAATCTTGGCTGACATAATTTGTAACATAACTTACTTTTTTCAGCTCAGACAACTTTAACAAACTTTTTCGTCATACATTCAGACCTTTTCTTTTTGTCACACATTTTAATAACGTAAATTAAAGCATTTTCCCCGGAAAAAATATATTGGGGCTCTACATTGATGGAGTTCATTGGAATTACTGAGGACCAATAACCAGTTAATTAATTTCTGAACCTCCAGAAGAAACAATCATCACTTGTCTTGTGGGTCATAGGTGGTTAATTATGAAGAAGAGGAAGTGACCAACCAATTCGTAAATATGACTGAAGTACAACAATATGGTAAGATTTGAAAAATTAGATTTGGATTATACCGAAATCCTGGAAGAGTTACTATAAGGTCATAGAGAAAAGATTTAATTATTAAGAAGTTTCAATAATAAGTGAGCCATATACACTGCTTGTTATTTTTTGCATTAGAACTTGTTATTGTATGTTTTTTAATTATTATCACTTATAAGACTTTCAGGTTGTTAAATCCCTTCATTGGAACCTTATAGCAATTATCCCTATATACTTATGTATATTTAAGAACAGAATAAATGGACCAGATGATAAGGGCAAGAGAAGAGAGATGAGGGTCTGGTTTGAGTGTACAAATAGCACTAGATGGTCTGGTCTGTCACGCCGAACAGTTTGTCTATTATTTGATTTATTATTTCACTCTTTTTTATCTTTTGTTTGAGGCCATCATGTCAGTATATTATTTTTTTTATTTACTTGAAACGTCCCTTTTGAACTAAAAGCTTAAGCCAACTTTATTTTGAACTTTGAAGACCCCAAAATAAAAGCTTACACGTGTGGAATCCCCCCAATATCCCCTCCAATCTGGCCTATTATATGTGTATCTCTCATCTTTAATAACTATGGTTAATTGCAATGAAGAGTGGTGGTGGTGGTGAGATCTCTCTTTGGTCCACCGCTACTATATATTACAGTATGGCCCATACCCACTACGTTCACTTTGCTTCTTCGTTTCTTAATTGAAGTAAAAGTTTGAGAGAATAGTACAAGTCCTTCTATAGGCTATGTCTCAGCTAAAATGGAAATGTGAGATCTGTTAAACATTCCAAGTTTAATCTCAGAAAAGCACGTTATGACGTTCTTAGTTAAGTGAGCAATCATACAAAAGAATAGACCAAATTAAACAAACACTTTCTCCCTAACCAATCCATAGTATTAAATTAACCCAGTCCAAATGCAACCGTTAAATTGGTCATCTAACTCGTCCGGTAGAGTTTTGGGTGAATCCACTTGAGCTTGAAACAACAACATTTTGAGTTTCAAAAAATAGTAATCCATCATATTGTGCTTTATTTAGTAACTCTACTTCGTTTTATTATATGTAGTTTATACTTGAATGTTGTATTTACTTGTGATTAATGCTTTTTTATTTAAATATTATTTTTATTTCGACCAATTTGACCCCAAGTAAACACACTTTGAACCGCTGATTCTTGAATTATTATCTCAGTCGGTTTATTGACTACTCTGGTTTATATTTTACACCAAACCAAAGAAATTAAACTCGGAGTGATCGGGGTACTGGGTCAAGGGTCAGTGGGTCAAACCGGAGTTAAACAAGGACCAAACTGATAAGAAATGGAATATTTTAGACTTATAGTATGAAATTCTAAAGAAAAAATTTTTAAAAAAATATTTAAAAATAAAAAAATAAAAAAACTTGACCCGGACCGTGTCACCGGACTGGACCGGTTTAGTGACCAGGTCGCCGATTTCCGATCCGATTCGGCCGGTCTGGTCCGGGTTAGATAACTTGGCACCAAACATATAAAGAAAAGGAGGGAAAGAAGTTTTCTTTTCTTCTTCTTTTTTTTTTTTTGTTCTTATTCTATATATTTGAGTGTGACAGTAGAACGAAGCTATAACCAAGGGAGAGAGAGAGAAGGAATATGTACAGTAGAGGGGAAAAAGAAATAATAACTCTTATATAACTGCAAAGATGCCCTAACCATAAGAGGACTTTAACGGTCATAATCAAGCGCTGAGTTGTTTGTCTTGTTGTAGCTTTAGTTGATAAATGGAAAACCCTTCTGGGAACCAGGAGATATATAGAACAACGTGTAAAAGAAAAAGATAGTTGCTGTGAGATCACCATATATGCATGATCAGCTGCCAAGCTATATATACGCATCAGAGAGAAAGAGAGATGTGAACAGTACTTGAAAGATCTCTGCTAAATTTCCTCCTATACCCAGCTATAAGAGAAATAAGGCAAAATTGATCAGTGGCAGGGGTAAAAGTTTTAAACTTTATTTATTCATTAAGAGTCTCATCCATCATGATAGAAATATATAACTCTTAGTAATTAGTCATCCAAAGAAAAAAGAGTTTTTTTTTTTCATATAGCTAATATTTTTTCCAACAGACAAATAGCTAGCAAGGTAGGCATAAATCACAACCGACAATATGAGTAGAGCCAGGCGAATGGCCTTGTAGTTTGCTAGCATAGAAACTCTCTTACAAGTATAGAACTCTTAGTAATTAGTCATCCAAGAAAAAGATTTTTTCCCTTAATATATCTAATACTCTTCCTATCCTTGATGAAGACTTAATTTGATTATATTAAGAAAGTTAGTTAATATGATTTTTTTTTTCTAGAATACCATTATCATCTTTCTTAATTTCTCTCTCCCCCTAGTTGATTATTGTTGAGGGAATATCAATATGACTAATTTGGGGAAAAATTAGTAAATAGGTGAAATGGGTCTTATATTTAAGATAAATATCAATTCTCCAATTAGGTCCTATATTAAAAATTGAAGGAGTAATTTTTTTTTCCCAATAGACAAATAGCTAGCAAGGTAGGCATGAAGCACAACCAATAATAGCAGAGGAAAGTCCAGCCTTATATGTAACCTAGTTATATGGAAGCTTTCTTGGGTTCAATTCGGCTTGTAATTTCAAGTCATTAGTGTCTATCTCTCTAATTCAAAATTTAAGAATTCAGGGTCGTGGCCAGCCAGTCCAACACTGGCCGACAAGGCAAGCATGTTTGTTGTATGATAATGAAGAAAAGTGGATATGACCATGGGAACAAGTAAGGGGGTGAAAACAGACAGGTCCAGCCAAGAGAAGAAGAGAGGAAGGAACACGTGAGAGAGTTGGGTGGATTCCCGTGAGACCAATCCATATGAGAAACAGCATTAACTTTTAAACCCAGCCAGCCTCATTAATGCATTACATAACACCAAGGTTTCCTCCAACGTTACATGTCACGAGCTATATCCTCTCTCTCTCTCTCTCTCATCCCATTATTCCTATAACCACTTTTATCATCTTCTACTTCATTTTCAACTTTGCTAGTAATTTATTATTATATGTGCATTGTACCAGAAGGCAGTTTGTTTCTACTTTTTCTGTTTAATTGCGGTTGCACATGTTCTCAAGATTGTCCAATTGCGTTAAAGGATAACAATAAGTTTGCAAGTAACTGATTTTGATTTTGTGGTCTTAAGAAAAACCCAAAGGGCGGAGGGTATTATTTCTTGGAAACAGAAATGGATTTTATCTTTTGGAAACTGACGGATCCAGCCTCAAGCCTCAGGGGAGAAAGGCAAAGGAAAAACAAATAATTATGTTGAAGTTAAACAATAAAGTGTTTTTGAAGCCAGATGCTTGATTTTAATTATAGAACGGGTTATACCCACTTAAATACAAATTCTCATGTTTAAGTATGTGTTAATGCAAAAACCACTTTAGGAAAAAATACTCCATTTTCAACTTCACAATATTCAAATTTGACTCAATAATAATGAATACAAGATTAAACTCCATCTTAAAGAAAGAAATTATTTTAGGAGAAATTAAGAATAAGATAGTAGTAAAAAAAAGTGGGGTAACACTGTTGCGGGGATTGAACCCAGGTCGTTGTTGCCGATGGAAAAAAGTAGGGTAATAATTCTGTTGCCGAGGATTGAATCCGGGTCGCTCGCATGACAAGACAGTGAACTTGTTGTTAAATAATATATAATAATGAAAAATAACAAACTTAAAGAATTTTTTATTTGGGTGAATTATTTAATTATAACGCCTACATTTACAGCCAAAAGTAGTATTTTAGAAAAGAAATCATAGGGCTATCCTTAGTTGGATTTCACAATTATACTAGAATATGATTGGGTGGTAACGTGTTAGAAATTGTATTAAAAAACGAAAGAGTTTTTTTAATTTTTTTTATCTTACAAATATCTTAAATATATTATTATCAGTTAATTAATCTACACATACTCAAAACAAGTTCCAAATGATGCAGAGCTATCTCAGTGTGGTTTTTCCTCAATCCAATGAGATCTGAACTTAATTGGGATCTCAATTAATCATCATTTAGTCCCTTTTATTGGCTTCAACTGCTGTTGTTTATAGCATATCTCAAGGTCTTTAGAAATATAGCGTAGGGTGTTGATAATTCATATTTATATGTAAATTTCATGTCATTCGTTTCGTCTTCAAACTCTTAAGATCAAATTTATCCCAAGGAAAAACTACTGGATATATATTTTTTGCCACAGGAAATGCATTAATCACGGAATCATAAATACAAAAGTCTTTGTTCTAAGAAGATAGAACTAAACAAACAAATTGGAACAACGCAAAGACGCAAAAAGCAACTAAATAAAACAAAAGAGTGAAGGGATAAAAGAAAACAACAAAACTTAAAGAGAATCGTCAAAGCGTCATTCAGCAACAACTTCCACAACTGAAATAAGGGTCACAGCACCCAAACTGAAGGGCAGGACCCATGGATCAACTAAATTTAACAACATACACGGCTACTAAATTTGCTTCTCTAGGAACCCACTAAACTACTTGATATATATATATATATATATATATTATATGTATGATATATTGCATTTAATCGTTAATATAAGAGCTAGTTAGGGGTTGGATTTTGTCTTAAATATAAAATCTTAATTTACTTGTCTCTCAAATTTAAAATTTTTTTCTCGAGTTAAGGTACAAATTTCCCTTGAAAGTATTCTAAAAATCTCAATGTTGCTCTAGAAGTTTTTTTAGTTTCAATACCACTCCGGAAGTCTAAAAACATAATAATGTTGCCTCCAATTTTATAGTTCAAACGGTCAACAATTAGTTGACCCAATCATGCTGATGTAACTCTACCATGTAGGATGTGATGCCACATATTAGTCGACCCATTATGCCACATCAACATCTTCATTCTTCCCTTCACCCTGTCACTCGTTGGAATCTCACCTCCAAGCATCACCTGCTTTTGGGACCTTTCCTTCACTCTTTCATCCACTCCCTGCCCTCTCACCCTCGATGCCTTCTTATCCCTCGCACTACTATAAAAAAGTAAAGCTGTGGCGCTTATAATTGCATTAACTGTGGCGCTAGAGAAGTGCCACATATCTGGACGCCACTAAAAAAAGCTGTGACGATTGGAAGCGCCACAACATTTTAAATTTTTTTTTTAAAAAATACCCTCCTGTGGCGCTTGTTTGAGCAAGCGCCACAGCAGGGGGTCCTACTGTGGCGCTTGCTGACGTAAGCGCCACAGGAGGCCCCCCTCCTGTGGCGCTTTCTCAAACAAGCGTCACAGGAGGGTCCCTTTTTTTTTTTTTTTTCTTTTTTCTTCTTCTTCTTCTTCTTTTTCCTGTGGCCCTTTTTTATGCTTCCTGATTATGAAACTTTATATAAAATGAGTGGCTTTCGTGTTTATCATCTCCACAAATTGTCAATCTTTCTATTTTATATTTCAACCTATTATATATATATATATATATAATTTTCACATTTAAAATTCAAACAATAATGTTCTTACATTAATACTCTCCAAAGCTAACATAAAAAATATCACAATACAAGAACTTGATATGTGAACACAGTACATCAACAACTAATTAAGTAAATTAAAAGATTACTAAAAAATGCAAGCTTGTCGGCAAAAAAATTTAAACAAAGCAAAAAGACAAACGAAACAAGCTAGGTTTTCATTCTTTCCTATTAAATTAGGAACAAAAAGACAAATGTTATATTACGGTTTATCTTGACTAAAAAAAAATTTAAACAAAGCAAGCTAGAATGAAACAGTCTTCTTCTTACAAATCTATTAATTGAACAGCGCAGGGAGTGGGAGACCACATTGGTGATGCTAGCTTGCGTGACGAGTGAGCGTGTGGGTGTGTTTTTTAGTGTGAAGATGATAGGAAATGGAGGGAGGGGGTCGACGGATCCACTAAGAAGATGAGAAAGGGAAAGTAGTTTAATGGAGGAGAGAGTGGTAAAATAATTAAAGTGGAGTAGTAGTCAAAAAGAGAAGGAATGAGGGGCGGACATAGGACCACTATGCAGGATATGAAATAATTAAGAGATACACTATCCATTTGAATTTTATTTTTTTAAAAAAAATGGGCAAGTGTGGCGCCTAAATAATTAGGCGCCACACATTGCCTCTCATCAGCTGTGGCGCCTAATGCTTAGGCGCCACAGCTGATATAGAATTTATCATGTGTGGCGCCTATTTATTTAGGCGCCACACATGCCCCTTTTTTTTTAAAAAAAAAAAAAATTCAATGCTGCAGCTGTGGCACTTGGTGGGTTAGGCGCCACAACTGCTTTCGTGGCCCCAAGTGTGGCGCCTGCGTAGGCAGACGCCACACTAGGCCTCCTCAATTGTGGCACTTAATCTATTAGGCGCCACAGCTGGTACCCAAAATTTAAAAAAAAAAAATTATTGAGGTAAAAAAAAAAAAAGAGAAGTTGTGGCATTTGTTTAAAGAAGTGCCATAAAATGTGCGCCACCTTTTACCCTTTTTGTAGTAGTGTCGCCATTATTAAGAGTCCAAATAAACTTTCAGAATAATATTGAGATTATTCGAAATCTTCAGCGGCGAATATTTACTTAACCCATTTTTTCTCCAAAGTACATCCATATTGCTTCACACATTAAAGAAGATTTTTCATCCAAGGGTAGTTATGATGAAAAAGGGTATTTTAGGAAAATTAACCCATATTTGTTACAAATAACTAATTAAACTAATTTTCTTAATTTATTCAAATTAATTATCCAACTCTTATATTAACGATGTGAAGTAATATTAATTTATAGACTAATATATATCACATCATTTGCATACATCACTCATCATTAATCGTAATTAAGAATTATCAACAAAAAAAGTTCATAAACCAAAACAAGGAACTAAAAATTTTATATGACGAAAACTTTGAATCACACATTTATTCAATTCCAAAGCTTAGTTTGGATATATACCAGACATAGCATAAATGTTAAGCATATATATGAACCTGAAATAAGATGACCCACACATAGAAGAATACAAGTTCACTTAATACAGCTTCTTTTTCCTTTTCTTTTTCCCTTATATCTGTTGGATCATGTTGATTCTGAACGTTATTGATTGAACTGAATGGAAAAAGGAAGACAGACAGGAAAAGAGTACATATGCGTCGCAGCTGAATTGACATGTTATTAGGGTTTTAACTTTAGGCAGAATAAGGCAAAAAAAGAGCACGCAATGAGGCTTATGTATAAGGCAACAATGTAAGCAAACCAAATACAGAGAGAAAAAGGAAGGAGAATAAAGCCCCACTTGCCACTTCCATTCAATTCCTTCTCTTTATTACAATGTTGGTACAGCACAAATATAAGCAAGCAAGAAGTAGTAGTAGCAAATAAATCTCACCCGTCATATCCATCACAATCTACATCTTGTGTATTTGTATTCCACGCCAGTCACTTACCGTAATCCAAGGGTTAAAAGACAAAACCAAAAGCAATGAGCATATAATATACACAACAGTTTCCTAGGCCAAAAGTCCAACAATTAAGGTCCGTCAAATGAACTATCGCTTTCACGTACGTGATTTGACTGATGGAAAGGCAAAATGAAAATAAATATTAAAAAAGCAAAATATAGAATCAGAAAACAGATCCAAGAGGGCAATTAAAATATGTGTGTACTTTTTGTTTATATAGATACAGGTGAGGCTGAGGCTACTATGCTACTATTAGTTGAGGAATGTACAAGTAAGAGTGATACAGTCCAGAGAGAGAGGAAGAGAAAATGAAAATCTGATATTGAGGATGGTGAGTGAGGAAGGAGGAGGAAGGAGCATTGAATGAGAAGGGATCAGAATGAGTTGGGCAAAAGAGTACGGAGTGATCGATGAGCATGGTTTCTCATTTCTGAACTTCTGTCCCCTGCTACTGCTACTCTCTCTCTCTCTCTATTATTATTATTATTAAAGGCGAATTTCAGTTAGCCATAACAACGTGACTTAATTTCAATCAATCTCAAACAATTTTGAAAGTTTATTGTACTTTTAGATGAAAATAAAATTAAATTTTATGAATAAAAAAACAACAGTGCACTTATTTTATTTATCTTATAAATTATTTTATTTGATTTATAAACGTTCATATTTATCTTATAAATTTTTATATTTTTTTTCTAAATACTCTTATAAAAAAATAAAAAAAAATTATTATCTTTCCACTCACAAAATTTAATCTGATTCTAATCTAAAGGAATAATAAAATTTCAAACTCTTTTAATCTAGAGGTATAATAAAATTTCAGATCCTTTTAGAGTTTATTAAAATTAAGTCTCATTTTTTGATACTAGCTGAAATTCTTTCCATGAACAATCCCTTGGCTACGTAGCTACGGCCTCTCCCGTCTCTTCAGTCTATTATCATACGAAAGCCATCACTTTTCTCCTTTTTGTTCTTTGATTTTCTGATTCTTGGCTTCTGCCAAAAGCTGACACCTTCTTTTATGTTTCCTCCCATATCTAAGTCATTTAATTTGGATTTTTCAAAAGAAAATTTCACTACACTCCAATACACAGCAAGGACTAAAATGAAATTTTATTGTGATGGTAAATGACTAATATTCCCGCCTTTTAATTTTTTATAATCTTTCTTGGTGTATTATTCTGATGACTATTTTAAATTCAGTTTGACCAAATCTCACATATTAAAAAATAAAAGTTAAAACATTTACTGTCTATTTGAAATAAAAATTTACGTAGAGATAAACTACTCTCACATACTTATTTTATACAATATAAATCATATTAGAAAACCAATTTCTTATTTAAAAAAAAGAAAAAAGAAAAGAAGCTTTTGCGCTACCCAAATAGGTACTTAATGTTTTAAATTAATTGACTTTTTCAAAATTTCCATTATTTAATAATGATTATTGGAAAAAAATGCTATACATTCTCTTTCACTTACATATTTATATTTTTAATAAGGATAAAATTAGAAAATAGTCATTAATGACTCATTTATAATTTAGGACAAATATTTTTTAACAAGTTGGCCTTATAATAAAAGTAGTACTCTAGAAAGGAAAAAATTACGACGGGACAAAAGGCCTCAGGGACACAGGCTGATAACGTTATGGGTTCAACCCAACTTGAAGTTATTAACCACAGACGAGAGACTGTATGGGTTTTGCAATTGGTTTTTTCTTTTTGGACTTGGGCCCCTCATCTGGCCCAAAATAGGAGTCTCGCCCCTCTTGAGTATTTTGGTTAAAAAAATATATTTTAATGGTTAATTAATAGCAAAAATAACCAAAAAAAAAAAAAATTGAAATTGCAAAATTCTAAATAAGGTATTTTACATAAAATGAGTTATGAATTGCATATCAAGTCTCGTCATTACCTTATCAATTCTTGGTAATAAATCTGACTTGAGATTTTACAATTTCAAAATTATTTTCTATCATTTTCCTTAATTAATAAAACTAAAGATGTTTGGATTAAAGCTAGAAAAAAAAATACTTTTTTAAAATTAGTAGAGAAGAAAATAAAATCTTTATAGTTTATAGTGACTTCCACATGCATCATGATTAATGGAAACACCAATCTAGTCAAAATCGGATGTCAACTACCATCTCATGATGCACGAAGAGTTCCTTACTTCCTTTCTCACACAATCTAAAAGGAACATATATATTGTTGACTAGTCCAGGAATTGAATAATGCACAGTGGCTGTTATCTTATTCAATGGCGAGAAAATATATGTCCAGACCATATGACTCAACACATTATTTATACGAACTTGATGACTTGCACTAAACTATTATCCTAAAATATCTAGACTGAGTTGGGCCTTATATTACGATAACTTGGCCCATTACATATTACAACACAAACCCAATATCTAATTCCTCCACTCCCCTTCAAGTTTGGGATGATATATATCTAACACTCCTAACTTGCTTAGAATTCTATCCAGATTCGCTTTTTTCCCTGCTTTTATTGATATATCAGCTTCTTGGTTGACTGATCTTACATATGCTAGTTGAATCAGCTTAGCTTGCAGTTTCTTCTGGACAAAGTGAGAATCGATCTTGATATGTTTTGTCCGCTCATAGAAAACTGGATAATAAGCGATGTAAATTCCCACCTTACTATCACAGTACACACATTCAGGCAAGGGATGAATAATATGCAATTCCTTTAATAAGCCCACAACCCACAAAATTTCTAAAACAGCTGAACCAAGGGCCCTATACTCAGCCTTTCCTAAAGAACAAGAGACAATGCTTTGTTTCTTGGTTTTCCACATAGTAAGAGAGCATCCCATCTTTAAGAGATAACATATGACAGATCTCCTTGTTGTCCCACAAGCTACCCAATTTGAGTCACATAAGCAAACCAAAGAAGGATGTCCAGTTGAACTCATCAACACACCACGCCTTGGATTTTGCCTCAAATAGCGCATTACATTCAATGCTGCAGCCATGTGCACCTTCAAAGGATTCTGCATGAACTCACTCAAAGTTTGCACAAAAAAGGAAATATCAGGTGAGTCATAATAAGATATATCAACTAACCTACCAAAGCTCTATATCATTATAGATTTTCCAGCAAGTCCTCTTCTTTGTCTCTACCTTCCTCATATGCAAGAAGCTTCACATTTTTTTGCCATTGGAGCATCTAGTGGTCTACAACCACTCATCCATGTGTCACTCAACAAATCAAGTATGTACTTTCTATGGGACAATACTACACCCCTCTTTGACCTTGCCAATTCTATCTTAAAAAAATATTTCATGATACCATGGTCTTTAATCCCAAAACTACCATGCAGAAATCGCTTTACCTCATTCATTCTTTGCTAGTTTCCACTATTGTAAGCAAATGATCATCCACGTATACAAGTATATATATCACTCCATTATCATAGTATTTGGAAAAGAGAGAATAATCATTTCTACTTTGCTTGAAACCCCCTTGAACCAATGCAGCACTTAACTTGCAATTTCATTGACTATAAGCTTGTTTAAGCTCATAAAGGAATTTCTTTAGTTTATACACCATGTTCTCCCCTTGCTATTGAAGCCTTGAGTAACAACCATGTAACGGCACGGCCCCCACCCAAGGGGTTACAGAGCGGTGTCGGCGTCTGAGGGCCCCTACTATACAGGACGCAGGATTTGTCCCCCTTTCCACCTCTCAAAGGCTTAAGGATTTTTCTCCTGAGGGTCTCAATACTACACAAGGAGTCGCCTCCCCAAGGATTTGAATAATGCACAATGGCTATTATCTCATTGAATGATGAGAAAATATATATCCAGACCCTATGACTCAACACATTATATTTATATAGACTTGATTTACACTAAACTATTATCCTAAAATATCTAGATAGAGTTGGGCCTTATATTACAACAACTCTGCCCATTACATATTACAACACAAACCCAATATCTAATTCCTACACACACACACAAATCCCATGAAAGTCTCAAACTTGCTAAAACATAAAGAGACAGTGAACGATAAGCTTGGGCTAGCATACCCCTCTTGTTTCTCAAAACCTAAGAGCATTATGGCTTCAACGTGTTTACAATATCAATCACAAATCCATACCTGACATTTGCTTTCAAGAGACGCTCCGTTGCAGTGTTCACATAACTCATAGGAATAACCTCTACGTCTGCTTCTATTTTAATTTGTGCTTAGCTGCAAATTCAAGCATTTCTTCAGTCTCCTTCACCCCTCCAACAACGCTCCCACAAATCGACTTTTTCCCTACCACCCACACCAAATTCTTATACTAATAAGCTTATAAATTTCTGTCAAACTTCAAAAACACCTTAAAGCGACCAACATTTTTTCTCACCTGCATCGTCAAGCTTTCATTTTTACTAAAATCGCAAGTCATGCAATATATTGGGTTTGGGCCTCTGAAGTGCCTGCCTCTAATATCCTTTGTAATGCACCAACATATATATACCAAATGTTTTTTTCCCTGGTTTCATTTAATAATTAGATTATACATAAAATAAGTGGTATTTTATAATGGTGAAATTGTGCAGTTCTGAATTTTTGATTTTTTTAAAGTAAAAAATTCAAAACCAACAAAAGTTAGTCCAGTTGGTAAGGTTGTTGGCTTATAAGTTATAACCATAAGGTTATAGGTTCAAATCAATGAGCCCCCGACCCAACTCATCTAAACTATTTATTACCAAAAACAAGAAGTAAATAATTCAAAATCGCACAATTTTTGAGTATTTTTCTTTAAAAATCATAAAAAATTTAAAACCACACTATTTAAGATTTAGGAGGTTGGGATATTGGCATGCTCAAGCCTTGGGACTAAAATCACCTAAACTTGTTATTACCAAAAAAGAATAATTCAAAATCGCACAACTTTTATGTATTTTTCTTTAAAAATAATAAAAAATTTAAGACCACACTAGTTAGGATTTAGGAGGTTGGGATATTAAAAAGGGCATTAGAGAGCATTAGAAAGAAGTACGTTAAAGGCTCTAAACCTGTAATGGATCTTAATTTCATATGCTTACCTGAAATCAAAGGGATGACAGGAAGTTCTAGAGGCTCTTTCGGTGCACCAAGAATTACCAGTTTGCCACGAGTCTTCAATAGATTTAGCAATGGCAAGAGAGGATGAACCACGGGAACCGTATCAATAATACCATCTAAAGTTCCATTTTCAGCCTACACAGATACAGATCAATGTACGTGTAACATCAATTAAAATCATGCATTAATTCTTTACAACAATATGTACTTGATAAATAAGCGTGCGCCAATTCAGACACACACACACCTGCGTCTGATCTTGCTCATGGCTAATCAAAAAGGTAACTCCAAGATGTTCGATGGCTTCCTCCTTTTTGTTAGGAGATGTACTGATTGCTGTAACCCTAGCTCCAAAAGCTTTAGCAAATTTGACGGCCATATGACCAAGGCCTCCGAGACCAACCACGCCTATATTAAGACCAGACTTGTCAAGGCCGAATAATCTCAAAGGGCTATAAACTGTGATCCCAGCACAAAATAGAGGAGCCGTAGCATGAAGAGACAAAGAATCTGGAATGTGGAACACAAAGTGTTCATCAGCAACCATGAAGTCAGAAAAGCCGCCGTATGTGGTGGTGCCGTCCACGTTCTTGCCGCTGAACGTGAAGATCAGCTTTGAACAATGAATCTCAAGATGGTCAGAACATTCCTGGCAGGAGCGGCAGGAACCAGCCATTCCTCCCATCCCAACTCTGTCTCCTACTTTGAAATTCTCTACCTTGCTTCCTACCTCTGTAACTACACCAACTATCTCATGCCTGTATATACACACACATATACAAATGTGTTATTACGCACCAGATTATAGAATATATGGATAAACTTATATATGATAGTTTCTGATCATGTAGAGGTCGGAGTGTTATATTCCACAAAATAACACTTTGAATGACACGTCCTTCTCTCCCCTTTCCCTGAGATATACCTGAGATATATATAATTGTATGAGGCCTGTTGGGTAAGAAGAATGTATTTTAATGGGAAAATGAAAAATGAAAAATAAGGGCATGTTTGGTTCACGGAAAATCTGGGGAGGGAAAGGAAAAATTGAATTTTTCCACCGGAGGCAGACGTTTGGTTTGTATTTTCCAGCTGAAAATGGTTTCTCGCCAAAATTAAATTTTAGTTGCATATTTGAAAATGGGTTCCATAAAAAATGGTGGAAAACAATTTTTTGGCACTTGGGAAAATGGGCTAAAGACAAAAAAATCAATGCGACATAAAGTGTTTAAAGATAGGGGTAAAATTATCATTGGCCCATTTTTCTATTTCATTTTTTTCAAATTAAATAAAAATTTTCATATCAACCCATTTCTTTTCCAGTGCAAACAAAACATTTATGTGGCAAAATATTTTTCTTTCCCTTTCATTCAACTCCTTTCTATTCCATTTCTGTCCAACCTTTTCTTTAAACCAAACGGGTTCTAAAGGAAAGGAGAGGGAAAAAGCTGCCCTATCACTAGTTTCAGTACTCATTACAATGATAAGCATTGAGAGCTTTTCATCACTGCTGACTGTTCATATCTAATTTGGATTATTTAAATTGATTTTTTTCTTTTACTTTTTCAAAAAAAAAAAAAATGTGCATATAATCTAAAATAAAGATAACATATTAACTATTAGGTTTTCAGAAAAAAATGATCTTTTTACTAAAAATCTTAAATCTAAATCTTTAAAATTTTAATTGAACTCATCACTCAGTGGTTACCGTTGTCATGAGCAAGAAGATATATTGATGCAATAATACATTCGAAAATAGTAACAATAACAAATTAAGTGTGTGTTTGGGATAGCGGTAGGAAAAATGACTTATTATGATTCTGACTTATTAAAAATGACTTAATAGAAAAGTCAGTTTTTGTAATGTAATTTATGTTTGGATGAGCGATTTATTTTTGGACAATAAGTGCTTATAAATCGTGATTTACGGTATACGGGTAAGTATGTGAGAGGAGTTTTATCTTGACTTACGTAATAAGTGACTTAATAGAAAAGCTGTAGTGAGGAGCTTATTTAATAAGTAGCTTATTCTACCTTTGATGCAATTAAAATAAACTGAACCAAACACTGTAAAAATGCAATACGTTTTTATTTGGGTTTATTGCCCAAAAACGGGCTTATTTCTGCCCAATAAGCTGAACCAAACACACCCTTAAGTAAAAACAAAAAACATGAAAAGCCCATATTGCCCCTCATAGAAAAGCAAAATTACACCCTTTCTTCAACCAACCATATCCCGCCGTAGATCCAAATCCACCACCCAATAGAGTCAAACAAGCATATTGAAGGTATCAATTCATATTTCAGAACAGTACAGTGACAAGCAACAAGCTATGGCAAGGCACTAATTAAGTACGAACTAGTGAAGTAGAGAAGAAAATGAGAGAACCTTCAGGAGAAGTTGAAAGGGGAGAGAACATCAGATGGATCCCTTGCTGCCCATCCGAAGGCTTTTCTGGGATGCTCCAACTCTGCCTCATGTATCGTCATTTTCAATTAATCTTTCTTTTAATACAGTAATGATAACTGATGATGATCAATAAACACAGAAATTTGGAGGAGTATGAGTTTAGACTGACAGCAACTAAATTAGACGGTACACAAAAGTGAGTGAAAAAGAGAGGCTGAGACAACATGAAGACTCAATGGATAGGATGGTGAACACCTAATTTTATAGCACCGTGCACAATATTTTAGGAAAGTGGAATCTATCTATCTCTAATATCTGCTGAACACTTGTAGTAACGGCGGTTTTTTTTAAACAATAAACACTATCCCGTGAATGGCCCAGGGAGAATACCTAGTTAGTTTATGATAATTTAAGAAACATGCATTCATTTCAAATTTTTTGAAACTGACATATTCCTGCATCTTTGCCAATATACACAATAAACGAAAATGAAATGATTTGGATAATGATGATTCGTTAATTATGGGTCAGCGTGATCTTTAAGCATTATTAATTGATTATTATGATTCATGATAAAGAGAAAAGACATAATGGCTGGATTTCTTTTCTGTTTTGGATAAAGTGGGAAGAAGAATTTCAATCTAATGTGTGAGCTGTAAAATATTTTTTCTCTGAATCTTTGTTTTTTGAATTACACACATTATCTCAAGTTTTGGATCCAACCAATCCATCACACAAATAGTTCACGGATGAAAATTGAGTTATTTGGGTCTTAGAGGATTGACATGGCCAATTGCTAGTTTTCGGATTTGAGATATCCATTTTAGTCATTATAGACGTATTTGCCCAATTGACAAGTATGAAGGAATCAATGTTGAACTCCTTAGATCTCTAATAGTTCATGTGAGGATTGTTTATTGGGGATTTATAGAAAGTCCATTTTATGAAGTCTTTGAGAGATAAAAAAGAAAACGGATTACTAGAAATTTTTTTTACAGTTAACACATTACTTGCGTGATAAGATTGAAATATAAATTCTTCTTCTCACTTGATTCAAAAAAGAATCCAACCATTATGCCCTTTCTCTGTATCAAGAATCATATATAATGGGCAAATATCAATTTTGCTTCTTAACCCATTAGTTAAACGAATACTAAATCATGATTCAAATTATTTCATTTTTATTTATTAGGGGAAATGTCGGTGTTGGAAAAGTAATATCTGAAAAAACTGTAATTGTTCACCATTTGAACGATTTCACTTTTATTTTTTTTAAAAAAATCAATGTAAAATATTTAAGTCGTTTTTAGGATTTAGGCTGAATGACTTTATCATAAATCTTAAATTGTTCATAAGGTGAACTATTTCGTGTATAGTATTTTGGTAAATATTTCCCACCATGTAGCATTTTGATTTTTTTGTTTTGTTTATATAGTATATTGGTAAAAATGTCGGCCTAGCTATTCCTTATTTTATGAGACGAGCATATTCATTACCTGTCCTTCAATTAACAACCATTTAATTAATGCAATATCAAATAATCAATTATATTCTGACTTAATTTATATTTTAATTAGCCCACTGCCCACCTACTAAAGGAGGATCCGAAACGGTAATACTTCTCCGGTCCTTAATATAAGATGTATTTAGGAAGTTGATCTTGATCCCAAATATAAAACATAGTTTTTATATTTTTCAAACATTTCCTAATTTACCCAATTGAGGCTCCCTCAACAATAACCAAGAAGGAGAGGCAACATGGGAATTAAGGAAGATAACTAGGGTGTTTTAGAAAATATATGTCATATTAACTAACTTAACCAACTTCCTTAATTTAATCAAATTAGGTATATATATCTTATATTAAGGACCTGAGGAGTAATTAAAGAACAAGCAACGAGGAGAGGTTTGTTTATTCATATTTGAAACATCTGAATATATAAGTTCCATGAACTCTGAATTCACAACTAAAGGGGATGCGCTGAAAATGGATTTACCAGTTTTTATCTCTTTCCAAGCAAACCAAAGTAACTTTCTACAACTATGGGGAGAATTTTAATAAAGCACTAAAGAGCAAAATTTTAAATTAGGCCTAAAATACTCTAAATTTCACTACAATGAACTGATGATTTGATATTGTGTTTCCATGGTTAATGGTTAAAATAATTTTTGAAGGGCACTTACCAGTTTGTACTAAATAAAATGGAAGAAAGATTGAAGGTTGGAAAGTAAACTGCCTTTCTGTGGTTGCTAGACATACTCTCGTATCATTTATGATGTCTGCAATACCAAATTATGCTATGCAATCCTCGTGGTTGCCAATAGCTACATGTGTCTAAATCAATAAAAAGTGTTGTGGATTTCTTTGGGGTCGTACAGCGACGAATAGTAAACTTCATTTGGTTGCTTGGGAAGATGTGTGTACTAGCAAAGATGCTGGTGGGTTGGGGTAGCGGTATGCTGGTAAACAGAATAAAGCCTTTATGATGAAGCTTGGGTGGGGTTTAGTAAAACGAGGGATGTACAATGGGTGAAGTTCATGAGAGAAAAGTATCATTGTGGTGTCGACATCATACCCAAGATCCATGTACTTGAACAAGAGTCACAGGCATGGAAGGGGATTAGAAATGTATGGGGGACAATGGAACGAGGTATAGGATGGAAAATTGGTAATGGCCAACTTGCGCAATTTTGGAAAGACAAATGGCTCCCACACCACGAAAAACTTCTCTCTTATTGTATCCAGGATCTTCTAGAAGGCATGAAGGGGGATAGAGTTTGTGAATATGTTACACCAACAGGTAGTTGGAAATGGGGGAAATTCGAGTCTTTCCTTCGGATACATGTTCTTCAAGTCATTAATCGTGTATCACCCACGGTAAATCAAGAGTCAGAAGATATACCTATATGGTGGCCCTCAAACACGGGGGATTTTTCTATCAAATCAGCGTATGAAATCGTGAATGTAGATCAAGCACCTTACAATTGAAATCTATGGAGGAAAATCTGGAAGTTGAAAACACCGCAATGGTGCAAAACTTTTATGTGGCTTGCAACTAGGGGACATCTTATGACAAATTCTTTACATGTAGGTAGAGGCTTGCAAGGCAGTCAGTGTTGTGGTGTGTGTGATGGGAACCGAGAGGATATCATGCATGTCCTTCGAGATTGTAGGGTCACTAAGCTTTGTTGGAAGAAGTTGGTGCCATCATGTCTTTTGAATAGATTTTTTGGGATAAATGATATCCGGATATGTTTTGAATGGAACCTATCCTTGAAAGAACAGGGCTTGGAGGTGAGTTGGTTGATGTGTTTTGCGTTGCTATGCCAACAACTTCGGTTGAACCGGAAATCGGAACTCAGGGGCCTTTGAGGGAAAAACGGCAGGAAGTATTCAAATTTTGTCACAGGTACATGCTCAAGCACAATGGTCGAACCACTAGCTATTGATAAATATATATTTTATAATTAAATAGGTATAGATTTTAGGAAATAATTGATTAAATTTATTAATATTTTATACCTATTTAATTATTTTTTATATATTTTTAATCTTTTAATTAAGTTTATGATAAAAAAAATTTTTGATATAAAATCTACTCATAATTTATTTTATTGTGCAGGAGAGATGATGTAGATAAGAAAGTATGAAAAAATAAATAAATAAATAAATAAAAAGGTCAAGGAAGGAGATGTCAGCAAGGCATGATATATCAAAATAAAATATATTAGATATCACATGGCCAGAGCAATCTGAAAACGTGAAGCATTATTTTGGGGTGAATCAGATGCGGGGCCCACAGAAATTGAAGGGAAAAAAAACCGTGCAAGATGATCTAATATATTGATATTGTGTGAATGAATCAAATGCGGGGTCCATGACTTGGAAAAAAGATGAAAAAATGGTTGCCCAGATATGATCTGCACATGGCGGTAGTAGAAGATATGGTGTATCCGAAGGGAAAAAAGGATATCAGATTTGGATTAAAAGATAAAAATAAAAACCGCATCATTTGTTAGTTAAAAGATCTATAAAAAGGGGGAGATGGTAGTGAATAGAGCACATATCAGAGCAGAACAAGGAGGAGCAGAAATCGAGCGGAGATCAAGAGTAATAGAAGGAGTCTTCCACAGATTTGCTTTGTCTCTTATTTTTTTTCTTTATTCTTTAAATCTGAATTTCTTTATTTTATTATGGATTTTATTATAGCTATGCGTGGCTAATTTTCTTTTTTGACCTAGAGAAACTATGAACTCACTAGTAAACTAGATTTTATTTCCATGATTTATTAGTTATGATTTATGTTAATTTTGGTTACTTAATCTTATTTTATTATGTCTGTTTGGTGATTGGCCACCATTAGCTGTGAATTTAAGCATTAGGATTTACCTTGATGAAGGGAATTTTAATTAGGCTATGAGATTAAGTAATATGAGATTAAATTACGATTTAATTTGCGATTAGGATAGACATATACCTAATAGCCCCATATAATTGTTGAAGAGTGTGTTTGAATTATTTTCCCTCTTGAGTAATTTGGTTAGACATAACAATTATACTTAAGCGAGGGTTGTGAGTGAACCGACATGCACTTATAACTATTTATACTCGAGATTAATAAAATTAACATTTGAGATTAACTAAGTAAATGGATTTGAGATTTGGAGAGCTAGTGAGGGATTAGTGACTTTAGGTTGTATTTGACATTGATAGTTTTTGTTAATTAATTTCCTTTGAATTTTCTAATAGCTAGATTTGTTTAACTTAAAAGAAATTGAGATTTTAATACCTAAAAATTAATTGATTGATTCCTCATAGGACGATACTCTACTTATCACTTTATTACTTGGCACGACCCGTATACTTGCGGAGTGCATCAGCTATATCAGTCAAGTTTGCAGATAAAGAGAGATTCTGTGTGGAAACCACCGTATGATGGTTGGATAAAGATTAATGTTGATGGGGCATGCCGATATGATGGAAGTATGGCAGGTTGTGGAGGAAGAGGAAGAAATCATGAAGAAGGTGTACTGGGATATTTCTTGCTTAATTTAGGATGTGGAGGTGGATGAACAAGCGGAGATATGGGGTATCCTTATGGGATTGAAGCATGCATGGGATTCGAGTTGGAGGAGAGTGGTAGTTGAACCTGATTGTGGACAGGTAGTGGACTTGGTTAATACAGGGTGGGATGATACTCATTTTCATGCTGATTTACTAGTGGAGATTTCTCAGCTCATGATATGTAACTGGGAAGTTTCTATAGAATGGTGTTGTCGGGAGCGAATTCTGTAGCGGATGATCTGGTGAAGTTTTCTCTTGGGATGGCTTTGGGTGTTGTAACTTTTGTTGCCCCACCTTATTTCCTGACTGATGCCTTACGTTCTGATATAGAGCACTAAGTAGTTTTTTTAGTTTTCAATGTTATCAAAAATAAAAAAAAATGGTTTAAATTACTTTTCACTAATTAACAAAATACATCACCCATCAACTTCTGAATTTAATTTTCACACACAATTTACAAATTGAATTTTGAGATTTGCAAATCCTCCATGCTATAGTATCACTAAATATTCTTACAATAATTAATTCCAACCTCCACTAACTCCTCTCTTCCTTGTTCATAATGCTGAAGTCCACTTACGAAAAAAACAACAATTATGAGTAAATAACTTGTTTACCTCAATTCTAATCATTTTCTTGATGATATTCACGTTTATACTACACATTTAATCAATCGCAAGTTGATAACTCTCCATATTTCAACCAGGAGACGATGTGGCGAGTGAAAGATTAGTTTCATTTGGCTCTGAATTCTTTGACTAAGAAGAGCATGCGACAGCGTTTTGGCCAAATTGGAAGAATGGAGTCCCGTCACTGTAGCATTCGTCTCTATTCATCAGTCACTGTTGAGCGCGACTGTTCATCGGTGCTGTTCATATGCCACTGTTCATCGTCTTCAACTTGGCGGAACCATATGCAGAAAATGAGAGAGAGCTGGGTTTTGGAGAGCTTGAGCAAGAAGAAGAAGCCGCGGGATTCACTATTGATCTTCTTCTTCGGACTTGAAGAGGCAGTTTCAGCGATCTTCTTATTCTTGCTGAAGTGATTAGTTTGGGAAGCTGCTCTGTTCTAGGAATTTCTTTTGGGATCGACAGTAAAGAGAAGGAAGACAACTCATGCAATGTTTTGTTTTCTTATTCCTTTCTATTATGCTGTTGAATATCAAAATTGTTGTTGCTGAGATGACTTGGATTAAAGTTATGAGCGGCTGACCTATAGAACGAAGTTAAAAATATGATAAGATAAAAAGATAAATAAATAATGTAATGAAATGTAAAAGTCAAAATGTATGGCATGCATAATATTGCTATACATATATAATATTAAATTACATGTATGTATAAGTACTAATCAATCTTCGCTAAATCTGATTTGAGATCTGATTACCATTAGTTTAGAGTGAACATTCCTAAGACCATGTTGTGCAAAAATAAACAAGGCCATTAGATCATATGTGAATAAGTCGTGACAGTTTAAATCAAGAAGATCCCCATAACCCTTCATACGTAAAGACGAGCGTGAAGTGATAACCGAAGAATTTGATAAGGGGTTGAGCTAATTTAGGGATTTGAGCATATATGAACCATTTATTTGTGTTTATTATTATTTTTGTTTACTTAATTTTGTTATGTTTTATCTATTTCGTGCTTGATCACAACTAAGAATGAAATTTGGGGAATTTAGATTAGCCATGGAAGAGGGATCTTAATTGGACCATATGATTAAGTGATGTGGGATTAAAATTTATTCTAATTTACCAATAGGATATGAATATACCTATTGAATCCATGTAATCCTATTAGAGTGAATTTGAATATTTATTGTCTCTTGAGTGAATTAGTTAGGAATAATAAATTTAATTTGAGAGAGGGGTATGAGTAATTGGAATATACTTATATCCGTTAAAACTCTAGATCAACAAGTTAACATTAAGTGCATTTATTTTGGGCGTTTACATGCTCTAAAAATTAAAAAAAAAAAAGGATTAGCCACCTTAGATTGTTTTTATCATTTAAAATCTTTAAAAACATTAGATTTACTACGTTTGCTCTTGTTTAAATTGATTATCAATTTTCTTATTTGATCTGCTTAACTTAAATGAAAATAAGAAATTTAATGTCTAATTACTAGTTTACTTGAATCTCTGTGACACGATCTTAATTCATTATTATACTATTTTTATGGCGGTACTTATTATACTTATTTAAAATTTAGTAGCATCACATGTCTCCTCTTCAACGTTCATTCTCATATTTTCGTGATGGATAGGTAATTATCTTTCATATATCTTGGACATCTACACTGATGTAAAAGGAAAATGAGAGGTTCACCCCCATACATCTGCGAATTAATGAGCGCAAATAATCAGCACAAGAGGCTGACTAAATATTATTGATCTATCTATTTTATAGCAGCAAATAAACTCTCAGTGACTATAGCTAGTAATTGCTCTCATCCTCTAGACATTCCCGAAAATCTTAAACCACGCAAATCTAAGAGGTAGTTGGCTTCAATGTGTTGCCAATGTCAATAACAAAACGATATTTGACATCAGCTTTAAGAAGACGGTCCATTGCAGTATTCACGTAGTCCACTGGAATAACTTCAATGTCAGGTTTCACATTGTGCTTAGCAGCAAAATCAACCATTTCTTGTGTTTCCTTCATCCCACCAATCAAACTCCCACCTACCATCTTTCTACCTGCAAATATATATTAATGTTAGAACCTTCATAAGCTCCAAATTTCTATTTTAAGATTTAAAATCATTCAGCAGTGCATTTCACTACGATTTTTCATATACTTACCTGCAAGTAAAGAGAACGCAGGAAATTCCAGAGGCTTTTCAGGTGCACCCACCAACACAAGTTTTCCATTAGTCTTCAACAGACCAATTAAAGGCACCAGAGGATGTTGTGCAGAAACGGTGTCAATGATCCCATCCAAAGTACCCATTGCAGCCTAAACACACACACACACAAGTGAACATAAAATTAGGTCTGGTTTTCGTTGTGACCATGTATTATTGTAGGGTATATTAATATATAAACTCATTTAATTTGTAATTGGTAGGTACGTACCTGCATCTGATCTTGTTCACTACTGACAATAAAGGAATCAGCTCCAAGATGCTCAATGGCTTCCTTCTTCTTGTTAGGAGATGTACTGATGACAGTGACCTTAGCCCCAAAGGCTTTGGCAAACTTGACAGCCATGTGGCCAAGCCCACCGAGACCAACCACGCCCACATGAAGACCTGGCTTGTCCAGACCATAGAATCTCAAAGGGCTATACACTGTGATTCCGGCACACAGCAGAGGAGCTGCAGCATCAAGAGGCAAAGCATCTGGAATGCGAACCACAAAATGCTCATCTGCAACCATAAAGTCAGAGTAACCTCCATATGTGATAGTACCATCCACGTACTTTGCAGCATACGTGAGAATATACTTTGGGCATTGATTATCAAGGTGGTCGGAACAGCTTTCACAGGATCGGCAGGACCCAACCAAGCATCCCACACCAACCTTGTCTCCAACTTTGAATTTTTCTACCTTGCTTCCCACTTCTGTCACCACGCCAGCAATCTCGTGCCTGTATTATAGAAGGAATTAAATCAATTAATTTCACTTTCAACCTTTACATTCATATCACACATACTTATATATATATGTATGTGTGTAGAATATCTACCCAGGTACAAATGGATAGACGGAAGTGCCCCATTCGTTCTTGAGCATGTGGAGGTCGGAGTGGCATATTCCACAATACATAACTTTGAAAGTCACATCTCTCTCTCCTGTTTCCCTGAAGAAATGAAATGGTGGGCTTCAACAACAACAACGATGGAATAGACCAAAAAAAAAAAAAAAAGAGCATTATAATGAAACACGTACGCATGGATGTATATGTATATATAATGTACCTTCGAGAGAAGCTGAAAGGAGAGAGAACCCCAGATGCGTCCCTAGCTGCCCAACCAAAGGCCTTCCTTGGATGCTCAAACTCATATTGTAGTTCTGCCATTTGAATCTGTTTGTGCTGTTTCTGTATCAGTGACTCTCACAGAGACAAAGACGGTGTATAAAAAAAAAAATAAGCGAGAGAGCTTTGAGGAGTATGAGAAAGAAAGAAGAGACAGATGAGGTATGTGGAATGAAGGAGGTGAGGTGCTTATTTATAACTGAGAAGGGTTACGGCCTCTCCTGACGTATTCGATGACGCACACAACTGCATCGAAAGCATTTGTCCGTCTTGATTTTTCTACAAGTCGATGGGTGCTCGAACTCTCTTGTTTGAAAATGTCAAAAAAGACTGCCGCCTTGGCAAGCACACAAGATCCAAGGGTAATTACTGCCACTTGAACTGTTATTTTCCTTACCAACTCTGTGAACAAGCAAATATCAAATTGAAATAAGCATGCCACCGAATAAGAGGGGAGGCACACATGCAGTGTCTGATGAGGTTTTCTTTGAAATAATTGAGATGCCATTTTACCAAAGAATTCACATTCCCTGCTCATCTAAAAGAATACATGTGACTTCTTACTTTTGTACAAAAAAAATATATGTGACACCTATGACGTTTGACCAAGAAAGCGTCATAGTTTCCTAATACATTATATGATGCTTGTCTGATAAAGCGCCATACAAGGGGTTATTTAAAAAAAAAAAATTACTCCCTTTATATGGCGTTTGCCCAACAAGCGTCATACAAGGGGATATTAAATGGTGTAATTTTTTAAAAAATAAATTCCTTCTATAAATGGCCTTTATTTTTTTTAAATAATTCCCTTATACATACAATCGTAGGAGGAAACTTCTACTTTATTTTTTAAAAAAAAATACATGCCTTGTATGACGCTTTACATACAAGTGTCATATAAGGTGTAAGGTGGGAGAAGCTACGACACTTTTTATCAAAGCATCGTAGCTTCCCAATTTAAAAAAAAATGATGACTGGAAAAAAAAATGGACCTTGAACGGCGCTTGATTACAAAGCGCCATCCAAGGCGCTTAAACATTCAAGGCACCTAAAAATTCAAAAACACCTTGGACAGCGCTTTTTGATGAGCCTTGGACGGCACTTGATAATTAAGCGTCGTCCAAGGTTAAGCCTTTGACGACACTTGATTTAAAAGCATCGTCTAAGACCTTTTGTTAAAAGAAATTAAATTTCTTTTACTAATATTAATGTCTTAGATGTAATCTTTATTTAATTTATCCAAAGTATTCAGGTCATCATTAGTGTGTTCAAAGAAAATTTTAATTTTAATATTTTTTAGTTTTATTAACAATTGAAAATTTAATTCACTCTAAATTTATAAATCTGAATTTTTATTAATGGAATAATAATTTATTATTTTTTATATAAAAATAATAAACATAAATTTTTTTGATAAAAACAATGTGATTTGGACTTTGTAAAGAAAAAATTTTGACAGAGAAAATAAGAAAAAAATAATTAATTTAATTTTCAAAAACTAACTCTTGAATATCAAATAAAATAATTAAAAAAAAAATTGTTTTGGTAGAATTAAACTAAATGTTCTATTCATTCAACAACATATACATTAGAATGTCGGCATTTCCTGTGTCTATATATACATCAAATTTTTTTTATCCCATGGTAGGCAAAATTGAAATTTACCTTTTTAAAAAATAAGCGAGAAAATTAAAAAATATATGAGGGAATAATATTTGTTCAATAGGCTACAATTTCAATTTATGTCCAACATAAAAAATATATATAATTATTTTTCCCTTATAATATTTGACATTTATAGTAGTTATTACTTGTTTAATTTACTCAATATCTTTTTTATTTAATTTATTAAGTAAAATTATTTTCTTAAAAAAAATACTTCGCGCTCCATAAAGAAGGGCCATAGGAAGTGAAACCAAAAAAAAAAAAAAAGGCATGCGTTGAAAATTCAAATACCCTTTAATGACGCTTGGTGGACAAGTGCTATTAAAGGCATATAATCATGCATAAAAGTTCTTAATTTTTTGGATTGCTTGTATATGCTTGGTGTTCAAGAGAAATGAATAATATCATTAATTTAAGAAAACTTGAGGTGACACTAGAGATTCTGTTTTTAACTTTATATCAGGAGGTCAATGATTTTTCACAATTGCAAAAATGGCTATCTTAAGAACTCCACGGGCTTATTTAGTTTTGAAACTTGTGGTTACTTTGGAAAATGATTCATATCCTAAAAACAATTTTCAATGAGCACAATCCATTTAACTCCTGTTATAAAATGAAAACCAAGTCTTTGCACATTCATTTGATTCCCAAATATTCAGACCTCAAATTTGAACTCACAAAATTAAATAGGAAATTGGGATTTTGATGAATTGTGCACCTTTAGGAATGTTTTGTTGACACCCTGCATATGCTGAGTAACTTTGAAAATTATGCTTTTCCATGTTCCAAAATTGTTAGAACCTAAGAGTGAACAAAGGAAGCATAGTGATTAGCTAGCTTATAGGTTGCAGTAGGTTCCCTAACCTATTAATCATTGTAGAAAACTGAGTACACAAAGTTGATTCTGGAACTTGTCATAATACAACCTACTCTGAATTGTTATGAAGCATATTGGCGTCTAGGCTTGAATTTGAATGGTGATTTGAAGAGTAATATGTTGCAACTTCTGATGGTTGCTTGCTACAATTTGTTTTGGATTCACTATTTAATATGATTGGTTGGTGGTCAAATGCTACTAAACAATGTTACTGTGAAATCTTTTGGTTGTTAATCTTAACTGAATAAAAAGTTGCCATTAACTTTTGAACCATGGAAATCTCCTTTGAACACTGAAGTGCAAATTAAGTGGCCATGTAATTATTATTTGTGAAAGCTAAGTGAAATTATTTTGTTTCCTACAATTATTGATGAGTGCATTTGTTGGACCTATTTTTTGTCTTAGATCATTTGATTTTGACTAAGCAAGGCTTAAACAAAACAGGTTTCTTTGGTTTGCCACAATGAACTAGGTTTGGATTAGCTAAGTTTTTATTGTTGCTAAAGCACCATTTGGGGAATAAATAGATTTTGACGGTAGTGAGGATAGGCTTAAGTGTGGAATTCTGTTTGGAAGTTTTGGGACCTATATAAACTTTAAGTTTGGGGGAAATTTTCTATAGGGTATTGTATTTTTCTTTCTTTCTTTTAGGCTTGTCTTTTGTTTCTTCAATGCGTTTGTGTTTTCTTCCTATCCTTGACTGTGCTAACTGCTTGCGCTCTTTGTGATGCTATTGGTGGTCTCTTCCTTACTCTTGGACTTCTTGTTTTGGATATGAGCTACTGAGGGCTCATTGTACGGTGACTATTCTGCTTTTGAAATAGGTCCTGATGGCCATGTTCTGCTTAATGTGTTTCCCTCTTGTGGCAAATGTGATTATTCATATATGTTGTTTCTTTTGGTCTTATGTTTGCTGTGAATGTTATGGAACTAGCTACTGATGACTAGAGTTTACATTGATTCCAAGCTTTATTTGGGCTATTGAAGGCTTTGTTACTTTTGAATTCTCGATCTTTGTGAATATTATGGATATGAGCTACATATTGTATAGGTACTATTCAATTTCAATCCTTCTTGCTGGAGTTAACAATGAGGGCATTGTTAACCTTAAGTTTGGGGGGGGGGGTTGAGATTATGTTACAATTATGAAAAGTTTGAAAAAGATAAAAATTTTGAAAGAGAAGGAGTGCACGGAAGAAAATTTTTTGAATAAATTTTGTCAAGAAATTGTTGGAATATTTGAGATTTCACATGCTTAAGTTTTTGCTTGTGAAAAATTGTTAAAAATGAGCTATTAGTTTTAGTTATTTGTCAAATATTATTTAGATGATCCTATGATATAAATGACTGCTCTTTATGTTATATTATATAAGAAATTTTTATTAATGTACATGGATGAGTGCATTGTAGTGATAAAACATGTTGTTCAAGAGTTTTAAAGTAATTTACACACTATTGGAGTTAAATTTATTGTGGATGTGCTTGTTGAAGGGTTTAGTGGCAAATTATGTTATATACCTTTATTTCAAATTTTTATTTTAGAATCCCCTTTGGAATTTTTCAAAACTTTTGATTTATTTCATAAGATTTGAAAAAATGATTAAGGCAGTTTATAAAATGCGATTGAGCCTTTCAAACTTACCTAATTGCTATGATTTCCCTTTGAACCCTTATTTTGAGTCTATTTGAAAAACTAATTAAAGATTCTTATTGAAAAACCTAACACCTACCTACCCTAGCCAATTTGTAAAACCATGATTCCCTTGCTTTGAGATAAATGATAAGTGATTGGGTGGTGGAATGTGGTGCTGTTATGTAAAGTTACAAAAGATTTAGGAAAGAGGTGTAGAAAGTAAAAGAGTTCACAATGTATAAAAATCAAACCAAAATAAAAAAAAAAGAAAAAAAGAAAAGAAAAGAAGGCTTGATAGATATGAAAAGTTCAATTTGGTTCAAATTTGAGGGAGTATGTTTGATGAGAAAAGGAAGAAAATCCTTGAATAGTTATAATCTATTTTAAGGTATTTGATTGATTATCCTTTACCTTTTCTTTTGAAAATCTTAACCTAGCCCCTAGCCCCATTTCAAGCTAAGAAAAGTCCTTTTGATTTTTAAGTCAAATGGAGTGAATTAGAAGAAAAAAGGAAGGAAATAGGGGATGCTAAAGTTGTTTATTTGAACATGGTTATATGTTTTGAAGTGCTACTTTTAACTTTAGCTATTGCAAATAGGAATAAATGCTGACTCCATTCATACACTCACATTTAAAGACTCTCAAAAAGCATGTTTCAAATCTTTGAGGCATTCATCCTTGCATATTGTCTTCATTTCTTGTTTAATATAATCTATTGAGCAGCTGATGAGGATCAATTCGTTCATAAGTAAATGATGAGTAATTGATTCATTAAGTGAAGATAGACTTCTTTGCTTGAGAATAAGCAAAAGCTTAAGTTTGAGGGTGTGTTAACTCATAGAAATCAAGATTATTCTAGCACATTTTCTTCTATTTTCACTTATTTTTGAATTCAAATTTTGCATATAAAGAGATTATAGAAGAAAATGTGAGAGGACATAAGCTAAATCAAAATTTTGTTGAATCATGAGTTAATTGCACATAGTTTTGATTATTTGTGAGAGTTAAAGAGCTCATGAATCCCTCCTCCTTATAGGTGGAGGATGACAAATTGTAAAAGCTCTCAAAGATCATGGGAAGATGTGAAAGGGAAGGAAGAATGCAAGAGGAAGATGAAAAAGGACATTATGGAAGAGAAGCCTTCATGTGCCGTGGAGGTGCTGTAGCCAATGTCATAGCAAAACCACCTGAAAAGCACTGCTTCTGTTGGTTTCTGTTTGACAGTTTGCTATGGCGAATCTGTTTCTGTTTGACAGTTCGTTATCGCCATATCAAACTGAAGGCAAATGCGCGATACTGTCATACTGATACTGTGTGTTTTGAAAACTGAAGTAGAAAATCAATATAAAAGCAAGGGATAGGCTAAAAATGACCAATTCTGAACTCCCTGGACATCTTGGCTGCTAGGGTTTGGCATTTTGAAGAGCTTGAAGCATGGGATTGGATTGAGAAGGGTTTTGAAGCTTCAATTCTTGGGTTTTCCTCTTCCTTGTGTCTTGTTCTCTTATTTTGTTGATATGGATTATGATTTTGTGCTGAGATTTTGGCATGTACAGACCATGAGTGGCTAAAAGCTCTCAATTATGATTACTTTTACCCATTGTATGGATTGAAACTACTAGACTATCTTGCTTCTGTTGGTTAATGAGTATATATGTTGATTTTTTTCTTTGAGCTTAATGCTATCTTGTGCTTGATCACCACATGACTAGAGTAGTTTAATTGGAAGATGCTTGAGAGAGCTATTTTGATTGTAGAACTTGAGAAACTTCTTGTTAGACTTGAAATTTAATGATTAAATGAATGGTTTGTTGTTAGATAGAGATATATCTAACAACTTAACATAGTCTATTGAAGAATTGTTGTGAAAAGATGGTTTTCATTGATTATAAACAAGAGATTGAATATTTTTAATGAAGATTAAAAATCAATCTTGACTTAAGAGAGCTTGGTTGATGATTTTAGGATCTTTACCTAGCATATAGACTCATTTAACTAGCATAAGTGATTTAATTGCATAGTTCCATGAAATATAATGGGGAAGAAGTAATCCTAAGCCTTTAAATCTTGAAGTAGAATCAATTTTACAATTACTATTGTTTGACCTTGTTGTTTTCAACAAAATTCCTTAATTGACATACTCAATTTCAAATGATTTCATTAAACCTAATTAAAGAACATAGTTACAATAATTAACTCACTTTCATTATAGTCCTTGTGGATTGACACTCATTTTCTCACTAAATTATTACTTGCGACGTGTGCGCTTGAGGTGAGCTAAACGGCAAACATTGTCTATCTCACCATTGCTTTTATACTTCACTTTATACACCCATTTAATTTACAACCTATAGGTTTCTTACTTTTTGGATGAGGGACTATTTCCCATGTGTTGTTCTTTTCTAACGCCTCAATCCGAGGTTTATTGCCTTAACCCACACATTACTCTTCATGGCCTCCTTATATGTGCTAGGCTCAATAACTGTATCCACATTGCTCAACAAACACAAATGATGAAATATTTTTATAAGTGATGTAGTCCTCGATGGGATAGACGCATTTACCTTTCACATTACCTATTCTAGTTGTAGCCAAGTAACAAATATAATCATGAGATGGTAAAGGTGCCTTTTGGTCCCTCTTTGGTCTTGTACTTTTTGGCCTAGACATGGCTGGATGCCTTAAATGATTTTCATCCTCATCGTCCAAGAGATCCTCTATGTTGTCTTGGTCATTTTCAACATGCAACTCATTATTATTATTATTATCATGAGAGACATATTGATGCACATCATTACTATTCAAATTCAAATTAGTAGAGGGCAAGCCAACAGCATGCATATCATTATTATCATCAAGCAAAAACATTACCCTTAGATCTTTATCCACTCCCCCTTGGTTAGGAGGCAAGCTATCTTTAAAAGGAAATCGATGCTCTTGAAAGATAACATGTCTACTAACCAATATAAGCTTTGTGTGCAAATCAAATAGGCAAAAAACCTTTTGGTTCCTTGGATATCCTAGAAAAACACATGAAATAGATTTGGGAGTAAATTTATCAGCATTAGTCAAATCAGTAGCAAAAGCTTAACAACCAAATATTTTCAAAGAGTCATAACTAGGTTTCTCTCCATAAACTCTATCCAAAGAAGTTTGATAAACCAAAACTCTAGAAGCCATTCGGTTCACCAAATGTGTTGCATTTTGTACACATTCTCCCCAAAACCGAATAGGCACCCTAGATTGTAAAATCAATGCCCTTGTAGTCTGCATCAATGTCCTGTGTTTTCTCTCAAAAATACTTTTTTGTTGAGGTGTGATGACTCTCCATTTTTAATAGAATTTGATATATATTTTAGTATATTTGGGAGCTATCAATATTAAATTAAAAAGGATTTATTAGTGATTTTATAAGATATCAAGTTGGTGTATTATTTGGGGATTTTATTTTAAATATTATAGTTTTCAATGTTTTGAAAATAAAAATAAAAAGATGCCATATTATATTTATTTGACTTTATGTTAGCTTTTGTTATTATTATTAAATAGTTCTTTTTCTTTTGATAGTTTAACAGGTGACGTGGTTCTAATTTATAGATGAGAAGTTGTAAAGCAATTTTCTAATCGAAGAGGTGAATGGGTGTGGCACGTTTTGGGGCTTGGGCTTCAGATTTCTCACCTAAGAATTGGAAGGAGGAAGACCTAAAGGAATAAAAAGAAAGCTACGGGTTTGAGAAAAGAAAGAGAGCAGCCAACTGAAATACAGAGTAGCCGCAATAATCTTCATCATCTTCCTTCGAGCGTGAACCAGAGGAAGAGCAGCGAGAGAGCATCATTGAAGGTGGGACTTGGGGGAGACGATTTCGACTTTGTTATGTGACTTCTTCCCCAGGTCGTACAAACTCAACAGTGACGAGAGCTGAGCTAGAGAGGGAGAAAGCCATTGAAGGAATAGCTAGGTTCATCTGGTGGCAGAACGCAATTGAAAGGATTAGATTGTTTCTTTCCTCATCAACTTCACAGACAATGTTTGGAGCTGAATCAGAGAACCAATTTGGTGGGAAGCAAGGACGATGCACCACTACAAAAGGGGTTTTAACATCCCTAATTTGAAACTTTTCATGTCCAAAAACTGGATGACGTCTACGTGGGGGCGTAGTATATTTTAAGAAAAGACGTACTAAAAAAATGAAACGTGTAAAGTGAGACTTTAGATGTCTAAAATTGAGATTTGGGACGTCAAAAATGAACTTGTGGAGGACTTTAGACTTCCCAAATCTCTATTTGGGACGTCTAAAGTCCTCTACAGGGGGACTTTAGACGTCCGAATTCTTAATTTGGGACGTTAAAAGGTTTGAATTTTTTTTTAAATGATTATTTACATTCTGTATTACCCAGCGAATTCAAACTACAGAAATAGAGTAGAAGATGGATTCATAAACCACAATGTCTGTTATAGAATGTAAGGACATCCAATACTACAATCTTTACTATATATATATATACATTAACAACTCATACAACCTACTACTATATATATGTACAATAACAACCAGAAAGTGTCAAAATGCTCTTATCACACAATTACAAACTGATATAAATAAAAATTTTATTGATCTATATGTTGAAGAAGATATCCAGTCAAAAGGTCTCTGATCAAATTAAGGTCTTCACGTAGGTAGGCATCTTCATTATCAAAAATCTGAAAATTAGAAAATAAGCTTTGATGAAATGAATCAAGCAAATGAATTAATTAGCATTTCAATTAGAACACCAAAAATATTATCATTTCAGAATGAAGAAGCGATTACCTTTTCAAAATATCTCCACTACACGAATAATAATCATACTACTTACTATATTATATTAAGGAAACTACATTAATAATCTTACTAATTTAATCTAAAAAAATAAAATCAATCATATTAAAGAAACAAAAATTACTCTGTTTAATTGTTGTTCATTTCATCAAAATCATTCAAAAGCTCCATTTATTTATAATAATAGATATACCTATTTTCTCTCTCAATTCTCAACTTCCAAACATATAAAACAAACATTTCCAAGCTCCAAACATATCAAACAAACCATATATTGCATAACTACTAGCTAACAATGATTTTGCGATTCTGTCCAAAAAACAAAATCATCTCTCGGATAGAATATTTTTGTTTTCAAGCGATGATTTTGTTCTTAATCATCTCCCAGATAGAATAAAGGCATTCATATTAATTAACGTGATATTTCCCATTGGCTAGGCTTTCAATTATTTTCACTAAAAAAATTAATGTCCTGTTTGGCCAATATATAAGCACAATTAACAAACTCATCTCTATGTGAGCTAGAATTTATATTTCAACAAGAAATTTAACGTCCTGTTTCACATTGTAAGTTTTAATTTAATTTCTTCAAGTAAATTTATATTTCAAAAACAAAATAAACTAACCTGATAAAGGGGGGAGCTGACGGCTATGTACGGTGGAGAGGTAGTGAGAAGATGTTGGAGAGGTGTATGCATGGTGGAGGAGGTACGCTGGAGGGTGGAGAAAGCAAGAAGACCACAGTGTGTGGAGGAGGTGTGGACGACAATGAAAGGAAGGAGGTGGAGAAGAGTAAAAACCAAGACATTGTGAAGGAGGGGGTGGTGCGTGCGTCGTTGTCAATGGAAAGGAGGTGGAGGAAAAAACCAAAAAGGTGTGGAGGAGGGTGTACGTCGACGGCCAACAATGGAAGAAGGGAGGAGGAAGAGTAAAGTGAACGCCAGTCAAGAATAATGAATGAAAGAGGGAGTTGTTTGGTCAAAAAGGAGGGGAAGGTGGAGAAAACGCATGTCAGACACTTGTCTGAATGCGCAAAGGCGTCCTAAATTCCATTTGGAACGTCTAAAGGTAACTTTAAGCGTCCCAAATGCCATTTGGGACACCTAAAGCTGGGACTTTAGGCGTCCCAAATGGATTTGGGACGCCTAATTTCTGACTTTAGGCGTCCCAAACAAATTTGGGACGTCTAATGTATGGGTTTAGACATCCCAAAATAATTTTGGGACGTCTAAACCCAGCTCCTGGGGTTAAAAAAATTTGTAAAATTTCAATTGCGCGCCTCGAAGAACTTTAGGAGTCCCAAATTCAAATTTGGGACGTCTAAAGGTTTTCTTACATACATATAATTACAAAAATGCCACGACTTCCTTTTTAACCACCCAATTTTAAATTTGGGACCACCCAATTTTAAATTTGGGACATCCTTTGGGATAGTTATATCCTAATTCTGTAGTAGTGATGGCTGGAGCCTGGAGCACTGTTTGGGAATTTTTGCGATTGAAATTTGGAGTAGCTTCAGTTTTAATTTCCTTTTCCTCTGATTTTCGTGATGGCTCTGAACTTAACTTTATTGTTGTTGAGATGATGATTCTGATTAAAGCGATATCTGGCTAATTTCTTTTGAACCTAGAATAGCTATGAACTATTTTAGGGATTTGAATATGTATGAACTAATTAATTGTGTTTAGTGTTATTTTTGTTTACTTAATATGTTCTGTTTTGTCTACTTAGTATTTGATCACCACTAAGTATGACATTGGAAAATTTAGATTAGCCTTGGAAGAGGGATCTTCATTAGACCATAAGATTAAGTAACGTGGAATTAGAATTTATTCTAATTTGCCAATAGGATAGGAATATACCTATTGGACCCATATAATCATATTTAGAGTGAAATTGGACAATTATTGCCTCTTAAGTGAATTAGTTAGGTATAACAATTTTAACTTGAGAGAGGGGTATAAGTGATTGGAAGATACTTATATCTATTTAAACTTTAGATTAACAAATTAACATTAAGTGCTTTTAATTGAGTAAATACATGCTTTAAGACTTAAAGAAAGGACTAGTCACTCTAGGTTATTTTTATCAATTGAAATATTTAAATCATTAGATTTGTTTCTTTTGCGTTTGTTTAAATTGCTTTTCAAATATTATTTCCTTCTTGGATTTGCTCAACTTAAATGAAAATGGGAATTTTAATGCCTAATTATCTATTACCTTGAATCTCTGTGGGGTGACCTTGATTTGCTATTATACTATTCTACGATCCGTACACTTGCGGTGCTTATTTAAAATTTAGTAGCATCAAGGTGTATAAGGGCATGTAGTCTCATGCACTATTCCTTTAGAAAGAAAATAATTTTTCAACTCAAGGTTAGTAAACTCACTCCGATCCCATTATCACTCCTCATGCATTTAACAGAAAAATTGAATTGATTCCAAACATATGTAACAAAATTCTGTATATGAACAATTGTTTTAGATTTATGTTTCATAAGGAATATCCAAGTGGCTCTAGAAAAATCATCAACAATAGTAAGAAAATAGGTATATCCTGAATGTGTAGGGGTCCTATATAGTTCTCATACGTCTATATAGATTAATTCAAAGCATTTATGAGTCTTGATAAAACTAGGGGGAAAGGGAGTTTAGTTTGTTTAGCCTAAAAACAAACATCACAAATCTTATTCACTGATATGCATTGGTCATCCATAAAACTCAAATGTTTCAACATAGATATGGGCACATGCCCAAGTCTATAATACAATAAAGAGACATCAATGTCCTTCGAGTTCCTACTAGCAGCATTTACAACATTATCAAAGTGTTTATATTGCAGAATATATAGGCCACAAACAAGTCTACCAATCACCTTCAAGATCCCACCCTGAAGGCCTTGAATCAAGTAATGATCAGAATAAAAGGCCACAATATAGTTTTGATTTGAGTTCGGATCTTGATTGTCCAATGGGCTGTTAGGCTGTTTCTTGTTGTTTTGGGCTTATTCTTAAACCTTAGCCTCTAATGCCATATTAACTAGTCCAGGAATTGAATAACGCACGATGGTTATTATCTTCTTGAATGATGAGAAAATATATGTCCAGACCATATGACTCAACACATTATTTATATGGACTTGATTCATGCTAAACAATTATCCTAAATATCTAGACAGAGTTGGGCCTTATATTACAACAACTCTGCCCATCAAATGTTACAAAACAAACCCAATATCTAATTCCTACACACACACACAAATCCCATGAAAGTCTCAAACTTGCTAGAACATAAAGAGACGGTGAACCAAAAGCTTGGGCTAGCATAGCCCTCTTGCTTCTCAAAACCGAAGAGCATTATGGCTTCAACGTGTTTACAATATCAATCACAAATCCATATCTGACATTAGCTTTCAAGAGACGCTCCATTTCTGTGTTCACATAACTCATAGGAATAACCTCTACGTCTGCTTCTATTTTGTGCTTAGCTGCAAATTCAAGCATTTCTTCAGTCTCCTTCATCCCTCCAACAACGCTCCCACAAATCGACTTTTTCCCTACCACCCACACCAAATTTCTATAATAATAAGCTTATGAATTTCTATCAAACTTCTCAAACACCCTAAAGCTAGCAACATTTTTTTCACCTGCATCGTCAACCACACTAGTTAAGGTTTAAGAGGTTGGGATATTACAAAGGCCGTTAGAGACCGTTAGAAAGAAGTACGTTAAAGGCTCAAAACCTGTAATGTATCTTAATTTCATATGCTAACCCGAAATCAAAGGGATGACTGGAGGTTCTAGAGGCTCTTTCGGTGCACCAAAAATTACTAGTTTGCCACGAGTCTTCAATAGATTTAGCAATGGCAAGAGAGGATGAACCACGGGAACCGTATCAATAATACCATCTAAAGTTCCATTTTCAGCCTACACAGATACAGAACAATGTACGTGTAACATCAATTAAAAACATGTATTAATTCTTTATAACAATATATACCTGATAAATAAGCCCACACACACACACACACACACCTGCATCTGATCTTGCTCATGGCTAATAAAAAAGGAGTTAACTCCTAGATGTTCGATGGCTTCCTCCTTTTTGTTAGGAGATGTACTGATTACTGTAACCGACCAAGGCCTAGGAGACCAATATAATCACACCTATATTAAGATCAGACTTGTCAAGGCCGAAATATCTCAAGGGGCTATAAACTGTGATCCCAGCACAAAATAGAGGAGCCGTAGCATGAAGAGACAAAGAATCTGGAATGTGGAACACAAAGTGTGAATCAGCAGCCATGAAGTCAGAAAAGCCGCCGTATGTGGTGGTGCCATCCACATTCTTGACGCTGTACGTGAAGATCAGCTTTGAACAGTGAATCTCAAGATGGTCAGGACTTTCCTGGCAGGAGCGGCAGGAACCAGCCATTCCTCCCATCCCAACTCTGTCTCCTACTTTGAACTTCTCTACCTTGCTTCCTATCTCTGTAACTACACCAACTATCTCATGCCTGTATATACACACACATACAAATGTGTTATATGCACCGGTGTATAGAATATATGGATAAAGTTATATATGTTGTAGACTAAGTAGAGAAGAAAGGAGTTACCCAGGTACAAGCGGATAGGTGGACGTTCCTAGATAGTTTCTGATCATGTGGAGGTCGGAGTGGCATATTACACAAAATAACACTTTTCTTCTCTCCCGTGTCCCTGAGATATATATACTTGTGTGAGGCCTGTTTGGTAAGAACAATGTATTTTAATGGGAAAATAAAAAATGAAAAAAACGAACTCGTTTGGTTCATGGAAAATCTGGGGCGGGAAAGGAAAAATTGAATTTTTCCTCCGGCGGCAGACATTTTGTTTGTATTTTGCAGTTGAAAATGGTTTCACCCCAAAATTAAATTTTAGTTACATAATTGAAAAAGGGTTCCACAAAAAATTGTGGAAACCAATTTTCTAGCACTTAGGAAAATGGGCTAAAGACAAAAAAAACCCCTAGATGTGATTGTCAATGTGACATAAAGTGTTCTAAGATAGGGATAAAAATGTCATTGGCCCATTTACCTATTTTATTTCTTCAAACTAAACAAAAATTTTCGTATCAATCTATTTTCTTTTTCAGTGCAAACCAAACACTTATGTGGTAAAATATTTTTTGTTCCTTTTCATTCCACTATTTTCTATTCCATTTCTTTCCAACCCCTTTTTGTGAACCAAACAGGTTCTAAAGGAAAGAGAGGGAAGAAAGGAAAGGAGATGAAGAAAGTTGTCCTACCATTGGTTTTAGTCCTCATCACAATGACGAGGCACTGAGAGCTTTTCACTACTGCTAACCGTTGAAATTTAATTCAGATTATTTAAATTGATTTTTTTTTATTTTTACTTTTTCAAAAAAAATTATTTTAATGTGCATATAATCTAAAGTAAAGATAACATATTAACTATCAGGTTTTCAGAAAAAAATGGTCTTTTTATTTAAAAATCTTAAATCTAAATCTTTAAAATTTTAATTGAACTCATCACTCAGTGGTTATCGTTGTCATGAGCAAGAAGATATATTGATGCAATACTACATTCGAAAATAGTAACAATAAAAAATTAAGTGAAAACAGAAAACATGAAAAGCCCATATTGCCCCTCATAGAAACGCAAAACCACACCCTTCTTTCAACCAACATATCCCGCCGTAGATCCAAATCCACCACCCAATAGAGTCAAACAAGCATATTGAAGGTATCAATTCATATTTCAGAACAGTACAGTGACAAGCAACAAGCTATGGCGAGGCACTAATTAAGTACAAACTAGTGAAGTAGAGAAGAAAATGAGAGAACCTTCTGGAGAAGTTGAAAGGGGAGAGAACATCAGATGGATCCCTTGCTGCCCATCCGAAGGCTTTTCTGGGATGCTCCAACTCTGCCTCATGTATCGTCATTTTCAATTAATCTTTCTTTTAATACAGTAATGATAACTGATGATGATCAATAAACACAGAAATTTGGAGGAGTATGAGTTTAGACTGACAGCAACTAAATTAGACGGTACACACAAGTGAGTGAAAAAGAGAGGCTGAGACAACATGAAGACTCAATGGATAGGATGGTGAACACCTAATTTTATAGCACCGTGCACAATATTTTAGGAAAGTGGAATCTATCTATCTCTAATATCTGCTGAACACTTGTAGTAACGGCGGTTTTTTTAAAACAATAAACACTATCCCGTGAATGGCCCAGGGAGAATACCTAGTTAGTTTATGATAATTTAAGAAACATGCATTCATTTCAAATTTTTTGAAACTGACATATTCCTGCATCTTTGTCAATATACACAATAAACGAAAATGAAATGATTTGGATAATGATGATTCGTTAATTATGGGTCAGCGTGATCTTTAAGCATTATTAATTGATTATTATGATTCATGATAAAGAGAAAAGACATAATGGCTGGATTTCTTTTCTGTTTTGGATAAAGTGGGAAGAAGAATTTCAATCTAATGTGTGAGCTGTAAAATATTTTTTCTCTGAATCTTTGTTTTTCCAATTACACACATTATCTCAAGTTTTGGATCCAACCATTCCATCACACAAATAGTTCATGAATGAAAATTGAGTTATTTGGGTCTTAGAGGATTGACAGGGCCAATTGCTAGTTTTCGGATTTGAGATATCCATTTTAGTCATTATAGATGTATTTGCCCAATTGACAAGTATGAAGGAATCAATGTTGAACTCCTTAGATCTCTAATAGTTCATGTGAGGATAGTTTATTGGGGATTTATAGAAAGTCCATTTTATGAAGTCTTTGAGAGATAAAAAAGAAAACGGATTACTAGAAAAAATTTTTTACAGTTAACACATTACTTGCGTGATAAGACTGAAATATACACTACTACAAAAAGGGGCTTTAACCTCCCAAATTTGGCACCTTTAACGTCCCAAAACGGGGGGACGTATATACTAGGGGCGTAGTAAGTTGAAAGAAAAGATGTCCCAAATGATAGGGACGCCTAAAGTCAGACTTTAGGCGTCCCAAATTGTAATTTGGGACGCCTAAGGGGGGACTTTAGACCTCCCAATTCTTAATTTGGGACGTCTAAAAGTTAAGTTTTTTTTTATACCATAATTTACATTCTGTATTACCCAACGAATTCAAACTGCAGAAACAGAATAGAAGATGGATTCATAAACCACACTGTCCATTACAAACTGGTAAGGACATCCAGCACTACAATCTTTACTATATATACATACAATAACCTTTCATACAACCTACTACTATATATATCAACAAAAAACAACCAGAAAGTGTCAAAACGCTGTCATCACACAAGTACAAACTGATATAAAATAAAAAGTTTACTGCTCTATATGTTGAAGAAGATGTCCAGCCAAAAGATCTCTGATCAAATCAAGGTCTTCACGTAGGTAAGCATCTTCATTATCAAAAATCTGAAAATTAGAAAGTAAGCTTTGATGAAATGAATCTCAAGCAAATGAATTAATTAGCATTTCGATTAGAACACCAAAAATATTATCATTTGAGAATGAAGAAGCGATTACCTTTTCAAAATCGCTAGTAATTCCACTTTGAGTTATGTTATACATATAAAGTATAACATAATATCTGCATTCAGTGTTGCCAGGTTGCCGAGGTCACTTTAAATCAAAGGGATGCAATTGGTTGTTAAAGTATAACATAGGTATGTCTAAAAGGACCGTCAATGAAACAATTAGGTAGGATCGAATGTACTTACTATGGGATAAAACCACTTTGGCTTTTTAACAACTGTACCCTCGCGTGACCCACCTAGGATTCTATATGTTTGACAAGCACTATCATGAAAAGCAAAATGAACAGAAATTAGAACCATTCATTTATTTTTGTTGTCAATGAAGTACAAACAGAATAACTTACGTGTCGAAGACGAATTTTGTATCTCTGTCTGGATTTTTACTCAAGGGATCAAACCAATAGACTACGTTGCGGCGGGGACATATAACACACAAAGTCCAGTGGTAACTTTAACAACATGTACACATTAAAATGAAGTTAGATGAGTGAGAAGGCAATTATTTATTAAACTTCTTAAATTGAAAAAATGTAAATACGAACCGTTGGACAATAGGTGCTAGATAACAATGAAGTTTGGTTTGTGCCATTGCGTAGCCGACATAGTGAGTCCTATGCGCCACAGTACAAGTATCCCCTGTCGTATTCGCAGGACATAAGAATCCATACCAATTACTTCTTTCCATGTTTGTGCAGAGATCGTGGAAGGTGCTATAATAGAATTAAAATAAGGAATCAATTCTTGAATGTATGAAAACAAAAAACCACTAAATGAATTCTATGGGAAAATTGAAAAAAAAACTTATCGGACTGCAAATTTGACCCAGCCTGCATCTATCTCCTCCAACCTGATAAACTGCTTGAGATCTTTATTGTCAATCGTGTAGGGATACTCCACTTGGCCCTCAATCCCTGGAGGCATCTTCAAGTCAATCTGTTTAATGCGCTTGTAGATCTGTTGCAGCCGTGCTAAGTAGGGCCATTTGCTCGCAGCTTCGTCATCCTTTTAGAACATCAAAAAACAAATTATTATTAGGATGCCAACAGATTTTCAGTAACAGTAAGGTAATTTCTACCATTGGAGGTGTTGCGTCTGAACCAATAAGATTGCGAGGCCAAAGGATGAAAGATCCTATCGCTTGACCTAACGTGCCAACCTCTGGATCAGGAATAGGGATGGCTGTACCTTCTTCCCCCTTTCTAACACTCGTCACATTCACCCTACGAAAATCCTCCGGAATTTGCTGATTATGGTGGGTGGTAGCACAAGTGTGAACGAGAGCATCAGCAACAACACGCAACAGTGGATCATCCAAATAGAGGGTGCAAGGGTCTCCCGACACTGGAGTGGGAGGAGGGTCGCCAAGTGGTTGCTCCAGAGGGTTGTAACTTCCTCTGGTGCTATTGAAGGCCAGGGATTCCTGAGTTCTATGCTCATTCCTTGCCCTTTGTGCTTTAAACATCTTTGCCATTTCAAGTTGAAGCTCTGGCAACAGCTCTTGTCGGAGCTTGTCGCGAAGGTTGGCCTCGATCTCTCGTTCGAGCTCCTCTCGAATCTTGGCCACAACGTCCTTACTAGGTCCAGCTTGTGACGAATAATGTGGCTCTCGTCCAAAATACCTTGCGGCACTAACTCCCCGTGTCTCTCCTCGAACACGACCAAGGTCATCTGCCTTCCCAATAGCCGTTGACAAGATGTCCATCCGTCTACTTGGATTGAATGAACCTTGGCTACTCTGCTCGTCCAGGTCATCCTGTAGCATGCAGTTTATCGTAAATGTATCGAAACCACTCGCAACATATAAAAAATTAGGTACTTATGGTATAACTACTTACAATCCTCGCAGCAACCTCAGCAACAGTCGGATTTATGTACTTCCCAGCCTTAATCCTCCCTGCTTTCCATTTTTTGTGACGTGGAGGAGGTGCCGGTGGCTGGATAACAACGCTAGGATCAGATTCTGCTGCTTCCTTCATTTTCTGTAACTCTTCTGCCATCATTTGCCGCTCAAGCTTCCGATATCCACCGCGAGACATGAAATGTTGATATTTATTTTCTGCTTGCCTCTGGGCATTTGCTGCACTTAATTTCTATGAATGAAAAACAACAAAAAATGAATCAACGATATAAAGTATATGAAAATTACAAGTTCTATATCATGATGACAGAAATCTTACCAAAAACTTAGGATCTGCTCGTGATGCCGCAAACAACCTCCAGTCCTCTGGAGATAAATATGTATACTGTGCACATGGATCCTTACCCCTAAGGGCCCCTCGAATGTAATACGCTGTTAGCTTGTTCTTGAAACCTTTCTATCGTACACTAATCTCATCCATCCAGTGCCTATACATCTCCGTGGTGTCTGGGACATCGTATGTTTGCTGCAAGGTAAAACATAAGATTATTATATTTGAAACAATAAGAACAAAGCTACAATGCATCAAAACTTACATACCAAAAGTTGCTGCCAAATCATGTCTTTCATTTTTGGGGGAACCAATCTCCAATTATCGTAGGTAATGCGTGTTAGATCTCATGTTTTGATGATAACAAAAGAATGGTTTGAAAAGGAAATGTTTAATAATCAAGCTTGAACTAAGTAATGACAGGAATAAGCTTACTTGAAGTAAGCATGGAAGTAATGAAGATTGGACAAGAGAAAATGCTGAGGAACTTGATCAGTAGCAAATCTTCTAAGGCATTACTCGAGGCGCTACTCGAGTAATGAGACAAAACTTGAAGCAACAAAGGAGAACTTCCAGTAACCTGCCACCATTACTCGAGGAACTACTCGAGTAACAAGGTCAAATTTCAAGGTTGCTCTCGGCCTACTAATGTTACTCGAGGAGCTACTCGAGTAACCAGGTAAAACTTTCAGTTGCCATCAAGTTTTCTACATGATACTCGAGGAGCTACTCGAGTACCTTTATTTCCTAAAAAATGGACCTCTCGGCATTTTGTACCACTGCTAATGTTACTCGAGGAGCCACTCGAGTAACCAGGTTAGAAACTTCCAGTTTGCCTTCAAGTTTTCCATGATACTCGAGGAGCTACTCGAGTAACCCTGTATTTGAAAATGTGTAACTCTCGGCACTTTGTACCACTGCCAATGTTACTCGAGGAGCTACTCGAGTAACAGACTAAGGTAAGTGAAAAACTTGAGGTTGGTACCGGATTAACTTGATTTCTTCTTATTTCATCATCCTCGAGTACTTACTCTAGTATACAAGTTTTTCATAGTTTATATTAAGTGGATTCCTCGAGTGTGTACCCCAGTATGCTCAAGTATTTTCAAAGGAAACTTCAAGTCATTACCCGGGTAAGTTATGTTCAAATGTCTCAGTTACTCGAGGTGCTACCCGAGTAACCTATGCAAAAATGTGTGCATTACTCGAGGAGCTACTCGAGTAATGAGGTAAGTGCTCTCGACATTTTAATCCTGCCAACATTATTGGAGTAGAGCATCGAGTAATCAAAAGTTTTTCAAAGGATTACTCGAGGTGTTACCCGAGTAACTCATAAAGTTGTGAGTGCATTACTCGAGTAGCTACCTGAGTAACTAACTATTCCAAAGGTTTGAAATTTAGTTTACTCCATGCACTACCCGAGTAATCTTATACTTGTTCATTAACTTGCAGTTGATAAATGATTTCCCGATGTTACTCGAGGAGCTACTCGAGTAAACTTCAAGTGTTACTCGAGGAGCTACTCGAGTAAGCATACCCAGAAATTTAGAAATCATTCAAACGTTCATTGATTTGTTTCCTATATGATTAACCTTTCATTGTATTAGTATTCTTAGTCTATTTACAGATAAACAATGAAGGAATCACTTCAAGAGATGAAAGTCAAATCAAACGTTCAAATTCCAACCACCGCCAACGGATATTTTTCAAAAACTTGAAAAGTCAACAGTGGCTGCGCACTCACCAACGGACGAAAGGAAGTGTTCCAACGGTCATCACCAACATATCTATATATATGGGAACCTTCAAACAGAGAAGAACAACTAAGCATCCATACGAACGTATCATTAAGTTCATTGCTCTGTTTTCACGTTGAAATTGTATTTATATGCTTCAGTGATTATCACTTACTCTTTGAGAGAGATATTTCATTCAAACTCAATATTTGTTATTGAGATAACTTAAGGTTGTGGAACCTTGAGTTGGGATTGGATTACAACCTGTAAGGGGAGCGAGTGTCCAGGTGTAAGGAACTTGCTTGTACTGTGGTGCCAAGAACCCACTGAATCTTGGAAGTTATAGTGAAACTCTCAGAGAAGCTCTGAGGACTGGACGTAGGTCAAAGTGGTTGTGACCGAACCAGTATAACTCCCGGTGTACACTTTGGTGATATTTCTCCTTACTCATTACTGTTTTAATTCTTTTGTCAAAGTTTTATATTTTCGAAAGAAATTTCAGTATCACCCAATTCACCCCCCCTCTTGGGTGAAACGCTTGATCTTACATTTGGTATCAGAGCGTAGGTCTTCTTGTTAAGGTATAACAACCTAAGAAGGATCCAATGGCAAGCATGGGTGAAGGAATTCTTCCCGACGGAGCATCCATCACTAGACCTCCCGGTTTCAATGGAGAACACTTTTCTTTCTGGAAAGCAAAATTCAGAGTGTTCGTGATGGCTACTGAATATGGGCTATGGGATATAATCGAGAGTGGAAATTATCAACCTACAAAGACTGTAGATTCTCAGAAAATTCCAAAGACGCCAGCGGAATATGATGAGAATGACAAGAAACTTATCACTCTCAATAGCAAGGCAATTCTGATGTTACAAAGCTCCTTGAGTCAAAATGAATACTTCAGAATCTGCACACACCCAACAGCAAAGGAAATGTGGGAAGCTCTAGAAATAGCTCATGAAGGAACTTCGGGAATAAAGGAGAATCGAATCAACACCTTGATCACAGAATTCGATCTACTTCGAATGAAATCAGGTGAGTCAATTTCTGAATTCGAACTTAGATATACTCATCTTGTTAATCAACTTGCAGTGTAACACCCCGAATTTTGAGACTCGAGGATAGAGAATAAGCCTGAGATTAGTGGATTGCTAAGCCCTGGTTTAGCAAGATCCCAAATTGTGATTAGGGGTTAATGACTACAAAAGTGGACGTGGTTAGTGATTAATGAACCCTTTTAGAGAATATAAAGTGGATTGTAGTCGCTTGTGTTATGAGCAACGCTCAAACCCTGTATTTGAGTTCAATTGTGGATCAACATCCAAATTGACTTAGAATAGAGGGAATAATTGAATGGGGTATTGGGATGGAAATGGTGTCATGTTGTGGTATTTAATCATTGGAATTGATTTAAATTGGATTGGACACATTGGTTGCAAAACTAGAAATGTTGTCCAGTGTGAATTCTGTCTGGGCAGTCTTCTCGTGTGGACGATTTTACTAGGTAAATGATGTCAGAAAATTATGAAAATTTCCAGTCTTAAAGTTCACATACCAAGCTTCAAAATGGACATATAATTTGTGCCATTTCGTTTTGGGAACTGGGAGATATGACTGTCCAAAGTTTGAGGTCGAAAATGGACTCTGTTTTGGGGCAGTGATGAACTTTGTGTAATTCTGGAATTTTGTGGTGATTTCTAGTAATGGATGATATTTTTCCAATGAAGAGGACTTAAATACCTTTCATTTGGCTTTGGGATCACCTCATTTTGATTTTTCTAGAATTAGTTATGATTTTTCAAAGATTGGGCAGAAAATCTGCCAGAAAATCCGAAAATGCCAATTTTGGAATTATGACATCATCATAATTAAAGATGACATCAGCATGGAATTAAAAGCAATTCCTTCATATTCATCAGCCATTTCCTGACGCCATTTGAGAAAGAAAAACGTGAGAGAGAGCTTGGAGAAAATAGGGAGAAGGAAGGAGAAAACTCGCGAGGTAGATCGATTTCTTCGGTGAATTCGTACCTAACGCGTATGATCCTTCTCCTAAGCTTCTCTTCTACATGGATTAAGGTATTTGAAGCTTAATTTTGCTGTTTAAAAGGGGCTAGGGTTTCAGCCAAGACAAGGAAAAGCTAGTGGGAGCTTGAGGTAACTTCCAAACTCTTGTGTATTGACTATTCTAGCTGCTGTGGGCAATTTAATCGGTGAAATTTCGCCGGATTGCCATTGGTTTTAATTTTTGGAAATGGGTTTCCCTAGGGGTTATGCTGCCCAAATTGATACTAAATGGTAGTTGTAACCTAATGGAATGGTTAATAAAGTGGTTAGGAGTAGAAAGGAATGTGTTTACGGAGCCGAAACCGAAAAACCCCAATTTTCCCCTTAAAACCCATATATTTCGGCCAGCATTGTAAATGGGTCTTAGAGTTGGATTTTCAATGATTTGATGATTCCATTGGATTCAGTGGGCGAAAATAGGTGGGGTTACAGTTGGGCACTTTTTCGGAAAAGGCCGAGAAAGCATAATTACAGAAACGCCCCTAAAACCCTAAAAGTAGGGCTGCCAAGGGCAATTTCGTAATTTGATAATGAATTTGATAATTCTGAGTTCGGAAATGGATTCCTTGGGAGAAAATATGTCAGAATAGCCCATGTCAAAATTTTAAGAAAAGTACAGCCGGACCGGGTACGGCGGGGCCGGGCCGGGTCCCCGGGGGTATTTTAGTAATTTTTCCATATAACTTCATATAACCCCCAGAAACACTATGGAAGTGTCTAAATAGTACATTTGACATTGTAGGATCGAATGTGAAGCCCCGAGTTGCTGGCACGCAAATCGAGGAGAAAAGACTGGAGGTAGGAAACATATCTCTTCTGCTTGTATTTGATATATGTGTTAGTGTGTTGGTGCATGTCTTAGCTTTGCATAATTATGTGTAATTTGAAGCTATGTTTCAATTTATGCTATGGCCATAGGTATATTGTTCGAAGCATTGAGCTGGCAAATTGTCATTGTGTTATCATGAGTTGTGTGATGCAAGCATGTCATGCATTAAACATTTATCGTACATGCATATTGATACTGTTATCCTACTGAGATTCTCTAGAATCTCACCCTCCCCTACTAACCTTTCAGACAGGGTAGTAGATCGATGATGGAGTAAGCAGCCAAGGGCGGTGAGGACTTCCTTCAGTAGTTGTTTTGGTAGTTGGTTATCATCCCAGATGGGAGTATATAGATTTGGATGTGTATATAAGTATGTGGATGAGGATTTGCTATGTATTTGAGAAGACTTTGTGTAATCCCTATATGAGGGCTTGTATGGGCGAATGTGCTCTATAAAGCTTGAGTTAATATATGGAAACCGGGATTGCCGGGATTATTGTTGTGTACTCTGATTTGTTATGAATGTGATATTCCGCGTAGTAATTGTATTCGGAAATGTGATTCTGAGACCAAGTTTATAAATGATTTCGAAAGGTGTTTGTGAAAACCCCGTCTGGTAGATGGGTTTATAATATTAAATTTTGTTCTTATTGGTCTCTATTTCACTTTATTGCGTAATCCGAATATTAATTACGGCAGGGGGTTACATACAGCACTTGGAAAAGTATATGATCAAAATATCCAAGTACGAAAGATTTTGAATATTCTTTCTAAAGAGTGGGAGGCCAAAGTCACTGCGATAGAAGAGGCAAAAGGAGAATCAATGAGATCAGTTGCTTCTCTATTTGGAAGTCTTTCTGAATATGAAAGCAAATTAAAGTTCAAACGGGAACTAGATGACATCAGTGACAAAAGAAAGAAAGGCTTAGCTCTAAAAGCGAAAGAAGAAAATCAAGATGAAGATGAGGAGTTTGACGATGATGAAATGGGCTTAATCATAAAACGATTCAGAAAGTTTTACAAGAAAGGTCAAGGCTTCAAACACTTTCAAAAAGGAGGAACTAGAAACAAAGACCATATCATTTGCTATGAATGTGGAAAACCAGGACATATCAAATCAGAATGTCCAGAGCTCAATCAAAAGAGCAAAGAAAAGAGAAAAGGCAAATTCTTTAACAAAAAGAAGGCCTTTGTATCTGCTATATGGGGAGATAGTTCCTCAGACGAAGAAAGTGATGAGGAAGAAGTAGCCAATATATGTCTTGTTGCTTAAGAAGAAACGGAAGAAGAGGTAAATGATTCTGAACCTACCTATGATGAATTACTCTCTGAATATAATGCTTTACATTCTGAATTCATCAAAGTAGTTAAAGAATTAATTGTTTTCAAAAAGAAAAACAAAGCTCTTGAAATTAAACTTAAAGAAAGTTCAGAAAAGAATTGTGAAAATTGTTCTTCGTTGAAAAAGAAAAACATTGATCTCACAAAAACTCTTGAGAAATTTACCAAAGGAAGTGAGATGCTAAGTGTGATTTTAAAAGAACAACGATTTGTAAATGACCGATCTGGTATTGGATATGATCCAAAAACAGATAAAAGGAAAGGTAAAAAGAAAGTAGGAGGAAAGCCATATTTAAATTATTTCCAACATTCTGTGCATATATCAAATCCTTTTGCATTTTGTAATTACTGTAACAGAAAAGGTCATTATACCTCTTCATGCATTCATAAAAAGAAAAGAACAATAGGAACCTACAAATGGGTACCTAAAGGCACATATGTTCAGAAAATCATTTATACTAACCCAAAAGGACCCAAAAAGAAGTGGGTACCTAAGACTTAGTCATTTGATTGCAGGTATGTCTTAAAGCATCCAAAAATAACAAGTGGTTCATAGACAGTGGATGCTCTAGACATATGACCGGAGATTTCGAAAGTTTTACCACATTGCAACCTAAGGAAGGTGGAAAGGTAAAATTTGGAGGAAATCAATCCGGAAAAATAGCAGGAATTGGTGAAATCAAAAATGACAAAGGCATACAAATCAAAGATGTATATTACGTTGAAGGCTTGTGTCATAATTTGCTGAGCGTAAGTCAAAGTGCAGATAAAGACAACTGGATAATATTTGATTCAGAGGAATGTCTAATTATCAACAAGAATGACTTACAGCTTGATAAGAAAAATATCAAGGCTAAGCTCAGAGCAAAAAGGGAAGGTAACTGCTATACTCTAGATATTAGTAGAAATGAATCTGAAAATTGTTTTCTGAGTAATACCGATGAAAGTTGGCTATGGCATAAGAGATTGGCTCATGTCAATATGCATCAACTAGGTAAACTACTCAAAAAGGATTTAGTTCTTGGATTACCCAAAGTAAATTTCAAAAACGATTTGATTTGTGACGCATGTCAAAAGGGTAAACAAACTAAATCATCTTTCAAATTGAAAAATGAGATCTCAACAAATAGACCATTACAATTATTGCATATGGATTTAGTTGGTCCAGCAAGAGTAAAGAGTCTTGGTGGCAACTTGTATTCATTGGTCATTGTTAATGATTTTTCTAGATTTACATGGGTTATTTTTCTATCATCAAAAGATGAAACCTTTGAAGAATTTATTGTTTTTGCCAAGAAAGTGCAAAATGAGAAAGGTATGTCTATTGCAGGTATTAGGACTGATCATGGTGGAGAATTTGAGAATCAAGCCTTTGAAGAATATTGTGATACTAATGGCATTGATCACAATTTCTCTGCTCCAAGGACGCCCCAACAAAATGGAGTTGTGGAACGCAAGAATAGAGTACTTACTGAAATGGCTAGAACAATGTTAAATGAAAAGAACATGTCTCAAGTTTTCTGGGCTGATGCTATGAGTACAGCATGCTATATTTCAAATAGAGCCTATATCAGAACGAAACTTGGAAAGACACCATATGAGCTATACAAAGGAAGGAAGCCAAACATTGCTCATCTACACATCTTCGGTTGTAAGTGTTTCATTCATAATAATGGTAAAGATAACTTAGGAAAATTTGATTCTAAAACTGATGAAGGAATTTTCCTAGGATATTCTAACCGAAGTAAAGCATATAGAATTTTCAATAAAAGAACTTGTGTTGTTGAAGAATCAATTCATGTTGTATTTGATGAATTTGAATCTTCTGACAAAACCATTGATGAAGAATAGGAAGTTGTTTTAAATCAAGAAAATGGTCAATCTATTTCTAAGTCTCTTATTCCAGAGGTTGATGAAACTAAGGATGAAGAGCAATCCCTAGGTCAACCTAAAGCCTGGAAATACAATAGAAGTCATCCCTTAGATCAAGTCATAGGAGATGTGAATGAAGGGATCAAAACCAGAAATAGAGTTTTCAATGAAGTAAGTTTTTCTGCATTCATTTCTGAGATTGAACCTTCTAACATTGATGAAGCCCTATTAGACAATGATTGGGTCATAGCAATGCAAGAAGAATTAAATCAATTTGAAAGGAATCAAGTCTGGGATTTGGTGCCCCGACCCAAAGATCATACGATCATTGGTACTAAATGGGTATTCAAAAACAAACTTGATGAATCTGCAATTATTGTCAGAAACAAGGCAAGATTGGTGGCCAAAGGCTATAATCAGGAAGAAGGAATTGATTATGAGGAAACGTATGCTCCAGTGGCTAGATTGGAAGCTATACGTGTACTCTTAGCCTTTGCATGCATCAAAGGATTCAAACTCTATCAAATGGATGTTAAGAGTGCTTTTCTAAATGGTTACATCATGGAAGAAGTGTATGTAGAACAACCTCCAGGTTTTGAAGATGTCACTAAACCGGACCATGTTTTCAAACTTAAAAAGGCTTTGTATGGTTTAAAACAAGCTCCTAGAGCCTGGTATGAAAGGCTTAGTAAGTTTCTCATCGATCAAGGTTTTCTACGAGGAAAAGTTGATACAACATTATTTATAAATCGAAAACATGATGATATTTTAATTGTTCAAATATATGTTGATGATATTGTTTTCGGTGCTACTAATGAATCTCTATGTAAGGAATTTTCTGAGATAATGCAGGGAGAGTTTGAGATGTCAATGATGGGAGAATTGAATTTCTTTCTGGGTTTGCAAATCAAACAAAGAAAGAATGGAATTTTCATATCTCAAACAAAGTATTTAAAAGAGCTATTGAAGAAATATGGAATGGATGAAGCAAATGGCTCAGATACGCCTATGAGTTCAACAACGTTGCTTGATGCTGATGTTAAAGGGAAAGACTACAATATCACAAAATATAGAGGAATGATTGGATCATTACTCTATCTCACGGCAAGCAGACCAGACATCCAATTTAGTGTTGGCATATGTGCAAGATATCAATCGGCGCCAAAGGAATCACATGCTGAAACGGTCAAACGAATCTTTAGATACCTTGCTGACACACCAGAATTGGGTCTGTGGTATCCCAAAGGAAGAAGTGAATATTTAATTGCTTATTCAGATTCTGATCATGGAGGATACAAGACAGACAGAAAGAGCACCAGTGGACAAGGGCAATTCCTTGGAGGATCTCTTGTATCATGGTTCAGCAAGAAACAAAATACAGTGTCTCTTTCGTCAACGGAAGCCGAATATGTTGCAGTCTCAAGTTGTTGTGCACAAGTGATATGGTTAAAACAACAACTACAAGACCTTGGTATTTATCTCAAAGAAATACCAATCTACTGTGACAACACTAGTACGATAAGCTTGGCAAAGAATCCAGTTCAACACTCTAGAACCAAGCATATCGATGTCAGACATCACTTCATCAGAGATCATGTTCAAAAGAAAGATGTGAAAGTGATATTCATTCCTACTCATCTTCAATTAGCCGATATCTTCACAAAACCCCTCGCAAAAGATCAATTTCTATACATTAGAAGAGAATTGGGAATGGTAAATCCCAATGAGTTATAAGTAATTTCAGCATTTCATAATATTAGATGAAGTCATTTGATAATGTTTTGATGATCACTAACTTAAGCTTCGGAGTATATAGAAATGTGTTTTGCAGGAAGGTAAAAATTCTGTTTTGAGAAACAAAAACAGAGGTGATCAGAGGACACATTTACTGGAGTACCAACTTGAAGTAATGTGTGACAGAAAAGCAATACCCGAGGAGCAACTTGAAGTAAAGAAGTACTTTACTCGAGTATGTACTCGAGTAATGGCCCCCAAAACTGGAAGTAACGGATCAAGTTACTTGATTTTCAAATGTAACGGTTCAGATCTTAAAGAAATGAAGAGTCAGAAGTGGTAAAGCTATTTACTCGAGGCAGGCCTCGAGTAAACTTGAAGCTTACTCGAGGAAGGCCTCGAGTAATGACGGAGCTCAGATTCTCAAAAGGTTAAATAATGACTCAAATCTGAATCAAATGGACTATGAATGATCGAGGGAATATCCATGGATGATTACTATATTATTCATGCCAGGTACGCAATTTAAATGAATTATTTTTGAATTTTTCTGTATGAACACTCGAGGAAGGCCTCGAGTAAACATGAATGTTACTCGAGTAAGGCCTCGAGTAAAGTCGGGATTTAGGTCTTTATCTTGCGCAAACTTGGTCATTTCCACAAAATCTCCTCGAGTAAATCACTATACACCCTTTCAAAAAGTTTTCCCAATCGATTCCTTGCCTCATTACCGTCAAAACCCAACTGGTTTCAAGATCAAAAACTTCCTATTTTGTTCAAAATCCCTCTGCCCTATTCTCGCGACAGTAGCTCTGTTTTCTGAGACTTCTGATTTTTTTTTTTGTGATTCAAAATGGTTAGAACCAAGAATCTCAACTTCACTGATTCCTCTGATTCTCTACAAAACCCTGATCTTCTTTCTCCTCCTCCAACAAAAAGAAGAAAATTGATTCCTAGACCAAAAGCCAAAACCCCTCTTAAACCTCAACCACAACCTAAAGCCAAAGGTGTGGTAATCAAAGAGCCTATTGTGACTAGGGCTCAATCTAAAAAGAGCACATCTACAGGAAGGAGTAAAGGTGTCAAAACTCCCTCACCCTCTCACTCAGACTCATCCACACCCTCTTTTACTCCAAAACCTCCCAAGAAGCCAAAATATGACAAAAATGTGGCTAAGGCAAAGGCTGGGATCATTGACCAATTGGATAAGGGTCAATCATCCAAGAAATCCAAGATTCCAGAGGCAGAGATCACTACCCCTCCAAAGGGATTCAATGTGGGGAAACTGGTGGAATCTCCCAAGTACCGGATACAGTTCTCCAGAAGGAAAGTGTGTAAAACACACTACGTTGATCTGAAGTTGCTTCAAGAGGTAGTGAAGTATGACCTTAGCTCTTATCTTGATCCTTTTATGCCTTGGTTATCTGTTCGATTGCCTTTTTGCACAAAGGTAATCACCCATTTTTACTGTAACCTAGAAATCACTGATGAGCCTAACCGAACCTCAGTTGAGGAAGAGATGACCACCTCAGTGAGAGGTCAAAAAATTCTTATATCTCCCTCTAGGATCAATCTATGGTTAGGAATTGAGAATCCCCCGGATGATATCTATTCTGAGCTTGAGCCAAACCAAATTTTCACTATCCTTAAGCCCGGTGAGTTAGTTGGCCCCCTCAATTTTAAACCGAGTGATATGTGTGATCATCACAAGGTCCTATGGTACATCTACTCTAGGTCCCTTGTGAACAAAGCCAACAACTATACCCACTTCTCGGATAGGGACTATAGATGGTTTGCTTCACTCCTCTTGAAAGAAGAAAAGGATCTGGGAGAGTATATATTCTCAGAAATGAAGAGGTATAAGGTGGATGGAAAAGGGACTACTCCAATGCCATATCCCCAAATTGTGTCTCTTATCCTAAAAGAGAACAAAATATGGTACTTGGATAGTAAAGAGCCAATTGAGAGAATGACCCCAGTGGGGAGGAATCAGATTGGTAAACTGAACATCGACATCCCTCTTAAAGGCCCACTGGAGTCTGGGTCCAAGAAGAAGCGGAAGGCTACTGAGACTGAGACCAGTAGGATGGATGACACTCAGTCATCGGCTCCAGCTGCTACCACATCTTTACCATCCTTCCTGAATGCCACTCTCCAGCACTTCATGGAGAACATACTCAGAGGCTTCCATGTGGACATAGCCAACACAAATGCTGAGCTAATTACCAACACCAACTTCAAGATGGGTGAACTAGTTGAGAAAATTGACAAAAGGCATGAGGAGTTGGTTGAGAGAATGGATAGGAGACATGAGGAGTTGCTTGAAGAGCAACGTGCCCAGGGAGAAACCCTGAGATTGATCTTAGCACGACTGGATTCATTGGGTCCTGGACCTTCTGCAGGTCCCTCCTCATCTGCACCACCACCACCACCTTCAGTAGACCCTCCTTCAGACATTCCTATTCCTACCCCCACTCCTGAGGCTGAACCATCTACCCCTCTGGTTTCTGATCCACTTGAGCCCCAAGAAAAAGACATCTTGTTCACAGTGGATGATCCTGAAACCCTTGAGTCTACACATATCATTATTGGTGATTCACCTCAAAAACCACAGCCTGAGACCACTCCTAAACCTATTCCCTCTCCTACCCAAACAGAGGTAGTATCATCTTCTTCTTCTGAGCATCTCACTCCAGCTTTTGACACAACTCCAGAAGCTGAGACCACAATGGTTGTCTTCCAGCCTTCTCCTCTCCTGCCTAGAGATGATATCCAAATTCCACCTCTCAATCTTCCTGAACCAGAGTCATCCAGCTCCTTTGATTCATCTAGTTCAGATAGTGTTCTTCCAGTTAAGCCCATCTCTATGGTGAAGCCTCCTAGCCCTACTCTTGATTGATGAAGCCAAAAAGGGGGAGAAGCTTGAGAGTGATTTTGTGGATGTGTCCTTGTTTATTTTGGGGATTTGGTTGTATATGGGCTTTAGGGTGCATTTTGTTATTAATCCTTCTTGAACTTAACTTGTAATTTGAATTTCTTAAATTTCAATACAAGTATGTTTTAATTATGACTTCATTTGATTTCATTTAAGTTTGAGATTTGTGATACTTGTTTGGACTAATGAAGTTGTTATATATGCAAGGTTTAATCAACTTATTAAGAAATAATTAATTAAGAATCCAATTTGAAAAACCATGTTCAAAATCACCAAGTTTTGTCATCATCAAAAAGGGGGAGAATGTTAGATCTCATGTTTTGATGATAACAAAAGAATGGTTTGAAAAGGAAATGTTTAATAATCAAGCTTGAACTAAGTAATGACAGGAATAAGCTTACTTGAAGTAAGCATGGAAGTAATGAAGATTGGACAAGAGAAAATGCTGAGGAACTTGATCAGTAGCAAATCTTCTAAGGCATTACTCGAGGCGCTACTCGAGTAATGAGACAAAACTTGAAGTAACAGAGGAGAACTTCCAGTAACCTGCCACCATTACTCTAGGAACTACTCGAGTAACAAGGTCAAATTTCAAGGTTGCTCTCGGCCTGCTAATGTTACTCGAGGAGCTACTCGAGTAACCAGGTAAAACTTCCAGTTGCCATCAAGTTTTCTACATGATACTCGAGGAGCTACTTGAGTACCTTTGTTTCCTAAAAAATGGACCTCTCGGCATTTTGTACCACTGCTAATGTTACTCGAGGAGCCACTCGAGTAACCAGGTCAGAAACTTCCAGTTTGCCTTCAAGTTTTCCATGATACTCGAGGAGCTACTCGAGTAACCCTGTATTTGAAAATGTGTAACTCTCAGCACTTTGTACCACTGCCAATGTTACTCGAGGAGCTACTCGAGTAACAGACTAAGGTAAGTGAAAAACTTGAGGTTGGTACCGGATTAACTTGATTTCTTCTTATTTCATCATCCTCGAGTACTTACTCTAGTATACAAGTTTTTCATGGTTTATATTAAGTGGATTCCTCGAGTGTGTACCCCAGTATGCTCAAGTATTTTCAAAGGAAACTTCAAGTCATTACCCGGGTAAGTTATGTTCAAATGTCTCAGTTACTCGAGGTGCTACCCGAGTAACCTATGCAAAAATGTGTGCATTACTCGAGGAGCTACTCGAGTAATGAGGTAAGTGCTCTCGGCATTTTAATCCTGCCAACATTATTGGAGTAGAGCATCGAGTAATCAAAAGTTTTTCAAAGGATTACTCGAGGTGTTACCCGAGTAACTCATAAAGTTGTGAGTGCATTACTCGAGTAGCTACCTGAGTAACTAACTATTCCAAAGGTTTGAAATTTAGTTTACTCCATGCACTACCCGAGTAATCTTATACTTGTTCATTAACTTGCAGTTGATAAATGATTTCCCGATGTTACTCGAGGAGCTACTCGAGTAAACTTCAAGTGTTACTCGAGGAGCTACTCGAGTAAGCATACCCAGAAATTTAGAAATCATTCAAACGTTCATTGATTTGTTTCCTATATGATTAACCTTTCATTGTATTAGTATTCTTAGTCTATTTACAGATAAACAATGAAGGAATCACTTCAAGAGATGAAAGTCAAATCAAACGTTCAAATTCCAACCACCGCCAACGGATATTTTTCAAAAACTTGAAAAGTCAACAGTGGCTGCGCACTCACCAACGGACGAAAGGAAGTGTTCCAACGGTCATCACCAACATATCTATATATATGGGAACCTTCAAACAGAGAAGAACAACTAAGCATCCATACGAACGTATCATTAAGTTCATTGCTCTGTTTTCACGTTGAAATTGTATTTATATGCTTCAGTGATTATCACTTACTCTTTGAGAGAGATATTTCATTCAAACTCAATATTTGTTATTGAGATAACTTAAGGTTGTGGAACCTTGAGTTGGGATTGGATTACAACCTGTAAGGGGGAGCGAGTGTCCAGGTGTAAGGAACTTGCTTGTACTATGGTGCCAAGAACCCACTGAATCTTGGAAGTTATAGTGAAACTCTCAGAGAAGCTCTGAGGACTGGACGTAGGTCAAAGTGGTTGTGACCGAACCAGTATAACTCCCGGTGTACACTTCGGTGATATTTCTCCTTACTCATTACTGTTTTAATTCTTTTGTCAAAGTTTTATATTTTCGAAAGAAATTTCAGTATCACCCAATTCACCCCCCCTCTTGGGTGAAACGCTTGATCTTACAATGCGCACTTTGCTTCGAGCCAAAAGCCCTACGTAGCTAATGAAGTGGTCTTCCTCAGGACCAACTGGATTCAGATTGTCATCGAAGTCTATATGCAGTCTCTCCTGTTGATGTTCATGACGTGCAACCAATGCTCCCATCTTTGTACAGCCTCTAACCCTCCTTCTTGCAGGGGGTTCAACTCTAGGCCTTTCGTCATTGCTAGAGCTTTCGTCATCTCTACGCCTCTCGTCATCACTAACGTTGTCCATATTCCTGTTAACACAAAAAGCATAATCAGAAACGTAAGTAAATTGCAATGAAAACGAAATATACTAAGCGGGAAGTAAAACAGAAAAAACACAGTTCTCGTTTATAAATTAAGGTGTTACTCTATATTGTTTCCCATAGTCCTTCACCACGGTCATTTCTTACAGCATATTCGTCATCATCTACCAATTCTACTTCATTTGTTTGAGGTGTAGTTGTTGTGAAAGGTGGTGTGTCATCAAGGTTGAAGGTCGGATCACCATACTTCTATTTTTTACTTTTAAGGACAATGGACATGTTTTTGCTGGCAGGACCGGTGACATAAAACACTTGTTTCGCCTGGCTTGCTAAAATGAAGGGCTCGTCTCTATAGCCAACTCTTCGAAGATCGACTGAGACAAATCCAAATTGTTTATCTATTACCACGGCATTGTTGCTAACCCACTTACATTTAAATAAAGCAACTTTGAACTTGTTGTACGTCATCTCCCATATTTCTTCTATAACTCCATAATAGGCCATAGACGCTAATATGGGGTTTTTGTCTCTCGAACTAGAAAAGTGCATAGATTCAGCTTCTACCATGACCCCACTATTTTGCATGGTACTTTTGTCATCTTGCTCTTTGGTATAGAAAGAATAGCCATTTATATCATAACCGGTCCAAGTAATGACCTGAAACGAAGGCCCCCAAGCTAGCCACTCGATTGTCTCAGACACACCGATCTCGTGCAAAACCTTTTCCTCGAACCACTGCATGAATGTCTTGTTTTGCTCAATAGCAATCTGCATGTCATTCTTCCTTGGATTCTTGTTCTTCAAAGTGTTTCTGTGTTCATTTATGTAAGGTTGAACTTCTTCCATATTATTCAGGATATACAAGTGGGCTTGCAACACCTCTTCACGAGGAACATTCTTCACTTTCAGTCCTCGTGTTCCCTTGCTTCTCCCTTCTTCATGCCGAGATTGTTCCTTCTTCCCTGACATATAATCTTTGCAAAACTCCATAGCCTCCTCAACTACATATCTTTCTACTATTGAGGCTTCTGGTCGATAAGGATTTTTAGAATACCCTTTTAAGATCTTCATGTATCGCTTGAAAAGGTACATCCACCTCAGGTAAACTGGACCACATAGCCTTACCTCCCTCACCAAATGAACTACCAAATGCACCATTATATCAAAAAATGAAGGTGGAAAGTGCATCTCTAGTTGTGACAAAATAATGTAACCCTCATTTTCTAGTTCATCCAACTTTTCAGTGTCAATGACTTTGTTACAGATAGCATTGAAGAAAACGCACAATCTTGTCACTGTGTTTCGTACTTCATCTTTCATTATGCCTCTAATAGCTACTGGTAATAGTTGTTGCATCAACACATGATAATCATGGGACTTCATTCCCACTAACTTTAAATCGTCCATTGAGACACATCTTCTCACATTCGAGGAATACCCTTGCGGCACCTTCATTTCATGCAAACACCTACACAAACTTCTTTTCTCTGCTTTTGATAGTGTATGCGCTGCTGGCTCCATGTATGCCCTCCTACCATTATCTCTTAGTTGTGGATGTAATCGTTCTCTTATTCCCATATCGACAAGGTTTAATCTGGCATTAATCCCATCCTTAGTCTTCCCTGGTATGTGCAAAAGCGTACTGATAAGGCTATCACAAACATTCTTCTCCATATGCATCACATCAATACTGTGTCTCACGTCAAGCGAATGCCAATATGGAAGATCAAAGAAAATGGATCTCTTCTTCCATATGTTCTTCTCACCCGCAACCCTCTGATTCTTACCAAAAGTGACATGGATACGTTCCACTCGACTGTAGACTTCCTCTCCGGTTAGTGACTTTGGAGCCATTCCATGCTCCGGTAAGCCGTTAAACCGCTTTCTTAGCCTACGATACGGGTGAAACCGATGAAGAAACCTCCTGTGGCCAAGGTAGACAGTTTTTCTTCCATGCTTTAGTTGTTGGAAGTGTGTGTCTGCTTCACATATTGGGCATGCTTTGTGACCCTTCACGCTGTACCCTGACAAGTTTCCGTACGCAGGGAAGTCGTTTATCGTTGTGAAAATCATTGCACGTAGCTTGAAAGACTCCTTCTTATAAGCATCAAACACATCTACGCCTTCCTCCCACAACTTCTTCAAGTCCTCAATCAAAGGCGCCAAATAGACATCAATATCGTTCCCTAGCTGTTTTGGTCCAGAAATCATCATATATAGCATCATATACTTACGTTTCATACATAGCCAGGGAGACAAGTTGTATATTACAAGGAGAACCGGCCACGCACTATGTGTGCTAGTAAGAGTTCTATATGGATTGATGCCGTCTGTACAAAGCCCAAGCCGTAGGTTTCTCGGCTCGCTGCCAAATTGAGGGAACATTTCATCTATTTTTTGCCATTGTGGAGAGTCAGCTGGGTGCCGAAGATATTTCCCATCAGATATTCTCTCATCAGAGTGCCATCTCAACTTCTTCGCTTTTGTTGCACTCGCAAACAAACGTTTAAAATGTGGTATTATTGGAAGATACCACATAACCTTTAAAGGTTGCCTTTTACTTGTCACATCACCACAACCACCTTCTTTTTTCACTTTGTATCGTGCAGTTTTACACTTAGGACACTCACTAAGACCTCCGTACTCATTTCTGTACAGTACGCAGTCATTAGGGCAAGCATGTATCTTCTTATACTCCATACCCATTGTAGACAGGATTTTCTTGGCCTCATACATATGATTTGGAAGTACATTATCCTCCGGAAACATATCACACAATAGTTCAAGTAGCAATGTGAAACTACTATCGGTCCACCCATAAGTTGCCTTTAAGTTAACCAAATGTAATGTTCCTGTCAGCCGCGTGTACTTACTACCACTGTACAATGGTGTCTCTGCATCACTCCGCAGGCTGTCATACTCCTGCGACTGTGCAAAGGATTCTGCCTCAACATCGTTAATCATTCTCTCCATTCTATCTTCATCTATGACATCCATAGCTTCCTTCTTGTGTGACAGACAATCAGTTACTTCCTCACCATGCCATATCCACCTTGTGTATCGCAGATTTATTCCATCACAAAGTAGGTGATCCTTTATGACATCAACATCCTGTCTACTCTCATTCAAACAATTGACACAAGGACAAAAATACTTCCCATTTCTTGCAGGAGCATTCTTTTTAGCGAATTCAATAAATTCGTCCACCCCTTTCTCATATTCTTCACTAGTTCTCAAAGCATTCATCCAACTATGATCCATTTTGTTACCACCTAAGGCATTACCAATAACATTCACACGTTTAGTACAATTCTCAACGACATATGATGGGATTGCCTAATTAAGTTATCAACCCAATTTAGGATTTTAAAATATGGTCTTAATAACTTTATTGCCCCCTCCTAGCCTCATCTCTCCTCTTAAAAGGGTTTCAGTGCTATGTAACTTATTTTTTTAATAAGTATATATATATAAAATTAATGTATAATAAAATAAATACAATAAGATTAAATTAAAGAATTTTTTTGAGGTTTGGAAGAATTAAAAACAAAACGAGTTTCATATTAACAAAAAAATTTTAAGTTGAGTTCTTCCAAAAATAAAATTGTTTTATTGAAAATATTTAGATAAAAATCATTTAATGAATATTGGGGTTATGGTTTTCTTTTTAAGTTTTAGCTTGAATTATTCTTCATAATTCGTTTGGAATTAATACAAGAATTTCTTTAATTTAAATAAATCATATTTTATTTTATTATATATACTAATTAATGGTGCAGGAACAAGACTAATGAAATGGGGTGGTGCCACTATGTGTGTATGGATAAATCTCCATTGGCTTATAAAAGCTAGATTTCCCTAAAACTGAACAACAGGGATTTCTATTATACACAAGTAAATTTATATTTAAACAAGAAAATAAACCATTCCCGAATAAATGCAATTTAAGCAATATAACCACACCAAACACATCAGGCTAATATCAACTATCTCAATATAAGCAATATATAATAAACCAACCAGCCTAATATCAATATATAAACAAAAAAAACAAAGAAAATAAACCAACCTACCTGACCAGGGCGCCCACTAGCTAGTATGTTGGAGAGGTAGAGAAGACGTTGGAGATCCACGGTGGTGTGCACAACAATGGAAGGAGGTGGAGGAGAGAGCAAAAATCTACCCACTGTGGAGGAGGTGAAGTTGCAGCAGTGACGGTTGCGTGCGTTGAAGAAACAAAGAAATTAAACAAAGAGGAAGAAGAAGGGAGGAGGGAGGAGTTCAATAAGGGCCGACGGTGGAGGAGAGAGCTTGAACAAGGGAGGAGGGAGGAGTTGAAGAAAAAAATAGAGGAGGGCCGACGGTGGGTGCGTGGGGAGAGGAGGAAGAAGAGTAAAGTTGAGAGGATGTAAGGAAAGGAGGTGTGATAGATGAGAAGACGCATGTCAGACAAGTATCTGACATGCGGGTTTGGGACGCCCAAATGGCATTTGGGACGCCTAAATCTTAGTTTAGGCGTCCCAAATTCATTTGGGACGCCTAAACCCAGACTTTAGGCGTCCCAAATGTCATTTGGGATGCCTAAACCCAGATCCAGGCGCTAAAAAAAATTTATGAAATTTATATTTCGCGCCAGGAAGCACTTTAGACGTCCCAAATTCAAATTTGGGACGCCTAAAGGTTCCCCTACATATATATAATTACGAAAATGCCACCGCCTCCCTTTTTAACCACCCAATTTTTAATTTGGGACGTCTTTGGGGGTGGTTATATCTCACTTCTGTAGTAGTGATAAATTCTTCTTCTCACTTGATCCAAAAAAGAATCCAACCATTATGTCTTTCTCTTTATCAAGAATCATATATAATGGGCAAATATCAATTTAGCTTCTTAACCCATTAGTTAAACGAATACTAAATCATTATTCAAATTATTTCATTTTTATTTATTAGGGGAAATGTCGGTGTTGGAAAAGCAATATCTGAAAAAACTGTAATTTTTCACCATTTGAACGATTTCACTTTTATTTTTTTTAAAAAAAATCAATGTAAAATATGTAAGTCGTTTTTAGGATTTAGGCTGAATGACTTTATCATAAATCTTAAATTGTTCATAAGATGAACTATTTTGCCTATAGTGTTTTGGTAAATATTTCTCACCATATAGCATTTTGATATTTGTTTTTTGTTTATAGAGTATATTGGTAAAAATGTCGGCCTAGCTATTCCGTATTTTATGAGACGAGCATATTCATTACATGTCCTTCAATTTCCAACCATTTAATTAATGCAATATCAAATAATCAATTATATTCTGACTTAATTTATATTTTAATTAGCCCACTGCCCACTTATTAAAGGAGGATCCGAAACGGTAATACTTCTCCGGTCCTTAATATAAGATATATTTAGGAAGTTGATCTTAATCCCAAATATAAAATATAGTTTTTATATTTGTCAAATATTTCCTAATTTACCCAATTGAGGCTCCCTCAACAATAACTAAGAAGGAGAGGGAACATGGGAATTAAGGAAGATAACTAGGGTGTTTTAGAAAATATGTCATATTAACTAACTTAATCAATTTCCTTAATTTAATCAAATTAGGTATATATATCTTATATTAAGGACCTGAGGAGTAATTAAAGAACTAGCAACGAGGAGAGGTTTGTTGATTCATATTTGAAACAACTGAATATATAAGTTCCATGAACTCTGAATTCACAACTAAAGGGGATGCGCTGAAAATGGATTTACCAGGTTTTATGTCTTTCCAAGCAAACCAAAGTAACTTTCTACAATTATGGGGAGAATTTTAATAAAGCATTAAAGAGCAAAATTTTAAATTAGGCCTAAAATATTCTAAATTTCACTACAATGAACTGATGATTTGATATTGTGTTTCCATTGGTTAATGGTTAAAATAATTTTCGGAGGGCACTTACCAGTTTGTACTAAATAAAATGGAAGAAAGATTGAAAGGTTGGAAAGTAAACTGCCTTTCTATGGTTGCTAGACATACTCTCGTATCATCTGTGATGTTTGTAATACCAAATTATGCTATGCAATCTTCGTGGCTGCCAATAGCTACGTGTGACTAAAACGATAAAAAATGTTGTGGATTTCTTTGGGGTAGTATAGCGACGAATAGGAAACCTCATTTAGTTGCTTAGGAAGATGTGTGTACTAGAAAAGATGCAGGTGGGTTGGGGTTGCGGTATGCTGGTAAATAGAATAAAACCTTTATGATGAAGCTTGGGTGGGGTTTAGTAAAATGAAGGGATGTACAATGGGTGAAGTTCATGAGAGAAAAGTATCATTGTGGTGGCGACATCATACCCAAGGTCCATATACTTCAACAAGAGTCACAGGCATGGAAAGGGATTAGAAATGTATGGGGGACAATGGAACGAGGTATAGGATAGAAAATTGGTAATGGCCAACATGCGCAATTTTGGAAAGACAAATGGCTCCCACACCACGAAAAACTTCTCTCTTATTGTATCTAGGATCTTCTAGAAGGCATGAAGGGGGATAGAGTTTGTGAATATGTTACACCAACAGGTAGTTGGAAATGGGGGAATTCGAGTCTTTCCTTCCAATACATGTTCTTCAAGCTATTAATCGTGTATCACCCACGGTAAATCAAGAGTCAAAAGATATACCTATATGGTGGCCCTCAAACACGGGGGATTTTTCTATCAAATCAGCATATGAAATCGTGAGTATAGATCAAGTACCTTACTATCGAAATCTATGGAGGAAAATCTGGAAGTTGAAAACACCACAATGGTGCAAAAATTTTATGTGGCTTGCAACTAGGGGACATCTTATGACAAATTCTTTACATGTAGTTATAGGTTTGCAAGGCAGTCAGTGTTATGGTGTGTGTGATGGGAATCGAGAGGATATCATGCACGTCCTTTGAGATTGTAGTGTGGCTAAGCTTTGTTGGAAGAAGTTGGTGCCAACACGTCTTTTAAATAGATTTTTTGGGATAAATGATATCCAGATATGGTTTGAATGGAATCTATCCTTGAAAGAACAAGGCATGGAGGTGAGTTGGCCGATGTGTTTTGTATTGCTATGCTGACAACTTTGGTTGAACCGGAAATCAGAACTCAGGGGCCTTTGAGGGAAAAACAGCAGGAAGTATTCAAATTTTGTCACAGGTACATGCTCAAGCACAATGGTCGAACCACCAGCTATATCAGTCAAGTTTGCAGATAAAGAGAGATTCTATGTGAAAACCACCGTATGATGGTTGGATAAAGATTAATGTTGATGGGGCATGCCGATATGATGGAAGTATGGTAGATTGTGGAGGAAGAGGATGAAATCATGAAGGAGGTGTACTGGGAGATTTCATGCTTAATTTAGGTCGTGGAAGTGGATGTACAAGCGGAGATATGGGGTATCCTTATGGGATTGAAGCATGCATGGGATTCAAGTTGGAGGAGAGTGGTAGTTGAACTTGATTGTGGATAGGTAGTGGACTTGGTTAATACAGGGTGGGATGATACTCATCTTCATGCTGATTTACTAGTGGATATTTCACAGCTTATGACACGTAACTGGGAAGTTTCTATAGAATGGTGTTGCCGGGAGCGAATTCTGCAGCTGATAATCTAGTGAAGTTTTCTCTTAGGATGGCTTTGGGTGCTGTAACTTTTGTTGCCCCACCTTATTTCCTGGCTGATGCCTTACGTTTTGATATAGAGCGCTAAGTAGTCTTTTTTTTAGTTTTGAATGTTATCAAAAATAAAAAAATTGGTTTAAATTACCCTTTACTAATTAACAAAATACATCACCCATCAACTTCTGAATTTAATTTTCACACACAATTTACAAATTGAATTTTGAGATTTACAAATCCTCTATGCTATGGTATCACTAAATATTCTTACAATAATTAATTTCAACCTCCACTAACTCCTCTCTTCCTTGTTCATAATGCTGAAGTCCACTTACGGAAAAAAAACAACAATTATGAGTGAATAACTTGTTTACCTCAATTCTAATAATTTTCTTCATGATATTCACGTTTATATTACACTTTTAATCAATCGCAAGTGGATAACTCTCCATATTTCAACCAGGAGACGATGTGGCAGGTGAAAGATTAGTTTCACTTGGCTTTGAATTCTTTGACTAAGAAGAGCATGCGGCAGCATTCTGGCCAAATTGGAAGAATGGAGAAAGGGGATGATATTGAGGGTAGGTTGGACATAATAGAAGGAGGGAAGAAAAGAAAAAAACATTTTTCACGAGGATTCTAAAATACTTAACATTATTGTAACGACTAGGGTCTATTTGGCAAAGCGGCAGACCAGCCTGACCACACGTTTACAGCTAAATAATCACGATGGGCAGTTTCTTTGAGTTTGGCAAAGAGGTTAATAGCAATGAACTTTTTAAAATACCGCCACTTATTTTCGAAGCTCACTCCCGTGGCTTTTTTTCAACTTCCCCGTGCTTTTGCTGTCTCTCTCTTCAATAAATGCTTGCAGGCAGACCGTTGGAAGCATTATAGTGCCATTATTTTGTCTCACCAAACCATGATTGTCGAAGCAAAGCTGGTAATATCGTGTATGCCCAAAGCCTTCTTCCTTCGAATCTGAGCTTCCCTTCCGGTGGTGTAGAAGTCGTTTGAATCAGAGCCTTCTTCCTTCGAATCAGAGCTTCCCTTCCGGTCGGCGTCGTCGGTCACAGCACCGTCCAGATCTCCTTGTGTCTTGTCGGCGTCTTGGGTCTCATAGGCATCTCGCGTCATCACTCAACTCATGGCTTGCCTTCGGTGATTTTAGCGTTTCCTGCTGATCTGAGTTTGCTTCTCATCGGCGTCTCACGGTGGCCGGCGAATGCAGTTGCTTCTGGTGAAATAGTTTGCTCAACTTTGCTTGTGTTGTGCCGATCTGTGGGCCTGAGACTCAGGAGGGCCAAATCCGTGAGTTGGGATAGAGAACAGAGGTCATCGGAGCTTCTTGTTCTTCGCCGGAACAGTGTGCGGTGAACGGCTCTTGTGTCTTCATCTCCCCACCGTGTCTCTGTCATATATTCGTCCAGCATCGACAGGCAGCGTCGGGTAAAGAAATGGTCACCATTTTCGTTTCTCTAACATGTCTGCCCTGTTTTGATTGTGTGTGAACAAATGGTCACCATTTTCGTTTCTCTGCCTTGTGAGTGTGGATGCCGAAGTGTTGCTCATGATTTTTGTTGAATTTGAGCAATGAACACTGCTTCTTTTCTTTCTATTTTAAATTTCTAATCACCCATCCTTGGTTCACTTTGTTTAATGCCACACTGCCTTCTTCTCTTCCGAACCACTTGTTAAGCATTTGAAATGCCTTGATAATATATTATGGGGAAAACGTTAAATAAATATTAGAATAAAGTGTACTCTTTTTTCACTTTTCTACATGCGTAAAAAATTTAGAATTTTGGTGATGAAGCTTCCAAATTTATTGATCAATTAGAGGTTTTAGAGGATTGTTTCTTGTATATTTTTCAGTATTCTGTGTGAAAAGCAAGTTTGGAATCTCATGTCGTTTTGAACCACCTCCATGGTGGGGGAGCATTGAAAAGACTGCCTTTCTAGTGCTCATGATATTTTGAATATTGCATCAATCTATATATGACTTTAGTTTCCACTGTCAAGTTATCTTGAAGTTGCTATTTTTTTCAGTCTGTGTCTTAATTTTCATATTGGCAGGCTGCGGGTGTCAAGCGTCTTCTTTTTTGTGGTGATGATGTGTTGCTGTGACTTATGATGAAACATATTGAATTACATGCTAATATGTTGTTTGCTCTGTTTTACAAGCAAATATATGTAAAGTTCAAGTCTGCATGCTTTAAATACAGAGTTGATAATAGATGAATAGTTAGGCTCTAGTGGTCTAATATTTCTTTAAATCAGTACTGGAACAAAGAATATGAGTGCACACGTTGGGATAATAAAGTTAATGACATGTCAAGTGTACATGTCCAAAGTTCCTCCCTGTGGAGTTCATTATATTAACACAAACGCTCGATAATGTGATAAACAAAGAGAGCGTAACAGACTAGACAACAAAGTTCATTAACGCATTAATTAATATTGGAACTGAGAGTTAACATGTTATAAAGAAGGAGCCTCTGCATAACTAGCTAGTCTTAAGGTTGCTGTTTTTTTCGGCCAAGTCTTTTTCTTTTTATCAAGCAATCTTTTAGTTAAGACATGAATTGCTATTATACTATTTTGTGCATAAATCACTGGTATTCCTTGATGAATTTGGCGGGCCTTTTTACTTCACAGTGGACAATGGAACTAGGGAAGGACTGGATAAGTTTCCTTTTGTAAACCCTTTATAGACTTGCTTTATGCTCTGGACTATTGCTCAATAAAGAGGGGAAAAATTACTTGTTTGCTACTTGGTGTTGCTGCATTTCCAATGACATAACACATTTAACTGAGGTGTTACTCAATTTTTGTATCATTCTCTTCTAGACTAAGTTATGATTTGATGCTGGATGTTATTTTACCTTCCTTGTTTTTGGTTAGTGAAGGTTTAAAAGAAGAGAATTAAGTTGTTTGCAATTCTAATGCAATTAAATAAATTGTGTTTAAAGGCACTAAGGAGGTGATGCCAATATTGATGCAATCCTGGAAATATCTTTAGTATTAAGGATAAGGTCTATTAGAATTTTTCAAATGATCAAGGTAGTCAAGTGCCTAGGAAGCATGCAATTAAATGTGTTTGATGAATGTGGTAGAATGATTGATCAAATCTAAATTGAGGTGCTGCAAAATGACCAATATCAAAGGGATTCCTTAATGTATATATTTTTCTATGAATTCCTTTTTAGTTCACATACAAGTATGAATCCAAACAAATGTAAAGCAACGTGGGATGTAAGTAGCATAGAGATTTTCATCCATGAATGTATTGATCAAATCTACAAGAAAGAACGTCAAGGATCTTCATTCACGAAGGACGGGTGGAAATACATTAAGTGTGCATTTAATGAGAAATCTGGACGATCATATGACAAGAAGCAACTTAAAAATATGTTTGATAGCCTGAGGAAAGAATGGAAAGCATGGGAAAAGTTATTCCTGAGAGAGACTGGTATAGCTTTTAATGCAGCAAGGAATATGGTTATTGTGGAGGATGAGTGGTGGGAGAGGAAGATTCAGGTGAAAACTTGTTATTGTTACTGTTGTTGTTATTATTTTCATTATTATAGATGGTTGAATTTTTGTGTCATATGATGATTAGTATCATTATTAATTGTATTGTCATATTATTATATCCATGCAGGAGAATGGAGAGTATGCAAAGTATAGGTATAGAGGCCTCCGATTTGCCAAAGAATTGGAGATTATATTTAAGGATGTTATGGCATCGGTCAGCACCATGTTCACACCATCTTCTGCACAACAACAGATGTCAGTGGGTGCACAACAACAGATGTCAGTGGGTGCACAGCAACAGATGTCAGAGGGTGATGATGAAGACGATGTCTACCGACCTACAATGGACCTAGAAGAAGGATCGGGAGATAGTGAGGAAGATCTTGAAGGTCCTACGGCAGGAGGAAGTGTGGGAGTGACTAGTGATTTTGAAGGAATCACGATGACAACGAACACTGCACCTAGTGGTTCTGGTAGCAGTGGGAAGAGGAAGAGGGATGCAGGGTTTAAGAAATCGAAGAAGAGACCAACAACCACTTCCAAAGCAATAGCAGACGCGGTTAGTAGAATAGCTGATGCAACTACGGATAGATTACAGGACATAAGAAAGATGTCCGCAGGTGATGTACTAGCGAGTGACGTCGTATCAGAGTTACTCACAATTCCAGAAGTTGTTAGTAATAGGGACTTTCGTCGCCGCTGTTGTAATATGATGATGCACCAGATGCCTCGCGACATGTTTTGTGGGTTGAAAGGAAACAAAGAAGCCTTGTTAGAGTGGCTGCAGGAACATGCTTACAATAACCCACACCTTCAGATTGCCCCTAAGCCCTGAACTCTATTATGTGTTACATTTGAAAACTTTGTCATGTGTTGTTAAATTGATATCCAGACCTTATGTATGTTATAATAGTACTTATGTTAGACGACGTATGTTATGTATGTTATGATATAACCTTATACCCCTGAAACCTATGATTTTGTGCTAGTTATGAATGAGTATGAAATTAACGCATGTTATGACGTTGTAAATCCACAACCTTCTAATTGTATTTTATTTCGAACAATGTTGGAAAAAACACAGGTTACATCGTCTATGGAAGGTTCGAGCAATGAAGATATTTCAGAGCGTACGGAGGAAGTACGACCGTCTCGTATAGAAAGAAGGAGACGACTCATAGCTATTTTAGACGAAGAGATGATCGAGTATGCACACGTAGGTGCCTTGATGGCTCAATATCTCGTGCCTTATATTTGTAAAGAGCCATGCAGAACTAGTCAGCAAACAGGTGCAAAGTGGGTACAAGAGGTATTGGAAGGCCATGATGGAATTTGTCATCAAAATTTTAGAGTGGAAAAACATTTGTTTTTTCTCTTGTGCTCTAAATTGGTTGAACATGGGTTACGAAAAACAAGGTACATTGGAATTGAACAAATGGTTGCCATATTCTTATATACCATTGGACATGCACAAGGAAATAGGATCCTATAGGAACGATTTCAACATTCAGGAGAAACTATTAGTAGGATTTTCCATTTAGTTTTAAATGCTTGTGTCAATCTAGCGACAGAAATTATTAAACCACTTGATCCTGAGTTCCGTCATTGTCACCAAAAAATATGCACTGATTGGCGATATTACCCATATTTCCAAGATGCAATAGGAGCAATTGATGGAACTCACATCAAGTGTGTGGTTAGTCAGTCAGAGCAAGAGAGATTTATTGAGAGAAAGGGATATCCAACACAGAATATCATGACAGTATGTGATTGGGATATGTGCTTCACTTTTGTGCTGGCAGGGTGGGAAGGAACTCCACATGATGCTCGTATTTTTCAAACGGCTATCTCTACTCCATCCATGAATTTCCCCCATCCACCTGAAGGTATATCTTCAACACCTTCACCTACATAGTGTCTTTGAATTTCTTCCCTCACGTTTGCTATAATTTTACAGTCACTGGTAATTTCCTTCTATTTGTTAGGGAAATATTATTTAGTCGACGCTGGCTATCCAACACCAGTTGGATATCTTGGTCCGTATAGACGTGAGCGTTATCACCTTCCAGACTTCAGGCGACGCGAGGGATTTGCAAATCCCAACGAGATGTTCAATTATTATCATTCAAGTTTGAGGACCACTATAGAAAGGACGTTTGGAGTCTGGAAGAATAGGTTTCAGCTATTGGGGGAAATGAAGTCATATAGCTTTGAAACACAAATCCGCATAGTTTGTGCAACAATGGCCATACACAATCTTATTCGAAGAAATTCCCAAACAGATGTGCCTTTTCAAGATGCTGAACGAGGAAATATACGTGGTGAAGGTAACAATGATCCAGTTGATGTAGCATCCACATCAACTATCCGTAGATTATCTTCAACACAAATGAATAATATTCGTGACACAATCAGAGACCAACTTGTTAGCGGTAGATGATTCTATCATTTGCACTTCATGTATGCATTGTAGTACTAATTTAAATTTATCCATTTTTAGTTAAATACTCTGGTGTATATTTTTTTAAATTATAATTTCAGTTATTTTAATTAAATTTTGTTTATTTTCCTTACTTCAAGTATATATACAGACCTGGGCAGTAAGTAATTTTCTTGCAGACAATAATTTAAAAATACACAGACACACTTGCAAAAATCAAAATATTTACTAAAAAAGAATGAAGAAAACTAGAATGATTTTCAGTAATTTTTTTCCAGCAAATAATTTAAAAAGACACAGACACACTTGCAAAAATTAAAATATTCTTACATCATATGTATGTAATATTCAATAGCATCCATGCTCTTTTCAGTCATTTTATATCTAAACGGGCTTTTCAAACTCTAATCCAAACAGGTTCAAGGTTAGAAAAAAAGTCACTTCTGCCACCGCTAATCCAAACACAAATCACATTTACATTTTCACTTTTAATCCTACCTTACTTTTTCAAAAGTCAGATGGAAAAAAAAGCCACTTCTCCGCTGCTAATCCAAACTAACACTCCCGGCACGGTCTATCGACAACTATGCGCCACCTGTGTTCACTGTTCAGTCCCGTCACTGTAGCATTCGTGCTATTCATCAGTCACTGTTGAGAGCGACTGTTCATAGGCGCTGTTCATATGCACTGTTCACTGCCACTGTTCATCGTCTTCGGTGGAACCATATGCAGAAAATGAGAGAGAGCTGAGTTTTGGAGAGCTTGAGCAAGAAGAAGAAGCCGCGGGATTCACTATTGATCTTCTTCTTCGGACTTGCAGAGGCAGTTTCAGCGATCTTCTTATTCTTGCTGAAGTGATTAGTTTGGGAAGCTGCTCTGTTCTAGGAATTTCTTTTGGGATCGACAGTAAAGAGAAGGAAGACAACTCATGCAATGTTTTGTTTTCTTATTCCTTTCTTTTTTTTTTTGCCAGATTTTCTTATTCCTTTCTATTATGCTGTTGAATATCAAAATTGTTGTTGCTGAGATGACTTGGATTAAATTAGGCCTAAAATATCTAAATTTCACAACAATTAACTGATGATTTGATATTATGTTTCCATGGTTAATGGTTAAATTACCCTCGACTAATTAACAAAATACATCACCCATCAACTTTTGAATTTAATTTTCACACACAATTTACAAATTGAATTTTGAGATTTACAAATCCTCTATGCTATGATATCACTAAGTGCCTGTTAACGGTAGAAACTGTTTTTTTAACATAATTTACAATATACAAGATAAGTTTATAAAACGAGTTTTATCTCAATTTACATTAACACCTTTTTCCACCTTTTTTTAAACATATCCTAAATATTCTTACAATAATTAATTCAACCTCCATTAACTCCTCTCTTCCTTGTTCATAATGCTAAAGTCCACTTATGAAAATGACAACAATTATGATTGAATAATTTGTTTACCTCAATTCTAATCATTTTCTTAATGATATTCACGTTTATATGACACATTTAATCAATCGCAAGTTGATAAATCTCCATATTTCAATCAGGAGATGATGTGGCGGGTGAAAGATTAATTTCATTTGTCTTTGAATTCTTTGACTTTCATTTGGCTTTGAATTCTTTGACAAAGAAGATCATGTGACAGCGTTTTGGCTAAATTGGAAGAATGAAAAACATGATTGATGTTGAGGGTAGGCTGGACTTGACAGGAGGGAAGGAGCTCAGAAAAGAAAAACAGAGGCGGCTGGCTAGTGGAAAAAAAAAGAAAAATCACTGTTCACCCTCGGTCTCTGTAGCAGTCGTCACTATTCATAGTCATGGTTGAGCGACACTGTTCATAGATACTGTTCATATACACTGTTCTGCCACTGTTCATCGTCTTTAACTTGGCGGGACCATATGCAGAAAATGAGAGAGATGAGTTTTGGAGAGCTTGACCAAGAAGAAGAAACCGCGGGATTCACTATTGATCTTCTTCTTCCGACTTGCAGAGGCAGTTTCAGCGATCTTCTTAATATTCTTGCTGCAGTGATTAGTTTGGGCAGCTGCTCTGTTCTGGGAATTTCTTTTGGTATCGACAGTAAAGAGAAGGAAGACAACTCATGCAGCGTTTTGTTTTCTTATTCCTTTCTATCACGCTGTTGAATCTCAAAATTGTTGCTGCTGAGATGAGATGACTTGGATTAAAGTTATGAGCGGCTGACGTACAAAAGCTATAAACTAATCTAAGGAATTTGATAATGTACGACCATTTATTTATATTGATTGTTATTTTTTTTGTTTATCTAATCTTATTTTTATATTTTGTCTATTTAGTGTTGTTAGATGTAGTCAACAATGGTGAACGTAGAAAGTCTTAGAGTTAGGTTAGAGTTAGGCACGTCTTGTCTGATTCATACGTTTGATTTTGTATATAAATATAGACATATGTAACATTGATTAAACACAATAAGATTTCACCTTCGTACATGGCATCAGAGCCTGTTTAGAACTTATTTGAAATTTCCGGCCAACCTCCATAATTTCTAGTGAGCTTTCTTGTGCATTCCGGTGAGGCTTCAGATCTCCAGTCACCATCACTCTATCCCATACACGCGCCAGCTCAGCAGGACCGCCGCCTCCAGATCGGTCAGACCCCCAAGAACGACGGCATTCCGACTGCGCGTGACGTCTCACGCGCCGCCACCAAGTCCACCGTGACAGTACACGCGCCGCGCGTGTGGGCGTCTCCGGCCACCGTTGGTGACGTGGTTTGCGGCGCTCCGATCGTCTGAGCCTCCTCTTCCTCCTCCTGAAATTTCGTGGCCATCCGACAACATTTGATTTTTTTGCACTTTGCTCTTCGCATCCGACTCTAACATCCGTGAATCACAATTTGTTACTAACTTCAGCATTTGAAGTCAGTATTTCTGTCCGTGGGCCCACCCTTGCCATTAATTGAGGTTTGGCTTCATATCTCTCTCTGCGGGTCCAGTGGGTTGCAACCTTTTTTTAAGTTAATCTTGCTTGATTTGTGGAGTATCGTGACTGTTCCTACTCATTTGGTGATCTAGTGATTTTTTGTGCGAATTGTTCGTGTGCTACTATTCATTATGGCTGATTCTAAAAATTTCGATATGTTGCCTATGTCTGCGAGGATTACTGCTTCACAGTTAAATTGGACAAATTATAGTGATTGGAACAAAACTGTTAACGTTTATATTTTGGGGATTGCAATGGAAACCCATTTAACTGTGGATCCTCCTTCTGGTGATGAAACCAAACTGTTGACTTGGAAAAGAGCAGATGCTCAACTTCTGTTTCAAATTCGAAATTCTATTGAACCACGGATCTTGTCTTCTGTTAGCCATTGTAACACTGTCAAAGAAATTATGAACTATCTCGAGTTTATGTTTTCTAACAAAGGAAATATTACTCGAATTCATGAAGTCTGTAAAGGTTTTTATCGTTCCCAACAGCAAGACCGATCATTGAAAGATTTCTTCTTGGATTTCAAAAGGATGTATGAAGAAATGAAGGTTGTTATGTCTTCACAGGTAGATCTCTCAACTCGTATCAAGAACTTGGAACTTCAGGCTATCATAAGTTTCCTTGAAGCTCTCAATCCGTCTTATGAGACTATTCGTTCTCAGATTCTGTCTAGTCAAGAGCTTCCTTCTCTTGAAGATGTTTTCTCCCGTGTTCTTCGTGCTGAGAGCTTGATTCAATCTTCTGTTGATTTCACTGCAAGTGCTCTAGCTGGGCGTGGTCCTTTTGATAACAGGAATTATGGGTACAGACAAAACAATCATCCTCCGACATTACCTTCAGGCAGTATTACCTGCAATTATTGCAAAGAACCTGGACATATTAAGAAAAATTGTCGAAAATTGCAAAATAAACAGCAGCGTGATCAACAGCGTGGCCTTGCTCATATTGCCCAAACACCTGGTACCTCTGATTCTGGATCTTCCTCTGCAGGGGCCTTAGCCACAGGTACTCTATCCTCTGGTCTTACTACTGCTTCAACTAAGTGGGTCATTGATTCTGGTGCCACCGATCACATGACAGGTAATCATCACTTATTCTCTTCATATGCCCCTTATGACCACCCTTCATCCATCTTTGTCGCCAATGGTTCTCCTGTCCATGTTACTGGCTCCGGCACTGTTCAACCTACCTCATCCCTCTCATTATCTTCTGTTCTAAACTATCCTGATCTCACCTTTAACCTTTTATCTCCAAGTAAACTCACTCGCCAATTGAACTGTTTTATCTCACTCTTCCCTGACTATTGTTTAATTCAGGATCTATCGACGAAGCAGATTATTGGTAGAGGCTATGAATCTGGTGGACATTACATCCTTGATGATCAGGTTCCACGTTCTGTTGCTTGTTCTGGTGGGTCGTCTCTCTTTGAAGTTCATTGTCGTTTAGGTCATCTGTCGTTGTCCTCTCTCCGGAAATTATACCCTCAGTTTTCTACTGTGTCTACTTTAAATTGTGAGTCATGTCGTTTTGCCAAACACCATCGTGTTCATTTGGCACCTCGTGTCAATAAACGGGCTGCGTCCCCCTTTGAGTTAGTACATTCTGATGTTTGGGGTCCTTGTTCAATTCTGTCTCAAACTGGTTATCGTTATTTTGTAAATTTCGTTGATGATTTTTCCCGAACCACCTGGCTTTACTTAATGAAACAGCGTTCTGAATTGTTTACTCATTTTCGTCATTTCTGTGCTGAAATTCAAACCCAGTTTAATACTCCTGTGAAAATCTTACGAAGTGATAATGCAAAAGAATATTTTTCCTCAACTTTCACCGATTACATGCAAAGCCATGGTATTCTTCACCAATCCTCTTGTGTTGATACCCCTGCTCAAAATGGTGTTGCTGAAAGAAAAAATCGACATCTCTTAGAAACTGCACGAGCTCTCATGTTTCATTCCTCTGCCCCTAAATGTTTTTGGGCTGATGCTGTTTCTACGGCTTGTTTTCTCATCAATCGCATGCCTTCGGCTGTTCTTGGTGGAGATATTCCTTACTCTGTTCTGTTTCCCAACTCTAAGCTATTTCCTGTTGATCATAAAATCTTTGGCTGTGTTTGTTTTGTTCGAGATGTCCGTCCAAGTGTTAGCAAACTTGATCCCAAGTCCCTGAGATGTGTTTTTCTTGGCTATTCTCGAATTCAGAAAGGTTATCGGTGTTACTCTCCAGATCTCTGTCGTTACCTTGTGTCCACTGATATTAAGTTTCATGAGTCCTCTTCTTTCTTTAAGACTATGTCCTTTTCTGAGTCTCATTCTGTCATGGAGAATTCAGATGATATCCTGGTTTATCCTGTCCTTCTCTCACCAGTACAGGCAGCTGTTCCGGAACCTGAACTCATCATTGAAGCTGATGTTACTAATGATTCACAGTCGCCACCTCCTGCTTCGCCAATTGATTCTGTTGATGTCTCCCTAGTTCCTGCCTCTGTTTTCGCTGATCCTCCACTTGCTGTTACTGAACCACGTGTTCCTGCTTCTACTGTTGATACTTCTGATGACCAACCCATTGCACTTCGTAAAGGTACACGTTCACATTATCCTCCCAAACGATATGCTGACTGTATCTATCCTATCTCATTTTTTGTCTCTTACCGGTCTTTATCAACTGTTTCATCTTGTCTTGTGGCCACCCTTGATTCCATTTCCACACCTAATAACCTTCAACAAGCACTAGCTCACCCTGGTTGGCGTGCCGCCATGGAAGAAGAACTTTTGGCATTAGAAACAGCTGGTACTTGGACTCTTATTGATCTCCCTCCAGGCAAGAAAGCCATTGGATGTAAGTGGGTATTTGTTGTTAAAACTAAGGCTGATGGTTCATTGGAACGACTGAAAGCTCGCCTTGTTGCCAAAGGATATGCCCAAACTTATGGTCTTGATTACTCCGAGACTTTCTCTCCTGTTGCCAAACTCACTTCAGTTCGTCTACTTGTCTCTTTGGTAGCAACATATCATTGGGATCTGCATCAATTAGATGTTAAAAATGCTTTCTTAAATGGAGATCTTCTGGAAGAAGTTTACATTGAGCAACCACCTGGGTTTGTTGCTCAGGGGGAGAATAAGAAAGTGTGCTACCTCCGGAAGTCATTGTATGGTCTAAAGCAAAGTCCTCGAGCCTGGTTTGATAAATTTTGTAATGTGGTCAAGAAGTTTGGGTTATGTCAAAGCAAGTGTGATCACTCTGTGTTCTACCAACAATCTGATACATGCATGATTCTTCTCGTAGTATATGTTGATGATATTGTGATTACAGGAAGTAATTGTTCTGGAATCTCAGAACTCAAAATCTTTCTGAACTCTCACTTCCAGACAAAAGATTTGGGATCATTAAAGTACTTCCTTGGTATTGAGGTTTTGAGAAGTAAGAAAGGTATTCTTTTAACTCAAAGAAAGTATGTTCTTGATCTCTTAAAGGAGACTGGAAAACTTGGAGCTGCACCAAGCAGCATCCCCATGATTCCAAATCCCTTTCTAGATCTTGATGCTAGTATGTTTGATGAGCTTCCTGATGATTTGAAGAAGAAGATTGATCCAGAGAAATTAAAGCCATTTCCATTTCCTGAGAGATATAGAAGACTTATTGGGAAACTGAATTATCTAACAGTAACTCGTCCTGATATAACCTTCTCAGTCAGTAGGCTTAGCCAATTCATGGCATCACCAATAATGGCACAATGGAAATCTTTAGAACATATCTTGCATTATTTGAAAGGTTCTCCAGGTCTTGGTATTCTTTATACAGATTATGGGCACACTAAAGTCGAGTGTTTCTGTGATGCTGATCATGCAGGATCTAAAGCCACAAGACGATCCACTACTGGTTATTGTGTGTTTGTTGGTGGAAATTTGATATCTTGGAGAAGTAAGAAGCAATTAGTTGTATCAAAATCAAGTGCAGAAGCAGAATACAGAGCCATGTCACAGTCAGTACAAGAAATTGTGTGGGTATTTCAACTCTTGAAGGAAATTGGCATTACCACGATATTGCCTGCAAAACTATGGTGTGACAATAAAGCAGCACTTCATATAGCTTCAAATTCTGTGTTCCATGAACGAACAAAACATATTGAGATTGATTGTCATTTTATTTGTGATAAGATCAAAGAAAATGTTGTATCTACAGGGCACGTACGATCCGATGACCAACTGGCAGATCTTCTGACAAAAGCCTTACATGGGACACGGGTTAAATATCTTTGTAACAAGTTGGACATGATCAATATATATGCTCCAACTTGAGGGGGAGTGTTAGATGTAGTCAACAATGGTGAACGTAGAAAGTCTTAGAGTTAGGTTAGAGTTAGGCACGTCTTGTCTGATTCATACGTTTGATTTTGTATATAAATATAGACATATGTAACATTGATTAAACACAATAAGATTTCACCTTCGTACAAGTGTTTATTACCGCTAAGGTGTGTTTGTTTTTTAGAGGAGGGTGGGAGAGGGAGGGGAGAACAGGAGGGGTAAATTATATTTTTTGGTTGAAGGTATTTAAATTTTGGGTTGGAACCTAAAATTTAAAAGTAATGAGAGGGTAAATTTTTGGCGAAAATTCAAAATTTTAAAAAATGATACGATAAATTTTAGGTTTCTTTTGTCTAAAATTGTAATTTACCTACCCTCCCCTTCCCTCCCTCCCCTCAAACTAAACACACCCTAAGTATAAAATTGGAGAATTTAGATTAGTCTTGGAAGAGGGATCTTAATTGGATCATATGATTAAGTAATGTGAGATTAGAATTTATTCTAATTTTCTATTAGGATAGAATATACCTATTAGAATCATATAATTCTATTAGAGTGAATTTAGACATTTATTGTCTCTTGAGTGAATTAGTTATAAATAACAAATTTAACTTGAGAGAAATGTATAAATAATTAGAAGATACTTATATCCGTTAAAACTCGAGATTAACAAATTAACATTAAGTGCATTTATTTTGGGTGCTTATATGCTCTAAAACTTGAAAAGGTGATTAGCCACCTTAGGTTATTTTTATCATTTGAAAACTTTAGAAACATTATATTTACTATTTTTGCTCTTGTTTAAATTGATTTTTAATTTTTTTATTTGATTTGCTTAATTTAAATGAAAATGGGAAATTTAATATTTAATCATTAATTTTCTTGAATCTCTATGGGGTAATATTAATTCGCTATTACGGCCCATACATTTACTGTACTTGTTTAAAATTTAGTAGCATCACAAAGTTTCCTCTTCAACGTTCATTTTCTCATTTTTGAGATCGATAGATAATTCTCTTTCATGTATCTTGGACAACTACGGACCCAGCTTTGGTCCTTTTCCTTAAAGAAAAGGAGGGTCCTTTTTTTGATCTGGACCGTTGAGATCTTAATCCAACGGTCCAGATCAAGAAAATGACACTCCTTTTCTTGAAAGAAAATGACCAAAGCCGGATTCAACAACTACACTTATGAAAAAGGAAAATGAGAGGTTTACCCCCATACATCTGCGAATTAATGAGCCCAAATAATAACACGAGGCTAACTAAATATTATTAATTTGTCATTATTATAGCAGCAAATAAACTGTCATCAGTGACTATAGTAATTGAGCTCATCCTCTAGACATTCGCGAAAATCTTAAACCACGCAAATCTAAGAGGTTGTTGGCTTCAATGTGTTGCCAATGTCAATCACAAAACGATATTTGACATCAGCTTTAAGAAGACGCTTCATTGCAGTATTCACGTAATCCACTGGAATAACTTCAATGTCAGGTTTCACATTGTGCTTAGCAGCAAACTCAACCATTTCTTGTGTTTCCTTCATCCCACCAATCCCACTCCCACCTACCATCTTTCTCCCTGCCAATATATATTAATGTTAGAACCTCATAAGCTCCAAATTTCTATTTTAAACTGTAAAAATCATTCAGCAGTGCATTTCACTAAGATTTTTCATATGCTTACCTTCTAGTAAAGGGAACACTGGCAGTTCAAGTGGCTTTTCAGGTGCACCCACCAGTACAAGTTTTCCATTAGACTTCAACAGACCAATCAAAGGCGCTAGAGGATGTTGCGCAGAAACGGTGTCAATGATCCCATCCAAAGTACCCATTGCAGCCTAAACACACACACAAGTGAACATAAAATTAGGTCTGGTTTTCGTTGTGACCTTGTATTATTGTAGGGTATATTAATATAAAAGCTCATTTAATTTGTAATTGGTAGGTACGTACCTGCATCTGATCTTGCTCACGACTGACAATAAAGGAATCAGCTCCAAGATGCTCAATGGCTTCCTGCTTCTTGTTAGGAGATGTACTGATGACAGTGACCTTAGCCCCAAAGGCTTTGGCAAACTTGACAGCCATATGGCCAAGCCCACCGAGACCAGCCACGCCCACATGAAGACCTGGCTTGTCCAGACCATAGTATCTCAAAGGGCTATACACTGTGATTCCCGCACACAGCAGAGGAGCTGCAGCATCAAGAGGCAAAGAATCTGGAATGCGAACCACAAAATGCTCATCTGCAACCATAAAGTCAGAGTAACCTCCATATGTGATAGTTCCATCCACGTACTTAGCACCATATGTGAGAATATACTTAGGGCATTGATTCTCAAGGTGGTCGGAACAGCTTTCACAGGATCGGCAGGACCCAACCAAGCATCCCACACCAACCTTGTCTCCAACTTTGAATTTTTCTACCTTGCTTCCCACTTCCGTCACCACACCAGCAATCTCGTGCCTGTGTTATAGAAGGAATTAAATCAATTAATTTCACTTTCAACCTTCACATTCATATCACACTCAGTTATATATATATATATATATGTAAGTAGAATATCTACCCAGGTACAAGTGGATAGACGGAAGTGCCCCATTCGTTCTTGAGCATGTGGAGGTCGGAGTGGCATATTCCACTATACATAACTTTGAAAGTCACATCTCTCTCTCCTGTTTCCCTGCAGAAATGAAATGGTGGGTTTCAACAACAATAACGATGGAATAGACCAAAAAAAAAAAAACGAGCATTATAATGAAACATGTACGCATGGATGTATATGTATATATAATGTACCTTCGAGAGAAGTTGAAAGGAGAGAGAACCCCAGATGCGTCCCTAGCTGCCCAACCAAAGGCCTTCCTTGGATGCTCAAACTCATATTGTAGTTCTGCCATTTGAATCTGTTTGTGCTGTTTCTGTATCAGTGGCGCTCACAGAGACAAAGAAGGTGTATAAAACAAAAATAAGCGAGGGAGCTTTGAGGAGTATGAGAAAGAAAGAAGATACAGATGAGGTGTGTGGAATGAAGGAGGTGCTTATTTATAATTGAGAAGGGGTACGGCCTGTCCTGACGTATTCGATGATGCACACAACTCCAACGCAAGCACGTGTCCGTCTTGCTTTTCTACAAGTCGAAGGGTGCTCGAACTCTCTAGTTGAAAATGTCAAAAAAGACCGCCGCCTTGGCAAGTGCACAAGATCCAAGGGTAATTACTGCTACTTCAACTGTTATTTTCCTTACCAGTTATGTGAATATAGGTGAAAATAGGTCATGTCATGTTATATGTCATGTCAGGTTTTTGCCTTAACAAATCATATTTATTTTGTATTAAGATGGCCTGATCATGACTTGTGATTTGTAAAAGGCATTTTTTGTGGTATAAGCTTGGCCTGTACAAAGGCTTCGCCTGGCTTGTGGCCTATTAAAGGGCCTAAAAAATGAAATGATTTGGATAATGATGATTCAATAGTAATTTAACTATGGGTCAGTGTAATCTTTAAGCATTATTAATTGATTATTATGATTCATGATAAAGAAAAAACTAATGTGTGAGCTGTAAAATATTTTTCTCTGAATCGTTGTTTTTTGAATTACACACATTATCTCAAGATTTGGATCCAACCAATCCATCACACAAATAGTTCATGAATGAAAATTGAGTTATTTGGGTCTTAGAGAATTGACAGGGCCAATTGCTAGTTTTCGGATTTAAGATATCCATTTTAGTCATTATAAACGTATTTTTCCAATTGACAAGTATGAAGGAATCAATGTTAAACTCCTTAGATCTCTAATAGTTCATGTGAGGATTGTTTATTGGGGATTTATAGAAAGTCCATTTTTTGAAGTCTTTGACAGATAAAAAAGAAAACGGATTACTAGAACAAAAATTTACAGTTAACACATTACTTGTGTGATAAGATTGAAATATAAATTCTTCTTCTCACTTGATCCAAAAAAGAATCCAACCATTATGGCCTTTCTCTTTATCAAGAATCGTATATAATGGGCAAATATCACTTTAGCTTCTTAACCCACTAGTTAAACGAATACTAAATCATTATTCAAATTATTTCATTTTTTATTTATTAGGGGAGATATCGGTATTGGAAAAGCAATATCTGAAAAAACTGAAATTGTTCACCATTTGAACGATTTCACTTTTATTTTTAAAAAAAAAATAAATGTAAAATATGTAAGTCGTTTTTAGGATTTAGGCTGAATGACTTTATCATAAATCTTAAATTATTCATAGGTGTACTATTTCTTATATAGTATTTTAGTAAATATCTCCCACCATGTAGCATTTTGATTTTTTTGTTTGTTTATATAGTATATTGGTAAAAATGTCGGCCTAGCTATTCCGTATTTTATGAGACGAGCATATTCATTACCTGTCCTTCAATTAATAATCATTTAATTAATGCAATATCAAATAATCAATTATATTCTGACTAATTTATATTTTAATTAGCCCACTGCCCACCTATTAAAGGTGGATTCGAAACGGTAACACTCTTCCGGTCCTTAATATAAAACATATTTAGGAAGTTAATCTTGATTCTAAATATAAAACATAGTTTTTATATTTGTCAAACATTTCCTAATTTACCCCGTCGAGGCTCCCTCAACAGTAACGAAGGAAAAGAGTGAATAGAGGAATTAAGGAAGATAACTAGGATGTTTTAGAAAATATATGTCATATTAACTAATTTAACCAACTTTCTTAATTTAATTAAATTTGGTATATATGTCTTATATTAAGGACCTGAGGAGTAATTAAAGAACAAGCAACGATGAGAGGTTTGTTAGATTCATATTTGAAACATCTGAATATATAAGTTCCATGAACTCTGAATTCACAACTAAAGGGTTGCGCTAAAAATGGATTTACCAGTTTTTATTTCTTTCCTAGCAAACCAAAGTAACTTTCAACAATTATGGGGTTTTAATAAGGCACTAAAGAGCATAATTTTAAATTAGGCCTAAAATATCTAAATTTCACAACAATGAACTGATGATTTGATATTATGTTTCCATGGTTAATGGTTAAATTACCCTCGACTAATTAACAAAATACATCACCCATCAACTTTTGAATTTAATTTTCACACGCAATTTACAAATTGAATTTTGCGATTTACAAATCCTCTATGCTATGGTATCACTAAGTACCTGTTACCGGTAGAAACTGCTTTTCTAACATGATTTACAGTATATGAGTTTTATCTCGACTTACGTGAACATATTTTTCCACCTTTTTTCAAACATTCCCTAAATATTCTTACAATAATTAATTCAACCTCCATTAAGTCCTCTCTTCCTTGTTCAAAATGCTAAAGTCCACTTATGAAAAAAACAACAATTATGAGTGAATAACTTATTTACCTCAATTCTAATCATGTTCTTAATGATATTCACGTTTATATGACACATTTAATCAATCGCAAGTTGATAAATCTCCATATTTCAATCAGGAGATGATGTGGCGGGTGAAAGATTAGTTTCATTTGTCTTTGAATTCTTTGACTTTCATTTGCTTTGAATTCTTTGACTAAGAAGATCACGCGACAGCGTTTTGGCTAAATTAGAAGAATGGAAAACATGATTGATCTTGAGGGTAGGCTGGACTTGTGATAAATATATATTTTATAATTGAATATGATAGATTTTAGGACATAATTGATTAAATTTATTAATATTTTATACCTATTTAATTATCTTTTATATATTTTCTATCTTTTAATTAAGTTTAGGATAAAAATAAATTTTGATATAAAATCTATTCATATCATATTTTATTGTGCAGGAGATATTAAATGATAAAAGAGATGAGAAAGTGTCAAAAATTGTAAATAGGTGAGCTCAAGCAATTATATTATATCTAAATAGAAAGATATTATACATACCAAGGGCGAAAGATATCAAGATTGCATCAAATGCGGGGCCCATAGCAATTGAAGGGAAAAAAACGTTGCAACATGATCTAACATTATGGTGAATGAATAACGATGTGGGGTCCACGAAGGGAAACAATATAGCAACATTTGTTGATCAAGATTCGCACAGAACGTGGCAAAGGGATGGTATATATCTATTAATCTAAATATATATATATATATATATATATATAATAAAAGGGATAAGATTTGGATATAATCACCCAGGGCAAATGCAAGAGGGAGATCTATAAAAGGGGTAAGAGGGCAGCCAATAAAACACATTAGAGCAGAATGAGAAACACAGAACAGCGGAGATCGAGCGAGAAATAGAGAGAGTGTTCGATAGATTTGCTCTCTTTTCTTCTTTCTCTTTATTATTTGAATTTGAATTTCTTTGTTTTATTATGAATTTTATTCTAATCATGTGTGGCTAATTTTCTTTTTAGACCTAGAGAAACTATGAACTCACTAGTGAACTATATTTTATTTTCATGATTATTTAGTTATGATTTATGTTAATTTTGGTTACTTAATCTTGTTTTGATATGTCCGTTTGATGATTAACCACCATTAGATGTGAATTTGAGTGCTAGGATTTACCTTCACAAAGGAAATTTTAATTAGGCTCTGAGATTAAGTAATATGGGATTAAATTACGATTTAATTTGCGATTAGGATAGACATATACCTAATAGCCCCATATAATTGTTGAAGAGTGTGTTTGAGTTATCTTGCCTCTTAAGTAATCAGGTTAGACATAACAGTTATACTTAAGGGAGGGTTGTAAGTGGACTGAGAGGTACTTATAGCTATTTATACTCGAGATTAAAAAAATTAACATTTGATATTAACTAAGTAAATGGATTTGAGATTTGGAGAGCTAGTGAGGGATTAGTGACTCTAGGCTGTGTTTGATATTGATAATTTTCTTTAATTAATTTCCTTTGAATTTACTCATAATTAGTTTTATTTAACTTAACAGAAATTGAGATTTTAATACCTAAAAATTAATTGATTGATTCCTCGTGGGACGATACTCTACTTATCACTTTATTACTTAGCATGACTCGTATACTTGCGGAGCGCATCAAGTTTTTGGCGCCGTTGCCGGGGAATTAAGGCAACTAATTTTTAGTATTAGAGGACCTTTAGTATTTTAAGCTTAAGCAATATTTTTTTATTTTCCAGTTTTATATTCGATCTTTGTCTCTGCAGTGCTTTACATTATATGTCAGGGACAACAAAGAAAACATCTAAGAAGACAAGGAATGTTAGCGAACTTTTAGAGAGTACTCCACCTCAGCATTCAGATCACGAGGAAGAAGAAACCATAAGCAAAGAGATGGCTAAGGATGAGAATGATACATTGGGTGTCAATGATTTTCTAGGAAGGCAATCTTGAGGTTATCAGTCAGGAATCAGAGTACCTGAGTTTCAAGCCAACAATTTTGAAATCAAGCAAGCTATGCTTAAGATGCTTAAACTACAGGGTCAGTATGTACAAAACAACACAGAAGATTCAAATTAGCATCTCATACAATTTCTTGATGTTTGTGATTGTTTCAAACAGAATGGAGTTCCTAGTGATGTGATCCGTATTCGGCTTTTTCCGTACTCTCTACAAGGAAAAGCTAAAGAATGGCTCAATGGTTTAGAAGAGGGCAGCATAACCTCTTGGGAGACATTGGAAGAAAAGTTCAGATCAAGATTCTTTCCACATAACAAGATGGTAGATGCAAGAACGGCTCTTACTAACTTTTGTCAACAGTTCAGTGAACATTTGTATGAAGCGTGGGAGAGATTTAAGTTGCTTGTCAGGCAGAGTCCAGTCTATAATCTAGAAAAATGGGTATTGCTTCAAATATTTTGTACTCGTTTGACTCCTGAATCTAAATCTGAATTGAACGCCGTCACTAATGGAGGAATTACAAAGCAACCAGTAAATCATGTTTGGAAATGTTTAGATGACTTATCAATTGACTTTATCCAAAACAATAATGAAAGAAGAGCAGTAAAGAAAGTTACTGAAGACCTTTCGTCAGAGTTAATGGCAATGTTACAGACTCTCAACAAGAATTTTGACCACTTAGATTAAGCACGAGTACACCGATCTAATAGTGGGCATATGGGAGTAAATGCTATTTATGCTCCTTGTGATTATTATAGAGATAGCCATGTTAATGGCCAATGCCTCATATCTCAACAGACAGAGCCAGTAAACTATGCTGGAAACTATCGTGGCAATAACCAGAACAGTCCATACTCAAACACCTACAATCCTGGGTGGCGTAACAATCCTAACTTCTCTTGGAAAATTGGTGCCACTCTTAATCAAGCATCAACTTCTAATACAAAGCAAGTTTCACCTCCAGGTTTCTATCAATTGGAAAAGGAATCCATTCCTACTCAAGAACTCAAAACTAATCTAGAGGCAATGATATCTCAGCTCACGAGTTTTCAACTAAAGAGTACTTAGGATCAAGCTGCTACTAATGTAAGATTAGAATTGTCTATCAAGAATCTTGAGACACAAATAGGACAACTTGCAACTATTGTGAATGCATTACAACAAAGAGAATTGCCAAGTAATATCGTGCCTAATCCTCGTAGAAATGGAAAAGCAGAATGTAAAGCCATTACCCTTAGAAGTGGTAAAGAATTACTTGAAGTGCAGCAACCAATAATGAAACCTTTAGGTTCTAATGGCAAAGAAACTCTAAAGGTTCTTGTAGAAAATGATGAACGGTCGACACAAAAGGTTGAGGGATTAGATGAGGATATGGACTCCCAAACGAAAGAGGTAAAGAAAAAGGCGACAACTACTGAGACTCCTAATTGGAGACCACCTCTACCATTTCCTCAAAGATTTCAAAAGAAGGCATTTGATGAGCAATACAAGAAGTTTCTGGATATCTTCAAGCAATTACACATTAACATCCTATTGATAGAAGCTTTGGAGCAAATGCCTAAGTATGCTAAGTACCTAAAGGAGATGTTGAGTAAGAAGAAGCATTTTACTGAGTTTGCAACGGTAGCACTAACTAAGGAGATTACTAGTGTCATCAAGCCTAATGTTCCTTTAAAGTGTAAAGATCCTGGTTCTTTCACTATTCCATGCATAATTGGTGACAAATTTGAAGGTCGTACACTGTGATTTAGGGTCTGCTGTGAATCTTATACCCCTATCTCTTTTTAAGAAGCTTCAGCTAGGGGTGGCTAATCCTACAACTGTTACACTCAAGCTAGCTTATCAAAGTTTCTCTTATCCATATGGTATTATTAATGATGTGCTGGTGAAAGTTGGCTCTTTTATATATCCTGCTGACTTCATTGTTCTTGATATGGAAGAGGATCAAGACATTCCACTAATTGTTGGGAGACCATTCCTAGCTACTGCAAGAGCATTAGTAGATGTCGAACAAGGAGAGATAATTCTACGACTTGGTGATGAGTAAGTCAAGTTTAAGAGGGACAAAGCAATAGAGTATCAAAATGACTGTAAACAATGTGCAAAGGTTGTTGTGATGGATGACCTCAATCCAACTGAATTGGATTCATTTACCACTAAAGAGCCCTTTAAAACAACTATCACTATTGAAAAAAATATTGTAGAGAATGCTTATAGGCAAAATGAGCAAGTTTTGAACAGCTCTGCGTTACATTGGCATTGCTTGTTTCAAGCTCCATGACCTTCTGACATAGTGAGGTTGAAGACTATAAAACAAGCACTTGTTGGGAGGCAACCCAATAATTTGGTTTTCATTTATTATTATTTTTCCTTTCTTATTTTTATTCAGGTTTAAAAATAATCACTCCTCTTGTGGCTATAAATTCTTGCTCGTGCACTCTTTCCTCTCTCAAAAAATTAAAAACATCCTGCATGGTACTAGACGAAGAACTCCACATCAGAATCAGAGACATAAACCAGGGGAGTACTAGTTCTTTTCCCTCTTTATTTATTTTTGCAACATTGAGGACAATGTTTAATTTAAGTGTGGGGGAGGGATATATAATTTTTTTTTGTGCTTGTCCTTATGCAATTGAAAAGAATTTTTCTTGGTAAAAGTTAAAATTTTTGCATTGCTTAGGATTGACCTTAACTTTGAACCTTCTCCATCTTAGAGAGTGCTATTGAAAAAAAAAATTTAAAATAGAAAAGAATGTTTCAATTAAGCCTCTGAGCCTTGATATTTTTGTATAAATCTTGATATGGACTATGAGAATAGGGAGTAGTTTGTAATATGATCAACGAATTATTAGTTTATGAATATTTTGCTACCTGATTTCTTTAGGAAATTAGATTATGACCCTTGGCTAGCTAAGTAAGATTTTGTTTAAGGACATGACACAGGTGAAAAAGAAATATAAAAGAAAAAAAAGCAAAGAATAAGAAACACAACTCCAATGGCTTCTTTAGACATAACTTAGTAACCGGGGGCACTTCATCACTAATGTTGGCACTCGCGTCAAACGATAAAGTCAAAGAGGGCTACGAGTTGGGCTAAAAGCCTCTTGAGGTATCTGTTGGAGTAACTGAGTAACCGGTGCTGCATTACCCATATGCAGGGTCGCGTCAAAAGGGGACCTACAACAGCCCAAGATGATTGAAAAAAAGAAAAGAAAAATAAATAAATCAATTTTTCACCTGAGGATTCTTAATAAATTAAATGAAAAGCTTGGTTAAGTGGGGGCATTTGAATTTTTCTGGATGAGTTTAGTAGCATAATATTCCTTTACTAATCTTATTATTGCACTTATTACTTGCCGATCCTTTGATCATGGGTTGTTAAGAGATTATCACAATTGCTTAAGGCTGTTGGCTTAGTGACACATTCTTATTAAACATTAAACTGAATAGAATTTGATAGTATGATCTAAGTGTGGTGGTGTGTTGTTCTCTGTTTAGGAATTTCATAAGCAATGTACTTTTTGTTTAAATAATGATTTTTCTTTCTTTTGCTTGAGGACAAGCAAATGTTTAAGTGTGGGGGAATTTAATAAATATATATTTTATAATTAAATATGATAGATTTTAGGACATAATTGATTAAATTTATTAATATTTTATACCTATTTAATTATCTTTTATATATTTTCTATCTTTTAATTAAGTTTAGGATAAAAAAAAATTTTGATATAAAATCTACTCATATATTATTTTATTGTGTAGGAGATATTAAATGATGAGAAAGCGTAAAAAATTATAAATAGGCGAGCTCAGGCAATTATATTATATCTAAATAGAAAGATATTATACATACCAAGGGCGAAAGATATCAAGATTGCATCAAATGCGGGGCCCATAGCAATTGAAGGGAAAAAAACGTTGCAACATGATCTGACATTATGGTGAATGAATAACGACGTGGGGTCCACGAAGGGAAACAAGATAGCAACATTTGTTGATCAAGATTCGCACAGAACGTGGCAAAGGGATGGTATATATTTATTAATATATATATCTATATATATATAATAAAAGGCATAAGATTTGGATATAATCACCCAGGGGCAAATGCAAGAGGATTCGCACAGAACGTGGCAAAGGGATGGTATATATTTATTAATATATATATATATATATATATATATAATAAAAGGCATAGGATTTGGATATAATCACCCAGGGGCAAATGCAAGAGGGAGATCTATAAAAGGGGCCAGAGGGCAGCCAACAGAACACATCATAGCAGAACGAGAAATACAGAACAGCAAAGATCGAGCAAAAAATAGAGGAAATGTTTGATAGATTTGCTCTCTTTTCTTCTTTTTCTTTATTCTTTGAATCTGAATTTCTTTGTTTTATTATGGGTTTTATTCTAGTCATGTATGGCTAATTTTCTTTTTAGACCTAGAGAAATTATGAACTCACTAATGAATTATATTTTATTTTCATGATTATTTAGTTATGATTTATGTTAATTTTGATTACTTAATCTTATTTTTATATGTCCGTTTGATGATTGATCACCATTAGATGTGAATTTGAGTATTAGGATTTAACTTCACAAAGGAAATTTTAATTAGGCTCTGAGATTAAGTAATATGGGATTAAATTACGATTTAATTTACGATTAGGATAGACATATACCTAATAGCCCCATATAATTGTTGAAGAGTGTGTTTGAGTTATCTTGCCTCTTGAGTAATCAGGTTAGACATAACAGTTATATTTAAGGGAGGGTTGTAAGTGGATCGAGAGATATTTATAGCTATTTATATTCGAGATTAACAAAATTAATATTTGAGATTAACTAAATAAATGGATTTGAGATTTGGAGAGTTAGTGAGGAATTAGTGACTTTAGGTTGTGTTTAACATTAATAATTTTCGTTAATTTTTTTTTTTTGAATTTTCTTATAACTAGATTCGTTTAACATAAAAAGAAATTGAGATTTTAATACCTAAAAATTAATGAATTGACTTCTCATGAGACAATACTCTATTTATCATTTTATTACTTATCACCACCGTATACTTTCGGAGCGCATCTAACTTGAAGGAGGGAAGGAGCTCAGAAAAGAAGAACAGAGGCAGCTGGCCAGAGGAAAAAAGAAAGAAAAATCACTGTTCACCATCGGTCTCTGTAACAGTCGTCACTATTCATAGTCACCGTTGAGCGAGCACTGTTCATAGATACTGTTCATATGCCCTGTTCTGACACTGTTCATCGTCTTTAACTTGGCGGGACCATATGCAGAAAATGAGAGAGAGATGAGTTTTGGAGAGCTTGAGCTAGAAGAAGAAGCCGCGGGATTCACTATTGATCTTCTTCTTCGGACTTGCAGAGGCAGTTTCAGCGATCTTCTTAATATTCTTGCTGCGGTGATTAGTTTGGGAAGCTGCTCTGTTCTGGGAATTTCTTTTGGGATCGACAGTAAAGAGGAGGAAGACAACTCATGCAGTGTTTTGTTTTCTTATTCCTTTCTATTATGCTGTTGAATCTCAAAATTGTTGCTGCTGAGATGAGATGACTTGGATTAAAATTATGAGCGGTTGACGTACAATAGCTATAAACTAATATAGGAATTTGAGGATGTACCACCATTTATTTATGTTTATTTATGCAACCATAAAGTCAGAGTAACCTCCATATGTGATAGTTCCATCTGTTAAAGTATAAAATAAGCCTAATTACAAGAAGCCCAATACATGACAGTTATAGCCCAATATAGTCTTGTATTCCAGATTCTTCTAGTTAGGGCTACGTGTCTGTTGTTCTTTACCACTCTATCACAGCACACCTGTATAAATTAACATCACTGTTGCAGTCTTTGTATAGAAATGAATTCAGTCTCTTTATGATATGTATTTCCTCCTTTGATGATTATTCGTCTCTTTACCGTCTTTATGGTATAAGAGCAATAGCAAATTTCATCAACAACGCAAATGACAAAAGGCTCCTCATCTATTTCGACTTCCTCTTCTTCCTCAGCCATGAGCACTAGCTCGGCTATTTCTCATCCAGCTCCATCTTTACCTTCATCTCCTTCTCATTCTATTTCTATTAAGTTGACTAATGACAATTACATCATTTGGAGAGCCTAGATGATTCCATATCTTCATGGGCAAGAATTATTTTCTTTGGTGGATGGTGGCAGTGAAACACCATTGGCCAATTTGTCTAATTGTCAACCTAATCCAGAATTTGCAAAATGGTTTCAAAAAGATCAACTAGCTCTTTCAATCTTAATTTCTTCTTTATCGGAATCAATGTTTGGTCAAGTTGCTAGAAACAAGACAGCCAGATCCATGTGGCTTGCTCTTGAAAAATTATTTACTCAAAAATCTCAAGCAAGACTCTTACATCTCCATAATCAGCTTACTACTTTAAAAAAGGGCTTTGAGTCTGTGTCTGAATATTTCAAAAGAGCAACTCAAATCTCTGATGCTCTGTGTATTGCTGGAGAGCCTGTTTCTGATGTTACCTTTGTTAATTGCTTGTTGAATGGCGTTGGATCTGATTATGAGTCTATTGTTGCTTCTCTTACTACTCGTGCTGCTGATTTATCTCCTGAAGATGCATTGAGTTTCTTGTTAATATATGAGGCCCGTCTTACTAATTTTGAATATGCTTCTGCTACTGATATATCTGCAAACATGTCTGTCACTTAACCTCAAATTCACAGAGGAAGAGGTTTTCAATATTTTCGTGGCAGAGGCAGAGGTGGAAGATTCAATAGAAATCGAGGCCGTTTTAACTGTTACAAAGGAGGAGTACATAATGGTAGCAGAAATTTTTATTCACCTCCTCAAACATATAACAATGTCTCTGCTATACCTTCTGCTACCTATGTAGAATGTCAAGTTTGTCGAAAGCATGGCCATACTGCTCTTACTTGTGCAGACCGATGCAATCTCTCCTATCAAGCTCCTCCACCAAGGTCACTAGTTGAAGCTCATCATGCTGCTGTGGATAACATACCTGAAAATGCTTGGTATCTTGATACTGGAGCAACAAATCATATGACCTCAGATTTTTCTCATCTCAACTTAAATGCAGAACAATATAGAGGAAAAGAACAAGTGCATATAAGCGATGGTTCTCCGTTACCTATTGCTCATTATGGTTCAGGCACCTTCTTTACTCCTACTGGAAATTATCTTTTATCTGATTTGTTACATGTTCCCTATATTTCTAAAAATCTTCTTTCAGTTTCTCGTTTTTGTGATGATAACTCTGTTTTCTTTGAATTTTACTCTACTCATTTTGTCATAAAGGATCTTCTCACAAAGGAAATTCTTCTACAAGGTCCAGCTAAATATCAACTCTATCCCTCTAAAGCTTATTCACCATCAGCCTCTTTTGGAGTCAAAGCAACAGTTGATTAGTGGCATGCACGTCTGGGACATCTAGCTTATCGCACTGTGCATCATATGTTATCCAAATATGGTTTACCTAAGTTTTCTAGTAGCTCCACATCTTGTTCTGCTTGTAATAAATCAAAAAGCCATGTATTACCCCACCCTCCAACTCATCATTGTTCTCCCTATCCTTTGTTTTTAGTGTTCAGTGATGTATGGGGCCCTGCTCCAATCTTATCCATTTCTGGTTATAAATATTATGTTTCTTTTGTCGATGACTCTACGAAATTTACTTGGTTTTATCCTCTTCGACTAAAATCAGATGTTGTTCATGCTTTTACTCTATTTCAAAAACAAGTTGAAAATCTGTTTAGCACCAAAATAAAATTTCTTCAAACTGATGGTGGTGGGGAATATCAAAGTCTTCACAAACATCTTCAGTCATCTGGAATCATTCATCGTATTACTTGTCCTTATTCTCATGCTCAAAACGGTTCTGTTGAAAGAAAGCACAGACATATTGTTGAATCAGGATTAGCCTTACTTCAACATGCTTCATTACCTTCAAAATTTTGGACTCATGGTTTTGCTTCTGCTGTGTATCTCATAAATCGCCTTCCCTCAGCCTCTCTCAATTATAAATCTCCTTTTCAACTTCTCTTTCATCATAATCCTGATTATTCCTTTTTAAAAATATTTGGATGCGCATGTTGGACTAATCTTAGACCTTATGCACGCAATAAGTTGGAGTCTCGGTCAGCCCTCTGTATTTTCATTGGGTATACCACTGAACATCATGGTTATCTTTGCTTTGAACCCAAAAGTGGACGTATTTTTATATCAAGGGATGTTGTTTTTGATTAAAATAATTTTCCAGCTCTAACAGTATTCTCAGAGTCCCAGCCCAATGACTCATCTGCCTCCACCCATGTTTTATTGCCTTCTCTTCACTCACCCAAGCCCAATTTACCAAGCCCATTACCTATGTCCCAGTCCACACCCGTTCATACCCCTTCCTCGGTAAACCTACCAATCTCTCAATCTGATAACATCATCTCTGCCTTTCCTTCTCTCACATTATCTTCTTTTGATAGTCCGGCCTCTCCTCCCTCATCACCTCCTTCTCTCTCTCCTTCCTACTCTCCTCATGTGTTGCCTGACCGACCTCATCACATGGTTACTAGAGCTCAAAGTAGGTCACTCAAACCAAAGACCTTTAATGATGGAACTATTCGCTGGCCTCCACCTAAGGCCTTACTGACTACTGTAGATGGAATTCCTGAGGCACCTATATCTGTTGCTACTGCTCTAAAATATCCACAATGGCATGATGTAATGAAAGTTGAACTTGTAGCTCTTCTTCAAAATCAAACGTGGTTTTTAGTTCCTCCACCTTCTTCTCACAATATTATTGGATGCAAGTGGGTTTTTTGAACTAAGTACAAAGCTGATAGTTCGATTGATTGCCGAAAAGCTCGATTAGTGGCTAAGGGCTTCCATCAAGCTCCTGGAATTGATTTCCATGAAACTTTTTCCCTAGTCATTAAGCCAGCAACGATCAGGTTATTACTCTCCTTGGCTATCTCCTATGGTTGGGACATAAAACAAATTGATATCAAGAATGCTTTTCTTCATGGAGCTTTAGAAGAGGATGTTTATATGGAACAACCTCCGGGCTTTAAACATCCAGATTATCCACATCATGTATGTAAGTTGCATCGTTCTATTTATGGCCTTAAACAAGCTCCAAGAGCTTGGTTTTCAAAGCTTAGTTCCTGCCTTGCACAACTTGGTTTTATTCCCTCAAAATCTGATACTTCTCTTTTCTTAAAGATCTCTGCTACCTCTGTTCTGCATATTTTAATTTATGTTGATGATATATTGATTGTGGGGTCTAATACCAGAGAGGTTCAAAATCTCATCACAACTCTTGGAAAATATTTTCCAGTTAAAGATCTTGGTACTCTCAGTTATTTTTTGGGTATTGAAGCACATTTTACTCCTGAGGGTCTTTTCTTATCTCAGAGAAAATATATTGCTGATTTGCTAAAAAAGAGTCATATGTTATATTGTCGACCTGCCACAACTCCTATGTCTACAAAGGAGAAATTGTCTGCTACAGTGGGTAAACCTTTTGAGAATGTGTATTTATATAGATCAATTGTTGGAAGCCTGCAATATTTATCCTTCACTAGACCGGATGTTTCCTTTGCTGTTAATAAAGTTTGTCAGTTTCTTCACAATCCTCTTGATACACACTGGGTTGCTGTCAAACGCATCTTGAGGTATCTCAAGTCTACAATAGAGTTTTCTATGATCATAAGGAAGAGTTCTACTTCCTCACTTATTGCCTATTCTGATGATCTTACTGCATATTCTGATGCTGACTGGGGAGGATGTGTTGATGATAGAAGATCCACTAGAGGTCATTGTGTCTTTTTTGGTCCTAATCTTATTTCATGGAGCTCAAGAAAACAACCTACTGTTGCTAGATCTTCTACAGAAGCTGAATATAAATCCCTTGCTTTGGCAACTTGTGATCTAATTTGGATGCAATCTCTACTTGGTAAATTGGGAATTTATCTTTCAAAACCACCTATTTTGTGTTGTGACAAGATTGGAGCAACTTACTTAGCTGCAAATCCTATTTTGCATTCAAGAACAAAGCATATAGAGCTTGATTATCATTTTGTAAGAGAGAGAGTAGCTGCCAAACTTTTGACCATCTTAGTATTGTCATCTAAGTATCAATTGGCAGATTTATTCACTAAACCTCTTGATGCTCCAAGATTTCAATTCCTGCATTCAAGCCTCACTATTGTTCCTATACCGTTCAGCTTAAGGGGGCTGTTAAAGCATAAAATAAGCCCAATTACAAGAAGCCCAATACATGACAGTTATAGCCCAATATAGTCTTGTATTCCAGATTCTTCTAGCTAGGGCTACGTGTCTGTTGTTCTTTACCACTCTATCACAGCACACCTGTATAAATTAACATCACTGTTGCAGTCTTTGTATAGAAATGAATTCAGTCTCTTTATGATATGTATTTCCTCCTTTGATGATTGTTCATCTCTTTACCGTCTTTACCATCCACGTACTTAGCACCATATGTGAGAATATACTTAGGGCATTGATTCTCAAGGTGGTCGGAACAGCTTTCACAGGATCGGCAGGACCCAACCAAGCATCCCACACCAACCTTGTCTCCAACTTCGAATTTTTCTACCTTGCTTCCCGCTTCCGTCACCACATCAGCAATCTCGTGCCTGTGTTATAGAAGGAATTAAATCAATTAATTTCACTTTCAACCTTCACATTCATATCACACTCAGTTATATATATATATATATATATGTAAGTAGAATATCTACCCAGGTACAAGTGGATAGACGGAAGTGCCCCATTCGTTCTTGAGCATGTGGAGGTCGGAGTGGCATATTCCACTATACATAACTTTGAAAGTCACATCTCCCTCTCCTGTTTCCCTGCAGAAATGAAATGGTGGGTTTCAACAACAATAACGATAGAATAGACCAAAAAAAAAAACACGAGCATTATAATGAAACAATTACGCATGGATGTATATGTATATATAATGTACCTTCGAGAGAAGTTGAAAGGAGAGAGAACCCCAGATGCGTCCCTAGCTGCCAAACCAAAGGCCTTCCTTGGATGATCAAACTCATTTTAGTTCTGCCATTTGAATCTGTTTGTGCTGTTTCTGTATCAGTGGCGCTCACAGAGACAAAGAAGGTGTATAAAAAACAATAAGCGAGGGAGCTTTGAGGAGTATGAGAAAGAAAGAAGATACAGATGAGGTGTGTGGAATGAAGGAGGTGCTTATTTATAATTGAGAAGGGGTACGGCCTCTCCTGACGTATTAGATGACGCACACAACTCCAACGCCAGCTCGTGTCTGTCTTGCTTTTCTACAAGTCGAAGGGTGCTCGAACTCTCTAGTTTGAAAATGTCAAAAAAGACCGCCGCCTTGGCAAGTGCACAAGATCCAAGGGTAATTACTGCTACTTGAACTGTTATTTTCCTTACCAGTTATGTGAATATGGGTGGAAATAGTTCATGCCATGTCAGGCTTTTACCTTAATAAATTATATCTATTTTATATTAAGATGGCCTGATCCTGGTCTGTGACCTGTAAGAGGCCATTTTTTTGTGGCCTAAGCTTGGCCTGTACAAAGGCTTCACCTAGCTTGTTGCCTATTAAGGGGCCTAGAAATTTAAAATAGTTTAAATAGGCTTATAGGCCACATTCCTCATAATAGGTCTCTTGAGAAATAGGCCAAAAATAGGAAAAAAACAAACAGGCCGAAAACATGCCCAGTTACACCAATAATCCAATATACATCATAAAATATGAAACAAAATACAAAACCTCTGAACCTTCTCATCTTCACATCAAATCATCAATATAATTTCTTCTCCTTCAAAGACCTTAAAAAAAAAATCAAATGTATAGTATTAGAGTATAAAACAATTTAACAAATGTATAGTGACGGACAACAGAGCATCAACCACACAACCCAATTGGATCCTATGGCGTCTGAGAAGGGATGATGGACAACGATGACAATGATGATGGCGATGGTGATGATGATGTGAGAATTGAGATGACAGATCTATCAGTTTGGGGGGTCATGGATGCCCAACGGTCACAGACTCACGAAGAACTGGAGAAGGGAGGAGGAGGACAGATGATGATGATGATGTGATGATAGATATGTCAGTGTGAGGGTTGAGATGAGAGTTGATAGGAAGATGACTCGATGAGATTAAGAGCTGAGGACTAGATAAGGGAGGAGGAGGAGTAGAGGACAGATGTGAGAATTGAGAATGAGTTGACGATGACTAGATGAGATTGAGACTTAAGAGCTGAGGACTGGAGAGGGGAGGAGGAGGAGTGGAAATTGAGAGCTGAGAATTTTTTTGGTCAAAACTCGAAAGACAGATGTGAGAAATTGAGAATTAAGAGCAAGATGAGATTGAGAGTTGAGACATGAGATAGAGTGGTACTGGTGTCCGATTGTCGGTGTGAGCTGAGTGCCTTGTGAGCTGTGAGCTAAGTGCTTTGTGAGCTATCGCCTGTCAGTTTGATTGTGTGAAGAATATGGGCCAATAATTTTAAGTCAATTTTTTTTATTGTTATCAGGCCAGCCTGATAGGCCTAAATGGCCCACTAGCAGCCCTATGCCTAGCTTATTAAATATAATAGGCTCTGCACAAGGCCTAGGCCTAGCCTTTCAGCCTGACAAGCCAGGCATGGTCAGGCCCAGAATAGGACAGGTGGTAGGCCCCTGACAGGTTGCCTGGCTTGTTCCCACCCCTATCTATGAACAAACAAATATCAAATTGAAATAAGCATGCCACCAAATAAGAGGGGAGGCACACATGCAGTGTCTGAAGAGGTTTTCTTTGAAATAAGACTACTAAATAATTGAGATGCCATGTTACCAAAGAATCCAGATTCCCTCCTCATCCAAAAGATGAGCAGGGGATGCTCATCCCCAAATAAAAGGAGCTTTTTATTTTTATTTTTTTGAGGAAAATACTCCATGCACTAAAAATTAATTAGGTTAAGATATTGGATGTTAAACAAATATTTTGAATATTGGGTGCTACTGGAAAAATATTTTAGGATACTAGTGTTGCTGGAAAAATATTTCTAAATACATGATTAAAAATTAATTAATTTGAGATACTGGGTGGCAAAATTATTTCAGGGTGGAGCATACCATTTAATCCAAATAAATAAGAATACATAAAAAAATAAAAAGAAATGTCCCCAACCCAAAATTGGGGGGATAAGCATGCCGTACTCATCTGCATGCACATGCTCATCTACATGCGGACCCGTTACCAAAATGCTTTTTTGAATTACATTATTGACTCACATGTCAATTAGAAATTTCAAGTTTTCAGGGGGATGGATATTATTAGTTCCCTTTCTGAACGGTTCTTTTTGGTTTAGCAAAAGCTGTGACAATTATGAATTGAACTTACAAAATGCGATCTAAAAAAACTCATTTTGAAAACACTATAAATTTACAATGAAATGGAATTTAAAAAAAGAAAAAAAAACACAAGGCAAATGGTGAAGATTCAAGGGGAAGAGGAGTCTATGAAGAAGGGCTAAATTAGGAGGAAAAAACGTCTTTTGATAGGAAAACATAGGAAGAAAAGGGAAAGAAAGGAAAACTCACTAGTACAGAAGGCAATTTTAATGGCAATTTTTATGCCCTTTAGATGACCGTTTTCAGGAGGACGTGTATGTGAGTGTTGTTGAGTGTTTTAAAATAGATGACTATTTTAAAAACATTGTTGTACCTACCATACAACGACTTTTTTAAAAAAAGTAGTCGTTGTAACCCTTTTTCTTTTTTGTCACTTATTATTCTTTTTTTTATAATAAACCTTATACAGGAACATCGAACACTTCATCAACTACTACCACTATCTAAAATAATTAAAATAAACAAAGTATCTAAAACTATATGTAAAAGGTGCTATCATTGAACTTAAACAAGATTAAAAATACATTCCTGGTAATTTGCAATCACATGATATAGCGTGGTTAGAACCAAAGTCTCACATAAATAGAAAATGAGAGTACTCTATCAGTTAGCTAGTATGGCCCTACCAAAAGGACATTGTTTACACTGTAGTAAAAATATGTCCATGATTAGATATTGAAATTTCAAGCCAATGCAAAAACTAAGGTTTCATATATTCATGACTAATACCTTTTATAATCTCACTAAAATATGCTAATAATAATCATGGAAATTGCTGAAAGTAATGCCATATTGTGTATGATTCTATTGAAATTCAAAGAAAAGAACTAACTGTTAGAGCAAGCGTTTCACCCAAGAGGGGGTGAATTGGGTGATACTAAAAATTTCGTTGCAAATATAAAATTTGACGGTGAAATTAAAACAGTAAGGAGTAAGGAGAAATATCACCGAAGTGTACACCAGGAGTTATACTGGTTTGGTCACAACCACTTTGACCTACGTCCAGTCCTCAGAGCTTCTCTGAGAGTTTCACTATAACTTCCAAGATTCAGTGGTTTCTTGGTACCTCAGTACAAGCAAGTTCCTTCACCTGGACACTTGCTCCCCCTTACAAGTTGTAATCCAATCCCAACTCAAGGTTCCACAACATTAAGTTATCTCAATAACAAATATTGAGTTTGAATGAAATATCTCTCTCAAGAGTGAATAAGAATCACTGAAGTACAGAGTTACAAATATCACGTAAAACAGAGTAGTGAACTTGATGATACGTTTGTGTGTGATCTTGTTGTTGTTTCTCTGTTTGGATGTTCCCATTTATATAGATATGTTGGTGAAGACCGTTGGAACATTTTCTTCTCGTCCGTTGGAAAGTGCGCAGCCACTATTGACTTTTCCAGTATTTGAAATATATCCGTTGGTGGTAGGTGGCATTTGAACTTTACATTTAACTTCCTTATTTGAAAAGATTTCTTCATTGTTTATCTGTAAATATGCTAAGAATACTAATACAATGAAAGATTAATCATATAGCAAGCAAAACAATGAATGTTGGAATGATTTCTGAATTTTTGGTTTTGCTTACTCGAGTAGTTACTCGAGTATTCCTTAAAGTTTACTCGAGTACTTACTCGAGTATCATCGGTAAACCTTTCATCAACTTCAAGTTAACAAAAAAACATAAGATTACTCGGGTAGTGCATGGAATAAGCAAAATATCAAACCTTTGGAAATGCATATTTGCTCGGGTACCTACTCGAGTAATGCACTAATTTTTTTCATAGGTTACTCGGGTACCAACTCGAGTAAACCTTCAAATAAACTTTTGGTTACTCGATGCTTTACTCCAGTAATGTTGCAGGATTTCAAGGCCGAGAGCATTTCAAGTTTGATTATCTTGTTACTTGAGTACATACTCGAGTAAACCTAATTTTTCTGTATGGCTTACTTGGGTAATGACTTGAAGTTTTTCTTCAAAAAATAACCCTGCATACTCGAGTACATACTCGAGTAATTCACTTAAAATGAATCATTAACTACCTGCAAACTTGAGTAGCACCTCGAGTGAAATATGATAAAAATAGATTAAGTTATTCGAGTACTACCTTCAGATTTTTGCTTACCACAGTGCGTTACTCGAGTAGCTACTCGAGTAACATTGGCAGGGTACAAAATGCCGAGAGCAACACATTTTCTGAAACAGAGTAACTCGAGTACATACTCGAGTATCATTGGCAGGCTGAGAGCAACTGGAAGACTTTTACATGGTTACTCGAGTACCTACTCGAGTAACGTTGGCAGGCCGAGAGCAACTCCAAGTATTTACCTGGTTACTCGAGTAGCTACTCGAGTAATATTGGTAGGCCGAGAGCAACTTGAAATCATTTACACTATTACTCGAGTACTTACTCGAGTAACGTTGGTAGGTTACTCGAAGGTGTCTCTGGTTACTTCAAGTTTTGTCTCATTACTCAAGTACATACTCGAGTAATACCTTAGAAAATTTGCTTCTGATCAAGTTTCTCAGCTTTTTCTCTTGGCCTTTCTTCATTACTCCAAAGCTTACTTCAAGTGATGCTTTTTCCTGTTATTACTTTGTTCAAACTTATTTAATCAAATCTTCTTTGTTATCATCAAAACATGAGATCTAACATTCTCCCCTTTTTTGATGATGACAAAACTTGGTGATTTTGAACAGAGTTTTTGAAATTAAATTCTCAATTAAATACTTCTTGTATTCAAAGATTATTTTGAAAAACTTATTAAATTTAGATTCAAAGTATAAATTGAATGAAATCATAATATACACCTTGCATACACAACAAACTCATTAGTCCAACAATGTATCATAATTTAAAACTTAAATGGACATGAAATGAAATTATAACTTGCATTAAACTTAAGCTGCATTACAAGATGAAAAGGTTAAAATTCAAAAGACTTTCTTAAAAAATTAAAAACTCCCTAAAGCTTAAAAGCTCCCTAAAGCCCATATACAACCATATACCCAAAAATAAACACAGTCACTCCACAAAATCACACTCAAGCTCTTCTCCGCCTTTTTGTCTTCATCAATCAAGTGGAGGACTAGAAGGCTTGACCATAGAAATAGGTGTCACTGGAAGAACCATAGAAGCATCTGAACCAGAGGAGTCAAAAGAACTAGAAGAGACTGGTTCAGGAAGGTTTACTGGAGGGATATGGATATCATCTCTGGGAGGAATAGAGGGAGACTGGTAGATGATCATAGTAGTGGTCTCAACCTCTGGAGTGGTCTCAACCTCTGGAGTAGTCTCAACCTCTGGAGTATGATGATTAGGGGATGAGGAGGGAGATATTTCCTCAGTATGGGTAGGAGATGGAATAGGTTTTGGAGCGGGTTCAGGCTGAGGTTTGGGAGGTGAATCATCAATGATGATATGAATGGTCTCATTGGTATCGGGGTTATCCACTGAATATAGAATGTCTTTGGCTTGTGGCTCAGGTGGACTAGAGACCAGAGAGATAGAAGGCTCAGGCTCAGAGAGAGGAATATCAGAAGTAAGGTTCTCTGGAGGTGGTGGTGGTGCAGAAGATGGTATATGCTCTGGAGAAGAAGAGGATGGACCGGCAGAAGGTCCTGGACCCAAGGAATCCAGTCGTGCCAGAATCAATCTCAGTGTCTCACCCTGGGCATGTTGCTCAGCTAGCAACTCCTCGTGCCTCTTATCTATTTTCTCAACCAACTCCGCCATCTTGTAATTCATGTTGGTTATCAGTTCAGCATTTGTGTTGGTAATATCAATATGGAATCCTCAGAGTATATTCTCCATAAAATGCTGAAGTGTGGCATTGAGGAAGGAGGGTGATGATATGGTGGCAGCTGGAGCCGATGACTGAGTGTCATCCATCTTGCTAGTCTCAGCCTTAGTCTTCTTCTTCTTCTTCGACCCAGACTCCAGAGGGCCCTTGAGAGGTATATCAATGTTGAGCTTGCCAATCTGATTTCTCCCAACCGGAGTCATCCTCTCAATAGGTTCCTTGCTATCCAGATACCATATCTTATTCTCCTTCAGAATAAGTGATACGATCGAGGATATGGCATTGGTGTGGTAGCCTTCCCATCCACTCTGTATCTTTTCATCTCAGAAAAGATATACTCCCCCAAGTCCTTCTGTTCCTTCAGGAGAAGTGAAGCAAACCACCTAAAGTCCCTATCAGAGAAGTGGGTATAGTTGTTGGCCTTGTTCACAAGGGATCTAGAGTAAATGTACCATAGAACCCTGTGATGATCACACATATCACTTGGTTTGAAATTTAAAGGGCCAACTAACTCACCAGGTTTAAGGACAGAAAATATTTGGTTTGGTTCAAGTTGGGAGTAAATATCATCTGGGGGGTTCTCTATCTCTAACCACATGTTTATCCTAGAGGGTGAAATAAGAATATTTTGGCCTCTCACAATGGTGGTCATCTCTTCCTCAGCTGAGATTCTGTTTGGTTCATCTAGAATCTCAAGGTTACAGTAAAAGTGTGTGATCACTTTAGTGCAAAAAGATAATCTAATAGAAAGCCAAGGCATAAAAGATTCTAAATAGGAACCACTACTACAAAAAGTTTAAAAAGTGGCGCACATTTTGTGGCCCTTCTTTAAAAAAGCGTCACAGCTGCCTCTTTTTTTTTCTTTCTATTTTATTAATTTTTTTAAGTTTGGGTACTAGCTGTGGCGCCTGGTGGATCAGGCGCCACAGCTGGCCCCAAGTCATTAGATGTGGCACCTGGGCAACCAGGCGCCACATCTAATGAAGGCAATTGTGGCGCCTAAATTCTTTCAGGCGCCACAATTGGCCTAATTATAAAAAAAAAAATTACATTTTAAGTGGATAATGTAATCCACTCCCCACCAATCACAATTTCCCTTACCTCCACCCTTATCTTTTTTTCCCTTCCCGCGCAGTGGCCCCCCTCCTTCTCTTTTATTTTGACTCCATCCTACTTTAATTATTCCCTCCTTTCTCACTTTCCCTTTTTCATCATCTACACTTCTTGCCTGGACGACCGTCACCCCCTCCCTCCATTTTCTGTCATCTTCACACTTAAAAACACACCCACACACACACGTCTTCATCATCAAATCTACTTCTTTGTTTTGTTCCAACTGCTCAAATTTCCTCCTCCTTCTCACTCAAGATTGCATCACCAACGGGCAACGTGGTCCCCCCACTCTACTGTAAGTTCAACATGATTCTTCTTCTTCTTCTTGTTTTTAATATAATTTTTGTAATTTTTTATTTCAAATTAATATCTATGTTCTAACCGTAATACATAATGAATTTAAAAGTAAAGTTACATTATAAGATCTAGCATTCTTAACTACAAACTCTTAAAAAAAGAAGAGTTCAAGATCTGGCATTCTTAACTACAAACTCTTAAAGGAATATAATTTAAATTTTATAAAAAAGAATGATAATAATAAAAATATTATTTAGATTTAGTAATAACCCTAGAAAGCCTAATATTTGTGTGATGATCATTTAAGCTTGTGCACGTACTTGTGTGAATGTGATGATCCTTATTAGTGTTGATATTTCAACCGGTGTGATACTTTTTTATTCTCTCATATTTTTCCATCAATTCCGTTAGTGTATTTTCTTATATATTTTTATTTTTATAATTAATTTTGATTCCAATTTTTGTATTTCCAAAAAAATTAAACAAGGGCCACAGGAAGAACAAAAAAAAAAGGAGGACCCTATTGTGGCGCTTGCGTGAGCAAGGGCCACAGGAAGGGGACCTCCTCAGCAAGCGCCACATGAGGTCCCCTTCCTGTGGCCCTTGCTCACACAAGCGCCACAATAGGGTATTTTTTTTTAAAAAAAATTAAAATGCTGTGGCGCTTGCAAGCGCCACAGCTTTTTTTAGTGGCGTCCAGATTTGTGGCACTTCCCTAGCGCCACAGCTAATACAATTATAAGCGCCACAGCTTTGCTTTTTTGTAGTAGTGAACTGAGATCGTGCTTCAATACGTTCTGAAGTAACTTGAGGTCCACATAGTGTGTCTTACACACTTTCCTTCTTGAGAATTGAGAGAGATACTTTGGGGACTCCTCCAGTTTGTTGATATTGAACCCCTTTGGAGGGTTGGTGATCTCCTCTTCTGGCAATTTGGATTTCTTTGAAGACTGCCCCTTCTCCATTTGATATAGTATGCTTGCCATAGCCTTAGCCACATTCTTGTCATACTTGGGCTTTTTAGAAGGCTTTGGTGTAAAGGAGGGAGTAGAGGAATCAGAGGGTGGAGGAGAGGAAGATTTGGCACTCTTGCCTTTCCCAATTGAGGTACTCTTTTTGGATTGAGCCCTTGTAACTATAGGCTCTTTTATCACAACCCCTTTTGGTTTCGGTTGAGGTTGAGGTTGAAGTTGGATTTTGGCTTTTGATCTCGGGGTAAGTTTCCTTCTCTTTGTGGGAGGAGAAGAAAGAGGATCAGGGTGTTGTTAGGATTCAAAGGAATCTGTGGGAGTAAGGTTTTTAGTTCTCACCATTCTGAATGAGTGAAAAAATGAAATTCTCAAAAAAACAGAGACACAGTCGCGAGATTAGGGCACTGAGAATCTGAATAGAATAGGAGGTTTTTGGGGTTGAAATCTGTTGGGTTTTGACAGAAATGATGCAAGGAATCGATTGTAAAAAGTTTTTGAGAGAGAGTATAATGATTTACTCGAGGAGATTTTGTGGAAATGACCGAGTTTGCGACAGATAAAGACCTAAAACCCGACATTACTCGAGGCCTTACTCGAGTAAACTTCAAGCTTACTCGAGTGATCATACAAAAATTTCTAAAACAATTTATTTAAATTGCGTACCTGGCATGAATAATATTGTAATTATCCATGTATGTTCCCTCGATCATTCATAACCAATTTGAAACAGATTTGAGTCATTTTTTCATCAATTTGGAAATCTGGACTTGCAGTTACTTGAGTCCATACTCGAGTAAACTTCAAGTTTACTCGAGGCTTACCTCGGGTAACCTGTCTTTTCACTTATGACTGTTCATTTCTTAGTAACTGAACCGTTTGATTCAAATTCCAGGTAACTTGATCCATTACTTCCAGTTTTGGAAGACCATTACTCGAGTACATACTTGAGTAAATTGCTTCTTTACTTCAAGTTGTTCCTCGGGTAATGCTTCTCTGTTAGTCATAACTTCAAGTTGGTACTCCAGTAAAGATGTCCTCTGATCACCTCTGTTTTTGTTTCTCAAAACAGAGTTTCAATCTTCCTGCAAAATAAATTTTTACATACTCCGATGCTTAAATTAGTGATCATCAAAACTTTAACAAATGACTTCATCTAATATTATGAGAAACTGAAATAACTTACAACTCATTGGGATTTACCATTCTCAATTCTCTTCTAATGTATAGAAATTGATCTTTTGCAAGAGGTTTTGTGAAAATATCAGCTAGTTGAAGATGAGTAGGAATGAATATCACTTTCACATCTTTCTTTTGAACATGATCTCTGATGAAGTGATGTCTGACATCGATATGCTTGGTTCTAGAGTGTTGAACTGGATTCTTTGCCAAGCTTATCGTACTGGTATTGTCACAATAGATTGGTATTTCTTTGAGATAAATACCAAGATCTTGTAGTTGTTGTTTTAACCATATCACTTGTGCACAACAACTTGAGACTGCAACATATTCTGCTTCCGTTGACGAAAGAGACACTTTATTTTGTTTCTTGCTGAACCATGATACAAGAGATCCTCCAAGAAAATGTCCTTATCCACTGGTACTCTTTCTGTCTGTTTTGTATCCTCCATGGTCTGAATCTGAACATGCAACTAGATATTCACTTCTTCCTTTGGGATACCACAGACCCAATTCGGGTGTGTCAGCAAGGTATCTAAAGATTCGTTTGATCGTTTCAGCATGTGATTCCTTTGGTGCCGATTGATATCTTGCACATATTCCAATACTAAATTGGATGTCAGGTCTACTTGCCGTGAGATAGAGTAATGATCCAATCATTCCTCTATACTTTGTGATGTTGTAGTCTTTTCCTTTGACATCAGCATCAAGCAATGTAGTTGAGCTCATAGGCGTGTCCATGCCATTTACTTCATCCATTCCATACTTCTTCAACAACTCTTTCAAATACTTTGTTTGAGATATGAAGATTCCATTCTTTCTTTGTTTGATTTGCAAACCTAGAAAGAAATTCAATTCTCCCATCATTGACATCTCAAATTCTCCCTGCATTATCTCAGAAAATTCCTTACACAGAGATTTATTAGTAGCACCGAAAACAATATCATCAACATATATTTGAACAATTAGAACATCATCATGTTTTCTTTTTATAAAAAGTGTTGTATCAACTTTTCCCCGTACAAAACCTTGATCAATGAGAAATTTACTGAGCCTCTCATACCATGCTCTAGGAGCTTGTTTTAAACCATATAAAGCCTTTTTGAGTTTGAAAACATGGTTAGGTTTGGTAATATCTTCAAAGCCTGGTAGTTGTTCTACATACACTTCTTCCATGATGTAACCATTTAGAAATACACTCTTTATATCCATTTGATAGAGTTTGAATCCTTTGATGCATGCAAAGGCTAAGAGTACGCGTATAGCTTCCAATCTAGCCACTGGAGCATACGTTTCCTCATAATCAATCCCTTCTTCCTGATTAACGGCCTACCGAAGCATGAAATAGCTCCAAAGGCAATAACCGGAGAGGAAGTTTACAGTTGAGTGGAACTTATCAATGTCACTTTTTGTAAGAATCAGAGGACTGTGGGTGAGAAGAACACATGAAAGAAGAGATCCATTTTCTTTGATATTCCATATTGGCGTTGACTTGACCTGAGACATAGTATTGATGTGATGCATGTGGAGAAGAATGTTTGTGATAGCCTTGTCAGTAGGCTTTTACACATACCAAGGAATACTAAGGATGGGATTAGTACGAGATTAGACCTTATTGATATAGGAATAAGGGAACGGTTATATCCATTACTAAAAGATGATGGTAGGAGGGCATACATGGAGCCAGCAACTCATACACAATCAAAAGCAGAGAAAAGAAGTTTGTGTGGGTGTTTGCATGAAATTAAGGTGCTGCAAGGGTATTCTTCGAATGTGAGAAGATATGTCTTAATGGACGATTTGAAGTTAGTGGGAATGAAGTCCCATGATTATCATGTGTTGATGCAACAACTATTACCGGTAGCTATTAGAAGCATAATGAAAGATGAAGTACGAACTATTGTAACAAGATTGTGCGTTTTGTTTAATACTATCTGTAACAAAGTTATTGACACTGAAAAGTTGAATGAACAGGAAAATGATGGTTACATTATTTTGCATAACTAGAGATGCATTTTCTTCCTTCATTTTTTGATATAATGGTGCATTTGATAGTTCATTTGGTAAGGGAGGTAAGGCTCTGCGTTCCAGTTTACCTGAGGTGGATATACCCTTTTGAGCGATACATGAAGATCTTAAAAGGGTATTCTAAAAATCCTTATTGACAAGAAGCCTCAATAGTAGAAAGATATGTAGTTGAGGAGGCTATGGAGTTTTACAAAGATTATATGTCAGGGAAGAAGGAACAATCTTGGCATGAAAAGAGGAGAAGCAAGGGAACACGAGGAGTGAAAGTGAAGAATGTTCCTCGTGAAGAGGTATTGCAAGCCCACTTGTATATCCTGAATAATATGGAAGAAGTTCAACCTTACATAGATAAACACAAAAAGACTTTGAAGAACAAGAATCCAAGGAAGAATGACATGCAAATTGCTATTGAGTAAAAGAAGACATTCATAGAGTGGTTTGAGGAAAAGGTTTCGCACGAGACCGGTGTGTCTGAGACAATCGAGTGGCTAGCTTGGGAGCCTTCGTTTCAGCTCATTACTTGGACCGGTTATGATATAAACGGCTATTCTTTCTATATAAAAGAGCAAGACGACAGAAGTACCATGTAAAATAGTTGGGTGATAGTAGAGGCTGAAGCCATACACTTTTCCAGTTCGAGAGACAAAAACCCCATATTAGCATCCATGGCCTATTATGGAGTTATAGAAGAAATATGGGAGATTACATACAATAAGTTCAAAGTTGCTTTATTCAAATGTAAGTGGGTTAGCAACAATGCTGTGGTAATAGATAAACAATTTGGATTTGTCTCAATTGATCTTTGAAGAGTTGGCTATAGAGATGAGCCCTTTATTCTAGCAAGCCAGGCGAAAGAAGTGTTTTATGTCACAGATCCTACGAGCAAAAAAATGTCCATTATGCTTAAAAGTAAAAAACAGAAGTATGGTGATCTGACCTTCAACCTTGACGACACACCACCTTTCACAACAACTCCACCTAGAAAAAATGAAGTGGAATTGGTAGATGGTGACGAATATGCTACAAGAAATGACCATGGTGAAGGAATATGGAAAACAATATACAGTAAGACCTTACTTTATAAAAGAGAATTGTGTGTTTTTTTTGTTTTACTCCTGCTTAGTTTATTTTATTTTTATTGCAATTTATTTACGTATCTGATGATGCTTTTTGTGTTAACAGGAATATGAACAACTCTAGTGACTTATCACAAAGTATTGGGGATGATGAAAGGTGAAGAGATGATGAAAACCTTAGAGATGACAAAAGGCCTAGAGCGGACCCCATTGTAAGAAGGGTTAGAGGCTGTACAAAGATGGGAGCATTGGTTGCACGTCATGAACATCAACAAGAGAGGCTGCATATAGACTTTGATGCCAATTTGAATCTAGTTGGTCCTAAGGAAGACCATTTCATTAGCTACGTAGGGTTTTTGAGTCAAAGCAAAGTGTGTATTACCTATGATAATTGGAGACTGGTTCCCCCAAAAATGAAAGACATGATTTGGCAAACACTTCTGGTATATAAGTTTTGATACATCTATGATAATCGTAGCTTTATTCCTATTGTTTCAAATATAATTATCTTATGTTATACCTTGCAGCAAATATATGATTGTTAGATATCATGTTTTGTTGATAACAAAGAATATAATGAAAAAGATTTGATTAATAAATAAGTTTGAACAAAGTAATAACATGGAAAAGCATCACTTGAAGTAAGCATTGGAGTAATGAAGAAAGGCCAAGAGAAAATGCTGAGAAACTTGATCAGAAGCAAGTTTTCTAAGGCATTACTCGACTAAGTACTCGAGTAATAAGACAGAAACTTGAAGTAACCAGAGGCACCTTCGAGTAACCTACCAACGTTACTCGAGTAAGTACTCGAGTAATAGTGTAAATGTTTTCAAGTTGCTCTCGGCCTGCCAATGTTACTCGAGTAGCCACTCGAGTAACCAGATAAATAACTTGGAGTTGCTCTTGGCCTGCCAACGTTACTCGAGTAGCTACTCGAGTAACCATGTAAAAGACTTCCAGTTGCTCTCGGCCTGCCAATGATACTCGAGTATGTACTCAAGTCCCCTGTTTCCAGAAATATATTGCTCTCAGCATTTTTAACCCTGCCAACGTTACTAGAGGAGTTACTCGAGTAACTCACTATGGTAAGCAAAAACCTGAAGGTAATACTCGAATAACTTGATCTGGTTTTATCATACTTCACTTGAGGCACTACTCAAGTATGCAGGTATTCAATGACTTATTTAAAGTGGATTACTAGAGTAAGTAATCGAGTATGCAAAGTTATTTTAAAGAAAACTTCAAGTCATTACCCGAGTAAGCTATGCACATAAATTGAGTTTACTCGAGTATGTACTCGAGAAACAAGGTAATCAAACTTGAAGTACTCTCAACCTTGAAATCCCACCAACATTACTGGAGTAAAGCATCGAGTAACCTAAAGTTTATTTGAAGGTTTACTCGAGTGAGTACTCGAGTAACCCATGAAGAAAAGAGTGCAATACCCGAGTAGGTACCCGAGTAAACAAGTATTTCCAAAAGTTTGAAATTTTGTTTATTCCATGCACTACCCGAGTAATGTTATGTTTACTTATTGACTTGCAGTTTATCATATTTACCCGATGATACTTGAGTATGTACTCGAGTATGCAAACCCAGAAATTCAGAAATCATTCCAACGTTCATTATTTTGTTTCCTATATGATTAACTTTTCATTGTATTAGTATTCTTAGCATATTTACAGATAAACAATGAAGAGATCTTACCAAATAAGGAAAGTCAAATGCAACGTTCAAACTATACCTACCGCTACCTACCGCAAACGGATATTTTTTTTTTCAAATACAGAAAAGTCAATAGTGGCTGCACACTCTCCAACGGACATGAAGAAAATGTTCCAACGGTCTTCACTAACATATCTATATATATGGGAACATCCAAACAGAGAATAAAAAAAAAGAACACACACGAACATATCATCAAGTTCATTACTCTGTTTTACATTATACTTGTAATTCTATGCTTCAGTGATTCTTATTCACTCTATGAGAGAGATATTTCATTCAAACTCAATATTTGTTATTGAGGTAACTTAAGGTTGTGGAACCTTGAGTTGGGATTGGATTACAACTTGTAAGGGGGAGCGAGTGTCCAGGAGAAGGAACTTGCTTGTACTGAGGTGCCAAGAACCCACTGAATCTTGGAAGTTATAGTGAAACTCTCAGAGAAGCTCTGAGGACTGGACGTAGGTCAAAGTGGTTGTGGCTTAACCAGTATAACTCCCGGTGTACACTTCGGTGATATTTCTCCTTACTCTTCACTGTTTTTAATTTCACTGTCAAGTTTTATATTTGCAACAAAATTTTTAATATCACCCAATTCACCCCCTCTTGGGTGAAACGCTTGCTCTAACATTTGGTATCAGAGCATAGGTCTTCTTGTTAAGGTATAACAACCTAAGAAGGATCCAATGGCAAGCATGGGTGAAGGAATTCTTCCCGACGGAGCATCCATCACTAGACCTCCCAGTTTCAGTGGAGAACACTTTTCCTTCTAGAAAGCAAAATTCAGAGTGTCGTGATGGTTACCGAATATGGGCTATGGGATGTGATTGAAAGTGGAAACTATCAACCTATAAAGGTTGTAGACTCTCAGAAAATTCCCAAGATGCCAGTGGAATATGATGAGAATGACAAGAAACTTATCACTTTCAATAGCAAAGCAATTCTGATGATACAAAGTGCTTTGAGTCAAAGTGAATATTTCAGAATTTGCACACTTCCAACAGCAAAGCAAATATGGGAAGCTCTGGAAATAGCTCATGAAGGAACTTCAGGAATAAAGGAGAATCGGATCAACACCTTAGTCACTGAATTCGATCTACTTCGAATGAAATCAGGTGAATCAATATCTGAATTTGAACTTAGATATACTCATCTTGTTAATCAACTTGCAGCACTTGGGAAAGTTTATGATCAACATACCCAAGCAAGAAAGATTTTGAATATTCTTTCTAAAGAGTGGGAGGCCAAAGTCACTGCGATAGAATAGGAAAAAGGAGAAGTAATGAGATCAGTTGCTTCTCTATTTGGAAGTCTTTCTGAATATGAAAGTAAACTAAAGTTCAAACGGGAACTAGATGATATCGGTGACAAGAGAAAGAAAGGTCTAGCACTAAAAGCAAAAGAAGAGAATCAAGAAGAGGATGAGGAATTTGATGTTGATGAAATGGGCTTAATCATAAAACGATTCAGAAAGTTCTACAAGAAAGGTCAAGGATTCAGACACTTTCAGAAAGGAGGAACTAGTAGCAAAGATCATATCATATGCTACGAATGTGGAAAACCAGGACATATCAAGGCAGAATGTCCAGAGCTGAACTAAAAGAGCAAAGAAAAGAGAAAAGGCAAGTTCTTCAATAAAAGGAAGGCCTTTGTATCAGCTATATGGGGTGATAGTTCTTCTGACAAAGAAAGTGATGAAGAAGAAGTAGCAAATATATGTCTTGTTGCTCAAGAAGAAACAGAAGAAGAGGTAAATGATTCTGAATCTACCTATGATGAATTACTTTCTGAATATAATGCTTTACATTCTGAATTCATCAAAGTAGTTAAAGAATTGGCTGTTTTCAAAAAGAAAAACAAAGCTCTTGAAATTGAACTTAAAGAAAGTTCAGAAAACGATTGTGAAAATTGTTCCTCTTTGAAAAATAAAAATATTGATCTCACAAAAACTCTTGAAAAATTTACACAAGGAAGTGAGATGCTAAATGTTATTTTAAAAGCTCAACGATTTGTAAATGACCAATCTGGAATTGGATATGATCCAAAATCAGATAGAAGGAAAGGTAGAAAGAAAGCAGGAGGTAAGTCATATTTGAATTATTTCCAGCATTCTGTGCATACATCAAATCCTTTTGCATTTTGTAATTACTGTAATAGAAAAGGCCATTATACCTCTTCATGCATTCATAAGAAGAAAGGAACGATAGGCACCTACAAATGGGTACCTAAAGCATCCAAAAATAGCAAGTGGTACATAGATAGTGGATGCTCTAGACATATGACCGGAGATTTTGAAAGTTTTACCACATTGCAACCTAAGAAAGGTGGAAAGGTAAAATTTGGAGGAAATCAATCCGGAAAGATAGCAGGAATTGGTGAAATCAAAAATGACAAAGGAATACAAGTCAAAGATGTATATTATGTTGAAGGCTTGTGTCACAGTTTGCTGAGCGTAAGTCAAAGTGTAGATAAAAACAACTGGGTAATATTTGACTCAGAAGAATGCTTAATTATCAACAAGAATGACTTACAACTTGATAAGAAGAATATCAAGGCTAAGCTCAGAGCAAAAAGAGAAGGTAACTGCTATACTTTAGATATTAGAAGAAATGAATTTGAAAACTATTTTCTGAGTAATGCTGATGAAATTTGGCTATGGCATAAGAGATTGGCTCATGTCAATATGCATCAATTAGGCAAACTACTCAAAAAGTATTTAGTTCTTGGATTACCCAAAGTAACTTTCAAAAATGATTTGATTTGTGACGCATGTCAAAAGGGTAAACAAACTAAATCTTCTTTCAAATTGAAAAATGAGATTTCAACAAATAGACCACTACAATTATTGCATATGGATTTAGTTGGCCCAACAAGAGTAAAGAGTCTTGGTGGCAACTTATATTCATTGGTCATTGTTGATGATTTTTCTAGATTTACATGGGTTATTTTTCTATCATCAAAAGATGAAACTTTTGAAGAATTTATTGTTTTTGCCAAAAAAGTGCAAAATGAGAAAGGTATGTCCATTGCAGGTATTAGGACTGATCATGGTGGAGAATTTAAAAATCAACTCTTTGAAGAATATTGTGATACTAATAGCATTGATCACAATTTCTCTACTCCAAGGACGCCTCAACAAAATGGAGTTGTGGAACGCAAGAATAGAGTGCTCACTGAAATGGCTAGAGCAATGTTGAATGAAAAGAACGTGTCTCAAGTTTTTTGGGCTGACGCTATGAGTACAGCATGCTATATTTCAAATAGAGCCTATATCATAACAAAACTTGGAAAGACATCATATGAGCTGTACAAAGGAAGAAAGCCAAACATTGCTCATTTACACATCTTCGGTTGTAAGTGTTTCATTTATAATAATGGTAAAGATAACTTGGGAAAATTTGATTCTAAAACTGATGAAGGAATTTTCCTAGGATATTCTAACAGAAGTAAAGCATATAGAGTTTTCAATAAAAGAACATGTCTTGTTGAAGAATCAATTCATATTGTATTTAATGAATTTGAATCCTCTGACAAAACCATTGATGAAGAACAGGAAGTTGTTTTAAATCAAGAAAATGGTCAATCTATTTCTAAGTCTCTTATTCCAGAAGTTGATGAAACTAAGGAAGAAGAGCAATCACTAGGTCAACCTAGAGCCTGGAAATACAATAAAAGTCATCCCTTAGATCAAGTTATAGGACATGTGAATGAAGGGATCAAAACTAGAAATAGAATTTTCAATGAAGTAAGCTTTTCTGCATTCATTTCTGAGATTGAACCTTCTAACATTGATGAAGCCCTATCAGACAATGATTGGGTTATGGCAATGCAAGAAGAACTAAATCAATTTGAGAGAAATCAAGTTTGGGATTTAGAACCGCGACCCAAGGATCATCCGATCATTGGTACTAAATGGGTATTCAAGAATAAACTCGATGAATCGGCAATTATTGTCAGAAACAAGGCAAGATTGGTGGCCAAAGGTTATAATCAGGAAGAAGGGATTGATTATGAGGAAACGTATGCTCCAGTGGCTAGATTGGAAGCTATACGCGTACTCTTAGCCTTTGCATACATCAAAGGATTCAAACTCTATCAAATGGATATAAAGAGTGTATTTCCAAATGGTTACATCATGGAAGAAGTGTATGTAGAACAACTACCAGGCTTTGAAGATATTACCAAACCTAACCATGTTTTCAAACTCAAAAAGGCTTTATATGGTTTAAAACAAGCTCCTAGAGCATCGTACGAAAGGCTCAGTAAATTTCTTATCAATTAAGGTTTTGTACGGGGAAAAGTTGATACAACACTTTTTATAAAATGAAAATGTGATGATATTTTAATTGTTCAAATATATGTTGATGACATTGTTTTCGGTGCTACTAATAAATCTCTGTATAAGGAATTTTCTGAGATAATGCAGGGAGAGTTTGAGATGTCAATGATGGGAGAATTGAATTTCTTTCTTGGTTTGCAAATCAAACAAAGAAGAATGGAATCTTCATATCTCAAACAAAGTATTTGAAAGAGTTGTAGAAGAAGTATGGAATGGATGAAGCAAATGGCACGGACACGCCTATGAGTTCAACTACGTTGCTTGATGCTGATGTCAAAGGAAATGACTACAACATCAGAAAATACAGAACAATGATTGGATCATTACTCTATCTCACGGCAAGTAGACCGGACATCCAATTTAGTGTTGGCATATGTGCAAGATATCAATCAGCACCAAAGGAATCACATGCTGAAATGGTCAAACGAATCTTTAGATACCTTGCTGACACACCCGAATTGGGTCTGTGTTATCCCAAAGGAAGAAGTGAATATCTTGTTGCATATTCAGATTCAGATCATGGAGGATACAAGACAAACAGAAAGAGCACCAGCGGACAAGGACAATTTCTTGGAGGATCTCTTGTATCATGGTTTAGCAAGAAACAAAATACAGTGTCTCTTTCGTCAACGGAAGCCGAATATGTTGTAGTCTCAAGTTGTTGTGCTCAAGTGATATGGTTAAAACAACAACTACAAGATCTTGGTATTTATCTCAAAGAAATACCAATCTATTGTGACAATGCCAGTACGATAAGCTTGGCGAAAAATCCAGTTCAACATTCTAGAACCAAACATATCGATGTCAGACATCACTTCATCAGAGATCATGTCCAAAAGAAAGGAATGAAAGTGATATTCATTCCTACTCATCTTCAACTAGCTGATATCTTCACAAAATCCCTTATAAAATATCAATTTCTATACATTGAAGAGAATTGGGAATGGTAAATCCCAATGAGTTGTAAGTTATTTCAGTTTCTCATAATATTAGATGAAGTCATTTGATAATTTTTTGATGATTACTAATTTAAGCATCGGAGTATGTAGAAACGTGTTTTGCAGGAAGATTGAAACTCTGTTTTGAGAAATAAAAACAGAGGTTATCAGAAAACACCTTTACTGGAGTACCAACTTAAAGTAATGACGGACAGTGAAGCATTACCCGAGGAACAACTTGAAGTAAAGAATCACTTTACTCGAGTAACTACTCGAGTAATGGTCTTCCAAAACTGGAAGTAACGCATCAAGTTTCTTGGAATTTGAATCAAACGGTTCAATTGTGAGAACTGAACAGTCCAATCTGAAAATGAAAGGTTACCCGAGGTGAGTCTCGAGTAAACTTGAAGTTTACTCGAGTAAGGACTCGAGTAACTGCAAGTCCAGATCACCAATTTGATGAGAAACGACTCAAATATGCTCTATATTGGCTACAAAATGATCGAGGGAACATACATGGATGATTACAATATTATTCATGCCAGGTACACAATTTAAATGAATTATTTTAGAAATTTTCTGTATGATCACCCGAGTAAGGACTCAAGTAACCATGAAGTTTACTCGAGTAAGGCCTCGAGTAACGTCGGGTTTTAGGTCTTTATCTGTCGCAAACTCGGTCATTTCCACAAAATCTCCTCGAGTAAATCACTCTACTCTCTCACAAAATTTTTTCACAATCTCTTCCTTACATCATTTCTGTCAAAACCCAACAAATTTCAACCCCAGAAACCTCCTATTCTGCTTAGATTCTTTGTGCCCTATCTCGCAACTCTTTCCTCTGTTTCTCTGAAAATTCAAGTTTCTTTGTTTCAAAATGGTTAGAACCAAAAACCTCACTCCCACAGATTCTTCTAGATCACAACATCTCTCTGACCCTCTTTTTGTCCTCCTTCCAGAAAGAGAAGAAAACTTACTCCTAGATCCAAAGCCAAAATCCAACCCAAACCTCAACCTGAACCAAAACCGAAAGGGGTTGTTATCAAAGAGCCAATAGTTATAAGGGCTCAATCCAAAAAGAGCACCTCTACTGGGATTGGAAAAAGTACAAAATCTCCCTCTCCTCCACCATCTGATTCCTCAACTCCCTCCTTCACACCAAAACCTCCTAAAAAGCCCAAATATAATGTGAATGTGGCTAAGGCTATGGCTGGCATTCTGGATCAACTTGAGAAGGGGCAGTCTTCAAAGAAATCTAAACTGCCAGAAGAGGAGATCACCAAACCTCCAAAGGGGTTCAATGTCAACAAACTGGAAGAATCCCCAAAGTATCTCACTCAATTCTCAAGGAGGAAAGTATGCAAGACACACTATGTGGACCTCAAGTTACTTCAGAAGGTATTGAAGCATGATCTTAGTTCCTTTCTAGAACCATTTATGCCTTGGCTTTCTATTAGACTTCCTTTTTGTACTAAAGTGGTCACACAGTTTTACTGCAACCTTGAGATCCTAGATGAACCAAACAGAACCTCAGCTGAGGAAGAGATGACTACTACTGTGAGAGGCCAAAAGATTCTCATCTCACCCTTTAGGATAAACTTGTGGTTAGGAATAGAAAACCCCCAGATGATATTTACTCCAAACTTGACTCAAACCAAATATTCTCTATCCTTAAACTTGGTGAGCTTGTTGGCCCTTTAAATTTCAAACCGAGTGATATGTGTGATCATCATAGGGTTCTATGGTACATCTACTCTAGATCCCTTGTGAATAAAGCCAACAACTATACCCACTTCTCTGATAGGGACTATAGATGGTTTGCTTCCTTACTCCTGAAGGAACAGAAAGACTTGGGGGAGTACATTTTCTTTGAGATGAAAAGGTACAGAGTGGATGGGAAAGCTACCACACCGATGCCATATCCTCAGATTGTTTCACTCATTCTGAAGGAGAATAAGATATGGTATCTGGAGAGCAAAGAACACATTGAGAGGATTACTCCGGTTGGGAGAAATCAGATTGGCAAGCTCAATATTGACATTTCTCTCAAGGGCCCTCTTGATTCTGGGTCGAAGAAGAAGAAGAAGACTGAGACTGAGACTAACAAGATGGATGACACTCAGTCGTCGGCTCCAGCTGCCACTACATCATCACCTTCTTTCCTCAATGCTACACTTTAGCATTTTATGGAAAATATGCTCAGAGGATTCCATATGGACATTGCCAACACAAATGCTGAGTTGATAACTCACATGAATGGAAAGATGGCGAAGTTGGTAGAAAAGATGGATAAGAGGCATGAAGAGTTGCTAGCTGAGCAACGTGCCCAGGGAGAGACATTGAGATTGATTTTGGCATGACTGGATTCCTTAGGTCCCGGACCTTTTGCCAGTCCATCATCTTCTGCACATGAGGCCTCTTCATCCCCAGAGCATATACCATTCCCAAAGCATACACCACCACCTCCTGAGAATATTCCTTCTGATATTCATCACTCTGAGGTTGAGCCACCTATCCCTCCTGTCTCCAGTCGACCTGAGCCACAACCCAAAGATATTTTATACTCAGTGGATAACCCCGAAACAAATGAGACCATCCATATCATCATTGATGATTCACCACCCAAACCTCAGCCTGAACCTGCTCCTAAACCTATTCCATATCCTACCTATACAGAGGAAATTTCTCCTTCTTCATCCTCTGATCATCATACTCCCGATGGTACTGAAGAAGTTGAGAACACCACTATGATCGTCTACCAGCCTTCTCCTATTTCTCCCAGAGATGACATCCATATCCCCCCAGTTAATCTTCCTGAACCAGAATCCTCTAGCTCTTTTGATTCTTCTGGTTCAGATGCTTCTATGGTTCTTCCAATGAAGCCTATCTCCATGGTCAAGCCTTCTAGTCCTCCACTTGATTGATGAAGACAAAAAGGGAGAGAAGACCTTGAGTGTGATTTTATGGAATGTCTGTGTCTCTTTTTGGGTATATGGGTGTATATGGGATTAGGGAGTTTGTAAACTTTTTAAGCTTTTCATCTTGTAATTCAATTTTAAGTTTAATGCAATTTTACTTAAGTTATGATTTCTTTTCAAGTCCATTTAAGTTTTAAATTATGATACATTGTTGGACTAATGAAGTTTATTATGTATGTAAGGAGAATATATTGTAATCTCAATCTTTTTCAAAACATTTTGAATATAAACTTAACAAGGTTTTCAAATTTATCAAGAAGTGTTTATTTGAGAACTTACTTTCAAAAATCTTGTTCAAAATCACCAAGTTTTGTCATCATAAAAAAGGGGGGAGAATGTTAGATCTCATGTTTTGATGATAACAAAGAATATAATGAAAAAGATTTGAATAATAAATAAGTTTGAACAAAGTAATAACAGGGAAAAGCATCACTTGAAGTAAGCATTGGAGTAATGAAGAAAGGCCAAGAGAAAAAGCTGAGAAACTTGATCAGAAGCAAGTTTTCTAAGGCATTACTCGAGTAAGTACTCAAGTAATAAGACAAAAACTTGAAGTAACCAGAGGCACCTTCGAGTAACCTGCCAACGTTACTCGAGTAAGTACTCGAGTAATAGTGTAAATGTTTTCAAGTTGCTCTCGGCCTGCCAATGTTACTCGAGTAGCCACTTGAGTAACCAGGTAAATAACTTGGAGTTGCTCTCGGCCTGCCAACGTTACTTGAGTAGCTACTCGAGTAACCATGTAAAAGACTTCCAGTTGCTCTCGGCCTGCCAATGATACTCGAGTATGTACTCAAGTCCCCTGTTTCTAGAAATATGTTGCTCTCAGCATTTTTAACCCTGCCAATGTTACTCGAGGAACTACTCGAGTAACTCACTATGGTAAGCAAAAACCTGAAGGTAATACTCGAATAACTTCATCTGGTTTTATCATACTTCACTCGAGGCACTACTCAAGTATGCAGGTATTCAATGACTCATTTAAAGTGGATTACTCGAGTAAGTAATCAGTATGCAAAGTTATTTTAAAGAAAACTTCAAGTCATTACCCGAGTAAGCTATGCACATAAATTGAGTTTACTCGAGTATGTACTCGAGTAACAAGGTAATCAAACTTGAAGTACTCTCGGCCTTGAAATCCTGCCAATATTACTGGAGTAAAGCATCGAGTAACCTAAAGTTTATTTGAAGGTTTACTCGAGTAACCCATGAAGAAAAGAGTGCAATACCCGAGTAGGTACTCGAGTAAACAAGTATTTCTAAAGGTTTGAAATTTTGTTTATTCCATGCACTACCCGAGTAATGTTATGTTTACTTATTGACTTGCAGTTTATCATGTTTACCCGATGATACTCGAGTATGTACTCGAGTAAACTTTAATGAATACTCGAGTAACTACTCGAGTATGCAAACCCAGAAATTCAGAAATCATTCCAACTTTCATTGTTTTGTTTCCTATATGATTAACTTTTCATTGTATTAGTATTCTTAGCATATATACAGATAAACAATGAAGAGATCTTACCAAATAAAGAAAGTCAAATGCAACGTTCAAACTACACCTACCGCCACCTACCGCAAACGGATATTTTTTTTCAAATACTGAAAAGTCAATAGTGGCTGCGCACTCTCCAACGGACATGAAGAAAATGTTCCAACGGTCTTCACCAACATATCTATATATATGGGAACATCAAAACAGAGAATAAAAAAAAGAACACACACGAACATATCATCAAGTTCATTACTCTGTTTTACATTATACTTGTAATTCTATGCTTCAGTGATTCTTATTCACTCTGTGAGAGAGATATTTCATTCAAACTCAATATTTGTTATTGAGGTAACTTAAGGTTGTGGAACCTTGAGTTGGGATTGGATTACAACTTGTAAGGGGGAGCGAGTGTCCAGGAGAAGGAACTTGCTTGTACTGAGGTGCCAAGAACCCACTGAATCTTGGAAGTTATAGTGAAACTCTCAGAAAAACTCTGAGGACTGGACGTAGGTCAAAGTGGTTGTGGCCGAACCAGTATAACTCCCGGTGTGCACTTCAGTGATATTTCTCCTTACTCTTCACTGTTTTTAATTTCACTGTCAAGTTTTATATTTGCAACGAAATTTTTAATATCACCCAATTCACCCCCTCTTGGGTGAAACGCTTGCTCTAACAATGATGTCCTAGACACCAGGTAGATGTACAGGTATTGGATGGATGAGGTTCATCTACGATGGAAAGTTTTCAAGAACAAGCTAACACCAAGGTACATTCGAGGGGCCTAAAGGGGTGAGGATCCATGTAAACATTATTCATATTTGTCTCTAGAGGATTGGAGATTGTTTGCGGGACACGGGCAGATCCTCAGTTGTTGGTAAGATTTCTGTTATCATGATATAGAGCTTTTAATTTTTCATATACTTGATATCATTTATTTAAATTTTGTTGTTTTTCATTCATAGGAATTAAGTGCAGCAAATGCACAGAAGCAAGCAGAAAACAAATATCAACATTACATGTCTCATGGTGGATATAGGAAGCTTGAGCGGCAAATGATGCAAGAAGAGTTAGAGAAAATGAAGGAAACAGCAGAATCTGATCCTAGCATTGTTATCTAGGCCCTGGCACCTCCTCTACGTCATAAAAAAAGGAAAGCAGGGAGGATTAAGGGTGGGAAGTACATAAATCCGGCTGTTGCTGAGGTTTCTGCGAAGATTGTAAGTAGTTATACTATAAGTACTCAATTTTTTGTATATCGAGAGTAGTTTCGATACATTTACAATAAAATGTATGCTACAGGATGAACTGGAAGATCATAGTAGCCAAGGTTCGTTCAATCGAAGTAAATAGATGGACATCTTGTCAACAGCTATTGGGAAGGCAGATGACCCTGGTTGTGTTCGAGCAGAGACATGGGGAGTTAGTGCCGCTAGGTATTTTGGACGAGATTCACGTTATTCGTCACAAGCTAGACCTAGTAGGGACCTTGTGGCCAAGATTTGAGAGGAAGTCGAATAAGAGCTGGAGGCCAACCTTCGTGACAAGCTCCGACAAGAGCTGTTGCCAGAGCTTCAACTTGAAATGGCAAAGATGTTCGAAGCACAAAGGGCAAGGGACGAGCGTAGAACTTAGGAATCCCCAGCCTTCAATAGCACTAAAGGAAGTTACAACCCTCTGGAGGAACCACTTGGTGACCCTTCTCCCACTCCAGCGTTGAGAGACCCTTTCACCCTCTATTTAGATGATCCACTGTTGCGTGTTGTTGCCAATGCTCTTGTTCACACACGTGCTACCACCCACCATCATCAGCAAATTCTGCAGGATTTTCGTAGGGTGAATATGATAAGTGTTAGAAAGGAGGAAGAAAGTACAGCAATCCCTGTTCCTAATCCAGATGTTGGCATATTACGTCTGGCGATAGGATCTTTCATCCTTTGGCCTCATAATCTTATTGGTTCAGGGGCAATACCTCCAATGGTAGGCATTACCTTACTATTACTGAAAATATGTTGGCATCCTAATAACAATTTGTTTTTTGATGTTCTAAAAGGATGACGAAGATGCGAGGAAATGGCCCTACTTAGCTCGGCTGCAACAGATCTACAAAGGCATTAAACAGGTTGACTTGAAGATGCCTCAAGGGATTGTGGGCCTTACATTGGAGTATCCCTACACGATTGACAGTACAGATTTCAAGCAGTTTATCAGATTGGAGGAGATAGATGTAGGATGGGTGAAATTTGCAATCCGGTAAGTTTTTTTTACCAATTTTTCCATAGAATTCATTTAGTGGTTTTTTGATTTCATACATTCAATAATTCATTCCTTATTTTAATTCTATTATAGCATCTTCCACGGCCTCTGCACAAACATGGAAAGACGCGATTGGTATGGATTCTTATGCCCTACAAATACAATAGGGGATACCAATACTATGGCGTATAGGACTCACTATGTGGGCTACGCAATGGAAGAGACCAAACTTCATTGTTATCTAGCACCTATTGTTCAACGGTTCGTATTTTCATTTTGTCTATTTAAGATGTTTAATAAATAATTGCCTTGTCATCTAACTTCATTTTAATCTGTACATGTTGTTATAGTTACTACTGGAGTTTATGTGTTATATGTCCTTGCCGCCACATAGTCTATTGGTTTGACCCCTTGCGTAAAAGGCCAAACAATAATACAAAATTCATCTTAGTTTGACCCCTTGCGTAAAAGGCTAATATATATATAGTAGTAGGTTATATGAGTTGTTATTGTATGTATATATAGTAAAAATTATAGTGCTGGATGTCCCTACCATTTTGTAACGGACATTGTGGTTTATGAATCCATCTTCTATTTTGTTTCTGCAGTTTGAATTCGCTAGGTAATACAGAATGTAAATAATCATTTAAAAAAATCAAATATTTTAACGTCCCAAATTAAGAATTGGAACGTCTAAAGTCCTCCACAGGGGGACTTTAGACGTCCCAATTTGAGATTTGGGATGTCTAGAGTCCTCCCTTTAGACGTCCCATTTTTTTGGGATGTCTTTTCTTAAAACATACTATGCCCCCACATAGATGTCCCCCAATTTTTGGATGTTAAAAGTGTCAAAATAGGGATGTTAAAACACCTTTTTGTAGTAGTGCAACCAAGTACATTCGAGGGTCAAAGGGCAATGAGGATCCTTGTAAAGAGTATTTGTTTCTTTCTTCAGATGATTGGAGGTTGTTTATGGCATCATGACATAATCCCAAATTTCTGGTATACATATTTAGTTTATCATAGTGTAAAACATTTTATTTGAATTTATTTGACCTCACTAACTCAGTTTTCTTTATTCTCGTTTATATAGGAATTAAGTCAATCAAATATAGAGAGGCGAGCTAAAAACAATTATCTGCATTACATGTCTCGTGGGGGTTATCAGAAGCTAGAAAAGAAGATCATGCAGGCTGATTTGCCAAAATTGAAGGAAGCAGCCAAATCAGATCCTAGCATTGCCGTGCAGGCGCTGCCCCTTCCCCCACATCATAGAAAATGGAAAGTAGGGAGGATTAAGGGAGAAAAATATATAAATCTAATCATTGCTGATATCACTGGAAGGATTGTGAGTATTTAATATAAAGTATATTTAAGTATGTTTCACTTTCCTTAGAACTTTTGGCAGTAATTACTATATATTTGTCCATTGTATGCTACAGGATGAACTTGAAGAGTAGAGCAGCCAAGGTTCCTTCACTCAAACTGGAAGAATAGAAATCTTAGTAATGGCACTAAGGAAGCTAGATTACCCTGGTCAAGTTAGAGGGGAGCCAAGGGGAGTTGGTTTCTCAAGATACTTTGGACAAAGTTCACAACCTTATGGACGAAGTGAACCAAGTAGAGAGTTTTTGGCCAGGGTTCGAGAGGAAGTTTAAGCAGAGCTAGAGGTGTAAATGCGTCAATCACTTTGAGATGAGCTTAAAGAAGAGTTGTTGCATGAGCTATGTGGTGAGATGAATTCGATGGTGTTGTCTCACATTCAAGTCGGGATGTGTAACAAGGAGCATAGATCTCAGGTTTGTAAATAATTTCATTTGATATATCATTGAGTTTTTCCTTAAGTTAGTTTAATTAATTCTTTCATTTCTCTTACCTAGGAATCCCCGACCTTTCCCAACACCAAAGGTAGTTATAATCTGCTAGAGATTGGACATGGCGATGGTCCTTTACTAGAGGCTGGAGAACCTTTCTCTCTTTATTTGAATATCTCGTACCTGCGTGTTGTTGACAATGCTGTTGTATACACGCATGCTACCACCCACCATAATAAGCAAATTTGGGACGATCAATGCAAGGTCAATGTCACAAGTGTTCGACAGGGGGAGGAAGGTGTAGATGTCCCGTTCCTCGATAACTAGGTTGCCAAACTAGGTCATGCAACAAGATCTTTCCTCCCATGGTCTCAACATCTTGTTTAAATGGTGACAACCCCTTTAATGGTAGGAAACACTTTACTGTTACTTGATCCTTAGTATCCTACTTATAATCTTTATTTTGTGCGTTGCTAGGATCAAGAAAAGGTGACAAAATTCCCCTTATTGGCATAACTACAAAATATTCATAAAAAAATTAAAAAGGACGACTTGTAGATGCCTTGTAGGATTGTGGGTCATGCAATCTCGTATCATTTTGGAATTGATAGCAAAGATATTAGAGAGTTCCTATCTTTGCAGGAGATAGACATAGGATGGGTCACATTTGTAATCATGTGTGTTTATTTTTTGTTTAAACTTAATTAATTCACTGATATTTAGGAGTTTTAGGTTTCTACATTTACTAAGTTATTTTTCATTTTATTTCTGTGGTAGTTGCTTCCACAAAATGTGTGTCGAAAGAGAGCTCGACACTTTGTATGGCTTCTTATATCCTGCCAATATGTCAAGGCGTAATAATAATAAGTTGGAAGATAGGATGGCCTATGTGGGCTATACATTGGGATAGACTCAGCTGCCTTGCTATCTAGCACCAATTGTTGAAAGGAAAGTAACTTAATTTTATATATTTATACATATTTAGTTTTCTAAGAAGTATCATATTATCTAATCTCATTTTAATCTATATATGTGATTATAAATATCATTGAAGTCTTTATGTTGCTTGTCCCTTTATCAACGTCATCTTTTGGTTTAATTCATTGGTCACAAGCTTGACGGAGAGACAAAAACCATTTTTAACACATAAGTTAATTTGTTTGTAAATCATTGATTTTTTATTTTACTCAATTGTTTTAATGTCTTCTGTTTTTCATTTTATTTATAGTGCACTGAAGACATATTATATAATAGGTGGGAAGCGCGAAGGTAAAAGTGGTCCGACGAAGTGGTTTCAGCCGAAAGTAAGTTGTTTAAATTTAAGTTCTTCAATTGACAATCACTTTACATATGCTTTTATTCTTTTTTACTATTTTTTTATGTATAGTGCCTTCGGCAATCAAGGAAAACTAAGTGCGGCTACTATGTTTTACTATATATGTAAAACATCATGTTTAGTGGACTTACTACCAATTTTGCGGATAATTGTTTTTAGCTCGCCTCTCTGTATTTGACCGACTCAATTCCTATATAAACAGAGAATAAAGAAAACTGAGTTAGTAAGATCAAATAAATTCAAATAAAATGTTTCACACTATGATGAACTAAATATATATACCAGAAATTTGGAATCCTGCCGTGATCCACAAACAACCTCTAATCATTTGGAGAAAGAAACGAATACTCTTTTGCAAGGATCCTTATTTCTCTTTAAGCCTCGAATGTACTTGGTTGTGAGCGTGGACTTGAAATCTTTCCATCACTCATTAACTTCTCCCATCCAATACTTGTACATCTCCTCATGTTTGGGACATCATAGGTTTGCTACAAAGCAAAATATATAATAGTTATATATGAACCAATATAAATAAGGGCAAAGATGCAAATTTAGCATTCAATAATTTTTCTAGGAGCATCCATAAGACTTGTGTATTTTTGGATGTAAAAGTAGACATAAACTATTTATTTGGGAGCAGATTTAGCAACATCATTAAAAACACTTAACTTCCGTTACTTTTTGAAATGTGGGTCCCACTAGTCTTCTTTCTCTGTATTATTTTAATATTTTTTTAATACAAAAATATCACTTAGGCCACATGGGAACAATTTCATTTTAGTTAAAGCCCAAAAGATTCTGAAATCTCACTGCAAAACTTAATTTATTTTTATTGACAGAACTTAATTTCATTTTAACCTAAGGGATGCAGTGATATTTCAGAATCTTTTGGGGGTTATCTGAAATGAAAATTTTTCCATGATGCCTAAGTAATATTTTTCCATTAAAAAATATTAAAATAAAATAAAGAGAGAAGACTGGTAAGACCTACATTTCAAAAAGTAACAGAAGTTAAATGTTTTTAACGACGTTGCTAAATCTGCTCCCAAATAAATAGTTTATGCCTACTTTTGCACCTGAAAATAGATAGGTCTTATGGATGCTCCTAGCAAAATTGTTGAATGCTAAATTTGCAGCTTAACCCTAGAAATAAAGATAAAAATTAAAATACAACTTTATATGCCAAAAGTTGTTCCCAAATCATAACCTTCCTGTCTTTTGGAATATCCTTCCGAGTAGAAAATAGAATGCCAACTTTGCTCCGACTCAAATAGCCAATATAGCTAATAAACGTTCCTTCCTGTTCACCAATTGGATTCAAATCAGCATCAAATTCTATGTGCACCCTCTCATTTTGTTCCTTATGATGTTTGACCAATGATCACAGCTTTGTGCTTCCTCTAACCTTTTTCTTAATAGGTGAGCCACTTGAATTTGAACTTGCCATGTTCCTGCTAAGAAATCAAGGTGAGATATGTAATATCCCAAATTTTGAGATTTGAGGCTAAAGAGTAAGTTTAAAATAAGTAGACTGCTAAGCCCCAGTTTAGCAGGAGCCCAAATTTATTCCCTAATGATTCTTATATCTTTGGAGTTTAAAGAAAATAAAATGGTGAATTTTGGAGAACGTAATTATGTTTATGGTGAAATTGCCTATGAGGTAGTGACCTTGTCATGAGGTTTTGGAAGATCAAATGATGAGAAATAATTATGAGATTTTACAAGATGAAATTAGACATTCTAAGCTTTAATTTGATAGGTCATATAACTCAATTAGAGCTATATACAAAAAGTTATGAATTTTTGCATTCAACACAAAAAAACTATGAAATTTTTGGAACAGTATGCAAAGATTGAAATTCTGGGAATTTTTATGATTCTAGCTAGCAAAATTCTATATTTTTCCTTGAAAATAGACTCAATAAGGGTTTTATAGGCTTTAGAATCACTCTAATTCAATTTTTATAGAATTAGTTATGATTTTTCAAAGTTTGGGCAGAAATCTGCCAGAATTGTCACTAATCCGAAAATGAGGAAAAATTGTGGTGGCAATTTTGTAATTATGGAATAAAAATGCATCAGCCTATTTTTCTGTTTTAATGGACCCTCGGGCATGTTTTGAGCTAACTAAAATGGGAGAGGAGTTAGTCCATCTATAATTGAGTTTGTGACATGTTTGGGTCCAATTAGCTTTTTGTACACAAAATTGGCATTTTTGGAATTTTGGAAATGGAATAATTATGAGATAATGGTAAAATATTATAAAGCAACATTTCATCTTCTTCCCTCCTCCAAACTGACATGAAACAGCCCTTAGAGAGAAAGGAAGTGTAGAATTTTTAGGGAGAGTGAAGGGGAGGAAGAAGCTTACAAAGGTAAGTGATTTATTCGGTAAATCAGTTCCTAGCGCGTATAACTCTATTCCTAAGCTACTCTTTTATGTAATTTAAGGTTTGGAAGCTCTATTTCTTGTGTTGAAGTGAGCTAGGGTTCAACCACTCTTGAGAAAAGCTAGTGGGAGCTTCAGGTAACTTCCAAACTCTTGTATATTGACTATTCTGGCTGTTGTGGATAATTTAATCGGTGAAATTTCACCGAATAGTTATTGGTTTTAAAAATAAAAAATGGGTGTGTGGGGCTGTTATGCTGCCCAAATTGGTACTAAATGGTAGTTGTAACCTAATGGAATAGTCAATATAGTGGTTAGGAGTAGAAAGAAACACGTTTACGGAGTCGAAACCGAAAAACACTGATTCTTCCCAAAGTATACCAAGATTTTGGCTAGGGCTAGATCTGATGATTAGAGTTGGATTTTTAATGATTTGATGGTCCCATTGAGTTCAAGGGGGAAAATTATATAGGGTTACAGTGTTAGATCCCAAGTTTTGATGATAACAAAAGTCAAGTGTGTACAAATCATGTTTATATAAGTTTAAGAAATGTTTACAAAGTTACCAAATGCATATAACAAAGTTCTATGGTGTTTGCTGTCAAAATGAGCTGGTGTGCTCGAGCATAAGTCTAGCACTCGAGCATGGAACCATTCTGTGCTCGAGCAGGTGCGAGTGATAGCCAGAAAGTGTATACCCGAAAAGCATGCTACTGTCATGTTTACTGATTCACTCGAGCACTGGAGACAGCACTCAAGCAGACGAGCCTTTCTCACTCGAGCACATGCGAGTGAGAGTCTGCGAGTGCTTGGCCGAGAGCAAGTTTTGTCATTCTCCGTTGATACACTCAAGCATAGAAATCAATGCTCGAGCATTAGTGTCTTGTACTCGAGCACTAGCGAGTGAAGGTATGCGAGTGCTTGGCCGAGAGTCATGAAGATCATAAAAGCACAAGTATGCTCGAGCATAGCTTCATATGCTCGAGTGACACATCAGCACTTGCGAGTGAAAAATCTATCCCTCTCAAATACTGATGCGAGTGTTGATATTAAAGGTATATTACTTGAGAATATTCTTCTCACTCGAGCAGGAGTATGTGTGCTCGAGTGAGGGCCCACATCACCTGCGAGTGAAAAATCTATCCCTCTCAAATACTGATGCGAGTGTTGATATTAAAGGTATATTACTTGAGAATATTCTTCTCACTCGAGCAGGAGTATGTGTGCCGAGTGAGGGCCCACATCATCTGCGAGTGCAAAATCTCACTCTTGCTAAAATGATATGCGAGTGCTGTCCAGAGAAGAAACTCCCAATAGAAAATGCAAGGTCACTCGAGCAGAAGGAGTTGTGCTCGAGTGAGGCCCCACATCACTCGCGAGTGAGAATTTTGTCTCTCTGAAATTCTATGCAAGCACATACTGAAAACTGAAGATCAAGGAGTAAAAATGCGATATCACTCAAGTGAGTTCATCATGCTCGAGTGATGCTCTGCCAGATCACTAAATACACCAAGTCTCACAACGTTCAATCCGAATATGGTTTAATGTTATTTATTCATCTCATCATTACTTATTATCATTGTTTAACATCATTTTGAATGTATTATAATTGTGATGCAGGAGGATGAACGTTGGAAAGAAACTGACACGAAGAAAGTCAAACAACGGCAGACAACATCATTACAAGCACGCACGTACCTACCGCATTCAGAATATTCAAACATGCGCGTGTCATTCCACAGTTGCAAGCCCCGCTCCTCAACGATGATTACTCAAACGGGAAAAAACTGAACATCTATAAATACAGAGATTCAGAGATCGTCAAGATTAACGAAGCATAAGAATTCACAAGCATATACACGAGTCTCTACTATTCATAATTTTCTCTGCATACACATTGATCTTCAGTGTTAATTTATTTGCTTTGTAAGAGAGTCTTCATTAATTCAAATTCTATTTTCATTTGATCTCAAGGTATTGGGACCTTGAGAGGGTAGATTTCCTTACGAGAGAAGCAGTTGAGAGAATTCCTTATTAAACCTTCCACTCATAAGACTTATAAGATACAAGCAGAAGAGAACGTTGCTGCTCGTAAGACTTACAGTGGTGTAAGCAGGAGAGAACGTTGCTGCTCATAAGTCTTGTATACATAAGCAAGTGAGAAATGTCATAGGTTGTTTTTCTACACGTAAGACTTGTCGTAAGGGGGAGAGAAATTTCTTAGTGAGAGAATATTTCTGCTCGTAGTCCTTTCAAGGACAATTGTTGTTTTGTGGCGTTATGAGAGCCCATTGAATCTTGGAGGTATAGTGGAATTCTCAGTAGGTCTTGATCTCTGAGGACTGGACGTAGGCCTGGTTGTTAGGCCGAACCAGTTAGGCCTGGTTGTTAGGCCGAACCAGTATAACTCTCTGTGTTCTAATCTTCTCTACTCTACTCTATCTACTCTATTTTTCATATCTCCACATCAAGCGAAAAATTTATAACATCACCCAATTCACCCCCCTCTTGGTTGAAGCTTACCTCTTTCATACAGTTGGTCACTTTTCGGAAAAGGCTGAAAAAGCATAATTACGAAAACGCCCCTAAAACCCTTAAAGTGGGGTTGTCAAGGGTAATTTTATAATTTAACATTGAATTTGATAATTCTGAGTTCAGAAATGGATTCCTTGGGCGAAAATATGTCAGAATAGCCCATGTCAAAATTTCAAGAAAAGTACAGTCGGACTGAGTACGGCGGGGTCGGGTCGGGCCAGGCCCTAAGGGGCATTTTAGTAAATTTTCATAATAGGATCATATAACCCCCAGAAACACTATGGAAGTGTCTAAACTATATGTCTGGAATTGTAGGACCAAGTTGTGAGCCCAGTCGTTGGCACACTTTACGAGGCACACTTTTCGAAGCGGAAAAGGGTTAAGGTAGGGAACTTACCTCTCCTGCATGTATTTGATATTTGTGTTAGTGTGTTGATGCATGTTATTGTTTTACTTGATTATGTGAAACATGTATGAATGAGTTGTAAGTATATTGTTTGAAGCATTGAGCTTATAGATTTGTTATTGAGTGACCATAAGTTATGTGATGCAAACATGTCATGCATTAAACATCTATCGTACATGCATATTGGAATTTTTTTCCTATTGAGATTCTCTCGAATCTCACCCTCCCCTCCAACAATTTAGACAGGAGAAGACAGAAGATATGCAGAAAACCATATGAAGGAATTGCAATGGTGGAACGAAGACGAGAAGATGTCTCTATTTCATTGGGACGAGTTTAGATACCCAAGTAGCCCTGTGTGGCTACATTGATGGTAATGATCATGTACGAACTCCTATGGGGAATTTATGTAATCATGCACTTATTGTCAATATATTCATGTTATTCCTGTGTTGCCCACTGAATCGCATATTATTTTCCGTGAATACTCTAGTAAAAGTGAAATATAAATAAGGGTGTGACAAGATATGATAAGTAAATTGCAATTAAATGAATACTTTAAACAATTCAAAATCTTACTTTATGTGTTTTCCCAAATTCCTTCACAATGATAACTTATAGCTGCATATTCATTATCATCTACTAATTCTACTTTAATTGGTATAAGTAGATTTATGGTGAAAGGTGGTATGTTGTCAAGATTCAAACTTGGATCACCATCCTTCTGTTTTTTTATTACTTTGGAGTACAATGGGCAATTTTTCATTTGCTGGATCAATGACATAAAACACTTATTTTTCCTGGCTTGCTAGAATGAATGACTCATCTTTATAGCCAATTCTTTCAAGATTAATTGAGGTAAATCCAAATTGATCTATTTCAACGGCATTATTATTAACCCACTTGCATTTGAATATAGGAACTCTTCACTTGGTGTAGCTTATCTCCCATATGTCTTCAATAACTCCATAATAGGCTATGGATGCCAATATGGGGTTTTTGTCTTCGAACTAGAAAAGTGTATTGCTTCGGCTACCACCATCACCCCACTATTTTGCATAGTACTTCTATCATCCTAGGCTTTATGCAAAAAGAATACCCATTTATATCAAAACCACTATAAGTGATAACCTCAAAAGAAGGCTCTCAAGCTAACCATTTGATTGTCTCAGACACATGGGTCTCGTGCAAAACCTTTTCCTTGAACCACTCTATAAATGTCTTATTTTGCTCATTAGCTATTTCATTGTCATTTTTGTTGGATAGATCTGCTTTACACTCTTTCTGTGTTCGTTTAAGTATGGCTGAACTTCTTCCATATTATTCAAGATATACAAATGTGCTTGCAACACCTCTTCATGACGCATACTCTTCACTTTGAGCCCTCATGTTCCCTTACTTGTACCATTTTCATGACGAAATTGGGTCTTCGACCTTTATAGATATTCTTTACAAAAGTCCATGGCCTCTTCAATGACATATCTTTAAACAATTGAGGCTTTTGGTCAATAAGGATTTTTAGAATATCTTTTAAAGTTCTTTATGTATCACTCAAAAGGGTATATCTACCTTAGATAAACTAGGCCGCATAGTCTTATCTCCCTTACCAAATGAACTATTATATGCACTATTATATCAAAGAATGCGGGAGCAAAATGCATCTCTAGTTGGGATAGAATAGTATAACCCTCAATTTCCAATTTGTCCAATGTCAACAACTCTGCTACAAATAGCATTAAAGAAATTGCGCAATCTTGTAATTGTGCTTCACACATCATCTTTCATAATGCCTCTAATAGCTACTAGTAATAGTTGTTACATTAAGACATGGTAATCATGGGACTTCATTCCTACTAACTTTAAATCTTCTATTGAGACAAACCTACACACATTAGATGAATACCCTTGTGGCACCTTAATGCCATGCAAACACCTACACAAACTTCTTCTCTTGGCTTTTGACAATGTATGTGTTGTTGGCTCCATATACGCTCTCTTACCATTAGTTGTGGATGTAGCCGTTCTCTTATTCCCTTTTCAACCAAGTCTAGTCTTACACTAATTCCATCTTTAGTTTTCTCTGGTATGCGCAAAAGCGTACCAACAATGCTATTGCATACATTTTTCTCCACATGCATTACATCAATACTGTGTCTCACATAAACACTACATACTATATAAGATCAAAGAAAATTAACCTCTTCTTCCATATGTTCTTCTCACATGTAGTCCTTTGATTCTTACCAAAAGTGACATTGATTATTTCCACCTGACTATAAACCTTATCTCTAGTTAATGCCTTTGAAGCCATTTCATTCTCCGACAAACCATTGAAAGTCTTTTTTATCCTATGGTATGGGTGAAACAGAGGAAGAAATCGTTTATGACCAAGGTAGGCTGCTTTTCTTCTATGCTTAAATTGATGGAAGTGTGCGCCTGCTTCACATATTAGACATGCTTTATGACCCTTTACACTATACCCTAACAAGTTTTCTTATGCAGGGAAGTTATTAATCGTGGTAAAAATGATTGCACATAGCTTAAAGGACTCTTGCTTATATGCATTAAACACATCTACGCCATCCTCCTACAACTTCTTTAAGTCTTCTATCAAAGGTTCCAAGTAGACATTGATATCGTTCCCTGGCTATTTTGGTCCCAAAATTATCATAGAAAGTATTATATACTTGTGTTTCACATATAACCAGGGAGGTAAGTTGTAAATTACCAACAGAACCGGCCATGCACTATGTGTACTACTAATAATACCATAAGATTGATTCTGTCTGTGCAAAGCCCAAGCCGAAGGTTTCTTAGCTCATTGCCTAATCCCAGAAACATTTCATCTATTTTCTTCCATTGTGGAGAGTCAACCAGGTGCCGAAGGATTTTCCATAACATATTCTCTCATCATAATGCCATCTCAACTTCTTCGCTTCTTTCACATTAGTAAACATTCATTGAAATCGCAGTATGATTGGAAGATACCATAAAACCTTTATAGGTTGCCTTTTGCTTGTCTTATCACCACAACTAGCACATTTCTTTGTTTTGTATTTGGAAGTTTTACATTTTGGACAGTCACTTATTCCTTCATACTTCTTTCTGAATAATACGCAGTTATTAAGGTAAAAATGTATCTTTTTATACTCCATACCCATCGTAAATAAGATTTTCTTGGCTCATACGTATGATTTGGAAGTACATTATCCTCTAGAAACATATCACATAACAATGTGAAACTACTATCGGTCCACCTACAAGTTGCCTTTAAGTTGACCAAGTACAAAATACCTGACAAGTGTGTATACTTAGTATACCTAGAGTATAAAGGTGTCTCTGCATCACTCCATATGCTGTTATATACAGGCGGTTGTGCAAAACATTCTACCTCAACATCATAAATCATTTTCTCCATTTTATCATCATCTCCAACATCCAAAACTTCCTTCTCATAGGACGCACAAGCAGTTACTTTCTCACCATGCCATATCCACCTTGTGTACCGAAGATTTATTACATCACAAAGCAAGTGATCCCTTATATCATCAATATCCCATCGACTCTCATTTAAACACTTCACACATGGACAAAAATACTTTCCATTTTTACTAGGCACATTCATTTTAGAAATTCAATAAACTCTTCTACCTCATTCTCATATTCTTCACTAGTTCTCAAAGCATTCATCCAACAGTGATCCATTTTACTATCGCCTATTCCATTTTCAACAATACTCAATTTTATACCAATTGTCATTGTAATATGAATATGGGTCAAGGAAGGGGATGCCTTACTGATTTTTAAAAAATTTCAGCAGCATTTCTCCTTAAAAATAAGGATCCATAAATTCAAACAACAACCCAATTAACAAGAACAGAACTCTGACATACTAGAGAGGACTTCAACATTAGTTAACAAGAAGTAAGCATAATTAGTGTAAATGCTAAATACAATGATGCAGAATTCATGATAAGAATATTGTCATATAGTTAAAAATCCTTAAATAACAAAAAATAAATTAACTATTTCATGTTTTTTAGATAATTGTTTTCATAATACTAATATTTGTATGTGTAATTTGATAGTAAACATGAACTTTCAAACAAAATTAAAAAAAATGTATAAGCACTTTCTAATTAACTTAAACTGTATAAAATGGAATTCATAAAACCATTTATTTGACCAAAAAACAACGACTTTATCTCCATTCTGAAATTAACCCAAGTTGTTTTCACATATTATTAAAATTAGGATACCAAAGTTAATCTCAACATACATTTAACAACCCAATTCCACTATGCTAAGTGCAAACCTTGTTCGATGACTTCAACTAGTGCCATAACTTTCACATTTCAAAGGAAGATTAAAGCAGGTATTAATTAATTTATGGCATACACAAGTACAGAGATTAAAGCATGTAGGAAGGGAGGATTTCAATGCAAAAAAAAGGGAAGAAAAAGATAGAGCATTGTACAATTCAAAAAAAAAAAAAAGAAGACATACTTTAGAAATTTTTAATTTTTTCGCCCTATACTATAAGTCATAGAAGCTAAGATTTTGTTTGTTTGTTTTAGATGCCTTGTAAATTCGTAGAGGATAAAGCATTGTACAGTTCACATTAAGTAATACAAAACTCCTTTCCACTCAAAAAAAAAATCTCAAATTGAGAACATGCAGTAGACAAGTAGGAAAACGAAGACAGAACAACCAAAGAAAATGAAGGAATTACCAAGAAACGAAGGTGGAACTAACGATAGTGGTTGGTGGAGTGCAATGACACCGGTGAAGGGGAGAGGGGGAGGGAGAAGGAACAGAGTGTGCATGAGAGACACCGATGGAGTGTGCACGTGAGAGTGTGTCGGAGACAGTCGTGACTTGAGAGGAAGACTGTGTGGTCGAAGAGGGGGCGGGAGAAGGAGGCGTGAGATGGCGGTAAGAGAAAACTGAGAAAAATGGAAGTGAGCTAGCAAGAAAAAAGAAGCGTGGGGTTTAAGGGGCAAAGATTCAACGACTGCTTTTTTGCTGAATCTCAACGTTCAACGACCGTTTTTTGAAAAACGGTCGTTGAATCTCTTTCAACGACTGTGCCTTAAAATAGTCGTTGAAAGCCATATTTCAATGATCGTTCCTGGAAAACGATTGTTAAATAGTTCACTGGAATTATAGATATGCCACCGCCTACTATTTTACTTCTCTTTTTTTGAAAATGATCGTTAATTAGTGACGTTAAATGTATTTTTTGTAGTAGTGACTTGAGGCCACTAACACATTTAATGTGCAATATTGGAAACTGTGGGGGAGCATTTGGAATATGGAGGATAATTGGATATGTACATGCAGTTGCAAACTGACTAAGATCCCTCTTACAATAGCGGAAGTAGTGCTAGGAATTGAATGCTGCAAAGACGACTACTCCAAGTTGAGTTGATCCAAGGATTTTAAAAATATAGTTCTTCACTTTGACTGTAGAGAAGCTATTAATAAATAGGTAAGCATGTAGTTTTTTGGTTTGGTTTTCGGTGAAAACTGAATTAAAAAAAATCAAATAGAGCTAATTTTAAACACTGAACCAAAACTGATTAACCAAATTAACCAAAATCGAATTAACTGAAATATTTTGGTTTGATTCGATTAATAACTTAATCATATTAACCAAAATTTTGAATTATATTATCTACAAAATAAAATATATATGAACAGATTTTGTAAAAAGATTACCTTTTAGCTTCAATAAACCGAAATTTAAACAAACAAATAAGAGAAAATCACAAGACATATGATAATGATTCAAGGGAAAGAGGAGTCTCTGGCTAAGGGCTAAATTAGCAGAAAAAAATGTCTTTAGATGGGAAAACATAGGAAGAAAAGGGAAAGAAAGGAGAACTTTGGTCCACTAACACTTAATGTGCAATATTGGAAATGTGGGGGAGTTTTTCAGAACAAGGAGGGTAATTAAATATGCAAATACAGTTGAAAACTCACAAAGGTCCCTCTTGCAATAGTGGAACTGCTAGAAATGCTGCAAAGACGACACCATTTGAGTTGATCCAGAGTTTTAAAAATATGGTTTTTCACTTTGATTGTATAGAAGATCTTAATTTATAATTAAGAGGTTGTGATGATGATCACCCTTTGAGAGAGGTCATTGAAAAAACTAATCTTCTTTTTCATAGGAACTGGTTGGTTTTGCTAACCCATTTCCTAGGGATGATAATGTTTGGGTTTACTCCCTCTGGTTTTTTTTACAAGAGTCTAACATTTGAATTGTAATTGTCCTTCTTATAAGAGTCCGACAAGAGTTGTCTCAATGATAAGTATATATTTTATAATTAAATACGTGTAGATTCTAAGATATATTTAATTAAATTTATTAATATTTTATACTTATTTAATTATATTTTATATATTTTTCTATCCTGTAATTAATTATAGGATAAAAGGGTATTTTGATATAAAATCTATTTATATCCTAATTTATTTTGCAGGAGATATTATAAGATTCAAGTGAAAACAAAATATCAATATAATATATCTATATTATATGATAATTGATTAAAAAAAAGAAATAAATCAAGATATTGTGTCTCGTACACGAGAAGGTAATATATACTTATATATATGCTAGGCGTAGTAAGGGAAGGGTATTATATTTTCTTGGTTGGTGATGGCATGGCAAAAGCTTTAATGGAGAGAAATTAAAGTTTGGAGATATAGAAGAGTAACAGCATATATGGAAATTCGGCATTGAGTTCTTGTTTCTCCTTTCTCTTCTCTTCTTTCTTTGTCTTTTTATCTTTTCTCCGATTAGCTATTATTTTAGTCATGAGAATGTTCAGTTAATGTAGCCAAACTTTGGTTTTGGATTATTTAGTTTGTTTATGAATTAGTGGATGATAGTTTTTTTTCATCAATTGCTTTAATATATTATATTTGTTAATTTAATTGGGTGCTTGATTATCCTCAAACAAGAAGCATCTGATTAGGAGATTATTTTGGTATTGTAAAGCAGTCTAGACATAGGAAATTTAGAATAGACCTTCAATTGAATCATGTAGGATTAGGTTTTAGGGCTTAATTTATTTATAGGATAGACATATGCCTATCAGCCCTACATAGTCTCATTAGGCTTGCACTTAAATTAATCCAGTTAAGTACTAACCACCTAAGGAGTTATGGATTAACATAATTGGAATACTTTTTAGTGGATCAGAAGACACTCTTAGGTAAATAAGAGTCAAAGACTAGTAAATATAACTTTAAATGCAATTAATGGAGAAATTAGACACTACGAAGTAATCAAGGTTATAATAACCCAAGTCACAGCTTAAGATCTAGATCACGCTTATCCTTAGCTTTCACAATAGTTATATTTGTTTTCTTCTTTTCTCTAGTTAGCTTTTATTCATAATTTAAGTTGTGTTGAATCAACTTAAGCAAAAGTGTAAAGTCATTGCCCAATTGCATTGTTGGTACCAAGTCCTTGTGGGAATGGTATCTTACTCTCTCACTACTACAAATTAAGATATAACCACCCCAAGAGACGTCCCAATTTTAAAATTGGGTGGTGAAAAAGGAAGGCAGTGGCATTTTCATAATTATTTATACGTAAGGGAAACCTTTAGACAAATTTGGGACGCCTAAAGTTCTTCATGGCACGCAATCTAAATTTTCCAAATTTTTTTAGCGCCAGAACTGGGTTTAGACATCCCAAATCTATTTGGGACGCTTAAACTCAGACTTTAGGCATCCCAAATAATTTTCGAATGCCTAAAGTCCCAGGTTTAGGCGTCCCAAGTCCATTTGGGGCGTCCCAAATAGATTTTGGGACGCCTAAACTCACCTTTAGGCATCCTTGGATGCATGTCCGACACTCTCACACATGCATCCTCCCACTTTTGTCTGACTTGCGTCCTCTCACACACACACACCCTCTCGTTTACTTTTTGACCATCTCCCTCCTTCATTCATTTTCGTCGTGCGTTCTGGGTATTCATTTGCCTCCCTTCTTGTCTTCTTCAACTCTTCCTCTTCCCTTCTTTGTCTTCTTCACAACTCATCCTCCTCCCTTCTTTGTGTTCTTTAACTTTACTCTTCCTCCTCCTCCCTTCTTTGTCGCGCGTCCTCTATACTGTGCTCTCTGATTCACTTCCTCACTTGGAACCCCTTCTTCTTGCTGTGGATTCAATAGCTAGGGATTCTGAAGAAATCAAAACGAGATTAAACAAAAAGAAGAAGATTTAAGCAAGGCACACACCATTGTGACGCCCTCCACCTCCTTCCTTCCATTGTGATGCACGCAGGCTCCCCCCCTCAGGTTAGTTTTTTTTAATATGAATTTACTTGAAGAATTAAATTTAAACTTGCAATGTGAAATTATTTTATATGATTTTAGTTATTGGAGTGATTTTACCTTGTGATTGCTTTTTTTTTTTTTGGCCAGAACCATAGAATCGTTGTTAGCTAGTAGTTATGCAACAATATATTGTTTGATATGTTTGGAGCTTGAAAATGTTTGTTTTATATGTTTGGAGCTTGGAAATTGAGAGGAAAAAATATATGTATATTATTATAAATAAATGAGCTATTGATTGATTTTGATGAAATGAACAACAATTAAACATAGTGATTTTTGTTTGTTTAATATGGTTGGTTTTATTTTTTTTAGATTAGATTAGTATAATTATTATTAGTGTAGTGGAGAAAATCTTATTTTAAGATAAAAAGATTAATAAGATAAAGACATTGATCATTAATAAACATATAATTGATTATTAAGAAACACAATATACTTAATAAATAGATTGAAATATATTCTATTAATCCTTCTCTTCAAATTGTCATTATGTCCTAGAATAGAAAAAAAATTGAATACTTATTTGAAATTCTATATTTTTTTCTATATTCATAGGAGAATTATATTATCAATAGCTAAGAATACAGAGTTAATAACTACGATAGCGTTGCTTGAAATTTTGGGATGTCTTACTTTTAAGGGGAAATGCTGTTGAAATTTTTGTTGAAAAAAAGGCAATCCCATCTTATATCGTTGACAATTGTACTAAACATGTGAGTGTTAATGGGAATGGCTTAGGTGGTAACAAAATAGATCACAGTTGGATGAATGCTTTGAGAAATAGTGAAGAATATGAGAAAGGGGTGGAAGAATTTATTGAATTCTCTAGAAAGAATGCTCCAGCAAAAAATGGAAAGTATTTTTGTCCTTGTGTGAATTGTTTAAATGAGAGTCGACGGGATATTGATGTCATAAAGGATCACCTACTTTGGGATGGAATAAATCTGTGATACATAAGGTGGATATGGCATGGTGAGGAAGTAACGGAATGTCCGTCACACAAGAGGGAAGATGTAGATGTCATAGATGAAGATAGAATGGAGAAAATAATTCACGGTGTTGAGGTAGAATCCTTTACGCAGTTGCACGAGTATGACAGCCTGTAGAGTGATGCAGAAACACTATTGTACCCTGGGAGTAAGTACACGCGGCTGACGAAAATATTGCATTTGGTTAACTTAAAGGCAACTTGTGGGTAGACGATAGTAGTTTCACATTGCTACTTGAACTATTGTGTGATATGTTTTCAGAGGATAATGTACTTCCAAATCGTATGTATGAGGCAAGAAAATCTTGTCTACGATGGGTATGGAGTATAAAAAAATACATGCTTGCTCTAATGACTGCGTACTATACAGAAATAAGTATGGAGGTCTTAGTGAGTGTCCTAAGTGTAAAACTGCATGATACAAAGTGAAGAAAGATGGTGGTTGTGGCGATGGGACAACTAAAAGGCAACCTTTAAAGGTTATGTGGTATCTTCCAATAATACCACATTTTAAATGTTTGTTTGCGACTGCAACAAAAGCGAAGAAGTTGAGATGACACTCTGATGAGAGAATATCTTATGAGAAATATCTTCGGCACCCAGCTGACTCTCCACAATGGCAAAAAATAGATGAAATGTTCCCTCAATTTGGCAGTGAGTCGAGAAACCTTCGACTTGGACTTTGTACAGAAGGTATCAATCGGTATGGAACTCTTACTAGCACATATAGTATGTGGCTGGTTGTCCTTGTAATATACAACTTGCCTCCCTAGCTATATATGAAATGCAAGTTTATGATGCTTTCTATGGTGATTTCTGGACCAAAACAGCCAGAGAACGATATTGATGTCTACTTGGCACCTTTAATTGAGGACTTGAAGAAGTTGTGGGAGGAAGGCGTAGATGTGTTTGAGGCTTATAAGAAGGAGTCTTTCAAGCTACATGCAATGATTTTCACAACGATAAATGACTTCCCTGCGTATGAAAACTTGTTAGGGTACAGCGTGAAGGGTCATAAAGCATGCCTCATATGTGAAGCAGACACACTTCCATCAACTAAAGCATGGAAGAAAAACTGTCTACCTTGGCCACAAGAGGTTTCTTCATCGGTTCCACCCGTATCGTAGGCTAATAAAGCGTTTTAACGGTTTACCGGAGCATGGAATAGCTCCAAAGGCATTAATCGGAGAGGAAGTTTACAGTCGAGTGGAACGTATCAATATCACTTTTGGTAAGAATTAGAGGACTACAGGTAAGAAGAACATATGGAAGAAGAGATCCATTTTCTTTGATCTTCTATATTGGCGTTGGCTTGACGTAAGTCACAGTATTGATGTGATGTATGTGGAGAAGAACGTTTGTGATAGCCTTGTCAGTATGCTTTTACACATACCAGGGAAGACTAAGGATGGGATTAGTACGAGATTAGACCTTGTTGATATGGGAATAACAGAATGGTTACATCCACAACTAAGAGATGATGGTAGGAGGGCATACATAGAGCCAGCAGCTCATACACTATCAAAAGTAGAGAAAAGAAGTTTATGTGGGTGTTTATATGAAATTAAGGTGCTGCAAGGGTATTCCTCCAATGTGAGAAGATGTATCTCAATGGACGATTTGAAGTTAGTTAGAATGAAGTCCCATGATTATCATGTGTTGATGCAAAACTATTACCGGTAGCTATTAGAGGCATAATGAAAGATGAAGTACGAACCACTATAATAAGATTGTGCGTTTTCTTCAATGCTATCTGTAACAAAGTCATTAACACTGAAAAGTTGGATGAATTGAAAAATGAGGGTTACATTATTTTGTCACAACTAGAGATGCATTTTCCTCCTTCATTTTTTGATATAATGGTGCATTTGATAGTTCATTTGGTAAGGGAGGTAAGGCTTTGCGGTTCAATTTACCTAAGGTGGATGTACCCTTTCGAGCGATACATAAAGATCTTAAAAGGGTATTCTAAAAATCCTTATCGACTAGAAGCCTCAATAGTAGAAAGATATGTAGTTGAGGAGGCTATGGAGTTTTGCAAAGATTATATGTCAGGGAAGAAGGAACAATATCGGCATGAAGAGGGGAGAAGCAAGGGAACACGAGGACGGAAAGTGAAGAATGTTCCTCATGAAGAGGTGTTATAAGCACACTTGTATATCCTGAATAATATGGAAGAAGTTCAACCTTACATAGATGAACACAGAAAGACTTTGAAGAACAAGAATCCAAGGAAGAATAACATGTAGATTGCTATTGAGCAAAACAAGATATTCATAGAGTGGTTTGAGGAAAAGGTTTCGCACAAGACTGGTGTGTCTGAGACAATCGAGTGGCTAGCTTGGGGGCCTTCGTTTCAGGTCATTACTTGGACCGGTTATGATATAAACGACTATTCTTTCTATACAAAAGAGCAAGATGATAGAAGTACCATGCAAAATAGTGGGGTGATTATAGAGGCTGAAGCCATGCACTTTTCCAGTTTGAGAGACAAAAACCCCATATTAGCGTATATGGCCTATTATGGAGTTATAGAAGAAATATGGGAGATTACATATAACAAGTTCAAAGTTGCTTTAGTCAAATGTAAGTGGGTTAGCAAGAATGGTGTGGTAATAGATAAACAATTTGGATTTGTCTCAATTGATCTTTGAAGAGTTGGCTATAGAGATGAGCCCTTTATTCTAGTAAGCCAGGCAAAACAAGTGTTTTATGTGTCAGATCCTGCGAGAAAAAATGTCCATTGTGCTTAAAAGTAAAAGACAAAAGTATGGTGATCCGACCTTCAACCTTGACAACACACCACTTTTCACAACAACTCTACCTAGAAAAAATGAAGTAGAATTGGTAGATGATGAAGAATATGCTATAAGAAATTACCATGGTGAAGGAATATGGGAAATAATATAGAGTAAGACCTTAACTTATAAAAGAAAACTGTATGTTTTTTTGTTTTACTCCTGCTTAATTTATTTTATTTTTATTGCAATTTATTTACGAATTTAACGATGTTTTTTGTGTTAACAAGAATATGGACAACTCTAGTGACTCATCACAAAATGTTGGGGATGACGAAAACCCTAGAGATGACGAAAGGCCCAGAGATGAACCCGTTGCAAGAAGGGTTAGAGGCTGTACAAAGATGGGAGCATTAGTTACACATCATAAATATCAATAAGAAAGGCTGCATATAGACTTCGATGCCAATCTGAATTTGTTTGGTCCTGAGGAAGACCATTTCATTAGCTACTTAGGGTATTTGAGTCGAAGCAAAGTGCGCATTACCTACGATAATTGGAGATTGGTTCCCCAAAAAATGAAAGACATGATTTGGCAAATATAATGCCCTAAATTTTGAGATTTGAGGCTAGAGAATAAGCCTGAAATAAGTGGATTGCTAAGCCCGATTTAGCAAGATCCTAAATTGTGATTAAGGGTTAATGACTCCAAAATTGGAGGTGATTATTGATAGATAAACCCTTTTGGAGAGTATGATGTGATTTGGCACTCAAATGTGATTCGTATATGTTGTGAGCAGCGCCAAAACCCTTTATTTAAGCTCAATTATGGATTAATCTCTGACTTAAAATAGAGGGAAGGCACATATTGTGGCTAAATGGAAAGATGTGAAATGTTGGTGGTGATTCAATGAGAATCACTGTAATCAGGGGCATAACGGTAAAGTTACCGATCAATTGGTCAGTTACCGAAGAGGAAACTCATTGGTAACTTCAATATTAATGGTTATGATTGATTTTTGCAAGAGATCAAGGGGTGGAATCAAGTTTATGTGTGTGTATGTGAGCTCATGGAAGATGGATTAAGATGTTGACAAGTGGCAAGGTGTAAGCCATGGATCTTGGGTCAAAGATTCAATTCATTCCTCTTTCTCCTCTTTTTCCAAGTAGGCCAAAAGGCCTATGGGCATTCCAAAAACTAATCTTATGTTCATCTTCACTCTCTTTCTCAAGACTCCATTGTCGTCCAAGTGAAGGAAGGAAAGAGAAAGAAACAAGGTGAGTTTTGGTTTGGTAAATGTCCTCTAATGCTCAAATACTCTTCTTTAATATTGTTCATAGTGATGAGAGATTCATTGCTATGGTTTTAGATTTGTGAAAGGAGGTGTTTGAGAACTTGAGAAAAATTGGAAAGATGAAGAACCAAGGAATTGGTTTGGGAAAGAGGAAGAGGTGAGTATTTGATCTAAGTTTTGTGATTTATGGATGAGTTTTGTGAATTGTGAATTTTGCCATGATTTTGTGGTAATTTTGAAATGCATGAATTGTCATGTGTTTTGAGGTGCAATTGGTGTTTTATTATGTTATATATTCATTGGAATTGGTTTGGAACTTTGGAAAATAAAGAATTGCAATATGAGTTTAGGTTGTGACATTGTGTTGACATGTTGTGATTATTAGTGAAACATGTTAATGTGATATGAATTTGATTTGGTGTATCCAATGGATTCCTTGTGAAAATTTGTGTGGGAATGATGTTTGGTATGAAAATGGGACCATTGGAAGCAAAGATGCAAAATCTGGAATTCTGTCTTTTGAAACTATGTTCTGGACAGTCTGTTTGTGTTGCCGTTTTGAATGGGCAAATGATGTTAAAAAATTCTGAAACTTTCTAGTCTTGAATTTCACATCCCAAGCTTCAAAATGGACATATAAATTGTGTCATTTCGCTTTTTGATCTGGGAGTTATAGTTGTCTAAACTTTGAGGTCGAAACTGGACTTGATTCTGGAGCAGTGTGGATATTTATGTAATTCTGTATATCTGTGGTTGTGGACAGCCTTGATTCATATTTTTCCTATGAAGAGGACTTAAATATATTTCATTTGGCTTCGGGAGCACCACGTTTCAATTTTTTCTGAAATTAATTATGAATTTTTGAAGTTTCTTTGGCTGCAGCACAAAAGTTTCTATGTGCGTTTTGGCCGTAACCAAGAATCCTCTGGCTGCAGCCAACCCCCATTTTCATTATTTTGTGATTTTGAAAGGTGATTTCCAACCTAGTACTTCCCAATCCTTTAGGCATTCGTTGAGCTTATTATAGCCACCTAAAGGGTGTGAATGATAACCAACCTTAAGTAATATGGAAGTAAGGATTTGGAATTGAGATTGAACCTATGTCCTTGATTTGGTTATAGGGTTGGATATTTGCTCGGATCGCGAGTAGCCGATGCTGGAGCATATGTAGAAAGAAAAGTGTAGGGAACTTACCTTTTCTGCATGTATTTGATATTTGTGTCAGTGTATTGATGCATGTATTACTTTGCTTGATTATGTGAAACATATATGAATGATTGTAGCTCTGTTTCTATTTATGATATGGCCATGAGTATGTTGTTGAAATATTGAGCACGCAGATATGTCATTGTGTGAGCATGAGTTATATATTGCAAGCACGTCATGCATTAGGCACTTATCTTGCATGCATACTGGTATTTGTTTCCTACTGAGATTTTCTAGAATCTCACCCTCCCTACCAATATTTTAGACAGGGTAGGTGGAATCGAGGATGGAGCAAGTAACCATCGGCGGCGATGACTCCTTCGGGTTGTAATCTTGTGATAGTTGATTATCAATACATGTTTGGGAATAAGTATATTTAGATATATAATTGTATAGGTTGGAATGTATATTCGAGTATGTATTTGATATGAGAATTTGTGTAATCCCCTATTTGGAAAATTGTAATGGGCGAGTGTGCCCTGTAAATCCTTTAGTAAAGATATGGAACCCGAGATTTTCAGGATGTTTATGTTGTGCACTCTGATATTTGTATAATAAATGTGATTTATCTTCGCGTAGTAATTGTATTCGAAATGTGAATTTGAGACCAGGTTAAATTGTTTGTGAAATGTATTTATGAAAACCCTATCGGGAAGATGAGATTTTAAATGAGTTTTGACTATTAATGGTCTCTATTTCATTTTAATTACGTATTTCGGATATAATTACTGTGGGGGTTACAACAAACACTTCTGGTATATAAGTTTTGATACATCTATGATAATTGTAGCTTTATTCCTATAGCTTCAAATGTAATTATCTTATGTTTTGCCTTGCAGCAAACATATAATGTCCCAGACACTGAGGAGATGTACAAGCACTGGATGGGCGAGGTTCGTCTATCCTGGAAAGGTTTCAAGAACAAGCTAACAGCAAGGTACATTCGAGGTGAACTTAGGGGTCAGGATCAATGTCAGTACTATTCATATTTGTCTCCAGAGGACTGGAGGTTGTTTGTGGCTTCACAGGATGATCCTTAATTTTTGGTAAGATTTCTGTCTAATGATATAGAGCTTTTGATTTTGATATACTTGATATCATTTTTTTTGTTTTCATTCATAGGAATTAAGTGCAGCAAATGCATAAAGGCAAGCATAAAATAAATATCAGCATTACATGTCTCGTGGTGGTTATCGGAAGCTTGAGCGGAAAACGATGCAAGAAGAGTCAGAGAAAATGAAGGAAGCAGTAGAATCAGATCCTAGCATTGTTATCCAAGCCCCGGCACCTCCTCCACGTCACAAAAATTGGAAAGCAAGGAGGATTAAGGGTGGGAAGTACATAAATCCGGCTGTTGCTGACGTTGCTATGAGGATTGTAAGTAGTTATACCATAAGTACCTAATTTTTTTCATATCGAGAGTGGTTTTGATACATTTACGATAAACTATATGCTACAGGATGAACTAGAAGATCATAGTAGCCAAGGTTCATTCAATCCAAGTAAACAGATGGACATCTTGTTAACGGCTATTAGGAAGGCAGATGACCCTGGTTGTGTTCGAGGAGAGACATGGGGAGTTAGTGCTGCAAGGTATTTTAGACGAGAGTCACATTATTCATCACAAGCTGGATCTAGTAGGGACCTTGTGGCCAAGATTCAAGAGGAAGTCGAATGAGAGCTGGAGGCCAACCTTCGTGACAAGCTCCGACAAGAGCTGTTGCCAGAGCTTCAAATTGAAATGCTAAAGATATTCGAATCGCATAGGGCAAGTGACGAGCATATAACTCAGGAATCCTCGGCCTTCCCTAGCACCAAAGGAAGTTACAACCCTCTAGAAGAACCACTTGGCGACCCTTCTCCCATTCCAGCGTCGGGAGACCTTTCCACCCTCTATTTGGATGATCCACTATTGCGTGTTGTTACCGATGCTCTCGTTCACACACGCGCTACCACCCACCATCATCAGCAAATTCCACAAGATTTTCATAGGGTGAATGTGACGAGTGCTAGAGAGGGGGAAGAAGGTACAGTCATCCATGTTCCTAATTCAGAGGTTCGCACGTTAGGTCAGGCGATAGGATCTTTCATCCTTTGGCCTTACAATCTTATTGGTTTAGGGGCAACACCTCCAATGGTAGGCATTACCTTACTATTACTGAAGATCTGTTGGCATCCTAATAACAATTTTTATTTTGATGTTCTAAAAGGATGACGAAGATGCGAGGAAATGGCCCTATTTAGCACGGCTGCATCAGATCTACAAAGGCATTAAACAGGTTGACTTGAAGATGCCTCAAGGGATTGTAGGCCTTACATTGGAGTATCCCTACACGATTGACAATACAGATCTCAAGCAGTTTATCAGGTTGGAGGAGATAGATGTAGGATGGGTGAAATTTACGATCCGATAATTTTTTTTTTCACTTTTTCCGTACAATTCATGTAGTGGTTTTTTTATTTCATATATTCAATAATTCATTCCTTATTTTAATTCTATTATAGCATCTTCCACCGGCTCCTCTGCACAACCATGGAAAGACCTAATTTGTATGCATTCTCATTTCTTGCAAACACGACAGGGGATACCAATACTGTGGCGTCAAAGACTCACTATGCGGGCTACGCAATGGAGAGACCAAACTTCCAACTTCATTGTTATTTAGCACCCATTGTTCAACGGTTCATATTTTCATTTTGTCTATTTAAGATGTTTAATAAATAATTACCTTGTCATCTAACTTCATTTTAATATGTACATGTTGTTATAGTTACCACTGGAGTTTGTGTGTTATATGTCCTCGCCGCAACATAGTCTATTGGTGTGATCCCTTACGTAAAAAGGCCAGACAAATATACAAAATCCGTCTTTGACACGTAAGTTTTTTTGTTTGTATTTTATTGACTCTTAAAAAATGAATAGTTCTAATTCCTGTTGATTTTGATTTTCATGATAGTGTGACTCAAACATATAGAGTCTTAGGCGGATCACGTAAGGGTAAAGTTGTTAGATACCCAAAGTGGTTTTATCTGCAAGTAAGTAGTTTTGATTCTAATTCTTTCATTGACGGTCGTTTTAAATATACCTTTATTGATTTTAACAACTAATTGGCTTTGATTTAAAGTGCCCTCAACAATCTAGCAACACTAAATGCAGATATTATATTATACTTTTTATATATAACATCATTCAAAGTGGAATTATTAGCGATTTTGAAAAGGTAATCGCTTCTTCATTCTCAAATGATAATATTTTTCGTGTTGTAATTGAAATGCTAATTAATTCATGTGCTTGATTCATTTCATCAAAGCTTATTTTCTAATTTTCAGATTTTTGATAATAAAGATGCCTATCTACATGTAGACATTAATTTGATCAGAGACCTTTTGGCTGGACATCTTCTTCGACATGTAGATCAGTAAACTTTTTTATTTATATTAGTTAGTAGTTGTGTGATGACAATGTTTTGATACTTTCTGATTGTTATTGTACATATATAGTAGTAGGTTGTAGGAGTTGTTCTCTTGTATGTATATATAGTAGTAGTATTGGAAGTCCTTACCATTTTGTAACGAACATTGTGGTTTATGAATCCATCTTCTATTATGTTTCTGCAGTTTGAATTTGCTGGGTAATGCAGAATATAAATAATCATTTTTTTAAAAAAATCAAACCTTTTAGCATCCCAAATTTGGAAAAGGGACGTCTAAAATCCCTTGTGGAGGGACTTTAAACGTCCCAAATTGAGAATTGGGACGTCTAAAGTGGGACTTTAAACGTTCCATTTTTTTGGGACGTCTTTTCGTAAAACATACTACGCCCTTTATATAGACGTCCCCCAGTTTTGAGACGTTAAAAGTGCCAAAATAGGGATGCTAAAACCACTGTTTGTAGTAGTGTCTCTTTATTACTTGATACAACCTGTGTACTTGCAGAGTCTTAGGCTCTATATTTTGCCCCTATCACTCAACATTTAATGACTTTTTTTTTTCATTTGTGCCCCTCATGAATTATATATATATTGCATTAATTAAAGGGTTGTTGATAGGGTATTTACTATATTTCTCTCTCTAACTTGCCTCTTATAAATAAGGTCATCCTTAAAAAAAAAAAAAAGTTTATTTCAAGACATACTTATTATTTTTAATTAATTTTAACTATTTTTTTAAATCATGTAATTCGGTTATCGAATTCTTAAAAGTTGAAGGGAGTATTATTTAGCTAAGGCCTCCCATAACATGGAGATTGTTTTTGTATTCTTGATCACTCTCCACCTATTCATGAAGAGGTGGATGGTGACGAGGGAAACTAAACTTTGATGTTTAAACCGTGGTATGTTTTTGTTTTAATGGTATACCATGCTTTATTATGTGAGAAATAGGAAGATATTAATAAATGAAAAAAATATAAATTATGAAGTGGCAGGAATACTTTGGTCTTCTCCCATGATATATTTAGGAGGATCCAATTTTGTCTTTGTTCCCCCAATATTACATTAGCCACACGTGCTAAATGTGTGACTATTGGATCATTCTACTACCTTTGGTCTTAAACACAAGACTTTGTTGATATTTTTTAAAGAGATTAAGAAAGTTAAATAAAGTAGCTTAAACTATTTATATTTATTGTTTTTTTTTCAACTAATTTGAGTGTCTTATAAACTTATATATAATTTAATGAAACACAACATATATTATAATTAAGTAATATATTTAATTTTCTTAATCTTTCTAAAAAAAAGTCAACTGTGTTTTACAATTAGTACCGGACGTAGTATTTTAGTTAGTGTTATGTTATGTTGATTTGTGCATATAAGGATACTGGATTTGAATTAGCTTGTGCTTATTAAATAATCAGCACCAATATAAAATATAGAGCTAATTTTACTAATTATTACTGCTTGAAGTCTTGAAGTGTTATTTTCCTTACCAATTCTTAGAACCAGTAAAAAGAGCCGTAGGGCTGGCTCTTCACGGGTCAACCCTTTTAAGCCCGGCTAAAAAAAATAATCATTTTTCAAGGCCTGTTTTAACAATTTTTTGCTATTTTTTTAGCTTTTCTTTAAAGAAATAAAATTACAACAATGAAAGTACTAATTTAGCACATAAATGTTGATAAAATTAAGGTGTAAATGGTACGCATCATGCAATAAACAAACAATCACTAAGTCATAATCAAAGATAAATTTTTGTCCACATACCACAATTACAAATAATTAATGAGAAGATTTAACAAAATTAAAAATACTTCTTATAAATGTCTTGAAAAGTATAGGTAGTCAACAAAATAAACAACACAAGATATAAACAAAACAAACACTAAAAAATAATTCAAAAAAATACAAAATTAGTAAGAATACTTAAGAAATAAGAAATATTTTTTATAAGTTTTTAATTTTTAGGATTCTTAATACCAGATGTTCTTATGAAACTTAATTTTAAAAAAGATAATAACAACTAAATATTTACAACATTATTAACAAAGTATAAAAAATCAATAATATTATTATCATATAAATACTTTTAAAAAATTAAGAAAAAATCATATGGGCCTAAAATGGTCGGCCCTTAGCCCTACAAAGCTGGCCCTTTTAGATCCGTTTTTACTTTTGAGGTAAAAATCTTAAACCTGACCCTTAGAAATTTAGGGCCTAAACCGGACTCGACCCATTTTCCCGGCTTACCAATTCTGTGAACAAGCAAATATCAAATTGAAACAAGCATACCACCAAATAAGTGGGGAAGCACACATGCATTGTCTGACGATGAGGTTTTCTTTGAAATAATATTATCAAATAATTGAGATGTTTTGTTACCAAAATGCTTTTCTCAATCACATTATTGCCATACATGTCAATTTGAAATTTCAAGTTTTCAGGGGATGGATATTATTAGTTCCCTTTCTGATCGGTTCTTTGTGGTTCTGCAAAAGCCGTGACAATTATGACTTGAACTTAAAAAATGCAATCTGAAGAAACTCACTTTAAAAACACTAAATTTACAATGAACCCAATTTAAAAAAGAAAAAAATAAAAAAACACAAGGCAAATGATGAAGATTCAAGGGAAAGAGGAGTCTATGATTAAGGGCTACATTAGCATAAAAAACGTCTTTTGATAGGAAACTGTACGAAGAAAAGGGAAAGAAATTAAAGGAAAACTTGAGGCCACTAACACATTTAATGTGCAATATTGGAAAATGCCCGGGAGCATTCGGAACATGTAGATAATGTTGCAAACTCACCAACGTCCCTCTTACAATTGCTGAAGTGCTAGGAATGCTGCAAAGACGACTCCAGTGGAGTTGATCTAGATATTGTAAAAATAAAGTTCTTCACTCTGATCATATAGAAGCTATTAATATGAGTGAGTATACGGTTTTTTTATTTGGTTTTTTAGTAAAAACTGAATTAACTGAAAATCAAATAGAACTAATTTTTGGTTTTTTAGTAAAAACTGAATTAACTGAAAATCAAATAGAACTAATTTTAAAACACTGAACCGAAATATTTTGATTCGGTTCGGTTGATAATTAAATTAACCAAATTTTCTGATTATATTATCTACAAAATAAAAGATATGTGAACAAATTTTATAAAAAGATTATTTTTTAGTTTCAAGATTAGATTTTAAAAACATTATAAATTTACAATGAACCGAAATTTAAAACAAATAAGAGAAAAGCACAAGGCAGATGATGATGATTCAAGGGAAAGAGGGGTCTCTGACTGAGGCCTAAATTAGCAGAAAAAACGTCTTTAGATATGAAAATATACAGGAAGAAAAGGGAAAGAAAGGAAAACTTTAGATATGCAATATTGGAAATGTGGTGCCCAAGAATGACAGGTTTTAGCTAGGGTGCTGGAGTTGTACTATAAGGGTTTGTTTGGTTTAAAGGGAGGGGATGGAAGGGGAGGATGGAGGATCACCTTGTTTGGTTTGGTTGGAGGGGGAGGAAAGGAAAGGTTTTTTAATGATCCTTTATTTGGTTTAAGAAAGGAGGGGAGGTAATATCTAATTTACCATTTTATCCTTAGACATTAGTTTATATATTTTTCCTTATATAAATTATTTAAATTAATTTACACCTCAATATAAATTATATAATTTATAAAAAAAGAAGATGAAGATATAAAATGGAAATAATTTTCAGTTCCCCCAACTTAATTTCTCGTTATATGAATATTTCAGAAATTATCATGTCAAATTAAATGGAAAATTCATTCTATTGAAAAAAAAAAATGTAGAGGACTTGAAAAAAAAAATGGTAGAAAAACTTAAAAAAACTGTTTCTAAGTGGCAATGTTTAATTAGGTGCAAAATGGCAACTAAAAAAATGAGTTTGTGTCTCTACCCTGCACTTGAGAAGCATGCACTAAATAAGAATAAATACTCTAAAATAACATAATAGCCCAAGAGAAAAAAAAAAAATTTTCTGCAACAGATAAATCGCCTATCACCAAGAAAATCTAAATACGTATATTTCCACTAGTGAGGAAGAAGAAGTTATATTTTTATTGAAGACTCATAGGATATAATTGGAAATATGAAAAGATTATGGGGGTAAAATAGTCCCAAATTTTGGGCTTCCTCCAAAACCCCCAAATTGGAGGGAATCAATTTGAGGGAGTGGGAGGGATTTGGAGCCCCTTTTTTGGGCCCCTCCCCTCCTATTTTTCATACCAAACAAGGGGAGGGGATCATTTTTTATCCCCTCCCATCCCCTCCCCTCCAATCAAACAGGCCCTATAAGGCGTCCGGCCAGCAAGCCAATCTCGGTAAATCTGGACTGATTTTTTCCCGCATCAGTGTGAGCAGTCTGATTATCGATGGTAATTGGAATTTGTCCCCGCTGGCTAATGTAGTCCCGGATGATTAGTGAACCTAAACTGGACTTTCCTATTCACAAGGACAAATTAGTGGGGACAGGAGCCCGAAATGGAGTTTACTCTGTTAAGTTAGGCTATAAATCCCAGATGCTTTATCAGATGAGCATTAATGCTAGACCTAGCTCTTCCTTAGCTCTACCTGCTGGCTTTTGGAAAAACTTGTGGAAAATCAAATCTATCCCCGGAACAGTTCATTTCCTCTGGAGATGTTGTTCAAAGGTGATTTCTAGTAAGCATGCACTGTTCTTTAGACACCACGCAATCAACCCACTGTGCCTGGTATGTTTGACAGAACCTGACACATCAGAGCACTTGTTTTTCTTCTGCCTGTGGGTAAGATGTGTATGGTTTGCATGCCAGCTTTCACTAAGATTCGACAGAGACAACATTACTTCCTTCGAAGTCTGGTTTAGTAATGTCATTACAGGTAAACTTGACCTTCAGGAACCAGAGGTGTCATTAATTGTCTGTTTGCTATGGTATATATGGAAGGAAAGAAATGAGGTAGTATTTAGTATTCGCTACCTGACACTTGCAAGGTTGTGTCTCTGGCTTAGAGAGGGGCTCTGGATTTTACTTAGGCTACCATGGAAGAAGATCAAGCTCATGTTGCCAGTGGCGTGCTCCCCGTGCAGATTGGATTACAATTAACTGTGATGGTTCCTTTGCTCTGAAAGATAAATCTGCTGCCATTGGACTGATATGCCATGATCATTTGGGCTCTTTTTTGTGGGGATTTTGCCAGGCGGTGTGTGCAGATTCAACCTTCATGACTGAGCTATTGGCGGTCAAAAAAGCAGTTATCATATGCAAGGATCTGAACATCTCAAATGTCATTATAGAAACTGATAATCAAGATCTTTTCAAATGCATTCGAACTGCGTCCCCCTCCAGATGCGAATGGTGTGGTTGGCATATATTGATGGAAACTCTTGAGCTAGTCAAGTCACAAGTAGACCTTACTGTCTCCTTTTCAACTCGAGAAGGTAATCTTGTTGCTGATCATCTAACAGTCTCTCTTCGCAAGAAGGTGGACCCTACGAGGTGGGTGACCTTACCACCACTTTCTCTTACCCATTCTCTCATATGATGCTGCTGGTTCAGGAGCCTATCAAGCTCACCCTAAAGATATTACTGAAGGACACGACAGAGAGGGGATTAGATGAGACTTTGAGACGCTTTGCTCGTTCCCTTTAGGATTTTGTTGTTTTTTGTTTAGATGCCTTTGCTGTCTTTATATATGTTTCTGTTCTTTGGTGTGCTTTTCAGCTGCTTGTAGAACTTTATCTGTCACAGTTTTCCTTTCCTTCAGTAATGAAATGAATATCTTCATTCTGAGCAAAAAAAAACAAAAATGAATATCTTCAGGCCAAAAAATATATATATTGGAAACGTGGGGCAGTTATTCGGAACAAGGAGGGTAATTGAATATGCAGATACAGTTGCAAACTCATGAAGGTCGCTCTTACAATAGCAGAAGTGCTAGGAATGCTACAAGGGCTCCATTTGTGTTGATCCAGAGATTTTAAAAATCTATGTAGTTATTCACTCTAATTGTATAGAAACTATTAATTTGTAATTGAGAGGTTGTGATGATAATCACCCTTTTAGAGATGTCATTCATGAAACTAGTCTTCTTTTTCATAGGAACTGACAAGTTTTGCTAACTCATTATCCTATGGAGGATAATTTTTGGGCTGATTACTTAGCTAAGGTCTCCTGTATCTTGGTGACTCCTTTTTGTGTCCTTGATCACCTTCTCCTACTCATGAAGATGTGGATGGTGATGGGGTGATGCTACTAAATTTTAAATAAGCCCCGTAAGTGTACGGGCTGTTAAAATAGTATAGTAACAAATTAAGGTCATCCAACAGAGATTTAAGGTAATCGATAATTAGGTATTAAAATTCTCATTTTCATTTAAGTTGAACAAATCAAAGAAAGAGATTGAAAGACAATTTTAAACAAATGCAAAAGAAATAAATCTAATGATTTAAAGATTTCAATTGATAAAAATAACCTAGAGTGGCTAATCCCTTCTTTAAGTTTTAGAGCATGCATTTACCCAATTAAAAATACTTAGTGTTAAATTGTTAATCTAGAGTTTAAATGAATATAAGTATCTTCTAATTACTTATACTCCTCTCTCAAGTTACAATTTTTATTCCTAACTAATTTACTAGAGGCAATAAATGTCTAAATTCACTCTAATATGATTATATGGGTCTAATAGGTATATTCCTATCCTATTGACAAATTAGAATAAATTCTAATTCCACATTACTTAATCCTATGGTCCAATTAAGATCCATCTCCCAAAGATAATCTAAATTCCCTAAATTCATAGTTAGTGATGATCAAATACAAAGTAGATAAATTAATACAAAATTAAGAAAACAAAAATTAACACTAAATATAATTAAATGGTTCATGCATACTCCAATTCTTAAATTAGTTCATAATTACTCTGTATTCAAAAGAAATTAGCCGGCTTTAATCGGAGTCATCACAGCAGCAACAATAAATTCTGCACTCAGAGACATACTGAAATTCAACGAGAGAAAGAGAGGAAAATGAAATTAAAGCAATACAATAAGAATTGTCAACACCTCCTCTAATCCCTTCTCTTGACCGTGGACTCTGATATAGCTCATCGGGAAAGAAGAATCAAGCTGATATTCAATTGCTTATCCTCCATCACTCTCACGATCAGCGTGTCTCGCTCCTCTGGTCCACCGTCGGTGAAGAAGCTCCAAAAGAACTGAACACCAGCCGCCTCCTCTGTTCCTCCGCTGCTCTCTAGCTCCGATGATGATCTTCTCAGCTACCTCCAGCTCGCGTTGAACTTCCGCTCTCTCTGAATCAGAAATGTCAGAAGCCAAAACAGAAACAGCACACTCGCCGCTCTCCCAACTGGAGTTGATGATCCATCGTGTAGAAACGGCGCTCCTCTCCTCTGCTTTCAAATGATGATGAAAACTCTCCCCTGGTTCTCGATAGATGAAGATGATGATCAATAGTGCCCTGCTCAGTTGCTTTTCTGCTCCTTCCTACTGTGCGGCGGCCTCCCTCCTCTCTTCACTGATTCTGTTTCTTTTTCCTGTGCCCCCCTCTCACTCTTCGCGTTCAATCCTTCTTTAGCTTAGGTTTCTCATTCTTCCCATTCAGCCAAAACGATGTCGCATGTCCTTCCATACGTGGCTTTTAATTCTCTCTCAATCATTCAACTTGATTCAAAATGCTCACCAAAATGACAGTGGCATCATTAAAACGTAGCTGACAATATATATATATATATATACATATACATACATACATATATATATATATGTATGTATATGTATATCTAAATCAAAAAGTAAGAGAAATAAAATAAAATAAAGTAAAAAGATTTTTTTTTTTTGTTTAGAAACTTTATCTTATTTAAATTAATTATTTTTATCCTAAATATTTATAATTTAAATCCCACAATTAATTCACTACTTTAATTTGATCTTTTCATAATAAAATCTCATTAAATCTTACAAAATTATATATATAATTCTCCAAATATCTTTAAAATATCAAGAGTTATCATGAGGGAAGCTAAACGTGGATGGACCTTGGCATTTTTTGTTTTAATGGTATACAATATTTTATTAAAAAAAAAAAGGAAAATAAATCATATTTTTAAGTGGGTACTCAATAACCACATACATCTCGAAATTTAACATCAACATGGAAAGACATTGATTATATATGTTTCCTCAACTGTTTGAATATCCACACGAATAACTTCAATGTCTCCGCTGCTTCAGGTATTGAAGTATTCTAAAATGTTGATGCATGGCAAAGCCCCAAAAAGAAAACATCTAAAATTGTAGTCATCAGTTGGCAAAAAAAAAAAAAAAAAGAATAAATAAATAAAATATAGGTCATTGAGCTTCATTCATGATTGGTAATCTTGCAAGTATCTTACACAACAAAACCTTCATCCATAGTTTAATTGACAAACTATACGACATCTAAAACATGATCCCTCACAAAAAGTCAAGAAGGAACATCTACATATATATATATACACAACACAAATGATTTATTATAGCACCAAATGAACTCTCCGAAACTATATATATGTATATTGCTCTCGCCCTCTAAACATTCCCACTTGAATTAATCATTCAACTCTCTAAGAGCTGGTTGTTGGCTTCAATGTGTTGCCAATGTCAATCACAAAACGATATTTGACATCAGCTTTAAGGAGTCGCTTTACTGCTGTATTCACATAATCCACTGGAATAACTTCAATGTCAGGTTTCACATTGTGCTTAGCATCAAAATCAACCATTTCTTGTGTCTCCTTCATCCCTCCGATGATACTCCCACCTACCATCTTTCTCCTTGCCAATATACATATATATATATATATATATATATTTATATTAATATTGTTAGAACCTTGATAAGCTTCACTTTTCTATTTTAAGCTTCAAATCACTACGCAGTGCATTTCATTATGATTTTTCATATAGTAACCTGCAAGTAATCAAAAAGAACACAGGCAGTTCTAGAGGCTTTTCAGGTGCACCCACCAATACAAGTTTTCCATTAGACTTCAACAGACCAATCAAAGGTACCAGAGGAAGTTGTGCAGAAACTGTGTGAATGATCCCATTCAAAGTCCCCATCGCTGCCTACACACACACAAGCGACATAAAGTTGGGTCTGGTTTTGATTGTGACAATTTATTGTAGGGCTTATTTATATATAATAGTATTTGTAATAGTTAGGTACGTACCTGCATCTGGTCTTGCTCACAGCTGACAATAAAGGAATCAGCTCCTAGATGTTCAATGGCTTCCTTCTTCTTGTTAGGAGATGTGCTTATGACAGTGACCTTAGCTCCTAAGGCTTTGGCAAACTTAACAGCCATATGACCAAGGCCACCAAGACCAACCACACCCACATGAAGCCCGGGCTTGTCGAGACCATAGTACCTCAGAGGGCAATACACCGTGATTCCAGCACACAGCAGAGGAGCGGCAGCATCAAGAGGCAAAGCATCTGGAATGCGAACCACGAAGTTCTCGTCGGCGACCATGAAGTCAGAATAACCTCCGTATGTAATAGTGCCATCCACATTCTTCACACTATAAGTGAGAATATGGTTTGAGCAAAGATTCTCAAGGTCGTCAGAACAACTTTTACAGGACCGACATGACCCAACCAAGCATCCCACACCAAACTTGTCTCCAACTTTTTTTCTACCTTGCTTCCAACTTCTGTCACTAGGCCAGCAATCTCATGCCTGAATCAGTCGCATAAAATCAATGAATTTAATTCACTTTCAATTTTGAGATTCATATGGGTATAGAAACCAAACTCAAATGTATTTATTCCAAATCTTCATGATTACAATGAAAAACAAACACCTATTTATACTAAAACCACAACCTTATAAATTCTTTAAATAATGAGAAAGTCAGATCCGGCAACCACACACCAATCCCCCTCCCTGTTCACAACGTCAGTGCTTACATCATATGCAATGTCAACGTTGGCTGCAATATGTTCACATTCTCTCTTCTCTGTTTCATTGTTCTGTTTTTCTGTTTCTGTTTCACATATCAAACTATCAATTAAAAGTTTTTATGGACATATATAACATACCCAGGGTACAAGGGGATAGACAGTACTGCCCCATTCATTCTTGAGCATGTGGACATCGGAGTGGCATATTCCACAATACATAACTTTGAATCTGACATCTTTCTCTCAAGTTTCCCTGCGAAAATGAAGTCGTTGATTTGAAAATGATGGAATAGAGAATTGAAGAAGCGATGAACATTATAATGATACAGCATGTATATGCAGATACCATTAATATACCTTCGAGAGAAGTTGAAAGGAGAGAGAACACCAGATGCGTCCCTAGCTGCCCATCCAAGGGCCTTCCTTGGATGCTCAAGCTCATGTTGTATTGTGACCATTTGAATCTGTGCTATTTCTGTATCTGTCTCGCTCACAGAGACAAAGAAGGTTTACAGAAAAAGAAGTGAACACGAATGAGGAGTATATATGAGGAATAAGCGAGAGTGTTGAGGAGTATGAGAAAGCAGATATGAATGAGGTATGAGTAATGAAGGAGGCGCTATTTATTAGTTTGAAGGGGTGGACTCTCTTGACGTATTCGATGACGCACACGACTCCCCCCCTGACGCACATGTCGGTGTCTTGTCTGAGGTTTATTGTTTGTTTTTCCCCGAAGTGAAGTCCACCGTTTGTCCCTTTTTTTGCAAGCGCACAAATCACAAGGATCCAAGTAGAATTCTTTCGATTAACTTTGACTTATTGGTTAGTTTACGTGGACCCATGGTCAAAGGATCTCTTGTGATTAACTTTGACTTATTGAGGGCACGATTTTAATTTCTTGGATTTAAAATTTTTAAATATTTATTTATATTTTAAAAAATATTTTTGAACATATATATTATGACTAGAGTAAATATTTTTTTAAAAAAAACATTTACCCCCTCCCCTACAAGGAAGTGAGACATACAGCCTTAATTACTTGTTCAAAAATTATATGATTCAGTTCCCAATTATTTGTTCCTTTGAAATTGGATTTAAAAAAAATATATATGTGATTAGTGTAGGTGAGTTTTTTTTTAAAAAAAAAATTATGTGTTATTTATGCAAGTTGATGATCCTATTCATCCTAATATATACTTCTCATCATTGGATTACTCGTATAATTTGGGATGGTTTTAGTGTCTATTTGGGTTAGCAGTAGAAGCTGCTTTTTAATGTGTGATTTATGGTATATAAAATAAGTATGTTGATAACTCTCTATATTTGATATATTTAAAGGATATTTTGAATATAATTGAAGAGTTATCTAGACAATTTTAAAAGAATTCAATAAGATTTTATTATTATAAGATTAAATCAAGGTTGAGGCATTATTTAGGAGATTTTATTGAAAATATCATAATTTTATTTTAAATAAAATTAGGTAATATTAGATAAAAGAATAAAAAAATTTAATAATAATATATACTTTATGTTAGTTTCATTTATTTTATCTTTTATTTTATTATTGTTTTCTCTTTATGTAAATGACAGGTGACGTGAATTTTGGGCTTTGATTTCTAATTGAAGATATGAAGAGGAGTGCCCATGGTAAAAAGGAAACCGAAGGCTTAGAGAAAAAGGTGGAGCCGCACAGTGAAAAGAAAAAAAAAAAGAAACAGAAGGCAGCTGGACAGAGGAGGCACCGTTTTCATATCATTCATCATCTTCGAAGGGGAAAAGGCTGAGAAGCAGAGCAGCCGCCTTGAAACAGAGCAAATTATTGTAGATCGGTCATCATCACAGCGGGAGAGCTAAGAATCGGTGGCTGGGCTAACTCGAAGAGAGCTGGAAGGTGATCTGAGGCTGAGAATTACATGGTCACTCCGGCGCCACAATCACCGGAGGGTGCTCGCGAACTAGAAGGACCCAGCAGCCACAAGAGAGAGCCAAAGGAGGTGCCGTCGGCGGCAACTGTTCTTCTTCTCCGACGAGGTGGGGACACCAATTGGAGGAGACGGCTGAAGCAGAGAAATTGTTGTGGCAGTTCTTTTATTCTTCAACTGGGATGTGAATGGTTTCAAATTGATAGCAAGGCTGAAAGCAACTGGTTCAGTGGACAATATTTTGCTCATATGGTTCTTGCTTAATTTTTCCCTTTTTTTTTTTTTTTTTTTTTTGAATTTCTTCCCGGTATCCCACACCCGAAGGTGTAGACTAATCCGGGACGCTCCTTGAAAGGGACTTCCGAGGGATCGAGCCCAGGTGGCGGGAGGGAATCTTTACCTCCCTTATCTCAACCACCGAACCAAGCCCCCCGGCCTAATTTTTCCCTTTAAATCTTCGGGATGGATTTTTATGTCAATTTGTGTGTTGCTGAATTATTGATGAAGGGCATGTGTGGCTAATTTCTTTTGAACCTAGAGTTTTGAGGATTTGAGCATGTATGAACTAATTAATGGTACTTAATGTTAATTTTTGTTTACTTAATCTTGTATTATTTTATCTACTTAGTGCTTGATCATCATTAAGTATGAATTTGAGGAATTTAGATTAGCCTTGAAAGAGAGATCTTAATTGAACCATAGGATTAAGTAATGTGGGATTAAACTTTATTCTAATTTGCCAATAGGATAGGAATATATATATTGGATCCATATAATCATATTAGAGTGAATTTGGACATTTATTGCCTCTTGAGTAAATTAGTTAAGAATAACAATTTTAACTTGAGAGAAGAGTATAAGTGATTGGAAGATACTTATATTCATTTAAACTCTAGATTAACAAATTAACATTAAATGCTTTTAATTGGGTAAATACATGCTTTAAGACTTGAAGAAGGGATTAACTACTTTATGTTGTTTTTATCAACCGAAATCTTTAAATCATTAGATTTATTTCTTTTGCATTTGTTCAAATTATCTTTCAATCTCTTTCTTTGATTTGCTCAACTTAAATGAAAATGGGAATTTTAATGCCTAATTATCTATTACCTTGGATCTTTATGGGACGATCTTGATTTGCTATTATAATATTCCAATGGTCTGTACACTTGCGGTGCATATTTAAAATTTAGTAGCATCATATGTAAAAAAAGTTTTGTTTCGATTGTTGTAAACATACTTCTTGAATGCCAAATCAAAAGGCACTTAATTTGGGACTTAAGGCTTTCAAGGTTCATTAACATTTTAGGCAAACAAGTGTAGGGGCAAAGGAATGAAGGGTAGGATGATAATATTGATGTGTCATACACTACTGGAAAAAACCTTTTTTAGACCGCCACATTTAAACCAGTTTTGGAGAATAAGGTCTTAAAAATTTGCGCGGTGACAGTTTTATAATTACATTGAACTTCTAAGACCGGTTCTTAAAAAAACTGGTCTTAAAAAATTTATTTAGACCGGTTATAAATAAAACCGGTCTTAAAATGTTAAAATTTTTATGAATTTAAAATATTTTAACATTTAAGACCGGCTTACATATAAACTGGTCTTAAAAGTAAAATTCTTAAAGACCGGTTTTATATTAAAACCGGTCTTAAATCTTTAACAATTAAGACCGGTTATATGTAAACCGGTCTTAAATGTTAAAACATTTTAAATTCAAAAAATTTTAACATTTTAAGACCGGTTTTATTTATAACCGGTCTTAAATGTAAAACATTTAAGATCGGTTTTTCTACAAACCGGTCTTAAATGTGAAATTTCACTCTTTTAAGACCGGTTTTTAATAAAAATCGGTCTTAAATGTAAGATTTTTCGCCCTTATTTTTACTCCCGCGCTCTATGAACCATTTCTTCTTTTTTTGTCATTTCTCTGTAAGCTCTGTCTATGCTTGTTCTGAACTCGTCTATGACGTCCCGTCCCTCATTTGCTCAACTCTCCTCCGTCATTGTTGACTCAATTAAGTTTCCTTTTTGTTATTTAATGCACATATATAACAATTTTAGCTACTAATGAAGTATGTAGTTTGGTTGCATGATAATTATTTTTTCCACATTCGTAACACGGTTATTTATTTGGTTACCATAGGTGTTTGCATACTTGATTCAGACAAGGAGCATAGCAGCTCTAAGGCAAATTGATATGTTACTCCAAGATAATGGGAAGAGCCTGCTGGATTACCCCTCACTTCCTTACTCGCCATCATCTGCATTTTTCAATGTTGAAAACCATTTAATTTTATAGGAATCAAGTTATGATCATGATGCATTGCGTGAGGAGTCAACTAAATTAATAAAAGATTTGAATTGTGAGCAAAGAAGAATTTTTGATGCCGTCTTGTCTTCTATTTCTTGTGAGTTTGGGGCATTTTACTTTGTATATGGTTATAGTGGGACAGTCAAAACATACCTATGGAATGCATTGATATCAACACTTTGTTCAAGGAGAGACATTGTTCTTGCAGTTGCATCTAGTGGTATAGCTGCTACATTACTTCGGGGTGGAAGAACTGCGCACTCTAGGTTTGCGATCCCAATACAGGTCAGTGAGGAATCTGTATGCAACATCAAGCAAAATTCACCATTGGCTAACTTAATACAATATACGAAGTTGATCATATGGGATGAAGCACCAATGGTCTAGCGTCATTGCATCGAAGCATTTGAACGCACATTGAGGGATGTTATGCAGTGCAACCATCCTTTTGGTGGGAAGTGTGTGTTGTTTAGAGGTTATTTTCGTCAAATCCTTCCTGTTATACCTAAAGGTACGAGGGCTGACATTGTCAATACATGCATTTCTTCGTCTTTTCTCTGGGACCACTGCACAGTCTTCTAATTGACAATAAACATGCGTTTGTCATCGACACTTTCTGGGGAAGACCCTGATAAGTTGAGTAAGTTCTCGAGGTGGTTGTTGGACGTTGGTGATAAGAAGTTAGGGTTGCCACATGATGGGGTAACAGATGTAGACATCCCTCAAGAGTTATTGATTAACAACTATACTGATCCTATTAGTGCAATTGTCTCTTCTACATATCCAGAGTTGTTGGACAACATATCTATCACTGAGTATTTCAATGATTGGGCCATCTTAGCATCCACAATTGAAATTGTTAACCAGGTGAATGAGTACATGTGTTCATTGTTGCCCGGTGAAATTGTTGATTATTTTAGTTGTGACTCTGTTTGCAAGACATGTCATGATCATGATGGTATTGAAGACTTGTACTCTCCAGAGATCCTAAAGACAATTACTTGCTTTGGCTTACCCATATACAAGATTTCCCTTAAGGTTAGTACACCTATTACGTTGTTAAGGAACATCAACCAAGCTGCAGGTCTTTGTAATGGAACATGACTACGTGTCACACATCTTGGGCAATTTGTCATTGAGGCTAGAATGTTGAATGGGTCAAAGCCGAATGTAAAAGTGCTTATTCATAGGATAGACATGAATCCATCGGACAGTCGCTTGCCTGTTTGCATGACAAGGAGGCAATTTCCAATATCTGTTTCATTTGCCATGACCATTAATAAAAGCTAAAGGCAGTCATTAAGTTACGTTGGCCTTTACTGACCCAAGCCTGTTTTCACTCATGGCCAATTATATGTTGCTCTTTCTAGGGTTAGGAGTATGGGTGGTCTTAAGATATTGCTGCATGATGATGGAAGATTTGGGGGGACCAAAACAACAAATGTTGTATACCAAGAGGTGTTCCAAAATGTGGTTGTAACTCGGTAGTCCATTTTTTTTCTAGTCAGTCCAAATTATGGTATATACAACATAACATTCTATCTTTATATTTTTGCATGGTTTACACTCCTGTTGTAGTTTTGTTTGTTCTTTGCTTGTAGATGTATGTAGCATGCCAACAATCATATATTAAAAGGGTTTAGCTAATGCACCCGCGCATCACGCGGGCGAGTCACTGCTTGTTATATATATAGAAAAGTATAAAGATTAAATACCTTTTTTTTATAATATATGAGAGTAAATACTAAATACACTAATAACCACTATGTTTTATTTAAATTACCTTGAATTTTTTTACCGTATTTTGAAACCATACATAAACTTTCATTTAAATTAAAATATATGTTACAAAAAAATATCCTTTTTAACACAATAATTATTTAAACATTTATATTTTTCAAAAAAATTATACAACCAAAAAATAATTCTAATATATATAATTTAAAATTTTCTAACACATTATAAATTTATTAATTTTTATTATATTATATTTTTTAAAAATTTTGATTACATTTATTGAAATTTATTTATTCAGTTGTCTTTGTGTGAAAATCCATTTGAATGCAAATATTTTATCCTTACAAGCTACAATAAAAAATGACTAAATTTTGAATAAACAAAAGCCAATTCCATCATTGTAAACTCAATCTGATGAGATTCAATGAAACATATGAAGCCAACATATATTTCAAGTGTATACTTTTTTGTCCATCATATATTACAAATGATGTAAATGTGATGAATCAGCTGAACTAATAAATAAAGGGAGAAATGCCAAAATATTCTCTAAGCCATGATTTCCTATTCCTTTCGACTAGTCACATAAAACATTTTAAGTGGATCCCTATATCCTGAAATAGTTTCTTGAAGCCAATATGTTGGAATAAATACATAAATAATTTTTAAATATAGAATATATAAACTCTAAAATAAAGAGTAATAATGGAAGACTTTATCATAAGTACCTCTAGCCATAGTAACTCTGCATGTTATATCTCATAACTTGAGAACTGAAAAGGGGAAAAATATATTAGAAGGAAATAATTCAGGATTCTTTTAACGGGAACACTACTACAAAAAGGATAAAAGGTGGCTCACATTTTGTGGCCCTTCTTTAAACAAGTGCCACAGCTTCCCTTTTTTTATTTTTTACATGTATAAATTTTTTTTTTTAATTTTAGGTACCAGCTGTGGCGCCTAATAGATTAGGAGCCACAATTGGAGAGGCCTAGTGTGGCGCCTGCCTACACAAGCGCCATACTTGGCACCACGCAAGCAGCTATGGCACTTGACCCAACAGGCGCCACAGCTGCTTCAAACATCATGTGTGGCGCCTAAATAGTTAGGCGCCACACATGATATATAATATATCAGCTGTGGTGCCTAATGCCTAGGCGCCACAGCTGATAAGGCAATGTGTGGCGCCTAAATAGTTAGGCGCCACACTTGCCATTTTTTTTAAAAAAAAAAGGAAAAATTTCAAATGGATAGTGTGTATCTCTTAATTATTTCATTTCCCGTGTAGTGGTCCCGTGTCAGTCCCCTATTCCTTCTCTTTTTGACTACTACTCCACTTTAATTATTCAACTACTTTATCCTCCAGTAAACTACTTTCCCTTTCTCATCTTCTTAGTGGATCCGTCGGCCCCCTCCCTCCATTTCCTATCATCTTCACACTAAAAAACACACCCACATGCTCACTCGTCACTCAAGCTAGCGTCACCAACGTGGTCTTCCACTCCCTGCGCTGGTCAATTAATAGATTTGTAAGAAGAAGACTGTTTCATTCTAGCTTGCTTTGTTTAAATTTTTTTTTTAGTCAAGGTAAACCGTAATATAACTTTTGCCTTTTTGTTCCTAATTTAATAGGAAAGAGTGAAAACCTAGCTTGTTTCGTTTGCTTTTTTGCTTTGTTTAAATTTTTTTGCCGACAAGCTTGCGTTTTTTAGTAATCTTTTAATTTACTTAATTAGTTGTTGATGTACTGTGTTCACATATCAAGTTCTTGTATTGTGATATTTTTTATGTTAGCTTTGGAGAGTATTAATGTAAGAACATTATTGTTGGGGAACTTAAATTTTAAATGTGAAAATTATATATATATATATATATATATAATAGGTTGAAATATAAAATAGAAATATTGACAATTTGTGGAGATGATAAACACGAAAGCCACTCATTTTATATAAAGCTTCACAATCAGGAAGCATAAAAAAGGGGTCACACGAAAAAAAAGAAGAAGAAAAAATAAAAAAAAGGACCCTCCTGTGGCGCTTGTTTGAGGAAGTGCCATAGGAGGGGGGTCTCCTGTGGCGTTTGCTGACGTAAACGCCACAGTAGGACCCCCCTCCTGTGGCCTTGCTGACGCAAGCGCCACAGGAGGCCCCCCTCCTGTGGCACTTCCTCAAACAAGCGTCACAGGAGGGTATTTTTTAAAAAAAAATTTAAAATGTTGTGGCGATTCCAAGCGCCACAGCTTTTTTTAGTGGCGTCCAGATATGTGGCACTTCTCTAGCACCACAATTAATGCAATTATAAGAGCCACAGCTTTACTTTTTTGTAGTAGTAGAAGATGAGGCACAGAGATGGCCTGAGAATAGCCGTCACTCGTCACTAAATGGGTCTGGGCATGGAACAGAAATTTAAAACCTGGGCCTAGGACTGAGTCTGTATGTAGGCTTTTTTTTAGGCTTGAGCCTGAGTCTTCAAAAAGCCTAACAATGTTTAAGAGCCTACTTAAAATATAGGCCTTTAAAACCTATGTATCTAAATTTATATATAACCATTCACACTTATTTAAAATATTATATTATGTCTTAAAAGCTTAGTGTTCATTCTCGTTGTAATATAAAGGCTTAGTAAGGAAAAGAAAAGAATCTCTTGTGATAACAATTATTCTAGCAAATAGGAATAAGAAAAACTAATGTCTGATCTGCTGACTAATGAGATATATTTTCTAAAATTGACTAAATATAACAAGTAACATGTAAAACTAGATTTTATCTCTTTTACTGTTCCCAAATAAATTGGGACAAACTCCTCTTATTAAGATTATAATATTTCATTTGGCACTAAAATAAACTCATAAATTATTATGCTTTAGCGGATGGCGCAAATCAAGGGAGAGGGAGTGAGTTAACATTACCATCTCGAGCGATCAGAGAGAAGAGAAGTGGGGGTTAATGATTGATGAGAAAGTAAGGTTTGAGAGTAATAATAATGAAATGTGAAACTTAGAATTAAGGTTAAGTTAGTAAATTTATAAATAATTTATACAATTATTTAGATGACATTATAGATGACATTATATATGCTTATATTATGGTATAAATTAAAAACGTTAAATAAGCCAGACCTGTAGACTTGTAGGTTAGGCCTTATGAAAATAGACCCAGCCTATTTATCTAAATAGGCTTGGTAATAGACCTGAGCCTAAGTCTAGCTTATTTACTAAATAGGCTATGCTAGTTTTATATAGGCTAGGCCGTATACGTCTGTTAGGGGCCTGGCATATTTTAATCCCTACTCGTCAATGAACCCTTAACAAGCAAGTAAGTGGGTTTTCCACATTACTATTCTAAGACTTGGCCTACACTATTTACAGCCTCCCATCAAAGCTTGTTACAGCTTACTAGCTGGGTAGATAACCCTAAACCAAATCTCTATCCAAATCCTGTGCGGGCCACAATCAGAGGATATTTTATTTAAAAACAATGATAAGATAATATATATTTTAAATAATAATAAAATATCTAGCACAGCAAGCCGGAACTAAGATTTAGAAAACCAACGGCATTCCTCGTAAAATTTTTCCCATGCAGAGCACAATCATCAAATCAAATTAGTTAAAAGCATGGATATATATATATATATATATGTATGTATTTCTCAGGAAAAGAAGGTATGCCTCGAGAAGAAAAGGAAATGGAGGAACTTGGAAGATTCGAATGAGGCATAATAGGTGAAGGAGGTCTCTGTCTTGATGCAGACGAGGATCGGATCGGTCATTCGGTCTTTCTTTTGTGAGGGAAATTCTTGAAAATAGAAATACTCTAACATAAAGGGCATGTGGAGCCACCGTCAAAGGAAAAGACCTCGGGTTCATCAGGTGCAAAGATCAAACCATACTAGGTTCATCACGTGCAAAGATCAAACCAGACCAGGTTAGTCATTAACCTGAGGTCTGGTTCAGAAAACACCTCAGGTTTAACAAATCAACTTATAATTAGTGAGCGTTTAGAATAGCTTATTTCTGGGAAATAAGCACTTATTACGTAAGTCGAAACAAAACTCCTCTCACGTACTTACCTCGTATACCGTGAATTATGATTTATAAGCACTTATTACCTAAAAATAAGTTATCCCAAATGAACAATTAGAGCTTGTTTGAGAAGGCGATGAGGGTTGAAAAAGTACGGTAGAAAAGGAAAAAGCACGATGGGAGTAAAATGAGGTGTTTGGGTTTGTATTTTTTCAAATGGGCTTTTAAGCCAAAAGCTATTTTTAAAAAGAAGCTACTAAGATCTGCTTCTAACAATGCAGATAGGTTTCTATCACCACCAATCCAAATATAAATCACATTTATAATATAACTTTGGGAAAATAGTCCAAAAATACCTTTAGGGCAAATTAATTGTTGAATGTTACCAAGCGTGCAAGCAATGTTCTGTGTATGCAAACGATTTTCTATTGTGTGCAAATTTAAACAATCTTTCGTATGTGTAAAAATTTTCCATATGAACATGCAAAATATCTTCCGTTCAAGTGCAACAGATATTCCAAAATAGCATTTGGCAATTAATTTGCCCAAAAGGTATTTGTTCACAATTCTCCCTATAACTTTTATCCTATTTTAAATTTACAAAAGTCTAATTTGAAAAAAACCCCACTTGTACTACAGTTAATCCAAACAGGCCTTTAGTCTATTGAACTGGTGGATTGGTCTCGTGATTCACCATCAGAAAACCCCAGTCCACCAAGAAGTAAGGGGAGAAAATAGGAGGACTATTTAATTTGTATGGCAAAACAAACACTTCCTCCTAAATGCAAGTACTTGAATCACGTCTCAATATTCAAAATTTTAACATAATAACATAAAACCATTAATGTTCCCTTTATACAAACTTCCAACATCTTCCGTTTAAGCATAACAATATAACCCAACCAACCATCAATCAGGCATTAAAGCAAAGATATAACAGAACAAGAAAAGGATTACATGCAGAAGGCGTGCGAAGGGTGATGGGGTGGAGGGCGAGTCCGGGAAGGAGGCTGGATCGAAGGAGAAACACTGTGAATCTAAGCTGTAGCGGACAGATGGTAGGCGGCGGTGAAATCCAAGAAGTGGCACTATAAAAAAACATGTTATTACCGACGGAATTACCCACGGAATTATTTCCATCAGTAATTTCCTACGATTTACCGAAGGATTTTCCGTCGAAAAAATTACCGACGGAAAAAAATTCCGTGGGTAATTACCGACGGAAAAAATTCCGTCAGTAAATACTGATGGATTACCCACAGAATTTTTTCCGTCGGTAATTACCCACGCCTTACCCACGGAATTCCGTGGGTAATTTGAATGAGAAATTACTGACAGAATTCCGTCGGTAATCCGTCTCTAATGACCGACGGAAAAATTTTCTGTGGATAATTACCGAAGGAAAATTTTCCGTGGGTAATATCGGTCGGTAATTACCCACGGAATTTTTTCCGTGGGTAATCCGTCGGTAATTTCCGACGGAATCAAAATTCCGTCGGTAAATCTGACTTTTACCCACGGAATTTTTTCCGTCGGTAATTACTCACGCCTTACCCACGGAATTCCGTGGGTAATCTGTCGGTAAAACTAATAATTTTTTTATCATCTTTTAATAATTTATATAAAATAATAAAAATAAAAATAATCTATAACAAATAAAAATTTAAATATCATAAAATTAATATTTAATATAATATATTAAATATATATAATATTAATAATAAAAATTTTAAATGAAATAAAAAAATTAAAAATTTTAAAATTTATATCATAAAAACAGAATATATAATTATATATAAATATATATTTAATATTATATATATTTATATTAATATTAAATAGGGAGAATTACAATGAGGTCCCAAGGAAGGAAAAAAAATGAAGAAATGGTTCCTGTAGATTGCAAAATGAAAAAATGGTCCCATTAACAATTCTAGGAGCCTGTATTGACAACTCATTAACAACTCCATGAGCTTGTATTAACAACTCCATGGGACCATTTTTTCATTTCTCTTCTTCCATGGGACCTTAGTGTAATTCTCCCTATTAAATATTTAAATGAAATAAGAAATTAAAAAAATTTAAATTTATATTATAAAAAATGAAATATATAATTATTTATAAGTATATATGTAATATTGTATATATTTATATTAATATTAAATATTTAAACGAAATTAGAAATTAAAAAATTTTATATTATAAAAAATGAAAATATAATTATATATAAATATATATTTAATTATATATATTTATCTTAATATTATATTTATTTTTTAATTATTACATTATATATATTATTACGTGAATAAATAATGCAAGGTTAAAGCAGCTCAACTGGCAAAGGCATCAGAACACATACCAAAGGTCTAAGGTTCAAACCCCACCTTAGTCACAAAATGCAACAATTATCTCATAGAGACACGTGGCGCAAGGTTAGAGGGACACGTGGCCCTTGCTCAGGGGCAGGCACGTGGAATTTTTTTTTTTTTAAAAATAATATTAAATTACTGACGGATTACCCACGGAAAAATTCCGTGGGTAATTACCGACGGAATTTTTTCCGTGGGTAATCTCCGACAGAAAATTTTTCGTGGGTAAATTCCATGGGTAATCACTGACGGATTTTTTTCCGTGGGTAATTACCGACGGATAATTTTCTGTGAGTAATTTCTGTCGGTAATTACCGACGGAATTTTTTTCGTACGTAATCCGTCGGTAATTTCCGACGGAATAAAAATTCCGTCGGTAAATCAATTTGCCATGGATTTTTTAGAGACGGAAAAAATTCCATCGGTAATTCCGTTTCCATCCCTAATCCGTGGGTAATTTAATTTCAGAGTCGAAATTTCGTGGGTAATTTCCGTGGGTAATATGCTGTTTTTTTATAGTGTGGAGGAGGCAGAGAAAGAATCATACTTACAAAGTTTGCGTGCCGATGCTGTTTCTTCTTCGCCGGCAAGTTGTCTTCATCTCAATGGCGGGGTTCGTTTCAGACCTGTTTAAGTCAATGAAATGAGCTAATAAACTAGTTTAGGGAAGATCCTTTAGGATTCTCTTCTCATAATAAAAAATTAAACATAACTAATAAAACCCCGTCATAGTTTATTTAGTACTTGATTAAATAAAAATTTAGCAGGACAATAGGACCCTTGTGTTCATTATATAATTGACAAAACTGTTTTCGCGTTAATTTTTAAAGGGTTAAGGTGTCCCCACCACCTGAAGTATTTTCTCATATGTCTAATATACTAAAGTAAATTGTGGTGTGTTTAGCACCTTGAAGTCTTTTTTAGGTGTGTTCTACATTGGGGTGGGCATGGGCTGGGCTGGGCAGGGCGAGACCCCTGCCCGATGCCCTGCCCGAAGGATGAATGAGCTACAAAATGTAGCTCGATGCCCCGCCTTGCCCACTAAAAGCCCTAACTATTTTGGGCTGGGTAAGGGTGAGCTGGGTAGGGTGGGCTTCCTTGCCCAAGTGATACCGCCTTATCTTGTTCACATATGAAAAAAATAATTCTTTGTGAATTTCATAAATATTCCTGTAGTTACTAATACCATATGTCTTAACTTTGCCCTAAGTAATATAAACTTCAAATGCATTCGATGATTTCACATCTTGGGATATTTCAAAATAAGTCTACAACTTAAGTCTTGAAATTTAAAAAATACCATATGTCTTAACAAATATCTATACTTTAAAAATTAAACAACATCCATAATCCATTATAAGTAAGAAAAAAATATGATTGTAATTAAAGCCGTGAAGTCAAAGTAGTTTGCATCAATTCAATGTCTCAAAAGTTGATCAAATGATGAAGCATCTAGAAAGAAAATAAAAAGCAACTATAATTTAATACATCACAAAGTAAAGAAGAAAGAAATCTACTTGTAAATAGTGTTTAGTGGTTAGGGCAAAAAAGAGAGGATCAAAAGAGTATTATACAATAGACAAAATATATTTCAAATAAAAATATACATATGAAATAATATTTAATTTATATGAAATTTTATATTTTAAATAAATGAAAATAATTTTCAGGGCAGGGCCAAATGGGCAGGGCAGCACCTCTTGCCCGATGCCCGGCCCTGCCCAGTTATTAGCCCACCCAAAGCTGCCCAAAATTTTTTCGGGCCACTTTTTTAGTACTGGGCTGGACAATTTTTTGCAGGGTTAGGGTGGATGCACCGGGCTACTGGCCACCATGCTCACCCCTAGTTCTACATCCTAAAGTCACTACCACAAATAGTATAATTAACGTCCGTTTTCAAAAAAACAGAAGTAGAAAAGGACATGGTGGCATTTTAGAAATTAACGTTAATGTTTCAACGACTAATTTTGTGAAAATAGTCATTGAAACAAATAATTCAATGACCGGTCTTATAACCTATCGTTGAAAGACACCTTTCAACGACTGGTTATAATAACCAATTGTTAAAAGAGCTTTCAACGACCGGTTTAGTTAATAGTTGTTGAAAGCTAAGGATTCAACGACTGTTTTTATAAAAACAATTGTTGAAATTGCATTCAAAACCTACAGCTTCTCTCAAGCTGCCTCCAGCTCTTAATTTTCTCCTTGGGTCTCTCGTGTGTGCCTCCTTCCTGGCCCTCTCCAACCATACAATATTCCTCTCAAGTCGCGCCTCCACCTCATTTCTCTTTGGGTCTCTCACGCATCCTTCTCCGGCCCCCTCTCCACCCCCTCTCACGCATACTTCTTCGGCATCTACTCTGTCAGATCATGCCACCACCGTCATCTGAGTTTGGCTCTGTTAGTTCCTCCCTTCGTTTTCCTGGTAATTCATAGAATCCCTTCATTTACATTCTTGGGCAGTTATATCTTTATTGAGGTTTGAATGCTTGCATATATTTAGTTAAGCAAATAGGGAAGTTTAGAGAGTGGAAATCATATTTGGGAGGGATTGAGCGTATGATAGCCTGTGATTTTTTTTTTTTCTAACTTTTTTAACCAAAAAGTTAGAAAAGAAGCTAAAACCTCAAGGTATATTGTCCCAAACAATCAAAAGCTGGAAGCAGAGCACACATACTTTTCCTTTTTGCCTCCTCACACAATTCCTGACTTCCTGTCTTAATGTGCAAAATTGCAAATTTCCTTTTAATCCACTTCACAAAGTTTGGGTGTTATTCTTTCTAATGCTTCGCATACTTCCCTGTCCTCCCTCTCACTCTGTTTTAAAACTTAGTTGTTTAGTCTCTGGGAGTATTTTATTATTATCCTCCTTATAGCCTAACTGTTTCGTTCTAGGCACAAGCACAAAGTCTCCAAGAGTTAGAAGACTACATCAAAGGGACAATTTCCTTCAATTGCCCATAGGTCAGTGTCTTTGATACATAAAACTTTTATTTCTTTATGTAATTTCTTGTTTTATACCTTGTGGGAAATGTTGCTATCTATGAGGGTTTTAGTTTCAAGGCTCTTAAATATATTTGGGCAAACCTAATAGATACTGATGCACAAAGAAAGAAATAAATCCAATGGTGCAAAAGTAATCCTCGCATTGCATTAATAAAAAAATGAAGACACTAAAACATTAGCTGAAAATAACTTTACAAATTATTTGTGAATCTTGGCCAAAAAATTTCCCATTGTGAATCCAAAAAATCTTGGCCACTTGAACTTGAGATTTTGGGCATAGGAGCAGGACAAAAGTTGGTCTTGAGTTGTGAGGTTGTTTTGGGTATGAATAAATACTGTTGCCGGGTGTAATGATCGTTCTTTGATAATAAAGTATAGTAGAGTGACAACTTTAATGTAAATAGTTGTGCACCCATTATGTTAACAATCGTTCCCATTTGGGGTTGTACTGTAAAATGACTGCATAGTGAATCACTTTTTAAAGTTTTTTTCTTTGTTGTGATATAAGTTCTGTATTCTTTTGTTTGTTGGTATGGCTTTGGATATCATAAGGTAGGCACTACCATTTTTAATTTTTTGGGTTACATGTGAGGCCTAAAGCCCCCTTGTTTAAGGGGAATAATATTTATTAATTAATACTACTTTAAATATTAATTATGACCAATTTGTTATAGATGCAAACTGTTTGAAGTATCTCCACCCTAATTTTAAATGATTTGTATGTGACATTAAAAACATTAAATTTAACATATAATAAATTTTTTTTTTGTTGCCAACAAATTTAACATATAACTCCAGTCATATTTAATATTGTCTTTATTAATTATAATAAACTTTAATATTATAATTAATTTTCACTTTCTTTGACTATTCTTATTAAATATAAATATATATTTGCAATATTAAACTCTGGTATGTCAAAGTTCCATATTTATCTTTACCAAACTACAAAGTAAATGCTTGAATTATTGGTAAGTTGAAGCTCATATTTGTAGTATTAAACTTTGGTATGTTAGAGTTTTATTCTTGCTAATTGGGTTGTTGTTTGAATTTTTGGATGTCTTACTCTTAAGGAGAAATGCTGCTGAAATTTTTAAAAAATGAGTAAGGCATCCCCTTCCTTGACCCATATCCATATCATAATGACAATTGGTCTAAAATTGAGTGTTTTTGAAAATGGCATAGGTGGTAATAAAATAGATCACCATTGGATGAATGCTTTGAGAACTAGTAAAGAATATGATAATGGGGTGGAAGAGTTTATTGAATTTACTAAAATGGATGCGCCTAATAAAAATGGGAGGTATTTTTGTCAACTTGTGAAGTGCTTAAATGAAAGTCGACGGTTTTTTACTTGACTAAATTGTTTTATGTTTTCTGTTTTTCATTTATATTATAGTATACTGGAGACATATTATATAATGGGTGGGAAGCACGAAAGTAAAAATGGTTCGACAAAGTGGTTCCAGCCAAAAATAAGTTATTTAAATTCAAGTTCTTTAATTGACAACCACTTTATATATACCTTTATTCTTTTTGACTGTTTGTTTTTCATTTATAGTGCCCTCAGCAATTAGGGAAAACTGAGTGCGGCTACTATGTTTTACTATATATATATATATATATATATATATAACATCATTTTTAGTTAACTTACAACCAATTTTGAACAGGTGACCATTTCTTGATTCTCAACTTAATTTCATTTTTGTTCTTGTAATTGCATTGTTAGTTATTTCATTTAATTGATTGATTTATGTTAACTTATTCTCCAATTTGAGCATAGATTTTTGGTAATCAGAACGCCTACACAATCAAAGATATTAATTTGATCCAAGACCTTTTTTCAGGACATCTTCTACAACACATAGAGGGTGATGATGTGTAGAGACTTTTTTACATAGTGCAGTGATTTTGTACAATGCTATATTATGCTTGCATACTCAAATCTTTTCCTCTTGTTACTTTCATAGTTTCTTATTTATATGAGTACTTTGAATTTGTTAAAGGCATTATGATTTATAGAGAATACTTTGGAAAATGATGATGAAGCATAGAGATTTCATGGAAGCATGTCATCTCTTTGGGCATATGATTGTCATGATTTAGATTGAAAGTTGAAGTTTGAACATTAAAATGATGTTACGATGATATATGCTTGAATTTAAGTTCTTTTGTGCGATATGTGAATATTGAACTTTGAAGATTCAAAATTTGATATGGTGATTGAACTTTCAAGATTCAAAATATAATTGTCTGGGATTGGTGATTTTTCAATGGCTGTAGGGAGAAACATCGAGTAATATTTATATTAAAAAAAAGTTACAATGATTGTTTTTAAGAAAAACAGTCGTTGTATTTAAAGCTATCTTAAAACATATATACAATGACTGTTTTATTAAAAATGGTCGTTGTATTATACTTACAACAACTATTTTTTGTATACAGTCGGTGCATCTCCATGACTTACAATGACTGTTTTTTAAAAATAGTCGTTGTAAGTCTGTTACCACGATTGTTTTAGAACAGTTGTCTATTCTTGAACTTTCAATGACACTCACATATATGTCCCTCTAAAAATGGTCATCTAAAGGGTATAAAAGCGGACGTTAAAAGTGCCTTCTATAGTAGTGAGTATTTTGTGTTATATTTATCACCCTAAAGTATTTGTTTAAATGCATTCAGTATCATAAAGTTGCTACTAAAAAATACATTTAGGTTTTTTAATGCACTTTCACTTGAAGGACTTTTTGGGAGTTCATGTCTAGGTTTAAATTGCTTCAAAGAAAATACTTTAAGAGCTAAATTTCTCTTGAAAAAAATTAATATCTTAAGGGAAAAATTTCCCTACCAAAATGCGATTGCTCCAAACCCACCCCAGGGTATTGGTGAAGCAATGCTAGGATTGAAAAATTTTGGGATAAAATTGTCCCTATTTATAATAATTTTTTTGACTGAAGTACTTTCGTTGTATTCCTCACATTGCCACTTGATCTCTCTCATTTCTCCATACCCGTCTTCTCCCCCATCTCCATCATCTTTGATCGCCTTCTCTGTCTCTAATCATCTTCTTCTCTTTCCTCTCTTATGTCTAGTCTTTGCTCATAGCAACCACCGCCCTTGTCTCTCCCCCTCTTTCTAATATGTTCTTCTTCTATTCGACATGAAATTCTCCACGGTGTATATTAAGGTTTACAATCTTTATTTCTGTCGAATTTGCCTTTTAATTTTTCCTTTAATTTTTTGAATAATATTTGAGAATCTCATCCACGTAGTTGGTTCTTGAATAATATGCTTCTCTCAATAGTCAATTTTTACGTATTTGGAATCTCATCCATGCTTATTAAATATTGTTGATATTTGATATGGATATTATATCCCATATTAATATTTACTCATATCGTACCTATCTCAGAAATATAAATATAAGATATTATGATTATATTTGAATAGATAGGATTAGAAAATATCTATACCAAATATCATCCAATATAAAATTATTTTCGTTTTTTTATATACAAATTTAGGATTTCCTCCATCTTTTTATGGCACAATCAATCCATCATTTTGTAAGTCAATTAAAAAAAAATCTAAAAATAATATTAGGCCTCTTTAGATAAATAGGGTAGGCCTATTTTTATAATGCCTAGCCTATAAGCCTACAGGCATGACGTATTTAAATTTTTTAAATTTATAATATTATATATATCATCTAAATTATTTTATAAATTATTTTTAAAGTTATCAACTTAGCTTGAATCCTAAGTTTCACATTTCATCGTTATTCACACATACACACACTCTTAACCCTTGCATTCACAACAATGATTCATACCTACCTCTCTTCTCTTTGATCGCACAAAATGGCAACACTGACTCACTCCTTCTCTCCTAATTTGCGTTGTCCACTAAAGCATAATAATTGTTGAGTTTATTTTAGTACCAAATGAAATATTATAATCTTAGTAGGAGGATATTGTTCCAATTTATGTGGGAAAAGTAAAAGAGGTAAGAATTAGTTGTACATGCGGCTTGTTATGCTTGATTGATTTTAGAAAATATATCTCATTAGTTAACAGGCAATTAGTTTTTCTCATTTATACTTGCTTGAACAACTATTTTTACTAGATATTCTTTTCTTTTCCTTACTAAGCCCTTATATTACAAAAAGAATGGATGTTAGGCTTTTAAGACACAATATAGGATTGTGACTCAACATAAATGTTTATATATGAATTTGGATGCATAAACTTTAAAGGATATTTAAAGACCTACATTTTAAGTAGGTCTTTAAACAAGCTTAAGGCAATGTCAATGCTTTTGAAGACTCAGGCCCAGACTCAGGTTTTGAATTTCTATTGTAGGCTTAGACTTATTGAGGTAAAGTCTAGCCTATTTTTACCAAGGAACAAAAAATCGGACTGGGCACTAGGCCGGTCGAGGCAGTGATTTAAGGGTTAATGAGTCGGATCGAGGTTAACTCTGGGTCAAACCGATCATATTAAAAGAATATAATTTAATTAAAATGTAAAAATTAATATTTTAGATAAACTAATAAAACAAAAATCATAATATAAAATAAATTTAAATGATAATAAAAACAAGTGGCAATATATATTTATATATTTTTAAACTTCTATAAATAAAAATAAATATCTTTAGGAAAAAAATGCTTAAAATATATTAGTATCAGTTATGATGCCTATACTACTTATGCAATGATATCTAACCTATTAATTAGCATAAGCAAATCAATGCATGAATTATGGGATTTGATTTTAAATTTCAAATATTATTCCCAATATTATGATATCTAACTAACTAATTATTATTATTATTATTATTATTATTATTACAACATAAGGCAAATTAGCCTATTGATAATGGGATTGAATTTTAAATTTTAAATTTCAAATACAATTCCTAATTTGTAGCCGTGAATATATGATTGGTAATGAGATATCCTTTCCATCTTCACACATCCCACCACTAAACCACTAAAGCCTTCTCTTCCTCCACATTTTTCTTGTCTGTTTCATTCTTTGTCGGCGTTTTGCTGGTGTCTTCAGTTTTTTTTGCTGTTGTCTTTCATCTTATATTTTCCTCCTGCCAAGCACCGAGCATTTTCCTTTCCTATGATTGTCATATTTTTTTAGGTAATTTTTTTTCATCATCTTCTTTTTTTTTTTTTTGATTTATTCTTTCTTGGCCTGCTTTTCTCTTCATCTTGGTCTTCAACATTCTTCAAACTTTCATTTCCCCCCCCCCCCAAAATGACACAAGACAGCAGTTAGAATAACCAAAAAATGTAACTCGGTTAAACCACCCAAACCATTGGTTTTCCCAGTTATAACTGGTTTTGTATTAGTTCAATTTGGTTCACACTGGTCCAACGTTCTATCAGTCCAGGAACTAACCAGACCGGACAACTAGCCGGGTTACTACAAAAAAACATTGAATTTCTGACGAAATTTGCTACGGAATTTTCATTTTCTGACTGAAACAAATTTCTAACAGAATCAGTATCGCAAATAGATGCATGACAAATGAAATTGTGACGGAATTTCAATTCCGTCGTAAATTTATTTTTATTTTTTATTATTTTCAAATGCCACGTGTCACGTCCGTATGAGGTCACCTCATAGTGGGCTCAGGAATGTGTCTCCTCCTCGCGTCACCACGGGTCACCTCCTAGCACTGCCACATGCCCACTCTCCTCGCAGTGCGCCACGTGTCCCTCCTCGCAACGCGCCTCTTAAATCCTAAAAATGTCTCCCCTACCGTTCGAATCCACGACCTCAAGCTCTTGATGCTTTCGTATGCGAGCCTTTGCCAGTTGTGCCAAGATGAACCTGCATTATTAGAATACATAATGTTATATATATAATTTTGTCATAATATAAAATTAATTAAATATATATAATATTATTAAAAATAAAAATAAAATAAATAAAAATTCAAAAAAAATATTTATATATTTATGATTAATTAATTTCAAATTCAAAAAATTTTAAATCTTTAATAAATATTTTTATAACCATCTTTTTAATCTGTTTTCTAAAACTGAATTATATTTTTAATTAAAATTACTTAATAACAAATAATTTAATATTATAAATATTATTGTTAATATAAAATGATAAATATAATATTAATAACTAATAATTTTTTAAATAAAATTAAATAATAAATAATATAATAATATTAAAAATATTATTTTAATAGAAAATTTTAAATATATTATTAACAAATAATAATATTATTATAATAATTAAGATTAAATAGAATTAATTAATAAATAATATTTTAATGACATAAATAATATTTTTTATAAATTTTTGAATATAATATTAATAAATAATAATATAATATTCATTGCTGATAATATTTTGTTTTAATTAAAATTATTTAATAATTAATGTTATAATATTATTTTTAATATAAAATGTAATAAATTTTAAATTTTTGCGATGGAGTTTGCCACGGAACAATTCTCCGTGGCAAATTCTATTGTAAAAAATTTTGCCACGAAATTTGTCATGGAACTTTTTCATGGATAATTCCGTGGCAACTTTTGCCATAGAAAAATTATGTTGAAAAAATTTCCTACAAAATTTGTTACGAAAAATATTATGTGGCAAATTCTATCAGGAATTGAGTGTTTTTATGTAGTGGGGCACCAGTTTTTTGGTTGAACCGACTGATCTGATCTGATTTTTTGTTCATTGATTTCCATCCCTAGTTGTAGAGAAGATGGGGTGATGGGGTTTAGGGTTAGATAAGGATATTATTGTACTTTCATAATTTATGGTAGATTATAAAATAAAGGGTTAATAAGATGTTTGGTCATTATATTTTACCTTCATTTTGATTTTGGTTCCTGTAATTTCAAACCATAGGTTTTGGTCTCTCTAGTTGTTTCCTGTTAAAACCATGAGCCCCTATAATTTAATAAAGACTTTGACGATGTTAAATATACTGATGTGTCACTAACATTGTCAAATATGCTGATGTGGACAAGCTGATGTGGCAATGAACGCCTTCCTGTACGCAGTTCTTTCAAAATTCAATGGAGCTGAAACCACCCCCTTCATGAACGTCACCTACTCTCTCTTCAACTGCTCTGTTTCAGGATTCCCAGGATCCAAACTCATAATATGGTTCGCCATCAAATTGAAGGTGAACTGCAATTCAAACCAAACACACTGTTTTTAGTTTTCAACTCCTTTATTTCACTTCGAATCACTGGACTCAACACAGGAAAAAAATAAAAATAAAACCTTACCTTCTTGGCTTCATCTTGAGCAGAGAACGTACAGTTTCTCTCCATGAGCTAAGAACAAGCAGGGTATGCTTCTCAACCTCTTTCAACAGATGTGTTCGTAGCCTCTCATGGCTGGGAAAGTTCAAAGATATGGCTCTCATGTCTCTATGCATGTCACCCACCAACACCAACACAGACCATGTTCCAGGATATTCCTCCAATGCTTCTGGGATAGCTACGTACATTCGAACAATTTCCCTTCGTTCTGTAATATGTACCTGTTCAGCCCTGCATCCGCTGACAGTACACTATATCCGGTTCCCCAAACAACTTGGACTTTTAAATCTTACCATACCTGAAAAACCACGATGCAAGTTTTATGAGGCACATCAAGTTGTAAAAGACAAGAGAGCAAAATTTCGCACATTGCTATGTGCTGCTCCATGTAGTCTCCAACAGTACGTAGTAGTAGAGTGAGGCTTCAAATAGCCAATGGTTTCGCCAATAAAAGGCCAATACATTCTTCCAAGGGGAAGATATTAAGCATGGGTTGTTTTCTTCTGAAGAAGAACAGGAAGGAGGAGGGATATAATAGAACAGAGAGGAGTCAGGGGTGAGTCAGACATGGAGGTAGGCTTGTCCGATGTAGTGGTGGTGTATTATTCCATGCATATAAGTTCTGATATCTCTCTGTTCTAAGCGAATAATAATACAAGGCGGTGATGTTACCCATGGGCGACTAGGCTTCCAAGCATCATTTATAATCTAAACGCAATGTTGCACCAGAAGCAGGCCAAAAAAGCCATATTTCTTGAAAGAAGTCCTTTTTTTTTTTTTTTTGGGGGGGGGGGGGGGGGGGTTTTAATATGTTCTAAAATTATTAGTTTATAAATTTTTTGCAACGTCAACATGTCTACATCACCATATTTTATGGTGATAGTGATACCTTAATTACCGTATTTAACACCGTCAAAGTCTTTATTAAGGCCTGTTGGATACGACGGAATTGGTTTTAATGGATATGAATATAGATACTAAAATAGAAATGGATATGAGGTTTAAAAGTATGTTTGGTATGTCTTGAAAATGAAACCTAATTATTACACGAAAAGACTAAAATGCCTTTATAATTAAAAAAAAAAAATCCAAGTCCACAAATATGAAACAAAAAATGGATGTGCAAGGGATGTGGCATATTCTGTCAACACTCACTTTTTGCAAAAAATATTTGAAACATTAAAATATATTGTTTTTCATGGAAGCTGCTGGTTTTGCAATGAAGAACCCGCCGGAGGAGGAGAAGCTTCAGAGGCTTCAATGCTCTGTCCAGAACTACAGCTAGGGTCAATTGGGTGAAGAATCTCAAGCTGCTAAACTCTTCGCAAATCTAGGTCCACAAATCTAAAACTTCCAAGTCCACAAATCTTAAAAAAAATATCCTCCTCTACTTCTCCCTCTCAGATCTGGCAGTGGATGGTTATTCAGAGGGAATTGATTTTAATAGAATTGACCTCATTTGGCTTCCACATGGAATTAAATTCCATGACCATTTCTTTATACCAAACATGCATAACATATGGAATCCAATTCCAATTCCATGCCTTCAGTTCCGCCATACCAAACAGGACATAAGTGTGTGTTTGGAATAGCAGTAGGAAAATTGACTTATTTGCAATCTAACTTATAAAAAAGTAAGATTAGGTAAAAGTGAGATTGTGTAATATGATTTATGTTTGGATTAACGATTGTATAAGTGCTTTTGTGAAAGTTAAAACTTGTTTGAATTGACAATTGTATAGTGTTTTTGTGATAATTGTAAGAGAAAAAAGATATTAATAATATTATAAACAGTGGAAAAATTTAAGTTAGAAAATATAGTGCCAAAATACATGATTTGATCACAAAATATTACCACTCTAGTCCTATTTATAAGTCCTTTTTGATAAAAAAATTTGGTCTTATTTATAAATCCAATTTCAGTGTAATAAACAAGATTATGACAATTTTGCCCATATTTATTGTACCAATGAAGAATTAATTTAAAGATAGATAGAGAATAAAGTGTTGAAAAATACTCATTTATAAATAAAGACATGGTTAGAAATTTACTTAATAATCATTGAGTTAACTACCTCTCTTTTGTATGTGAGATTTAGTTAAAAGGAACTTATAAATAATATCAAAGTGATACATAACAGATTTAATCACATATCCCATATAAGTTGGTTTCTAATCATGTCACGAATACGATTCAAACTGTTTGAAAATGTCCCAGCATAATTGGTGTGAGAGATATGAGAGTGTTTTTTTTTTATATGGGACAGCATTTATGGCTTAACAGTAACAAATTATTTCTCTATCCAATTTTCATCAGAAGCCAATCGTGGTATAAGCCCCAAATTGTGGCTTATGGTAAAAGCAAGATCAAATTGCACAAGTCATTTTCATCAATAACTATCCCAAAAACTCAAAAAATTATCAATTGTGCCAATTCAGCTTTTTGGGACCCAATCGCCCCAAACTGAATACCAAACACTCAATAAATTATAGGGACTAACGGTTTTAACAGGAAGAAATTAGAGGGACCAAAACCTATGGTTTGAAACTATAAGGACTAAAACCAAAATGAAGGTAAAATATAAGGACTAAATATTATATTAACCATAAAATAAAATTAACGAGCATTCCCACCAAATATTACTTATTACCAAATATAATTTAATAGCTCCAATCCTATTTTCAGTCCCTCCCCTGCTCCCAATTCATCAAAACCCAACCCCATGTATCAAACAAAGCCTTAGAGAGTAAGGACAATAAAATTTTGTGACTTCGAAAAAGGGTCATGATCCTCGGCTGGAATTAAACTTTCGTTTTTTTGAGTTAATTTTTTCATACTTTTTTGTGGTCATTCTTAATGCTTTGAATACTCATTTTTCATACTTCTAGTATAAACAAGAATTAAAGATATATAAGTGTTGAAAAGATGAAAAATGAGTGGTGAAAATATAATAAGATGATCACAGAAAAATTGAAAAGTTTATAAGTATTGAAAATTAAAACTGAAAGTTAAAATATAAAAATAAGTATTAAGAATATAAAAGATAGTATTGAATGATATGAAAGATGAGTATTAAAAAATTCAAGGCTAATTCCAACCAATTATCATGATTCTTTTCTAATAAAGTTAATATTTTTTAGTGGGCTATTAAATACTCCCTTGCTCCTTAATATAAGACATATTTATCTAATTTGATTAGATTAAGAAAGTTAGTTAAATTAGTTAATATAATATCTATTGTCTATAAAACCTTACCCACATCTCTTTTAATTCCCTCATTCCTTCTTCTCCTTAATTATTATTGAGGGAGCATCAATGGAGGTAAATTAGGAAAAGATTGACAAATATAAAAAAAAAAAGTCTTATATTTAAAATCAAGATTAACTCTCTAAATATACCTTATATTAACTACGGGAGGATTATCATTTTATCATATCTTCATAAGTAAAAAGTTGTTCTAAATTGACCCGTTCTCCAATTTATTTTCCCTTTCCACCAAGGGAGAAGAGGTAGTTGATGAAGATTCAAGGCTTTGTGAGATGATATACAATATTTACTTTAAGACATCGGCTAGCTGGAGGACTTGACATGTCCAAACTCAATCATTCCTTGCAACAATTTTTTTCTAACAAAGTCACAATCCAACTCAATGTGTTTAGTATGCTCATGGAAAACCGGATTTGTAGTAATGTGGATAGCAGCCCGTTATCACAATATACCTTTACTGATTCTATATTTTTTTATTTGTAGCTCTTTAAACAGCCCCACAATCCAAGTCAACTCAGAAGTTGTCATTGCCAATGGCCTATATTCTACTTCTGCAGATGATTTAGAAACTGTCCTTTATTTCTTAGAGTTACAACAAATCAATGAGCTTCCTAATCTAACAAAATAACCAATAACCGAACACCTAGTGTCTTTACATCCGACGGAATAGATTCTATCGCTAACAATAGCGTGACAAACTAATTTTCGATGAAATTCAGATTATGTCGCAAATCTGCAACAGAATTTCCGACAGAATCATATCTCGTTGCAAAATTTGCAATTCCGTCGGAAACTTATTTTTTATTTTTTTATATTTCAAAATGCCACATGGCATTCTTAGGAGAAGCCATGTGGCAGCTTCGGAGGCCGCCACCTCATCACCTGCGCCTAGCTCCCACCATGTGTCACTGCCTTGCTCTGCCACGTGTCACGCTCCATATTTCCTAAAAATGCAACTCCTCTTGGCCCCCTGGTGGTTTGAACCCAGGACCTCTCCTGTGCGCGCGTGATGCCTTACCAATTAGTCTAGAATGCTTTGATGTTCTATTATTGCACAATTATATATATAATCAATTATTTATATGTATATATATATATTCTTATACATAAATATATATTATTATAAAAAAATAAATATAAATTTAATAATAATACAAAATAATTTTATATAGTCTTATTATTATTTAATATAAATTAATTTCAAATTAAAAAAATTTGCATCTTAAATAAATTTCATATGATTATATTTTTTTCCAATTTCTGAATTTAATAAAATTATTTAAATAGTTATTTATAATAAATATGTATTATTTTTTTTAACATGCCTCTCAATTATGTATATCGAAAACTACCCTCATTAATGAAACCCCTTTTCCCCATGTGCAATAAATAGTTGTTTTGGAAAAAGAATCATACATTTGTGAGATAAATGGATTGAGTTGGCATTGCATGTTGGCCATGTGCAATAAATAGTTGTTTGGGAAAAAGAATATTGGAATTTCATATTGGTGGGACCAACAAGCAATGCCAATAAATCAAATGTATGCTCTTCTTAGTGTATATTTGGATTAGCGGTAGAAGCTGCTTTTTCAACGTGATTTACAGTATACGAGATAAGTTTGTGAGAAGAATTTTATCTTGACTTGTATGAACGTGCTTTTTCACCGTTTTCTCAAATAGGCTCTTAGTGAGAGTTTGGTAAACCACGAAAACCGTGGTTTCATAAGTATTTTTCTGCAAGCCGAGACAAAACTCCTTTCACATACTTATTTCGTAAATCGTAAAAGTTATTCTCCAAAAACTAACACAGACGCACACTTACACTCCTTTTGTTTAGCACTTTATATTCCCAATTATAGTCATCTTGCATAATTGTAAAGCAGTCAATGTTACTCGTAAAAAAAAAAAGCAGTCAATGTTTTTTTTTTCTTTTTTAAATATTGTACTTAGCATGAATATTGTTGGATATAATGGGTAATTATGATGAAGAGAGAAATTGAAATAGATAACTTAGATTTCATTAGAAATTTCTTACGTTTCATTAAGGGTGTTATTGAAAAGATAAGGTAATTTCAAGAACATTAATTACTTTCCAAAAATTTTCTTAGTCAGTTGCCATGCGTACATACAAGCCTGTTTGCACATCATTAAATTTTAACTTCTGTTTGGTGGCATGGCACTAACAAGGATCTAGTGAAAAAATAATGCGAACTCAAGGGATTCACTTGCTAACAGATGATTAGTTTAGGGTAGTTGATTAAAAAAATTTAAAGCATGAGGACAGATTTAAATTTTGGGATAAACTGTTATGACTAAAAAAGATTAATTTCCCTTAAATATCACTTATAGCAAACTCGTTATGCGGCTAGAGATTCTCATTTTCCTCATTTACAAAATCTATTTTTGCAGACCAACTTAACTTTCACCCCACTATTACATTGGCATTCTCCAAAATATTCAACTACGGGTGCTTAGCTTGAAGCACTTCACCGTCTAGAAGGAACGTAAATCATGCATCAAATTTATGAAGCTCAACCAAAAAGATATAAATTGTCACGCTCTTATTTTAATTTCACCTTTATCAGAATATTCACGAAAAATGATATGCAGTTTGGTGGGTAACACAAGAATAGCATAAATATACTGATAAAAAATGCTCGATTACAGAAATTCCCCATAGGGGTTTATACATAATAATTACCATCAATGTAGCCGCATAGGGCTACCAGGGTGTCTAAACTCGTCCGAATAAAATGGAGACATCTTCTCATCTTTGTTCCACCACCGCAATCTCCTCGTACGGTTCTTTTCTTTGTTCTCAGCGTATCTTCTATTTCCTCCTGACTAAATTGTTGGTAGGGGAGAGTGAGATTTGAGAGAATCTCAATAGGAACATAGGACCAATATACATGCAAGATAAGTGTTTAATGCATGACATGCTTGCATTATATAAACTCATGCTAACACAATGATATATCTGCATGCTCAATGTTTCGTGCTACAAAACTATGGCCACAGTACAAACAGAAACATAGCTTCAATAATTCATATATGTTTCACATAATCAAGCAAAGCAATAACATGCATCATTACACTAGTATAAATATCAAATACATGCAGGAGAGGTAAATTCCCTACCTTAAATCTTTTTCTACCTCCAACCGTGTACCTCGATTTGTGTGCCAACAATTCGGGCTCTCAACTTGGTCATACAATTCCAAATGTATCATTTAGACAATTCCGTAGTGTTTTTGAGGGTTGTATAACTCTATATTAAAAGGTTACTAAAATACCCCCAGGGACCCCGCCGGCCCAGCCGTATCCTGTCCGATTGTACTTTTTCTGAAATTTTGACATGAGCTATTCCAACATATTTTCACCCAAAAAAATCCATTTCAGGAATTGGAATTACCAAATTTAATGTCAAATTATAAAATTGCCCTTGGCAGCCCCATTTTAAGGGTTTTAGACGCGTTTTCGTAATTATGCTTTTTCGGCCTTTTCTGAAAAAGTGACCAATTGTAACTCCACCTAATTTTCCCCCTGAACTCAATAAAACCATCAAATCATTGAAAATCCAATTCTAAGGCCCATTTCTAGAGCTGGCCGAAACTTATAGGAACTCCGGGGAAAATTGGGGTTTTTGAAATCCGATTTTGCAGACGTATTCCTTTCTACTCCTAACCACTTTATTAACTATTTAATTGAGTTATAACTACCATTTAAACCCAATTTTGGCATCATAATATTTCCAACACACATTTTCCAATTTTTAGAAACAAAGACAATCCAGCGAAATTTTACCGATTAAATTGTCCACAGCAGCCAGAACAGTTAATATATGAAGGTTTGGAAATTACCTCAAACTTCTTCTGGCTTTTCCCTTTAGGCCGAAAACCCTAGCCCTCCTAACTCCAAAAATCATGCTTCAAACACCTCAAACAACATAAAAGATAAGTTTAGGAGAAAGATTATACACGTTAGGTGCGAATTCACCAAAGAAATCAATCTATCTCGTGAGTTTTCTCTTCTCCTTCTCTCTCTAAAAGCACACAACTTCCTCCCTCTATTTTTCTGAAATGGCCTCAGTTTGGGCCGAAGAGGAGGAGGAAGATGATGTTTTAATATTAGGGTGATGTCATAAGTGCTTTATTATTTAAGCCAAAATTCTAAAAATTCCAACCTTGTGAACATAAATCCCATACTCATGTAATCATGCCATTAAACCCAACTAATATTTTCTTCTTCATGCCACATGTAGAAGACACCTAGGGGTCCCTCCCAATGGTTTAAATCGGCTTCACAACTTGTTCTGATTAAGTATACACGTAAAGTCTCAATTTTCGTCAAAATCACACTTTTTACTCAAATTTTCTATAAATTCATATTTAATTGACCAAAATATTCTAAATATATTTTTCACCTTTATTCTCCTCAACTAATTGAAATTAACTTCAATTAATGAGAAAATAATTAATTTAGCACTTGTTTGGAAAAATTACAAGTTTGCCATTGCATTTTTCTCTATTTTCGGATTTTCTGACAGTTTTTCTGCTTAAACTTTGAAAAATCATAATGAATTTGTAGACATCATTTTGGAGCGATTCCAAAGGCTATAAATATAAAACCATTATTGAGTCTAATTTCAAGGAAAAATATAACCTTTTGCTAGCTGGAAGCATATCATTCCCAGATTTTCAATCTTTACATGCTGTTCCAAAAAATAATCAATTTTGCTGTGCAAACTTTAAAAATTCATAACTCTTTGTATATAGCTTCAATTGATTCATATAACCTATCAAATTAAAGCTTATGATGTCTACTTTTACCCTATAAAATTTCATAATTTTTTTCTCATCATTTGGTCTTCTAAAACCGCATGACAAGCTCACTGCCTCGTAGGAAATCTCACTGGAAGCATAATCACTTTCTTCAAAATTCACTATTTTATTTTCTTTAATGCCCCAAAGACATAAGGAACATTAGAAAATAGATTTGAGATATCTACTAAACCGGGCTTAGCAATCCGCTTAATTTAGGCTTATTCCCAAACCTCCAATCCCAAAATTGGGGGTATTACATAAATGACACACATATATATTATAAATTATATAGAAATTAATCAACCCCCAGCAGAATCTTGTATTATCGTGTCATTGTGGAATTATGCAGAACTAAATGCTTGGCTTCAAGGTGTTGCCAATGTCGATAACAAATCGATACTTGACATCTGCTTTGTGAAGGCGCTCCATTGCAGTGTTCACATAATCCATAGGAATAACCTCAATGTCAGGTTTCACATTATGTTCAGAAGCAAAATTCATCATTTCTTGTGTCTCCATAATCCCTCCAATGGAACTTCCAGCTATCGTCTTTCTCCCTGCCAAAAAAATTTTCCAAAACTTGTAAGCTTCAAAATTCTATTTTAATCTTCAAGCAATCATACTTCCTTTCCCTTTTTTTTTATTCGGTTATCTAACTGGGTCATATCAAGTATTATTTGATCAAATTAGGGTAACTCTCCCAAAAGAGTTTTCTCTATTCACCCAAAAACTCAAACTTGAGAGCTCATACTCAAGCAGCCAAAGCTCCTTCCTCTGGGACCTCATGCATGAGGCTCTTTAATTACTCAAAACATTAATATTGAGTTATATGTTAATTACCCATCATTAAAGGGAACACCGGCAACTCCAGGGTCTTCTCTGGTATACCAAGCAGCACAAGTTTCCCATGAGACTTCAACAAACCAAGCAAAGGTAAGAGAGAATGGGCTGCAGAAACTGTATCAATGATTCCATCAAAAGAGCCTAATACAGCCTACACACACAACAACGAGTGAGTGATTAGAACAGAGCAGTCATCTATTATTAACATATAGAACTTTATAATGAACAAGTTTATAGGAGTGACACCTTAATCTGAACTGGCTCAGTGCTAACCACAAAGGAGTCAGCTCCAAGACGTTCAATAGCTTCCTCCTTTTTGTTAGGAGATGTACTGATTACTGTTACCTTAGCACCAAAAGCTTTAGCAAATTTGACACCTAAATGACCAAGTCCACCAAGACCAACCACACCCACATGAACTCCTGGCTTGTCAAGACCAAAATATCTCAGAGGGCTATAAACTGTGATCCCAGCACAAAGGAGAGGAGCTGCAACATCAAGAGGTAAACCATCTGGGATATGAATCACAAAGCGTTCCTCTGCAACCATCAGGTCAGAATAACCTCCATAGGTGGCAGATCCATCCACATACTTAGAACCGTACGTGAGGATCATTTTTGGGCAATAGTTCTCAAGATTGTCCGAGCAGCTTTGACAGGATTTGCAGGACCCAACCATGCATCCTACACCAACCTTGTCTCCAACCTTGAATTTCTCTACCTTGCTTCCCACTTCTGTCACTATCCCAACAATCTCGTGCCTGCGTTTTGGTACACCGATTAGAATCAGATGAATTTCACTAACGATGTTTCTAAGATCGACATACATCCACAAATACTTCAGTCCCTGACATTAAAACAAAAAAAGGCCCCCTTCAAAGTCTAGTTTAAAAACTTGTTCCTGATACATGAAAAGGACAGAGATCTACAGTATTAGAGTATTTTATTCCATATTGAAACAGACTTTTCAAATGAAGGAGGCGGATATGTGGAATCTTGATTAAATTATACACAGAAAGTTCAGACGATCTGTGACTTAATCTATAAAACAAAACTGGAAAACGGGTTATGATTATTAGCATACCCAGGAACAAGCGGATAGGTGGAGAAGCGCCATTCATTCTTCAACATGTGGAGGTCTGAATGGCATACTCCACAGTACAACACTTTGAATGCCACATCTTTCTCCCCTGTTTCCCTGCAAAACAAAGGTTCATATATATTAACAAAGATCACCTAAAGTAATCAGTAAGTAACCAATAATGCCAACAAAACCATTAGAATGTTGTCACTAACTTGCAAAACATTTGTAAGCAACTAAAGGAATAAAATCAAACATCTGGTAGACTGAGTTCTTGAAACTATCCATCAACACTCAAAAGATCAAGAAGATAGCAGAGATTAAATAAAAGGGGAAGAAGGAGAACCTTCTAGAGAAGTTGAAAGGGGAAAGAAGACCGGAGGGATCTCTGGCAGCCCATCCAAAAGCCTTCCGGGGATGCTCAGCCTCCGGTTGCTTCGCCGCCATTGGAAAAGTCTTCTTGTGTTTCAGCTGGAATCAGGGCAAAGTAAAGAGACAGAGGAGAATAGAAACGTACGAGAGGTCTATAATGAGAATTTATGATGGCGGGAATGAGTAGAAAGAGGAAGTGATGGGCTCCACAGTTTACATCCACTGTAACGTAGTGGGTGGATATATTAATAAAGATGAACAGATGGAGCAATAATTCACCTTCATTGCAGTTCAACGAAAATCCTGCTGCAATAATGTTTGGTTTTTAAAGTTTTGTTGCTAAAACAAGGATTTTTTTGGACAGCACAGAATCCATATGCGACGGATACGAGACGGCCAATATCAAAATTAAGGATGGAAATAGGGTTAAACCCTTAATAGGGCCTATGGCCTAACCTACATAAAATCTAGCCTAACCTATTTAGTAAATAAGTTAGGTTTAGGCTTAGGCCTATTGTCAAGCCTATTTAGATAAATATGGCAGACCTATTTTCATAAGGCCTAACCTATAAGCCTATAGGTTTGACCTATTTAACTTTTTTAATTTATACTATAATATAATAATATATAATGTCATAAAAATAATTGTATGAATTATTTATAAATTTACCAACTTAATCTTAATTCTAAGTTTCATATTTCATCGTTATTACTTTCAACCCTTACTTTCATATAAATCATTAACCTGTACCTCTCTTCTCTCCGATCGCTCAAAATGAAAATGCTAACTCACTCACTCTCTCTTGATTTGTGCCATCCACTAAAGCATAATAATTTATATGAGTTTATTTTAGTGTCAAATGAAATATTATAATCTTAATAGGAGTTTATCCCAATTTATGTGGGAACAGTAAAATAGATAAAATCTAATTTTACATATTACTTGTTATGATTGGTTAATTTTAGAAAATATATCTCATTAGTGAGCAGACATTAGTTTTCTTATTCCTATTTGCTCGAATAATTGTTATCACTAGAAATTCTTTTCTTTTTCTTTCCTTACTAAGCCTTTATATTACAACAAGAATGAATGCTAAGCTTTTAAGACATAATGCAATATTTTAAATAAGCATAAACGCGGGTTATATATGAATTTAGATGCATATGTTTTAAAGGCTATTTAAATGTATATTTTAAGTAGACTTTTAAACAGGCTTCAGGCCTTTTAAAAGCCTAGACCTAGGCTTAAAAAAAAGCCTACATACAGACTTAGGCCCAGGCTCAGACTTTAAATTTCTGTTGCAAGCTCAGACCTATTTAGATAAAGTCTAGCTTACCCTAACCTATTTCAACCCCTAATCCAAATCAGCAACATATCAATATAGATTATAAAATTTATTTTTTTTTAAAAAAAGCCTCATATGCACCATTTATGACTTGCCATTTTAACCCCAAAATGATGCCTGACTAGACTACGAGCCTCAAGATCCTACGACACCTCGAAATCCTTTTAATCGAAATAGATCGATTGAAAAAATAGGTATTAAAAAAACCACGTAATCTTATTCGGTATTGCTCCATTTTTTTAATAAATGTCACAAAAATTTTTATTTTAGTTCAAAAGAAAAAATATTTTTATATTTTAAAAATAAATACAATAAGCATATAAAATTAATTATCCAATTCTTCTAAACAATATTAGTAAAGCACCCTGGTACACTTATACCATGCTATTAAAGATCACAACTTTTCATACTAAAGACCCTGGGATCTAATAGTACAATATGCACTAGTTGATACTTGATATAAGATATATTTATCTAATTTAATTAGATTAAAGAAGTTAATTAAAGTAGTTAATATAACATATTTTTTTAAAAATACCCTAATCACACCTTATCTAATTTCCTTCATATCTCTTTTATTTGATTATAAATGAGAGAACATCAATAAGAGTAAATTAAAAAAAATAATGAACTAATACGATAAATATACTTTATATTTAGGAGTTAGGACCTATATTATCTCCACAACTATATTCTGTATTAAAGGTCCGCTAGAGTAGAGCTGGTAATTCGGGCCGGGCTGCAGGGTCTCCCAAATTAAACGGGCTCGGGCTGCCATTTTAAAAAGGGGCTAAGCCTGTTTAGCCCGCTGGCCAGCATAATTAATTTTTTTTAGTTTCTTCTCAAATGCACTTGGTCTCTCCCTTATCTTTTTTCCTTTCATAATGTGTTTAATTAATTCGCCATATTTTTTATTTGACACTTATTTTCATATTATATTTATTTATTCTACTATTATTAAATTTAAAAGATATGTGTTTATATAGTTTTGTGATGTGAATAAATGAAAAAAAAGGAAAGTAAAAATGAAATTGATTTCAAAACACAAATATATAAAAGAAAAAAGTGTGATCTGAGAGAGTGAAAGAGAAAGAGAGTAAAAATTTTAAAAAATAACATGAAATAAAAAAAAATTTGGTGGGCTGGCCCGCCTAAATGAGCTCGGGCTGGCTTATGGGGGCAGGCTGCACCAGCCCACCTCGTCTCAGCCCTGGGCCCTCGTGGGTTGGCCCACAACCCGCGACTCAGTCCGCATTACCACCTCTACGCTAGAGAACCATCTATGACGTTAGGTTTGGCTTTTGATACCCAAGACTTAGGTAGGGTGCCTAGAGTCTAAATTTAAAAAAAGAAAAAACATTTTTCACTTGAGGATGAACACTTTTTCCCGAATTCTCCCAAGAGGCCAAGACCACTCATAGTATAAAAATATGGGCTTGTGGGTCATACAATGCGCTGTGGTGTTGTGTTTTCTCAAGATATTAAAAATTAGACTGGCCAATAAATCAGTCAAAATAGTGATTCAATGATTAGTAGATTAAACTAAGGGTTAATTCGAAGCTAGACCAATAATAATTAAAAATATATTTTAATTAAAATACATAAACACTAAGTCCTATATTGCAAGCGTATTTGTAGTAGTTATTTTTTTTTTAATTTTTTTTAACAGAATGGTTATTCAAAACCATTATTCAAGGAAAATAACCGCTACGTTATTTGTAGCGGTTGAATCCCACCGCTACAACATCGCTAAGAGCTATCGTCTTTTTTTGGGAATTTTGTAGCGGTTATTAAACCGCTACAAATATCAAAACTAAAAATTTTCAAAGCGGGAAATCCAAATTTTGTTCCATTTTGTAGCGGTTCCTCGCTACTAATATGAATTTAAAAAATGGTGCCTTAATTAGTAGCGGTTATATAACCGCTACAATTTTCATTGAAATTCAAATTTGGCACCAAAAAAATTATTCACGTTTGAAAAAGTTGCTCTAGTTAGTAGCGGTTTAATAACCGCTACAAAAAATAAATAAATTTTAAAAAAATATAATCATTTGTTTCAGTTTTTTTAATATTAAATTAAATAGTTATTTTATTAGTAGTTTAGCTAATTTAATTAGCTTATTATTTAATAGTTTAGCTCATTTATAAATTAAAAGGAATAATTTTAATTAGTGAGATAAGTATAAAGATTGCATTGATAATATTATTGAGGATATGTAGGTAAAAAGGAACTATTATGTTGTGTACTACAATTTGATTATGTATGAAAAATAGGTGAAAATGAGAAAAAGCTCTTAAATATCTGCAAAAAAAAAAAAAGTGAGGATATATTTTATGTAAAAGAAAGAAGTATTGAAATAAAAAATTTAAAAACTTGTTACCATATTTAATCACCTTGTTCAGCTTCTCAATTCATACAAAAAAATTTGTAAATGAGAGAAAATGAAAGAGGGGTAAGGTGGAAAGAAGTGGGGGAGTGCTTGAAATGATATGTGGTGGGGGTATTTAAAGAGATCTACGTTGCATTTGTAGCGGTCAATGTAGCCGTTTTATAGCGGTTTTTAATTAGTAGCGGTTATTTATATTTTTGTAGCGGTTTTTGAACCGCTACAAATATTGAATTTATTTATTTTTAAATATTTTTTTAAAAGCTGAAACCATAATTTGAATTTGATCACTCATCCTCGCCATCCCCACAGAAATTGTGTAGAAAATTTTTTGTCAGTGATGTATTATTTTGTTTAAAAAATTTAATTTAAATGATGTGAACTTAAAAAAACGCACCGCAGTAGAGGTAAATTGTCATCGCCTTCAGAGAAGAAGTTTTCAAAATTGGCGGGCTGAAATGGCTCACTCTCGTAGGCGATGTTATCGCCTTTACCCATGTCGTAAAGGTCTCGTGGCTTTAAATGAACGACTTAAGGTCTTTGTGCCTCTGGTCCTCGACATAATAAACCTGCTGTGCCTCTGAGGCAAGAATGTACGACTCATCATCTTGAGAATTACCAATATGAATTAGCTATGAGAAATTGACTGATGTAATCCCTAAGTCGTCAGTTGTCAGTCCCGAGAAGTAGTGGTATTTGCCCACAAACACTTGAACAGTGTCACGGTGAAGCGGCCTTGATAATTAAGTTCGATGACATGAAGAAGCTTTCCATAGTAAGGAACGCCTCCGAACTGCATGTTAGCGTCACTGCTGCTCGCATAACTCATTATCCCAAATATGCCATAAACACCCGAATTTTGAGTTTGCAATCCTTGATCCCGTGAAACCGTGCAAAACTTGAAACCATTGACATTGTATGCTGTAAACCTTTTTGCATGATCAAGAGGGCCGATTGCGAGAGCTTTGAAATCTGGTGAGTGTGGGTTGTGGTCATTTAATATTCTACGCGCAAACCAACTCGAGAATTCTCTGTGAACCTTTTTGTCAACTTTAGAGGATGTTTGTGTACGGATCCTGAGTTGACGCTTAACATGACTTCTGAATTCCTTGCATTTAATCATAGAAAGGCAATAGTGAAATGAAAGTGAAAAATGTTACGAAATATATAGAATAACATGTGAGTGTACAATTCTTACTGTATGAAAGGTTCAACTTGAGCGCAATTAATCAAGACATGTCTATGTGCTTGCAACTTCTCAGTTGCTGTTAGTTTGAAATTCTCAGTTCCTTCAACTGGCTTACCAACATGAGGGATAAATTCTCTTGATGTTGGCCCAGGTTCAGGACAATTGTCAACACGAGGTGGGCGGTTGAAAGCCATCTCAAAGTCATCAAAGTACTTTGAACAAAAATACAGCACCTCATCCTCTATATAGCCTTCACCTTATTCCTGACGTAAGATTTTCATTTCCCAAGAAAGCTATGAAGTAAAGAAGAGAAAAATGATACTAAATGCTGAAAAGGACGCCTAGCAGACATAGGAACTAACAATAAAGTACATATTTAAAATGAGTACCTCTCAATCGGATACATCCATTGATATTGTACTGGGCCAGTGAGCTTTTTTTCATGAAAGAGGTGGACTATAAGATGAACCATCACAGTGAAAAAGGATGGAGGAAAGATCATCTCCAAATGACAAAGTGTAAGATTGATTTTGGACTGCAGTTGATAAAGCTCTTCAATGATCAAAACCTTAGAACACAACTTCCAAAAGAAAGAACAAAGTTCTACCAAAACGATGGAAACATCGGGAGGAAGTGCATTTTTTATAGCTAGAGGGAGTAACTGTTGTAAAAGAACATGTGAGTCATAACTCTTCAGGCCAGCAACCTTTCGAGCCTACAAGTCAACGTTGCGAGGAAGACTTCCTTGTTTGGTTTTGTGAGGGTAAATTTTGCCGGTTGAAATTTGTCATGCTCATCTGGCCAAGCGTCTTCACAAACTCCCATGGCTCGTAAATCTTTCCTCGCTTGAAGGTGATCTTTTGTCTTGCCGAGTTCGTTAAGCAGCATATATAGCACATTATTGCAAACATTCTTTTCAATGTGCATGACATCAAGACTGTGGCGAAGTAAATTAGATCTTCAATATGGAAGAGTGAATAAAATACTTATCTTCTTCCACTGCTGAGGCACTGAAATCCTGCGCGTCTTTTGGCGAGTTTGTGCTGAATCATCATTTTTTCCAAACTTGAAGTCAACATGCTCAAGCTGTTGTAAGATATCTGTACCGAATACAGTCTGAGGTGGTAATCTTTTTTCTAGTTTCCCATTGAAGTGATTCCGTTGCAATTTGAACTTATACCTTCCATTGAGAAACCTCCAATACCCCATAAAGCACCATTTTCGGCTGTGGGGAAGGCGTACTGCGTCAAAGTCAAAATTGCAAGCTAGACACGCCAACCTAGTATGCACATTCCGACCAGATAATGCGCCAAGGTCAGGAAAGTCACTAATCGTCCACATTAAGGCTGCACGCAAGTTGAACAAAGTCTTCCCATAAGCATCGTACATCTCAATGCCGACATTCTACAGGTCAAGAAATTCCACAATAAGCGGTTGGAGATACACATTGATGTTATTACCCAGTGCCTTTTTGCCTGGAATGATCATAGACATAATAAATGAGCTTTGTTTCATACACATACATGGGGCAATTTGTAGGGAACTAAGACTATCGGCTAAATACTGTAACTTGTACTAAGATTCCTGAAAGGATTGAAACCATCGGTCTCCAAAGCAAGCCGAACATTTATGGGGTCAACCACGAAAGATGGAAAGTCATTGTCAAACATTTTCCAAGCGTCTTCATCTCGGGGATGTCTTAATTTACCGTCTTCATTCTTATCAACGGCATGCTACCTCATGTGCTCCACAGTTTTGGACGACATAAATAATCTTTGTAGGCGAGGTTTCAAAGGGAAGTACCTGAGAATCCTTGCAGATTTCTTCTTCTGCTTTTTCCCCTTTCGAATGGTCTTGTACCTCGACGTATGGTATCTCTTACAAGTCTCCCTATTGGAATTGTCTCCCCAATACAACATACAATCGTTAGAGTATGCATCAATCTTTTGATAGTTTAACCCCAACCTGTTGATAATCTTCTTGGCCTCATAGAACGTTGTGGGAATCTTCACGTCGGGAAATGCATCTTGTAATAATTCCAGCAACATCGACATTCCTTTATCTATGATTCCACACAAGCACTTGATATGATACAACTTGATCAAGAAAGATAATTTAGAGTATTTTTGACAACCTTGATATAAAAGACGATCTGCTTCATCCATCAAGCAGAAAAAATCCCAAGCGGCTTCATTCAGCATGAACACCGGCTCTGAGCCCTACACTTCTTCGTTGAAGTTGTTGTCATGAACACCAAATGCATCACGCATAGCATCATTCACAGGATCATCTTCATCTAGTTGAACTCCTACTTGCGAACTTCGACGAAGAGCATCATCATATCTCATACCAACCTTCTCACCATGAACTGCCCATAATGTATAGTTTCCGGGAGAGGCTTCAGAAGCAAATGTTCCTTAACAACATTTCGTGGCCACTTCTTGAACTTGCATCTCCGACATGGACAGACGATCTTGCTGTTACAGCTAGCGTGAGTGAATGCAAAAACCAAGAAATTGTTTAATCCATACAAATATTTCAAAAAATTGCATGGCAACATGATCCATGACTTATCCATAGCTATTAGTGAGAAAGAAGAAAGTATAGTGAAGAAGATGAGTGAATAAAGAATGACAAATGCTTGAAACCTTATATTATGAATTTCTAACGTTTAACATTTTGTAGCAGTTTAGAAACCGCTACAGTAACCGCTACAGAACTACAAATTTGTAGCGGTTATATGACTTAAACTGCTACTAATTTTCAAGCCGTTGCAATCAAATTAAAGAATTTGTTTTCACCTTGTAGCGGCTATATAAAACACCGCTACTAATATATATTTGTAGCGGTTATACATTAGTAACCGCTACAAATTATTCGCGGTAGAATAATTTCAAATTTTAAATATTTTACCTTTGTAGCAGTTATGAGAAAAAGAATCGCTACAAAGAATTTATGACCGTTGGAGAATTTTAAATGAAAAATTTGTTCTCAATTTGTGGCGGTTATTCTCGTAAACCACTACAAATGTGCACAAAGTGGGGGGAAATTTAAAATTGAAATTTTGAATATTTGTAGCGGTTATTTATATAACCGCTACAAATACTCAACATTTCAATTTTGAATTTCTCTCGAACATTTCTTTACATTTGTAGCGGTTTTAACTCATAACCGCTACATTTATTATACTATATTTGTAGCAGTTTTTATATTAACCACTACAAATATAGTTCAAAATCTTTTTTTAATATTTGTAGCGGTTTTATTATAAAACCGCTACAAATATATATATAATTAATTGTTTTTAGTTTTAGAAATATAAATAATACTGTTGCAATTAATTTACAAATTTAACAACGCGGTCTAAAAATATAAATATAACTATAGTAAACGCAATAAGAATTTAAGTTCTGAAATAAAAATTATATATATTTATTTACAAATGTTTCAACAAAAAAAATATGTCCTAAACTAAATAGCAGGAGGTTGATGATCTAGTCCTCCCTCAAGTGGGGCTCCCTCAGGTGCTACTGGATCGGGGCGCTGGGTAGAGTTAACAGCACCATCATCATCAGCAGGAGGATGAGGATGAGGAGGCTGGATAACGAACCGAGAGACAGGGGGAACCTGTGGATGCTGCTCATCCGGGAACAGGCGACTCCACGACCGATCAAGCAAGCTGTTGGTGATATCATGCCACTGCGTCTACTGAGCGTAGTAGAAATATGCTTGCTGCTGGATCTGTTGAGCCACTGTAGTTTGTGTCCAGGCCAAATCTGACCGTAACTCCTTAATAGACTCATCCCTCAGACGTCTGACCCCGGACATCTGTGCTCTAGAGCTGCCAACCTCAGAGGCGGCGCTTCTGCCATAGACCATGCTAGGTCTGGCGCCTATCCCTATCCCTCGCACACTTCTGGGGTGCTCAGCTTGACCCAGACCAGCCTTCAAAGGAGCCGTGGGGTCCACTGACCCCCTGTGACTCCTCGGCCTGGGTCTCTCGCAGCTCAGCCTGTGACTGCTGCATTCGCTCCTACCATTTTATGAAACAATTACTTGTTAGCATTTTTCATAATTAAGTTGGTTTTATAAAAATTATAATAATGAAAACACTTACAATGGCGCCTCTGCTTGCTGAGAGGTCGGAGTCCCATCACGGTGTCTGTGTGTGATAGCGAACAACTCCCCATAGTCTGTCTGACAGTTCTCCTGCTGTGCCTTCCTCTCCTAGAACAATTACAAAATTCAATTAGTATTATCAAAACATATGCATTCTTTATAGTATGAAATAACCAGCTAAAAGTAATTGATATTATGAAAAGTTACAAGCTCGCTATAAGTGACAGTAAAGGTTTTCGATTCTGCTGTGTGGTGGATCATCTGTTGCCCACGGAACATCGTGTTCCTCTGAGAAAGCGCCTGAAAAAAACAATATTAAATGTATTAAAATAATATAAAATTAATAAAATCATAAAATTAATTAAATTTAAATTATAATTTAATAATTATCAAATACAAAATTATATATAAATAATCTAATAAATACATTACCTGCCCCTCAGTACTCCTCCTGAACTAGATGAAACTCGCCAAGTCATTCGGCAGGACGCCGTCCGGGACGCTCTCGATCAGTTACTCCAGAAACATCGTCCCATCCTTATCCACACTGTGGAAGAGACGATTCCTCCTATTCCTCCATCCGTCGCCCATCTTTATCAGCGTGTACCTCTTCTGGTTGGCCAGGACGGCAAACGTCAGCTGTAAAAAAAATATTTAAATATGAATAATTACACATATCCTATTAAAAATATTAATTAAATAGAATTAATTACAAAAAATATTAATTAAATACTATTAATTACCTGCACCACCTCCTCTCAAGCCAGGTCCTTCAGCCCCTTCATAACGTTCTTCCACGTCCTGAAGTGAAAAGGGAACCGCATCCAATTCGAGCCCAGGTTGTTTAGGAAGTGGTTGAACAGGTGATCCCCATTGTCGATGGGCTGGTTCGTGCCCTCATTCCACGGCACTACAAATTCGTAGTGTTCGGTTCATGCTGTTCAGACCGGCCACATCCAGCCTCCTTGTGGACACGTTCCCCTGCTCATCTGCATAATTTACCGCATGTTAGATAAATTGTAATTCAAATTTAACATTTTGAATTTAAATATATAATTTATTAAATAAAAAAATTTATTTACCTTGAATCTGTGGGTTGTTCTGCTCCCGCGCCTCCTCCTCATTTAGGAACTGCTCCATCTCTTTGATCCCAATCGGGATCTCAAAGTCCTCATTCACATCATAGTCATCGACCCTGATATCTCCCTCTCCTAGATCAGGCACCTTTAGAGCGGTCGTCTCCTGTGGGACGACTGTCTGCGGTGGCTTTGTTAGGGGCGACTCCTGTGGCTGCTGTGGGGAGAGGGGCTGAAATGGCACGGTCGTCCGCCCTCCGCGCTGCCTCCTCCCACTGCCCCTCCTCTGTTGCTACCACCCCGTAGAATCGGTTTGGGGACCACAGGCTACTTCCCCTTGTCCATCCCTGAAGCCATACAAACTACAAAAATAAAAAAAAATAGATTTAGTCACTTTTATATGTAAAATTATAATAAAAATAAAAAAAAAAAAAGTATTGTTCGTACCTCAAGTGATAATGAGATATGCTAGAAAGAAAACTCTCCAATAGACGTCAAAACGCTCAGATCTGAAGGAAAACTCTCAGAGAAACTTCAGCAAACAAAAACGGCAAAATGTGAAAAGGGAGGGGCGGCATGGCTTTTATAGTGGTTATTTAAAAAACCGCTACATCAACCACTACAAAAAAGTTAGGGCAGCCAAACTTTGTAGCAGTTATGAAATAACCCCTACAATTGTTAAGACCCTTGAAGTTCTGTAACGGTTATGAAAGCATAACCGCTACAAAAATGATGACCTTTGAAGTTCTGTAGCGGTTATGTTTCTAGAACCGTTATAGATAGGTGACCTTTCATTTTTTGTAGCGGTTCAATTCGTAGTAACCGCTACAAAAAATGATACACTATTGGCGCGGCTAGGTGGAGCCAAGTGGCAGGAATCTCACGCCATATTTGTAGCGGTTATTTCCTATTAACCGCTACAAATAATGTTGCTAATCTGTTGCACCACTTGGCGTGAGATTGCCGCTACAATAGCGGTTTATGTTAAAACTGCTACAAATGTTGACATTTGTAGCGGTTAAAATTAACCACTACAAATTCACTGCTACGAAATCCCATTTTTTTTATAGTGAAAAGTATCGACTAAGAACGCATGTATAGTATATGTCATAGTAATATATTTATATATAATCAATATAGAAAAAGGACTAAGCCAATTTAAAAATTTGAATCTTATAAAAAGGAATAGAGGAGAATATTTTTATAATTTATCAATATATTTTATTATCTCCTTTTCTATTTTCCTTCTCTTCTTCCCCTCCTTTTTTTTTTCTTTTTCTTAATAAACTTATTTATTCTTAAAGTACCCGCGTTTCATGCATTAATATTTTTTAGCAATTTTTTTCCAAAAAAAAAGTAACCCCAGATCAACCCCTAACCCAGCCATTTTACCCTGGGTTGGTCTAGTTTACCCCCTGGTTAGGCCGGATCACATGGGGTCAGTGCTCCCCCAAATTTCTTGCTTGCCTACACCAAACAAGTGACCCGGTCAACCCGGTCGGTCCGGTCCGAGTTTTAACACTATGGTTTTCCTTGCCCCCAACCAAGTAAACTTAATGCTCTGTTTGGTGGAAGTGGAACTAATATCCGTGTTCATCTCTTGCTTATTATTGTTGTAAGATCTACCCTTTTTAAATACAGTTTAAAAATCCAAATTTAAAATTTTCAATCGATGATTATTAAATAAAACCATTTTTAAAAAAAATAACATTTAAACATTAGATATATTTTAGATTCTATACGCATTAAAATAATTTTGGGAAAACCATTCTTAAGGTACTTATGATCTCTTTCAATTTTTAATTTGATATATGTGTTTTTTCCATATTTAATAATTTTATTTAATTAGATTAGCATAATTAGCTTTTGTAAAGAGGCTAACAATGCCTACAGAACAAGAGCTAACATGCATGTTTAAAGAGTAAATTTAAAATAAAAAAAATTTAATAAGAGAAACGGCACATAGGTACCAAAGTAAAAATTGAAGATACGTAATTATAGGTATCTCAATAATGATTTTCCCAATCATTATTTTAAAAAATAAAAGTACAAGAAAAATTAAATTTAGACTGCCCATATTTGGTGCTTATTACCACTAAATTCAATCCTATGTTTGGTACTTGGGAATTAGGGATTTAGGTTCTCTTCTTTTCCTCTTTCTTCTTTTCTTCTTATAATTACATATCCACCTTTAGATTAAAAAAATAATGGTTTACATATAATATTTTAAAAATTATTATTATAAACATAAATAAATAAATTTAAACTGTTAAAATATGTTCTATACTATTTATAACTGCAATACATATAAAATAAAAATAAATAATTTATAAAATAATAATAATTTTATAAAATATTAAATATGAACTTTTATTTTTTTTATCTGATGAAAATAAAGAAGAGATAATGAAAAAACCGGAGAAAGAGAAAAAATAAGAGATAGGCTTCCAAGAATTAGCAAGGCACAAATAGAAATGAAAGTGGAATCCTAAACAAAACATGTGTGGTGTTCAAGAATGGTGATTCTTTGGAAATCGATGAGAGCGGAGTCTACAGTGGAAGAAAGTTGAGAGTGAGCATGGACATCAGATGGCAAGGTGAAAGAGCACGCCACTGGTTGATGAATCGCAGGGCTTCAAATGTGAGGTTATAGGGTCAGCCTTGGAAAGATAAAAAAAATTGTGGGGGTAGTTTGGTCTATAAATTTTTATTCACTCCAAGGAATGGGGAGGCAATTCCTCCAGCTCATGGTAGGATATTGCCCATTCCCATAGTAATTGCGGGAGAGCATGGGAATGACATCTACGTAACCTAATTTTAGTCATTTCTTCACCCATTCCTCACCATCCATTCCCTTCTGCCCAAACATAACCTAAATGAGTAAATGTTAGGGGAGTACTGTGTCCGAATATTAATGAAAGACCTATTTACCTAATATGATGATTAGAATAATAAGAAAGTTGTTATTATGATATAGTTTTTTTTTAAAATACCATAATAATCTTCCTTAATTCTTTTTATTTCTTTCTTATTTGATTATTGTTGAAAGAATATCAATAAATGTAAATTATAAAGCGTTGACAAACATAGGAAATATGTTTTACATTTAAGAACAAGATAAATTCCCTCATTATAGTAAATTATAGTAAGGACCGGATGAGTATTTATATGCCAATGAGGGATAAATACAAGGAAAAATGACATCCAACAACCTCAAAATTTGAAGTAGTATGTATTCCTCTTAGTCCTATCTATAAGATGGAGAGAGTTTTTTTTTTTTTTTAATTCTCAATATAAGTCCCCTCATTAAATTTAGAGTAAAATACTCTAACATCCCCTCTATTTTACCTTAATTACACAGACCTCCCCTCTATTTTGGAAACTCATATAAACCTCCCTTAAAACTAAAATATATGTTACACAAACCTCCCTTAATAGTTTGAGATTTTATTTCCATCCACTAAAACCGTTAGTTGACCGTTAAGTTTGACTTTTAAACTTTTTTTAACCAAAATGCCCTTCTTCAGTATTAAAACTATATATATATATATATATATATAGGGGCTAATAAAAGTTTATACATCTCTAACTTTCTAATTTTTTTTAAAAATTATTAATTTTGATATTATAAATTAATTTTGACTTAAAATATATATTAAACACATATTTTTATCAAATATAATAAACTATATAAGTATGAGATTGTATGTATAATTTAAATTTATAATTTAATATCTTTTCCACAAATATTTATAAACACACTTGATCAAGCATATTTTTATTTAAAATCTTTCTTGAATATTCAACGTTTGTGATATTTATATTAACCAATGCTAAAATCATCAAACAGATAACTACTTGTAAAGATAAAAATAGAAATTAAAGAATAGATAAAAAAAACTCTTAAATTCTTTAAAACAACTTTAGTCAAAATGTGCAAGAAAAAATAAATTTAATTAAAAAAATATATTTTTGGAATCGTTTTAGAATATTCTTAACACAGTTAACTGTTTGGACTTAAGTGTATGTTTTTAAAATAGAGGGGAGGTCTGTGTAATTAAGGCAAAACTGAAGGGTGGTCAGAGTATTTTACTCTTAAATTTAATATAACAAATGTATACTTTCACTCTTAACTTATTGCTATTTGATTTTTTAGTTTTCGCTCATTCTTTCATATTAAATACGAGTAAAGTTGATAAAGTTATTAAATTTTAAAATTGTGTTAATAAGTTTTTCTTGATTTCTTTCAAATATGTTGGATTATCTCTATAAGTAGGAATAGAAGAAGACATTGTTAATAAGCTCTAATAGTGCCATAAAAAATAGTTGTGAGGGTTTCCAATCAACTAATAAAATGAGTTAGTGCTATGTTAAATCTCATAGAAAGTTTTCCAAACATTTAAGGGGGTTTGAAAATTGATTGCTTTCCATTTTATTGCATAAAAATCATGAATATAATTTTTGAACTGATATTTGATAATTTGTGACTAATCTTCAACAATTTACAAGCTAATCTTTAGAAATTTACAATATAATTATTAATTCTCTTATGATCTAACTTCATATTATTCAACCTTATTAATACAAGATCGTGACTAAAGTTGTTCATTTGTACTTCTCAAATTACTAAAGCGTTTAATATGCTCCTGTCACTTTCAAAATCTTTCGATGTCATTTACCCTAAATATAATCAATGAATTATATAAATCTTATGTGGTTAGATTTAAAAGACAAAAAATCAAAGTTATGGAACCCGGACCGGCCGGTCCGGCCCGGAAACCGATGAACCTGTCGGTGAACCGGTCCAGTCCGGGTTCAAATTTTAAAATTTTTTTCCTTTAAAATTTCATACTATAAACCTAAAATTTTCAATTTCTTACCGGTTTAGCTCCGGTTTGGCCCCGGTTTGACCCACTGACCCTTAACCCAGTACCCCAACTGGTTCAATACCCGGTCTGAGTTTTAATACTCCCTCCGGTCCTAATTATAAGACAAAGTTGACTTTTTTGGAGAAATTAAGGTGATCAATTAAATTGTTTTAGAGTATTTTTATTTTTATTTTTTTCGTCAAACTAATTAATTTGACTAATAAACTAATATATAATCTAATGATACTAAAAATATAAACACTCTAAAGTAATTTAATTGGCTTCCTTAATTTCTCCAAAAAAATCAACTTTGTCTTATAATTAGGACTGGAGGGAGTACCTTGCAAAAAGTACAGAAGATTTTAAGTTCATATTTGATGGATAGACAAAATTACTGATTATATAAGAACTTCTCAGTTGGGGGTCAACCAATTTAAAAGTAAGTAATAACGAACTTCAGATGATTCATTAACAGAATCATATAATACATGGTGGAGTAAAAATTTGATAATTAAGGATACGTCTAAGATTAAAATTCTCTCAAGTAGTGAGGGATTTTCTCTCAAGTAGTGAGAGTAGGGGTTGAGGACCCCTTCTCGACGGAGGAGCGAGCGTGTTGTTCCAACGGTGGTCCTGCTACATTAGCAGTGGTGGCGGATGGAGGTTTTTAGTGAGATACTCTCTTTCCCTACTGGATTGAGAGGAAAAGTGGGTGAACATTAGGGTTTATGCAATTTGGAATTGAGGTTTTTGAGATCGAGATATGGTATTTTGTTTGATCGATCCGATCCGGTGAAGATAGAGATAGATGGGCTTGAGTAGGTGTATATGGAGGATAGAACGCATGTATTGATTGTATCGGTGGTGGCAAAGAAAGCGATTCATCAGCCAACTTTCAAATCATTGGCACTGAAGGTCTGGAATGTTTGTAGGGAAAGTCAAAATGTTGCCGGGAATTGTAGTCATTAATATCAATACCAAGTAATTTTAATACTAATTTAGTCTTCAAGCAAAAAAAAAAAATTTTAAAAAAAAATAAAAAAAAATGGATTATTCACATCATTCATTTGGTTTAATCAGTGATAACTTGTCATATCTTGGTTCTTTTTCTAGAATGCATGTGAATGGAATGAGACATGAAAATATAAATCCTGGTTGGATTGAAAATTCTTCTCCTTATAATTGTTTTTCTTGTGCTTATTGTGGAGAGTGTCATTCTTATGAGCATTGTCCATATAGCAATACCAGTCATTATATGAGAGATGATTTCAATATGAACCAAACTTATTTTGATCATTCCTTTTATCCTGGTGGAATTTTGGAGCTACAAGAGTCTTTGGATCCATGTCAGGTATTCTCCTAATCCTCCTTTCTACTCTTATCCATATATTGAAGAACAAACTCTTGAGTATAAGGAAAAATCTGATTTAGAAAGATTAGGTGAGGAGTTTGCGGAATCAACAAAGAGATTTATCAGAGAGGAAAAGAAAATTGTCACTAGTGTCGAGTCAAGTGTCCAAAATATTGGAATATATGTGAGTCAAATTATTGCGTCACTTGAAATGATGAGGCAAGATAATTCTTTAAGCATGATGACCACTTCTTGTGTTGATGATGATTATTGTGAGGAAGTTGAGAATGTGAAATTAAATGAAACCTTAGCTCTTGTAGAATGTGATAAGGAACTTGAAATCACTTTTGGAGAGATTAGTGGGTGTAGTCTAGATGAGGTTTCGGTTGTGGAACCAGATTTCTGTTATTTTGATGTTGAAACTAATGAGGATGTTCCAAAAGATGTTGTTTATGTCTCTCCTGTTGAAGGATTGACTCTTACTGATGAGAGTCAAGTGGATTTTATGGGATGCTCAAAAATTTTGGAAATTCCTAAATCTGTTTGCAAATATATGCATGTTGTGCTTTATTTGAATTCAGTAAATAATTGTACTCTAAAATTGTCTATGTTTGAAGAAGTACAGTTAATTACTTTGAATGATCATTTCCTGTGTATGAAGCATTGTTGCTTGAAAGGAAATGAAGACAAGGTGATCCTGGTGTTTGATACTTTTGATTAGTAGTTTATGTTTAGGAAGTCTGGCTGAAGACTATAAATTTAGCGCTGCTTGGGAGGCAACCCAAAGTTTGATTTGATATTTTGTTATGATTTTGCAGGACTTCTGGTAGCTCCTGATGATGTATTCTACTTTGATAGTTTAAAAAAAACAAAAAAAGAAAAAAATTTAAAAAAAAAATTGGTTTTGTTTTTGTCTACCTAAAGACGTTAAAGAAGGGCGGCTATTTGGGAGGTAACCCAAAACTTCTTTCCCACTCTTTCAAAACTTCTTTCATACTCTCTTAGTTTTCTTTATTACTCTCTCATTTTTCTTTCCTACTCCTCGAAACACATTGCACTGCATTGAGATTTTAGTTTTCATCAGTTTCATTTTAAGTTACCATGGAGGAATCTCTTGTAAAGCTTAAGAACAGGTTCCCCACTCTTCCCAAAGATGTACTCAGGAAGATCTATAACAGTCGACTTGAAAGGATAATGATATTCAATCGTTTGGGCCTTCCTGTGGACGTATGCTGGATCATTGAAGCTAAGGTACGTTTAGCAGGTGAGATTCATAATTCATTTGTTAAACCTTTGCCAGGAATGGGAAGAAGTTCTTACTCAAAAAAGAGAAGAGCTAAAAGAATGAAGGTATGCCATAAATTTGCAAGGTGGAATTGTGATCAGCGCTGTAGGAGTAAAGGTATGGTTTCTATAAATCGAGAAGATAAAATTAAATTTATAAAGGATGGACTGAGTAAGGAGTCACTGGATGATATTATTCAAACTTTTGAGACACATCCGAGCGGTGATGTTTATCGTATTCTTGTTGATTTAGCAGACATATTCAACAGAGAAAAAGAGCGCTATTGTCTTGGGAATCTGACCTTAAAAGACCATGTTTGCCAGTTTATAAGAAAACTGGACGGGAAGAAAATCCTTGATTCATAGAAAGTGTTTAAGCCGTTACTGGACTTAAAACCAGAGGAAGATGTGAGCCAAAATCACAACTACTGTACATAATCATGCTTTTGTTTAATTTGTTTTGTCTTTTCTGTAGCTTTTGTCTAATCTTTCTTATCTTTTCGGCAGCTTTTGCCTACTCTACTTTATCTTTTGACTTTCTTTCCTCTTTTTGTTTAATTTCTTCACGCAATGGCCTACCAGTCATCTGTGTCGGAAATTTTTTCAAACTTCTTTGAAAAATGTGTGATTTTGTTGTCGCTGTTTTAGTGTTATATATATGTATTCTTCTACTGGTAAGCATATACTCTTCACTTGTAAATATGCACTCTTCCTCTTGTAAGCATACATGGTCCGAGAGAAAGAAAGAGAAAAAAGGGTATTTCACAAAAATATAGATTTACATCTATTTGCATTTTTGGTGAAACTGATTTGGGCAAGAAAGGAGAGTTTATAACAGCAACAAACGAACTTGGAATTGCATTAGCTACCAAAAAAATCAACTTTGTGTACGGGGGAGGCATCCAGGGCCTAAAGGGAAGTGTGGTTATTTCTGCATCCATGAATGGAAGCAAGGGTTTAAGTGTAAGGGTGAAGGAGTTGGAAGATCACACTTTTTCCTTAGGACAAGAGTTATAGGTTTTGAGCTTGCCTGAACAAATGGGACTAATGTTCTACCATGCTCAAGCTTTCATTGCTCTACCCGGTGGTTTGGAGACGTTGGATGGCATTTCTAGCATTGCATATTGGGCTAAGTTAAACTATCGCAAAAGCCATTAGGATTGTTAAATGTTAACGGTTTTTATGATAATCTGTTGTCTTTTCTTGATCATGCTGTGGAAACAGGATTCATACCCCAAGTGACTCGCCATTCCATAATTTCTGCCCCAATTTCCGATCAGCTGCTCGATCAACTGCAAACCTATGAACCTAAACCAGATCTACTTGTCAAGCTAATAGGTGGGCAATCTTCATATAGCAGTTAGAAGCAAAACCTAGATACCACTCTTAGGTTGTTACTTTCCTTAATCTCTTGGTTTTACTTTATTGTGTGTTTATGTTTTAAAAAAAACACCTCCTCTGAGCTTTAGAAGACATTAGGGACAATGTCTGATTTAGGTTGGGTGAGGAGAAATTTTTTTTTGTTTTTCCTTTTAGTTAGTAAAACCATTAGATGCATGGGGTGTGGAAATTAAAAATGGCAAAGTAAGGAGGTATTCTTAACTCTTGAGACACATTTCATTAGTCGCATTTTATTAGTTGCATGATTTTTTTTTTATCTTTTTCAAAAAAAAAAGAGTAAAAAAAAATTTCATCTTGTTCAAGTGCTTTGTAATAATCTTAAGAAGTATATAAGTTTTAAGGATGGATCAATTGAATTTAGAGATTTTATAGCATGAATGAACAACTGATTGTTGCAATTGGTGATGAATTTTGAGATTGAATGAACTAAGTTTAAAAATCTCTATCCGTGAGCTTCTGAGCCTATAATGATTATTTCTCTTGTGTGTGATATTCACCTATTAAGTTGTCACTCTAGAACTTGCTTTAAATCTGGTTGAAATTGCATCTCACATGCACATTCAAAAATGATAAAGGCATTCATTTTCTTTAGCCAGAGCCAAATAGCCAACCTTACAATTATACCGCTGATAAGCCCCTTTGAGCCTAATTGATTGTTTCTTTGTTTTCAATCCATTAACATGTGCTTTAATGATATATCAAGTACTTTTACCTTATTCAGAAGATTAGTAGAGCATTTGAAATTTTTGTGAAATGAGCTTTTGACAAAGTGTGGGGATGTATCTATCATCAACTTTACAGTTGCAATTCAAAAAAAAAAAAATAGAGAGAGAAAAGAAAAAAAAGAAGGAAAAAATTATGAAAAAAAAGAAAAGAAAATGTTAAGTGTTTGAATTGTGAGTTGTTGTGATGAGATAAATTTACAAGTAGCTCATTTTTCAATTGCTCTATTTCTTTAGCCTTTCATATCATGTTTTATATTCCTTTACCTTAACCCCATTACAACCCTTAATAAGTCCTTTTGATTTGAATTATGCATGTGAATTAGGTAATGGAGATTGAGATTTTTAGCAAGTCTATGGTAGTGCAATTTTTTCGGTTGAATTTGAGTGAAACACTTACCCTTGAACACTTGAGAGATTAAGAGAATGAGTTACAAGTACGAACTCAGTTTATTCATTTTCAATTAAAGTTACCAGTTTATATTTTTGTTGATTCATTAATACTATGATCTCTTTACTTTTCAATTGTGTTCTTACTTATGACTTGACACTTGTGATTTTGTTGGAAGCACTTATTATTTACTTCTTGTCCGAGGATGTCCAAGAGTTAAGTGTGGGGGAATTTGATAAGTAAAATATTTGAATATTTATTTTCCCTTATATGATGATTTTATGGACAATATCTGTGTTTAATGTAATAAACTTGGGTGTGATTGATAAATAAATAATGTTTTTGGAATAAATAGCATTTAAAAAAATAAAAAAATAAAAAAATAAATGTACTGTAGCAACAGGATTACTATAGCAGATGGTTAGACTGTAGCGGACGGAAGTTACACTATAGTGGATGGAAGTCACTGTAGCTACGGAAGCACTGTAGAGCCGCCGGACATTGTAGCTGTTGCCGACAGTCACTGTAGAAGCCTCCGGACACTGTAGCAGTACTGTAGCACACATTTTTTCCCTATAAATAGAGATCAAGGCCAAGCTCAAATGGTGAGGAGAGGAAGTGAAGCAGAGGTTTCCTTCTCCGACAGGGAGAGGTCCTTCTTTGACCGGGAGAGATCGTTCTCTAATATTTCTAAGTTCTTTGTGTTGTTTTTTCGATTTAATTTCATGCATTGCATGCTTCCATCTTGGAAGGCTTAGGATTGTATTACATTTTGCATGCCTTCATCTTGGAAGGCTTAGGATTGTATTACATTTTGCATGCCTCCTACATGGAAGGTTTTACCTCCTAAATGGACGGCTAGATTTCTTCATTTTTCATGCATCTTTTGGTTGTATATTTATGTTTGAGAATTTAATATTCAAGTTTATGCAGTATTTTTGAGGATTTCATTTTAGCTTTATATAATTTATTTTGGTTTTTTTTAATTTTATCATGAGCTAAATTTCCATTTTCCTAGGGTGATGACGTAACTTACTAATGACGGATTGAATCTTAACTTATTAAATCTAGTTTGAATTTCTCCTTCATGATTGAATTTAATTATTATTCTTAATGCTTTTGATTGACTGGCCATCTTTTGAATGATTTCAATATGCATGTTGAGACCGGAAGGAGATACATGTGTGTAGACCCTATAATTAAAACCATGACTTGCATATGAAATAGGAATATATTCATATGAGTTGTATAGTCTTACTGAGTTCTATAATTCTTAATGCATAATTAATTGCTTAAATTCATATGGGAATATATTGGATTAGCAATTGATTATAGAATTGCTTTACCTTGGAAGAGGCTAGTAATTAAATTAGGAAAACTCGACTATCAATCATGTGGAATAAATTGGGCTAGAATAGATAAGTGATTCAATCCGGAATTTGTTAAGTGAAATCTAATCCCTAGGGCTTTTTCTCATATTTGCTTTCTTATCATCTACACTCATATTTAATTGTTTTTTCCTTTTAATTTGTACTCTCAATCACCAACTAATCGATCAACTAAATAGAATTAAAATTACCTATTTTGGTACTTAGTGCTCAATCCTCGTGGGAACGATACTCTACTTACTTCTATATTACTTGATTATGACAGTGTATACTTGCACTATTTAATACATCATCCACACTCGTATCAACTACCCCTACTCAAGATGCAAGAAAATGGAAAGTGGCTGAGCTCATTTCTCCATTTGGTTGGAACCTGAGGTTAATATAGGATTATATAACAAAAGCTGAAGAAAAGGCAATACTCAGTTCTATTACGTAGTAGATCTCGAGAGGATAGAGTATGTTGGGTGGCTAGGAAAAATGGAAAATATTTAGTCAAGGTGGGTACAAGTGGGCAAAGAAGAACCATCCTATCTCTCTAAATAGACCAGGTAGATCTATTTCAGGAGATAAAAGACCATGGAATGGAATTTGGAAGCTAAAGGTCCTAGTGAAGGTTAAATTGTTCATATGGAAAGTGGCAAACGATGCTGTCCCGACTAAAGAAGCCTTATGGAGGAAAAGGTGTGTATCCTCTTCTATTTATCTGGTGTGTAATGCTGAACCTAGAACTCTTGAACATTTATTGTTGTTTTGTAATAAATCATCACAAGTAGTATGGTTTGGAAGCGTGCTGGGTTTAAAGTTTGACAGTAGAAATATTTCTAGGATGGATAGTTGGTTGGTAAATATATTGTATGTTAAGGATTGCATTGCAAAGGCTAAGGTTCTTATAGCTTGTTGATAGGGGCAAATATAGAGCCTAAGACTCCACAAGTGTACGGGTTATATCAAGTAATAAAGAATGAGTAAGGTATCGTTCCACGAGGACTTAGTACCAACAATGCAGTTGAGCAATGACTTTGCACTTTTGCTTAAGTTGAATAAACACAATTCAAATCAAGATATGAATAAACATTAACAAAAAAAAAAAAAAATCTACCTACATTTTAGGCTAAGGGTGATTATAGATTTTAAGCAGTGACTTGGATTATTATAGCCTTGATTACTTCTTAATGTCTAATTTATCCCTTTAATTGCATTTAAAGTTATATTTGCTAGTCTAGGTCTCTTATTTACCTAAGAGTGTCTTTTGATCCACTAAAAGACATTCCAATTATGTTAATCCATAATGTCTTAGGCGATTAGTACTAAACTGGATTAATTTAAGTGTAAGCCTAATAAAACTATGTAGGGCTAGTAGGTATATGTCTATCCTACAAGCAAATTGAATCCGAAAACTTAATTCTACATGATTTAATTGAGGGTCTAGTCTAATTCCCTATGTCTAGGCTCCTTTAGAACACTAAAATAATCCCAATCAGATTCCTTTTGTTTCAGGATAATCAAGCACATAATTAAATCAAAAAAATAATATTAAAGCAATTAATGACAAAAATTATCATCCATTAATCCATAATCAAACTAAATAATCCAAAACTAAGGTTTAACTACATAAACTGAATATTCTCATGACTAAAATAATAGCTAACCAAAGAAAGGATAAAAAGGCAAAGACAGCAGAGAAGAGAAAGGAGAAACAAAAACTCAATGCCGAATTTTTAGCCATGTTATCGTTCTTCTACATCTCCAAACTTTAATCTCCCTCTATTAAAACTCTTGCCTTACCATCACCCACCAGGAAAATCGAACACTCCTCCCTCTTGCTATGCCTAGCACATATATAGGTAAATATTGCCTCCATGTGTGCGTCTCTATCACAATATCTTAGTTTATCTCTCTTTTTTTATCGATCATCATATAATATAGATATATTATATTATATTGATATTTTGTTCTCACATTAATCTTATAATATCTCCTGCAAACTAAATTAGGATATAAGTAGATTTTATATCAAAGTATCATTTTATCCTATAATTAATTAAAGTATAGGGTTAAAGGTCATTTTTGCCTCGGAAGTATTCACTTGAAGCCAATTTTGCCTCAAAAGTTTTTCGAGGCGCAATTTTGCACCGGAAGTGTCAAATGTGGAGTAATTTTGCCTTTGGCTTTTGTTGACCATTAGTTGACCATTAGTCAGGGTAAATTTGCTCCTAAGTTAAAACGTCCAGGGCATTTTGTCGTCTATGTCACTTCTTGTTAAAGTGCAAATTTGCCCTGGAAGTTTTAACTTAGAAGCAAATTTGCCCCGACTAACAGTCAACTAATGGTCAACAAACGTCAAGGGCAAAATTACTACAAATTTGACACTTTCAAGGCAAAATTGCCCCTCAAAAACTTCCGGAGCAAAATTGGCCCCAAGTGAATATTCCGGGGCAAAAATGACCTTTAACTCTTAATTAAAAGATAGAAAAATATATAAAGGATAATTAAATAAGTATAAAATATTAATAAATTTAATCAAATATATCTCAGAATCTACACTTGTTTAATTATAAAATATATACTTATCACTTGTTTATTATGGCAAATTTGGAAGGCACGATGTTCTTATGTGTTTGAGAATAAGGTATATGACCCCATGTTTGTGATTCAAATTGCTGCTGAACTGGTTGAGTCCTTTTAGAATGCAAATGGATGGAATAACGAAGAGGGTAAAACACAAGAACCAATAGTGAAGGAACAAAGCCAATTTATGGGATTTAGTAGAATCAGCTTTGATGTTACTATATGGTGTGATGGGGCTTATAGTAGTAGTCAGAGTGCGGCTGGGATGGGTATTGTGGTAGGAAATAGTGATGGTAGATACTTATGTATACAGGGGATGATGGTGGAGGCAATGTCACCTTTTATGGTTGAGGCATATGCTATGTTGCTGGGGATAAAGTGGTGTGTGCTGAATGTGTTTAGACCTGTGAGGATCAAATCAGATTGTCTTTCATTTATTCAAACAGTGAATAATGTTGAATCTTGCCCTTAGTGGGAGGGAGAGCTTGAGCATTGTGGAGGAAATTTCTAATATGGGTAAAACTCTTAGAAATATTCTCTTTGAGTGGATTTCAAGAAGAAGCAACCGAGTGACCAATTGGGGTGCTCGGGCAGCTATGTTGGAGAAGTGCTCGCAAGATTGGGTGTTACAACCCCCTTCTCCTTTTGGCAACAATCCTAGCCAAAGATGGATGATGGTTGGGAAGAGTAGGGAGTAGTTTGTTTTGTTTTATTTTACTATTTGAATTTGGTTCTTGTTTTGGGGTTTGTCTCTAGTGTTAGTCTATCATCAGTTTGATAGTTTTGAGGTTTTCAAGTTTAAAAGGTTGTAATATGCTGGTTTTTTTATGGAATGAAATATTTGCTATTGATGCCAAAAAAAAAAAAAAAAAAGAATTTGTTAAACCAAGGGGAAAAGGTTCATTACAATTCAAAGTTACGAATTAAAATTCACCCATATTCGTCTTTTCCTACCCTTGCCCAATAAAACTGTACAAGAGCTTAATTTCAATGTATTGCCACCGTGAATAACAAATCGATATTCGACATCTTCTTTGAGAAGTCGCTCCATTCATATTAATCCATAGGATAACAACCTTAACTTTATGATATCACAATAATTTTCCAAACTTTGAGAACTCCCTTCATTCTTCAGTACTTTTTATAAGGAACAACCACCAAAATCATAAATTGAAAATATTAGTTAAAACGTGGTAGCAATAAATATGTAAGATATATATTTTCTCTCCCCAATTATACCATTTTATATAAAGAGAGTACACGAGAGAAAATGAGTAAAAATTTATTGGAGAAAGATAATGAATTATATATATCTAATGAGGTAAATATGGAAAGATCAGTTTAAAATTTTGACAAAAACATTTATGAGGAAGGTTATTCATTATATAAAGGACCGAAGTGAGTATATGCTTATAATAACACAGCCTATGGTGTTGGTGCCTTCTGAGTTTTGAGCCAATGACACCAAGCACGTTCCCTTAAATTCTTTTTAAGAGTGAAGTTACAAGTTTTATCCTCGACATATATGATGGGTGCGTGAGTTGTTTTTAAAAAAAAAAAAACCAGCTTATGCAGGACATATTCGAGTTATAATGAAAAATGCGCATGATCTCATTAAAAATCACTATCTAAGTTAACGGTCTTCTGTTTGGGCCCCAAGATGCCTCAGGTCATGTCAACTAAAGAATAACTAAAATATATCACCCCCAAAATATTCACAAAATAAAGGGAAAAAGAAAATCTAAATACGTTTCTCCAATAATCTAGATAGTTACTAAAAATGTGACTGAGAGCATGGCTTCAAATTTTATTGTAGATATGACAATATCGTTAGTAAATAATATTTATATATTTCATCTAAAATTTTCTCTACAAAATGGGGAAAAAAATCTTCATATTGTACCATAAAGGATATTTAATAATAAATTTCAATGGTTTGCAAATTTAAAAAGTATCAATTTAAGAAATAGTAAATGAATAGTGATAGATGATTTGTTTCAGCGTTAATGTCACATCAATAAAATAACAACTAAATAATCATCATAAATATGAATCCACATTCCCAAATAAAAGGATTTTTTTAAAATTTGTTTTAGAAAAAATACTCCATGCACTAAAACTTAATTAGCTTAAGATATTGAGTGTTGAAAAAAAATATTTTAAATATTAGGTGTTACTAAAAAATATTTCAAGATACTATTATTACAAGAAAAATATTTCTGAATGCAGAATTAAAAATTAATTAATTTAAGGTATTGATTGCGAAAAATATTTTAGGGTGTATTATACAATTTAATCTAAATAAATAAGAATTTATAAAAAAAATGATTCCTCACCCAAAATCAGGGGATGAGCATGCCCTGATCATATCATGGATGCAATGAGCAGGGCATGCGGACCCTGATAAATAAATAACTTTTGTAGCTAGGGCCAAATAATGATTAAGTTGAACAAAATATTAGTGATGATTGATTGTTCTTATTACCTTTCAACTTTTAGTACTCTTTTTTAGCTTCCCCCAAGTAAATGATGAAGAAATTCAAAATTTAATGAAAATTGACTGATGACATGGTTGTAATTTCCATTTCGCTATCGGTTTGATTTGAGAATGGGAAACGGTATAATGGTCCAGAGCTAAGAAATTAAACATGCATTTAGTTTAAAAAATAGCATTCCAATGTCAAATATGTTGTATCCTTGTATTAAACCCGAAATGACTAATAAATTATTCAAATTATTTCAACTTAGTAAAAAAAAATCCTTCGAGTGCAAAAGATATTAAATTTATTTACCTTTAATTTCACTCTAATAAAGATAGACAGATAAATAATTTATGCTTTAATTTCTAGCCGAAAAATAATCATTTTATAACAATTAACCACACCGTTTAATTAAACAGTGTGTCCACCACTACAAAAAAGAGAGAATATAGATATTCACATCCTTCCAGTAATTATTGGAGGTCCTTCTAAACGGAGATAATCATACAAAACACCTTGGAATGAGCCTGAGGCTTCTGACTGCTTCAAATAGATAATATTGTTTCCCTTTTTAAATCGACCACTTGGTACTTCAATACTCATCAAACTATACAGTCCATGAATGCCATGCCTCGCTATTGCATTGTCTTTTCCCATCCTCGCTGTCTCATAGTGCGGATCAACGTCTCTCGCATCATTGAACCAAACCTATAATATATAATAACCCATCTCATTAAATACATGTTACTCTATCCGATCCTTATAATAAGATCCATTGACTAATTTAGGGAGATTAAAAAAACTAAATAAATAGCTTTTAAGTATTTATATTTATCATTTTTCTCCAAACCAATTTGTTTGACTTATAAATTGATATACAATCTAATGATACATATAAGCACATCAGAGATACCATATAACATTCTATAATTAATTGAGGACCGGAGGTAATAAATTTTCACTACTCGTGTCTTCATTCAGAACTGTAACACAGACTTAATAATATACTCTTCATGTGGTTAATGTAAGAGTTAACTTGAAAGTTGATGTTAGTACTAAATGTAAGACATATTTCAAATATTTATCAATTTATTACCCAAATTAATTACCCTATTGATATTCCTTCAACAATAATCAAGTAGGAGAGGGAGGGAGGGAACTAAGAAATATGATTAAGTTGTTTCAGAAAAAGCATATCATATTAACCAATTTAGCTAATATTTTTTAATCTACTCAAATTAGTTAATTAGATGTTACATCAAGCACGAAAGGAGTAATATACCTGCAATTTGGCGTCATTTGCTGATGCTAAGGCCACTTGAAGTGTGTAGTTTCCTGATGATGTGTCATCGTTAAGTTCAAATTTAATCTGCCATGTTGTTGGTTGGTATGTTTGATCTCCTGTCCTTCTGCTCACAGAGCAAATTATGATCAGAACTTATGAACAATGGACAGCTATACATTCGACTGCGTAGAATACAGGAAATTAATTAACCTGGCAACATGAGCAAAAAACCAATTCTTGTCATGCTTATTATCGACGCCAACATTATAAACTAGATCTTTCTCTGGATATAAATCAGTGTAACGTTCCCACAACCCATATTGTCTAAACCTGTCAACAGTTTAAAAAAAAAAAGGAATTAGTTAAGAGAGAGAGAGAGAGAGAGGGAGAGAAATACTACATCGAGTCCTAAATATAAGACCTAATTGATGTTTTTGGGGAAATTAAGAAAGTTAGTTAAATTACTTTAGCGTATTTATATTTATCATTTTTTCTTCAAATTAATTTACGTGACCTATAAACTTATATATAATCCAATGATATACAAAAGTATACTATGATTAAGTGATTTATTTGGTTACCTGATTCTCTCCAAAAAAAAAAAGGTTAACTGGATCTTATATTTTGGACAAGAGGTAGTATATTTAGTTATACACAACATATTATATGATTAAGTAACTTATATAGCTTCCTTAATCTCTTTAAAAAAAGTCAATTGAGTATTATATTTAGGACATGAAGTACTCCCTTCAATCCACAATATACGACACTTCTAGAAGGAAAACATGGTCCAGAATATAAGTCACCTCCAGTTTAATTAATGCTTTAATTTTTCTTATTTTGCCCTTGTGATTAATACTCACTTTCCAACCTTGCTCACTCGTTATGTCCCTTTTCTCTCTAAAATAACATTCCCAATACAATTAAACACATTTCTCAAGAAGGCTAAAAGTGAAAAAAAAAACTTACATTTTAGGACATATTAAATGAATTAACTGTTATTTCTTATTTCCTATAATATAATTGAAGTGCCTTATATTGTGTGGATCAGGAAGAAGTATAATATAACAGCAGTTATGTTAATTGTTGTCTAAGGATTTAGTTCGAACCTGTTTCTTGTTTCGTTCTGGTACAATCTGTTCACGAGCTTAGGGTCAGGGTCTGGTATGTATAACTCTCCGGCTGAGCGATCTGGGACACCAATTTCCCATATAGTAGGACCATTCCTTGGAGGACTATATACAAGTGAACCCAATTTAATGACGCCGCCTACAAGAACCAACAACTCGATCATTGAGTAGTTTACATATTTTATGTCCAAGGTTTGTTTTGATTAACTTTGTCATGCTAGTCCTATTTATAATTCATAATTAACTAATTTTTATATATCAAGGAGAGTTAGTTAACTCATTAATTATGTGCTCAATTTCCAATTTTGCTCTAATTTATAAATGATTCAAAGGGTTAACATGAATAAATTCTTTTTATTTATTGCAACTAACATGGGCAAAATTGTAAAGATCACATTTATTACTCTGAAAGTAGACTTATAATAAGGACCAAAATTTTTCCACAAAAATGACTTGTAAAAAGGATAAGAGTAGTGGTGGTAACAAGGTAACTTTTATCTCAATTCTTGTACCTGGTTTGATGGTAATTGTAGCATTATATCTGTAATCACCAATAAAGCCAGGAACCCAGGCGTAGAAATTATAGTCTCCTGGTATAACATATTTGATTTCAAAGTAGCCATTCTCATCAGCTTGAGTCCAGAATTGATAACCCTATAAATAAGACATAAGCAAAAAATTTCACTTATTTCCTGCCGCAGCTCAGTTTATGAAACTTAAATAACTTCAAGAAGCAACAGAAATTAAATACCTTGCTCTCTCTCTGCCATGATCCATTTTCTCCAGGAAGAGCTAAACCAACATAAGCAAACTTAGCATTTATGATTCCCCATCCCTTCTTGAACCTGGTAATTAAAGCAAGCAACTTGAGCTCGTCTTCAAAAATAAATGGCTCTGTTACAGAACAAACTTAATATTTATTCAAAGATGAATGAACATATATATACCAATCTCGGACTCGTAATTGTCCATTAACTGTTCCTCGTTTATTGGGTAGAATGAAATCTGGAGAACGAGGGAAATCATAGGGCCAGCTTCTCACTTCTTCATTGAACTATTAATTAATGGAGTTTGAAGAAACAAGAAGAAATCAAGTTTAGTGATATATGAACTCTTTAAGAGGAGTATTGAATTGTGCTGTGTTATAATATACATATACCTGTCGAACAGCATCTGACCAGAGCGAGTCTAAATTATCCTTTCTAGGAGCAGAGTTGAGATAGACAAAAATAGGGCCAAACACCTTCTTGTAAGTCTCCCCTTCTTCAAAATTAATCGACACACTTGTTCCAGCATAGTGAGTGCTCACAAACATCTGCGCATTCAATAATTTCAATAATTATATAGTAGAGTGGTTTGTTTTATTTTAAATGCAAGATATCATTTCATTTTATTCTTTTAAATTTCTAATTTCCCCCCCTTAAACTCGCTCTTTTGATTGTAAATATTATTAAGAGGGTTTTTTATTCAGAGGTTGTTCTCATTGTAAAAGATTAAAGGGATTTAAAGAAATTACCACAAAATTTTTATAAATAACTAACTTAACTAATTTTATTAATCTCTATAAATTAGTTGTTTCACTCTTATAATTAAAATGGGAGGGAGTATCAATTAAGATGTATGATTCCTTCCCATGTTTGTCAAGAAATTTCAAGAAAAGTTTTCAAATTTATCTTTAAATTTCAAAGTTGTAGTCTTTCACCTTGCATTTTAATGAATTTTGTGCAATAGTTCAATTTTTATATTTTGGGAAAATATTTTGTAGGTATTTATATATACTTTCCCTAATTTTACTCTGTTAAAACCATTAACCTTGTAATTTTACTTTGTTAGCATCATTAGCTCTTCTGTAGAAATTAATTTCGCTAATAGAGCAATGTTCAGGATTTAATTAAGGGAGAAAAAAACATAGATATTAAATTAAAAATTAAAAAAATATAGGTACCTACAAAATGATTTTTGCTTATAGTTTCTAACATACGCGTCAACAGAGTTTAAATATTAGAAAAATGGGTACAATCTCCTATTAAGTTTAAAAAAAAAAAAAAAAGAGTCATTGGAATATCGTGGGGACTTGTAGAAGAGCAACTCACAGCGAGAGAGGTGGGGCCAACATGAGAAGTGAGATCCTGCTTGTGGGGCCCAGCATTACGAAACTCATTACTTGGCGCTATAACCCAGAAGCCAGTGTGAGGTTCAGTATCAAAGCTAATCCATCCATGAACACAGTTGTCCTTGTTCTCCGCCGAGTACTGATATTTATCATCCACCTGATTTAACCCCAACACAAATTAAACCAACACTTTACCAACCGTTAGTACAAAACTTGAAGAAAACCCATTCAAGGTTTTTCTGTACAACACAATCGTGATTTTAAAGCCCAAACGGTTTGTCCGTCAAAAAAGTGAATCAGTGAACGAGTCTTTTGATCGGTATAGTCAAGAGTTTTACCTTTTAACTGGTTGATCGAGTTGAATTTAATATTTTTTATTTCCCTATTGAATTTGAACATGATGAAACCACATATTTTGAGTTAAAAAAAAAAAAATGGCATTCCATTATATCTGCGCTTTAATAATCTTGTTTTATTAGATTATGTATTATTTACGTATGAATGTTTTGTATACTTGTAAATTAATACTTTTTTATTTAAATATTATTTTATTATAACCAGTATGATCTCAGGTTGACCTTCGTTTGAATCTTTTACTACTAAACCACTGTCTTTACCGATTTGTTGAGCAACTCGATTTTCATTGCTTTTGAACGCAATACACAGTAATATAAGAAGAGAAACTAAAGAGGTACCTCTCCTCTAATTCTTGGGTTCTTGGCATGGGTCAAGAGAACAGCTTCAGGATAAGCCAGTTTCTGTCCACTGCTTCTATCCTCAGCTGTTGGCATTACTCTTTGCCTCTTCCTTGATATAGCCATATAGTGGAATCTGTTCACAGTTTTCTATTCAATCAACCTCTCCATATTAAACCCTCTTAATTAAATACAACAAATTAAATTTCAAACCCAAATATTCTAATTATCATATTAATTACTTGTCTTGTCGGAGTTTATAAACCAGCCTGATCTGAAAAACCTGCGCTGCTGGAAATCCTTCTGCCCGCTCAAATATTGCGTACGAGTAATATCCCGAGTTGCCTCTTCGCATCATATACCTATAATAACGACAGTTATAAGTAGTTAAGTTCATTATTGTCGTATCTGCATTGTTCTCAGTTTCAATTAATGGTGAAACAGGTTTAAGAATATATGTCGGACGTTCTTCGTTCACCTCATGTCTATTTTTATAGGGACAGATCCGTTCATGGAATGTGTCCATTCTCTTAAAAATGAAACCTCCACTTGATCTTCGGTCTTTTCTATGACTGAGAACTTCGTCCCCTCGATTCTGGTATAAAGATACAAAGCAATTTCTCAGATTAATTAGTCAAGTTTAATTTAGAAACATCAGAGGGTTTGACAAGTAATCTTAATTCCAAGAATCATCGTACTTCTGAAAACCTTCGTCAGTACTCCAAACAACGTCAAGATACCTGCAAATATATATGAAATGGTTATGGGTTGGCTAATCCATTGAAATTAATTAAAGCACGACTTGACTTGTTAATTTAGTGGGAAAATTAAAAAAAGAAAATAGGTACATACGCTCTATTATTATTTTGGTTTTGAGCTTCAAGTACATTGTCAATTCCATTATAAGATATTGCAAGGACGTAGCCTTCTGGTTTGGACAACGTAACTTGGACGATTCCATTATCTATCACAACCTGAAAACCGATTGAAACCATTTTGATCAAAAACGAAATATTTGTTTTCACATTTTGAACCCAAATAAGTACTAGCTCCAATACTTAATATAAAACTCTGTTAATTTTTTTTTGCAAAGATTAAAAAAGCTAAATAAATTATTTTAAAGTATTTATATTTTTCTTTTTTATACTAAACTAATTTGTTTGACTTGTAAACTGATATATAATCAAATAATACATAACATATGTTATGATTAACTAATTTATTTATTTTATTTAATGTTTCTTAAAAAAAATCAACTGAGTCTTATACAAGAGGGAGTATCTTTTTTCGCACCTGATTATGATTTTGATCCAGCTTGACCGCAGGAGGAGATGACGCTTGTGTGAGGTCATTCTTCAATAAAGCTCTTCTGCCATTATATTGGAGTATGTATGTGCATATATATTTATTAGGTCATCGTCTCAAAGATGAAATTGTCAAAATTCGCGTTCAGTCTTAAGGAAAAAAGTTTAGTAAAAGACAGGAATAAATTAATGATCTCTCTTCCTAGTACAAAGGGTCATGATTCTTACTTTGTCGTGTTGGACTAAGTGATTAAGTTTCTTATTCCTCCTATCTAGAAAAGCCGTTTTTGATGACTTATTCGATATGAACGGAGAGATTATTTCCCCCCACCCCTATCAAGAGAAAAGCGATGGATAATATTTTTTTTTTTAAAAAAAGGTGAAATTGATATAGGTGCATTTTTCATTTTCTTTTTCTTTAACACTTTTTTCCATACCCAACATTTTACTTTCCCCAATCTTAAATGTATGAACTAGTTAAGGAATTTACTCTAGTCTTAAATGTAAGATATCAATCCACTATATTTTTTGATTAATTTATAATTTTTTTTGCAAAATATTCATATTAATTACCGATATTAAGGGAATTTTCATCAAGAATAGCCCTGAATAGGTAATGATTAAAGAGGATATTTTAATTTAGGAATACCATCACATTTTTTTATAAATAACTAACTGCACTAATTTTCTTAATATTTACAAATTCATTGTCTAACTTTTAGATTAAGTATATGAGGGAGTATAAAATGGCTAAATTTTCCAATCTTCTTGGCATCAAATATTATCGGTCAACTTGAAAAAAAAAAAAATCCGTTTTTCTATGGACTATTTAATAGTTCATCGCATGCTAAAGGAACAAAAGCATGAAGATGAGAACAGAAAAGTATAATCCAACAAGTTATTGATACGAATTACTCCCCCAATCCTTAAAATAAGAGATAGATAACTAAATTGTAGATATTAAGAAAATTAATTAAGTTAGTTATTTGTAAAAAATGTGTATTGGTTTATCTAAAATATCATTTTTAATTTTGTATATTGTAACTACCCCTTGATGGAAAGCTCCTTACAATATGTAATCAACATATATACTTTGGGAATAAATTATATATTAAGGAGGCAAAGCAAGATTGAGATCTTATATTTAGGACACAAGTGAACCCCTTGTCTAACTCTTATATAAAGGATGGGAGTTGGTACTAGGTATTGATTATCAGTGCTTTATGAATCTGACCTGCCATTAAATATGAAAGATAGAATTATATTGTTAATCACAATCTAATAATTTTTTATTGTTATAATCTCTATCCAATAATTAAACTATGAATAAACTGATTGAACTAATTTATTATAATTATATTAATATAACTCTTCTTCAAATTAAATCCACATTCATACACTACAAAAAAAAAAAGGACTTTTAGCGGCGACTTTTAATGTCGCCAATGAAAGTTAGACTTTCAGCGGCGACATTGTGTTGTCGCCCCTAAAAGTTAGACTTTAGGCGGCTACAAAAGTGTTGCCGCTGAAACTTACACCTTCAGCGGCGACAACACAATGTCGTAGCTGAAGGTGTAACTTTCAAAGGCGACACCGAAAGTCTAACTTTCACAATGTCGCCGCAGAAAGGGTGTTTCAACGGCGATTTTAGTGTTGCCACTGAAAGTCTTGTTTGAACTTTTGTCGACATTGTGTGTCTTCTTTTTTTTTTTGTAGTGATAAAGATAACAACTCTTTCTCTCTTATTTTTTCCCTTGTAGTTATGGAGTGACTCAGAAGTTTACTATGTAATCACCACACAATAATTAAACGTCGTTACCAACACCTTGGGAAAAAAATGCTCATAGCGCTTTGAAGATCTTATGAAAATAAAGTAGTTAGGGTGCATTATAGGGTGTCTCAAAAGTTTAATATGAAGTTACCATACCTAATTGAGGTGGAACCCTCAGAGAAACCAATGGAAAGCAAGAAGCAAAGCTGCACAGTCATTCCAAACCACCACATGAAGGAATTACTTTTCTTCATCGTTCTTTCACCAATATCAAAATCTGCATGCAAACAATTTAATACATATACATATCAAGAGGCAAGGTTTGGGTAAGCACTAAGCATATAGCCATGAAGGAAGAAATAGTGTTGAGATAATGCAATTATATATATACTCTAAGGTAGAATACAAAATCAACCAGTTAACTAAGAACCAAAAAGGGCGTTACTTGACCAAGTTCTATTCTCAAACCCCTCGTGCCGGTGGTTTGCTAATAATAAGAAAAAAAATGACGAACATGCAGTATCTAACAGCTAAACAAAACCTTATATATAGAGAGAGATGATGAAAGACAAAACTGACCAAATCGGTTTCTTTTGTGTAAATGAGTTTCTTTCCCTTTGCCACTAAATTCTCTTCGGAAATTTAACATTCCCGTACTTGAAAAACACAGTTTCAGCCATTTGCGTAAAGCACAGCGAATACGCTTATATATATAGCTTTATATCCTTGTAAGCTAAGCTTCTCTTTTATTTCACGCTTATTCTAATTATTATATTTGACTAGTATATTTGCTTGATTGATCGGCGAAATGTACGGGGAAACCCACATTTTATCTGATTTTCATTTACTAGGAAATAATCAACAAACTAATGTAGTCAATAATTTATTAGTCTTAGAAACAAGTATTCAATTAAGGGTGGATGTAAGCAAAGTTGTCAAACTCATGATGAGTTTAAGCAAATTCACAACAGGGATGTAAACTTGGATCATGAACTCGAATCGTAAACTAAGTTTACTTTTATCAATAAATAGTTATTTAAAATATCTACGTAATAATTAAAATATAAAAATTAAGAACAATATGTTTGAAATACATTTTGCACTCGGATAATTGAAATTAAATCCATACTTTATCATACTCAATAAAGAAATTTGCATGAAGTCACTGAATATGACTAAATACAAAAGGCTAGCACAAGTTTAAGAGTGAGTTGACATGATTTTATAAGTTTAAAATGAAGAAACAGTAAACTCAATGCGTGAACTTGTAAGTTCAAGCGAGTTTACAATTAGCACAAGTTTTTAAAACGTTAAAGTCATAGGGTCAACTCACAAATTTTGCAATAACGTGTGTATCAATATCACACGCATAAGCAAAATCATGTTTTCTTGGAGGGGAAAGATTGAGAAATACTGTCAAAGTTTGACAAGGACTAAAATTGGTACTAACGAGAATTTTGACTTTGATTTCCTTTAATTTCCTTTGGACTCGATAAAGCTGTTATATATGTTTTAAGAAATGTAAATATGTTGTGCCGTTATACCAAAGAATGACATGATTAATCATAGACTTTTTGATTGACATAAAAAAACTTGCCCCGTTGAACATGTTGTCTTCGTAATTCATGATGTGTTTACCTAATTCGCATTCCTAGTTAGAAAAATCATCTCCATAATTAATTATGTACCTAACATAAAAACCTACGCTTGGTATACGGTGGAATTTACTTTACCAAACTTACCTACCTAATTACACAAACACTATATGAATGAATCAAAATTTCAATATTCCTCAGCGTAAGGGCCAGGATTAAAAACGAAAACGAACTGAAACTCAGTGGAATATATCCCCTAAACAAATTTAAGTTTGAAACAAATTTCAACTTCAAGAAGATCAATGTTTAAAGTTCTACTTTCTCTTTGTGTATGTCTCCTCTATATATTTCCCAGCTCTTGTTTATCGACGAACTCTGGTTCTCTGAATTATTTAATTTGTTTTATGTTGCTAGATATATTATAGAAGATTTATAGCTGAACCGAAAGTGATGATGTAGATTCTAGGACAAGAAAAATTAAAAGTAAGAAAGCAAGATCCTAAACAATAAATTTAAAGTGGGAAAAAGTAAATTAAAAGAGAACACATTCAATTCGCTATCCAAGAGACACATTTAAGAGCGAGATTCATTGAATATGTAGTCCCATTATGAGAGCTTTCTAACTAATTCACATGTAACAACTAACACAATTAAAAATATGAAATTTGTCATAAAATTTAAGTGATTTTCAATATTATCCTAATTATTAATCACACTAAATTTTAATAGTATCATGTTAATTTTTTCGAGCTCTCACTATTTATTAAGTATGGGCATATATGAAAAAAAAAATAATGCTCATTGAAACTATTAAAACGTCTTATAAAAAGGATTAAAAATATTTTTTAGAAGACATAGTATAAAACGGACATGAGGAAATTTATCTAAGATATAAATCTAGAAAATAGAATGGTAAAGTAACTAAAGAGATAAAAATAAAATCCCATTAAAAAATACTTACATACTTCCAGAGCGCAACTCATCTATATTCTGATTAATTAAAATATAACAACTCGTCTTATTTTAATCCTACATGGTAGATGAGTCATCTGGAGAAATTCAAATTTATAATTATGAAAAACAAAAACTTTATAATTTAGAAAAACAAAAGACGCAATTCCCTCTCATGAGTTGTTATGTTTTAAAAAATAATAAAATTTGAATTCCTCCATATGACTCATTTACCATGTAAGATTAAAATAAGATGAGTTGTTATATTTTAATTAGTCAAAGTACTTATGAGGTGACACTCCTAGAATATGTAAGTATTTCTCCAATCCCATGTCATTGAATTCAAACCACAATGAGAAAATCAAAAATAGATTTATTTAGCATATTTAAACTTCCTAAATTTGTTAACTTGGAGTCTTATATTAAGAAAGGGGGGTAGTATATAAATTCTTCTGTTTGCTACTTAGTTTTAATCTGATTAATTACAATTGAAGGGGGACATTCTAGAAACGGTAAAATAATTTGCTCATACATTTTTTTTTTTGCCAGAATTTGTTCATAACTATCACATCAAGAAGAGGAATGAGAAAAGCTCATGAAGTACACGTGTATGTTAACGGATCATTGGTCAACCTTTTTGAAGTCAAATTACATTTTCTAATATTTGGTTTGAAAAGTCTATTTAGCCGCGTATAACATAACTATAAAGGTTCAGTTTTGGGGAGTTTCACTTATCGCCTATCGTGCCAAATTTGGACACTTATGTTGTCATTTTAGAATTTGTAATAATAAAATTAATAATATTTTATAATTAATTTATTGTGTATTAATATAAATATATAGGCAATATGCATGGTTGACGCTTGACAGGTCTCTCCCTCTTTAAGCGTATCTAAAATTTAAACTCTAATATACAGTCAAATATTTATCCATTATCAGTTATTCTTCCCCAAAACAGTTACACCACAAATAACTCATTCAACTTGGAAGAATCAAACCATTCTTCCAGAAGTGATAATAAATGTGAAAAGGCACATTTCTAGAGCCCAAAATGTGAGACTAACTACCACCACTACGGTCCTAATTATCAACACCCTCAACTAAAATATTTACATTTTACAGTAATACATCCATATATAATAGTCTAATATGTCTGCTTATATATAACTTAATTAACAGAGTTTCGCACACATTAATTGAAATCATTTTCAAAAAGCTGTATATGTTTTGAAGGCACATAGGTCATAAGGGTGGGTAGAAAATTATATATATATATATATAAATATATATAATGCACACAATATTGGTGTTGACCCCGACCAGGAAGTAAGAGATATTTGCACTGTCAACTTCAAGAGAGAGAATATTCTTTCTCTGGTGAACTTCAGAGTTCAAATTCAGACTATCAAACGAGAGAAATTAAACATGTGTTTGAAATTAGAGAAATTAAGAACTTGGAACCACACCAACTACAGAAAAAGTAATAGAAAACAGATCAAGAAGAAGAAAAACACATTACAAGAAGAGAAAACGAAAGAGAACTAACTAACTATGAGCTGGAGATGGATCTGTACCTTTCAGAAAGAGAAGGAGAGAGAAAACTATGAGCTGTAGAGAGAGAACTTGGAAGAGATGATAATAACACTCGTATTTGTGCGTATCTGAGATTTCAAAGCTATCTGAAACCTGTTTCTGCAGGACTATGAAAATGAGTTACAACAATTTTGAGAGAGACAGAAATGGAAGCAGAAGAAAATGTGTGAACAGCTACAACACCTCTTAGCTTATAGGGATCCTGGCTGTTTCCATACGTTACCTTAATTTAAATATATAATATTTTTATTTTGTTTCCAGAAGCAAGCTGGCTCCATTTTTATTCTTTTATTTCATTAAATTTTTACTCCAAATGGACTATCTTTTTTCCACATCAAGATTTTTATTATCAGATTTTTGTCCATTTTTATTCTTTTATTTCTCATAGTTTTCTCTCTCCTTCTCTTTCGGAAAGGTACAGATCTATCTTTTTTCCACACTCGTATATGATTTTTAGCATTAATTTTTCTGCACAAAAGTATAGTATTATATAAATTAAATTGGGAAAGAAAGAGTTATAAAGATAAAAATAAAGAAATAAATCTGTCTTCTCACTTATATTATTTATAGGATTCTCTTAAGATAATGTATCTCCAGAATATATATAATTTTCCCTTAAAAAAGGACTACTTACCCTATGCATTGTCTGTTATTCTCCATTTCTGTTTTTCTTAGAGAAGTGGAAAGAAAATTAAATTGAAGACCGCCCAAATCTGTGTTATTATAACTGTTTTATATTTTAATTTGGTTTAGTAGAAAAATTACTATGAGGTGACAATTATTGCAGAAGAAGGTTGGCCGAAAAAAATAACTGGAAATGAAGATTCTTGCAAAATTCAAAATTATCAAGGCATCAACTTTACTGATATAATTTTGTGTAGGTAATAATACAACAAGTGACAAACTAATTTACAAAAGTAGTATTGTGCCTACTCTCTTGAAATTGCATGCTAGAAATAGGATGAAACTTTTTCCATTTGGCGCAAAATCATGCATCAAGCTTGAAACTAATTTACTAATTAAAACATGTACACACTCTTTTTATTTATTTATTAGATTACGAGTTTCCTCCTCGAAGTTTAAAGAGTAAAGGGTTCTTAGCTCTCTTGACAAATGTGTTTCTCAGAATTCAAACTTATGTTCTGCTCCTTAAATGAAACAATAATATTAGCTTAGATAATAAAGGCGGGGCGCAGTGTTGGTAGAGATTAAGGTTATTTCAAACCGTTTCAATATATAAAATGATATTAGAAAAAAAATATATTAAAATAACTTGGACAGTTGGACCACGGACCCCAAAAAAGAAAAAAAGAGGTTTTTTGTTGAGCAAACATGACATGCATTATTAATAAATTCATCTAAGAACAGAATATATGAATGAAGAGTGTAAGGAAATGATGACAGTTCAAAATGGCACGACTGTATTATTATTAGTTAAATAAAAATGCCATAGTGTTCTGATTTAATCCACAAACTCATAATTTAATCCCGTGAGAGACGAGACAATAGCACGAACAAGCAATAAACTAACAACATTTAATTTAATTAGTTTTCTCGTTTTGGACGTTGCATAAGATCGAGATAAACTCTAGACCTTTGAGGCATGGGCCCAAGTCTTTCTCATTTGAAGTAGTTTGGGTTATGATTTAATTTTATCCTGAAAGTTTTTGTATAGGAGCTGTGGGTATCTGAAAGTCCTTATTAGATCAATATCAATAGCCTGAAAAGTTTTAAAAGATATATGAGCAATGTTACCCCTAACCATAAAATTGTTAACAGTCATGTTAATTTTTTAGTAGTTAATGTTAATTTTTTAGTGATTAGGACAACTTTACTCCTTTTTAATACTTCTAAGGGATATTGATCAACAAAAAATTCTGTATACCTAGAATTCCTATATGAAACCTTCTGGGTCAAAATTAAACCTTAACTCTAGTAGTTTTCTGTGTCAAATGAATGGTATTGGGTTTAGTGTAAAGCGTTAGTCCCTCACTAGCTGGTGATCCAATATTTGAATTCTTGTAGAGAAAGGGGTCTGATAATGCCACAAGTATGATTGCCCCAACTAGAGGATACTTATGCACCAGGAAGAAAGAGTCTTACGCGACAAAAATCATTATTTATTTTGTGAAGTAATATAAGGAAAGTACATGAACCGGAGTACTGGCTAGAACAAGTTACGATGCCCATCATCATTTTGATGGGCACCATAAGTTTATCAGATATGGGCAATCTAGATTTAGATTTGATGTTCATATTTGATTAATTTTTAAAAAATTATTTTAACATGTATAAAATCTAAAATAAAAATAAATTATTAACTATACTTTTTCAAAAAAGAAAATATTTTTTTTATAAAGGTATGTTTGGATTAGCTTTTAGAGAATATCTTCTGGAGAAAAAGTCAAAAAAATGATTTTAGAGAATAGATTTTGGAGAATAGCTTCTGAAAAGGTAGAAAAAATAGTTTTTGAAAAACCATGGTTTTCATGTCAAACCATGGTTGTGAAAAATTTGAGAGTATTTGAATACCTTAACTCAAACTATGGTTTTGAGGGTGAAAAACTATTTTGGGTTTTTAATAAGTGTTTGAATACCTTATTTTTAAAATCATGATTTGGGTCAAAATCATAGTTTCAAAAATGAAACCAAAACACACTAAATCAACATTTCAAAAAAAAAAAAATTCAGACCATCTAAATTAGATTTGTACAGTTTCGCCAAAACTTATATGGTGGCTGAAAGTGGTTCTAGTGTGGGCTACGTACTACTAACTCGTAAAACAAAAAACCAAATTTAGTGCCTCGTCCTTATTAAGGGAAAACAAAACAAGTAGAGACTCGATGGTCAGCTTCAGCTTCATCACGAATTGCTTTCTTCTGCAAGAAACGGAGTGGAAGACCACGAAACAAAGTCATGGGTCTCAACCTCATCCCCAGTGGCTGCAGAGAACCCAATTCTAACATTTTCCGGAAAAAGACCCTTCAAGTCAATGATTTGCAACAACGATATAACCGTATTTGGTTGGTTATCAGTATAATCAATCAACACATTTAGTGTAGTGTTCTTAAGAGTCGTACGTTAAACGAGCCTTCACTAATAAAGAACCTCGTCGGCCAAACAGTAGTATCCACAGACCTAAACAGAGTTCACATCGATTTATACGTGAGGAAACTGAGAGTCCCACCCATTGCTGAAGCTATCTAGTTCTACGGCCAATATACTATCCTGTGAAGAGTTGAAGGCTGCGTCGGGACTGAACAATCCGGGAAAGCAGCCGGTTGAACTTGATGGAAAATGATTCTGAGTTGATTTTGTGGAGGAGCAAGAGGAAGAAGACAATCATTAGGGAAGGTTTTAGCTGAATAGCCATCGTTGTTTTTTGGCCGGTGAGGTATTTGTACTTGGATAAGCAGATTGATGCAGCTATATATATATAGAGGCTTGACAAAGTGCTTGTTGCTTATAAGAAAAACACTACTTACAAAAATATTTTTTTAGCATACTGGTTACTATTCAAAAAAATGTTTTAGTGTGTTAGATGCATTAAAAATTATTTTAAGATATTGAGTGCTCTTAAAAAATACTTTAAGGTGTTGAATATTAATTATAATTTTATAGTATTAAATGCATCAACAATTATTTTGGGATACTTAATACTAGTAAAAAATATTTTTGGATACTGAATTTTAGTTTAATTAAAAAATAAAAAAAGTCCTCAACAACAATAATTTACCCCTTTGGGTAGAGGAGGGGCTGCAGACTGTAAGCTTGAAAAATTTTGACCAGATGAAAAACTTGTCATAGATGCTGAGAGAGAAAGGAAGGGGAAATTTTTTTTTAAAAAAAATTCAAATCTGATTAGTGCTCAGCACTAAAAAAGGTATAGTTTTGAGTGCTCATCAGCGAGATGATCACGGAATGGGATCCCAAAAACAAACATATACAACGAGAAAATTGCAGGAAGGAATAGTGCCACATCGTACAAAACAAGACAAGGAGGAAAATTCTTGGAAAAATGGCATTTAGGTCCCGAATGAAAAAAAAAAGAGATAAAATAATCCCTTAAAATCTCAAAATTGCATTAAGTCCTATGAGGCTTTGTTGTAATAAATTCTAATTCTACTGACAAGTCTATAGGTGTCCACTGAAAAGTCTAGGGGCATCCATAACAAGTCCATGGGCATTTATTGACAAGTCGATAGGTATTTGACAATTGAAATTTATTGTAAAAAAGCTCCAGAGGATTTAAATATAATTTTGAGATTTTAAGAGACCATTTGATCATATCTTCTCTTATCCGGGACCTAAATGCAAATTCCCAAAATTCTTTCTAGCTTCTGTACTAGTTAACAAGTTTATCAACCGCTACAAAAATTTAAAAATTTTTTTTATAAAAAATACGATCATTTGTTTCTGTTTTTTTAATATTAAATTAAATATTTTATTTTTTTATTAGTTTATGTAATTTAATTAGCTTATTATCCAATAGTTTAACTTATTTATAAATTAAAAGGAATAATTTAATTTAATTAGATTAGTATAAAAATTGCATTGATAATATTATTAAGGATATGTAGGTAATAAGGAATTATTATGTTGTTTTTTTTTTTTTTTGATACAAAAGGAAAGCATAAAACAAAACTAAAAAATAAACACAAAACTAAGATAGCTGCATAACGCTAGCCAACGTGTCAGGGCCCATAATGGTCAAACCAGGGTAATCGTTCAAAGCTGTCTTGGCAATTAAATCAGCTCTAGCATTCAAATTTCTCTCAATATATTCTATCATCACAACCCAGTCACGTCGTAGCATTTCTTTCGCTTCCATGATGAGAGACCAATCTTCGTGAAGGTCAGAAATATCATTCAGAAGAAGATGTATCACTTCCTGAGAGTCGCTTCTCAATCGAACCAGTCTATGACCTCCCTCCTATGCTCTCTTCAAGCCCAATAAGCAACCCCAGATTTCTGCTTCAAGAGATTCACCATTCTCAAGCCTTAGACGAAAACCTTCCAAAATACTTCCATTGTGGTCAATAATAATTCCTCCACATGCACATTTTCTTTGGCACGGAGAATAAGCTCCATCGACCTCTACAGTAGTATAACTTTCCACATTGTGAAATGTAGAGCCTTCAACTTGAACTTGATTGTTTGCAAGCTTCGTATATTTAATCTTATTCGTAGCTTCCATAAAGCTTCCTAGGATTGCCCTAGCCTTAGCATTAATTTGATTGAGATCCATGATCGGACAAGAGTGAATCCTCTCATTACGATCCATCCAAATGAGCCAACAGATAATAACAAAGAGATATTTCCATTGTTCCATATCAAGCCCATAAGAATGTCTCATATTCGCCTTGAACCAGGTATGAATATTACCCGAGAAGAACCTGTCATAGACCGATGGGTGAATGACTTTCTCCCAGATATTCCTAATGTCCTTGCAATCTCTAATTGCATGAATTTCATCTTCAACGAACTCTTGACAACGGTCGCAACGGCCGTTAGGATGAAGGGACATTCGTTGCTTCAAGCTATTAGTGATAAGTCATCCATGTAACATAAGCCAAGCAAAAAGCTTACATCTTTGGGGAATTTTTAGTTTCCAAACATCACTCCATCTACCTTCTAGAGATACCTCTTCGTGAGAGAGAACCTTATATGCCGATCGTACCGTGAAGGAACCATGCTTTTCAAATTTCCAACGAGCTCTCTCTATACCGTCCCTGTCTGTAATTAACTGAATACCTTCTTGTACCTTAGGCCAGTTTTGTTTAATTCCACTCCAGGTGTTGGATCCTGGTTTTTTGGAGTTAATTCGCGGTATGAGATCATCACCACAACAATACTTGCTTCTGATAACTTTAGCCCATAGAGAATCTCGCTCTTTAATCAATCCCCATCCAAGCTTCATCATATAAGCTCGATTCTGTTGTCTAATATGCTTCATACCTAGACCCCCTTTTGTTTTCTCAGTACAAACCTTATCCCACGCCACTAGATGCATTCGTCTTCGTTCATTTGATGAACCCCAAAGGAAATTGCGCACCTTCTTTTCAATATTTTCACAAACAGATGCTGGTAGGTTGGTCGTCTGCATGTTATAAGAAGGCATCGCAGCTATGACTGATTTAACTAATGTATCACGGCCTGCAAGAGAAATTCTTGAGGCATGCCAACTGCTTAGCCTATCTTTAACTTTATCAACCAGATGCTAGAAAGTTTCAGTAGTAACACGATCATAGTGCAAAGGCACACCCAAATATTTCCCGAGATTCCCTGTGATTTGGAAACCCAACTCCTCGCTCATTTGTCGTGCTCTATTATGATTAACATTTTTTGAGAAGAAGACTCTTGTTTTGTTTGCGCTCACTTTATGTCCCGATGCATTGCAGAATTTATCCAAGCAATCCTTAATCGTCTCCACTTGGTCCATATTTGCCTCTGCAAAAAGTAACAAGTCGTCAGCAAAAAATAAATGGGTAATAGGAGGACCATTCTTACCTAGTCTGATCGGTTTCCATCGCTTAGTAGATATCATATGTTGAATGATGTGAGCCAATTTCTCCATACATATCACAAACAAGTATGGTGAAATGGGATTGTGTATGAAAAATAGATGAAAATGAAATAAAGTTGTAAAATATCTAGAAAAAAAATGGTGAGAATAAATTTTATATAAAGGAAAGAAGTATTGAAAAAAAAAATTAAAAAACTTGTTACCATATTTAATCGTATTGTTCAGCTCCTCAACTCATACAAAAGAAGTTATAAATGAGAGAAAATGAAAGAAAGGTAAGGTGAAAAGAAAGGGGGGAGTGTTTGAAATGAGTTGTGGTAAGGGTATTTATAGGGATCCACGTACCATTTGCAGCGGTTAATGTATCCATTTTGTAACGGTTTTCATTTAGTAGCGGTTATTTTTATTGTTGTAGCGGTTTTTAATTAGTAGTGGTTATTTTTTATTTCTGTAGCGGTTATTAAACCGCTTCAAATATTAATTTTATTTTTTTAAAATTTTTTTCCAGTTTTTTTAAAAACAAAGCTTAATTTGAATTTGATCACTCATTATCGCCATCCCTACAGAAATTATGTAGAAAAATTATTGTTAGGGATGTATTATTAAATTTAAAAAATTTAATTTAAATGATATGGACTTGAAAAAACTCACCGTAGTAGAGGTAAATTGTCATCGCCTTCAGGGAAGTAGTTTTCAAAATCGGCTGGCTGAAATGGCTCACTCTCGTAGGCGATGTTTTCACCTTCACCCATATCGTAAAGGTCTCGTGGCTTTAAATGAATGACCATATGCCAATCCCTGTGCCTCTCGTCCTCGACATAATAAACCTGATGTGCCTCTAAAGCAAGAATATACGGATCATCATCTTGAGAAATCCAGTATGAATCGGCCGTGAGAAATTGACTTATGTGATCCCTAAGTCGTCAGTTGTTAGTCCCCGAGAAGTAGTGGTATTTGCCCACAAACACTTGAACAGCGTCACGGTGAAACAGCTTTGATAATTAAGTTTGACCACATCAAGAAGCTTTCCATTTCATAGTAAGGGACGCCTTCCGAACTGCATGTTGGCGTCACTGCTGCTCGCATAACTCCTTGTCCCAAATGTGCCATAAATGTGCTGGGGACGTCTAAAGGCTTTCTTTTTTTTTTATGACGTTTAAAGGTCTTCAGACGCGCCAATCTTTATAATTTGAACCAAACCATATTTTGGACGTCCCTTTTTTAAAAAGGGACGTCCTTTAGGGTAGTTGTAGGTATGTTCTGTAGTAGTGAGCGAGCTTTGTTTCATGAACGAGGTGGACTGTAAGGTGAATTATCACAGTAAAAAAGGACGAAGGAAAGATCATCTCCAAATGACAAAGCGTAAGAATGATTTTGGACTGCAGCTGATCGAGCTCCTCAACAATCAAAACCTTAGAACACAACTTCCGAAAGAAATAACAAAGTTCCACCAAAACGATGGAAACATTGGGAGGAAGTGCATTCTTTATAGCCAAAGGGAGTAATTGCTGCATAAGAACATGTGAGTCATGACTCTTCAGGCCAGCAACCTTTCAAGCCTGCAAGTCAACACATTGAGAAATGTTGCTTGAATACCCATAAGGAACTTTTAATTTCTTCAACGTCGCGAGGAAGACTTCCTTATTCGGTTTTGTGAGGGTAAACTTTACCGGCTGAAATTTGTCTGCTCATCTGGCCAAGCATCTGCACGAACTACAATTTTGTAGCGGTTAATAAACCGCTACACTAACCGCTACAGTACTACAAATTTGTAGCGGTTATATGTATAAAACCGCTACTAATGTTCAAGCCGTTGGAATTTTGCATAAAGTGGTGGAAAAGTTAGTTCTAAATTTGTAGCGGTTATACATAAATAACCGCTACAAATTTCCACAAAGGCAGCAAATTTCAAAATTCAAATGTTGAGTGTTTGTAACGGTTTTTATTGTTAAACCGCTACAAATATGGAACGTTATTTATAAATATAAAAAAAATTATATATATATATTTGTAGCGGTTTTGATTGTTAAACCGCTACAAACATGGAACGTTATATATTTGTAGCGGTTTGTATTGTTAAACCACTACAAATATATAACGTTATTTATAAATATAAAAAAAATAAATTATATATGTTTGTAGTGGTTTTTCCATATAAACCGCTACAAATATGAACAAAATTTCATTGGTAGCGGTTATTTATTGTAAAACCGCTACAATTAATGTCAATTTTTTTTAGGTTTAGTAATATAAATAATATTGTTGCAATTAATTCACAAATTCAACAACGCGGTCTAAGAATATAAATATAATTATGGTAAACATAATAAGAATTTAAGTTCTGAAATACAAAATTATATATATTTATTTACAAATGTTCCAACAACAAATAAAAAAAAGATGTCCTAAACTAAGTAGCTGGAGCCTGATCATCTGGTGCTCCCTCAGGTGGGGCTCCATCAGGTGCTGCTGGATCGGGCCGCTGGGCAGAGTTAACCGCACCATCATCATCATCAGCAGGAAGAGGAGGAGGTTGCACGACAAACCGAGGGACAGGCGGAACCTGTGGATACTGCTCGTCCGGGAACAGGCGACTCCATCCATGCTCGAACATGCTGTTCGTGATATCACACCACTGCGTCTGCTGAGCGTAGATCATATCAGCATGCTCCTGCATCTGCCGTATCTGCTGCAGATGCAGCTGCTGCATTTGCTGCTGCTGCTGCTGAGCCACTGCAGCCTATGTCTGCTCCAAATCTGACAGCAGCTGCTCAACAGACTCATCCCTCGAACATCTGACCCCTCTAGAGCTGCTAGCCTCAGAGGCGGCGCTCCTGCCATAAACCATGCTAGGTCTGGCGCCTATCCCCATCCCCCGAACGTGTCCGGGGTGCTCAGCCTGAGCCAGACCCGCCTTCAAAAGAGCCATCGGGTCCACTGACCCCAGTGACTCCTCGGCCTGGGTCTCTCGCTGCTCAGCCTGCGACTGCTGCATCCGCTCCTGCCATTTTATAAAATAATTACTAATTAACATTTTTTATTATTATGTTGGTTTTATAAAAATTATAATAATGAAATTACTTACAATGGCCGCCTCTGCCTGCTGAGAGGTAGGAGTCCTGTCACGGTGTCTATGTGTGATCGCGTACAACTCCCCATAGTCCGTCTAACGGTTCTCCTGCTGTGCCTTCCTCTCCTAAAACAATTACATAATTCAATTACTATTATGAAATAACCAGCTAAAAGTCAGTGATATTTTGAAAAGTTACCAGCTCGCTATAGGTGACAGCAAAGGTCTTCGATCCTGCTGTATGGTGGATCGTCTGCTGCCTACTGATCCTGGTGTTCCTCTGAGAAAGCGCCTGAAAAAAAAAAATTAAATGTATTAAAACAATATAAAACATTTAAAATTAATTACATTTAAATTATAATTTAATAATTAACAATTAAAAAAATATATAAATAATTTAATAAATACATTACCTGCCCCTCAGCGCTCCTCCTAAATTGGACGAAACTCGACCAGTCGTTCGGCCGCACGCCTTCCGGGACGCTCTCGATCAGCTGCTCTAGAGGCATCGTCCCGTCCTTATCCACCCTGTGGAAGAGACGGTTCCTCCTGTTCCTCCAGCCGTCACCCATCTTCACGAGGGTATACCTCTTCCGGTTGGCCCAGACGGCAAACTGTAGCTGCAAAAAAGTTATTTAAATGTCAATAATTACAAAAATCATATTAAAAAATATTAATATTAATTAAATATAATTAATTACAAAAAATATTAATTAAATACTATTAATTACCTGAACCACCTCCTCCCAAGCCTGGTCCTTCGGTCCCTTCGGAACGTGCCTCCACGTCCTGAAGTGCAGGGGGAACCGCATCCAATTTACGCTCAGGTCGTTCAGGAAGCGGTTGAACAGGTGACCCCCATTGTCGATGGGCTGGTCCGTGCCCTTATTTCACGGCACTATAACTCGCAGTGTCCGGTCCATGCTGTTCAGACCAGCCACGTCCAGCCTCCTCGTCGACACGTTCCCCTGCTCATCTGCACAATTTACCGCACGTTAGATAAATTGTAATTCAAATTTAACATTTCAAATTTAAATAAATAATTTCTTAAAAAATTATTTACCTTGGACTTGCACCTCAAACCTAGTAGACCGCGAAGACGACTCTCGTGGGTTGCTCTGCTCCCGAGCCTCCTCCTCATCGAGGAACTGCTCCATCTCCCTGAGCCCAATCGGGATCTTGAAGTCCTCCTCGTCGTAGTCCTCGACACTGATATCTGCCCCCTAAACTCAAGCACCTCTGGTGCGGTCATCTCCTGTGAGATTATCTGTGGTGCCTGTGGTAGGGGCGACTCCTGTGGGGGGATGGGCTGAAATGCTGAGGTCACCCTCCCTCCGCGCTGCCCCCTCCCTCTACCCCCTACTCTGCTGCTGTCACCCGCAAAATCGGTTTGGGGACTTCAGGCGCCTTCCCCTATCCTCTCTCGAAGCCATATCAACTGTGAAAATTCAAAAAAAAAATATTTAGTCACAAAAATATAATAAAAATATAAATACAAATAAAATATGTCTTATCTCCTTACCTCAAGTACAAATACCAAGAAATACTGCAACAAAAACTCTTTCACAGACGTCTGAATGCTCAAATCTAAAGAAAACACTCAGAGAAACTTCAGGAAACAAAATGAGCAAACGGAGAAATGAAGGGGGGAGGAGAGTTTATATAGGCAGAACATTTGTAGCGGTTATTCAAATAACCGCTACAAATAACTTAGGCGCGGCTAAACTTTGTAGCGGTTCTAGTATAACCGCTACAAATCACAAAAACATTTGGAGTTCTGTAGCGGTTAAGGTATATAACTGCTACAAATTTGGGACCTTTGAAATTCTGTAGCGGTTATAACCTAGTAACCGCTACAAAATATGCGACGATTGGAATTTTGTAGCGGTTTTATTGATCAAACCGCTATAAATAACCGCTACACTGTTGGCGCGCCATGTGGCACAAAAACTGTAGCGGTTTTAATTTATTAACCGTTACAATTAAACCGCTACAATTTTTGGCGAGAAATTTGTGCCATATTTGTAGCAGTTTTACCTAGGTAACCGCTATAAAAAACACAGCCAATCTGGCGCACCACTTGGCGCGTAGCTTTCCGCTACAAATGTGTAGCGGTTTGGGTTAAAACCGCTACAAATGTTAATATATATAGAGGGTAATTATAACTGCTACAATATCACCTCTACAAAATACCTTTTTTTTGTAGTGTCAAGTACACTAATACCTATGCAATATGGCCTCCCTGTGTCACACATACCAATGCCAATGCAACAAAGTCCACTAATATCAAATTCACAAGAATTAGGTCAAATGCCATTTACAACACTAATGATGGTGAGGCTACTATTTCAAGTTATTGAGCACTTTATTTCAAATATATCATGATATTGTCATTTTATTTTTTATGCTTGTAGGCTTTATCGAACTACAATGTGAAGTCACTTGAAGCGTTACAATTCAGTCAAGTATTTACAAAAGGTAAATCATATCACCACATGAAAATATATTGAAATTAGATTGAGACAATTTTATTCAAATAAAAATTTTTGTAACATATACGCACAAACTTTTATTACATATCATCGCATTAAATTGTTTGCATATAAAATATGATGCAGATACAAGTTCACAAATGAACATAGACCCTCCCAAATGAAGTCATCTTGTTCAGGCTGCTATCATTCATCTCTTCCTTTTGTGCTTCCTTTTTACCTCGTGGGAGCTCTTGGGATTTTAAGATAATTGTATAGTATTTACTATATTATGGTTGCTCCCTTATTAGTCACTTGGCTCATCTATAAAGTTTTCCTTTTGCTCTGCAATTATAAAAACAGTTCAAGTATTCAAGCCAATAAAAGAGATCATTATAATATCAAGTAACTGGATTTTGTAGCATTGCTATGAGCCAAAGCTCTATGTTTTTGCCTTTTTTATTGTGCAGAAATAATATTAAGAAACATTACATTCCCATCATGAAGTATTACTGTATCACCAATTGAAAGTGCGTCCTTGCTTTACTGTTTCATATAGACATATTATGAACACTGTGAGTAATAGAACATGGAACCTTACCTCCTCTCTTAGATGACTGTGTAGATCGAGCACTCCGAACAGAACAGCTAGGGGGTGATGATGAAGACGACACAAAATAGAACGCTAGGTGAAGGGGGAACAATGATGACGGCAGCCAAGACAAATTTGCGAATAGAAGCTATGAGGGTAGATGTTGTGAGAATAGAGGCTGGGAAATTGTGTTTTTTTAATGAAACAAAATGCAACATTTTGTTTAAATGGAGGCTCAATGGAGAGGCCCCGCATCCTACATCATCAGGCTTGATCAAAACAAGAACTTATGAGCAATAACTACACCAAACTTTGGCACCTCACTGTTATTATTAAAGGGGGAAAAAACAAAATCAGATTCAGAGAACATCCACAGTTGATTGCCATCTTCACAAATGTACGAACTAATTAATCTTAATCAGAGAGAAACGAAGAGAAAGACCACAAAATAATGTCATGGGTCTCGACAAGCTCTCCGGTGGCCGCCGAGAATCCAATTTCGACCCATTCCGATAGCACAGTCTTCAAGTCAATAGTTTGAGACAGTAATACAGACCTATAAGGTTTAGTATCAGGATAACTAATAGGGATCAGGGGTGGGTGTTGTGCACCTTCCTGTTGCGCAGGTGCTGCGCTCCCCATTTGGGACCCTTCCCAAATGTTTTTTTATAGTTCCTTGGATTATTAGATTCTATAAGAAATGGGCGAAATTTTGATATATTATGGGCAAAATATGGAGTTGTTTTCAATTTTTTATGATTTTCCAAAGATTCAGTGCAGTTTTTTTTGAAACATGGTACAGTTTTTTTTTCTCAATTTGAGTACTGAATCTTTGAAAAATCTTAAAAAATTGAAAACAACTCTATTTTTTATCTATAATATATCAAAATGTCGCCCATTTCATGTAGAATCTAATGATAAGGAACCATAAAAAATAAATGTGGGAAGGGTCCCAAATGGGGCACGCAGCAGGCTGCACATCAAGGAGGTGCGCAGCACCTACCCTGATCCCAACTAGTAGTCACATTTAGTAAACTGGTCATAGATTCGTATGTTATACAAGCCATCCCTTTAGAACCTGCTGGAACGAAGTCGACCGGCCAAAAAGCAAATTTCACAGACACGAGAGAGTTAACATCGATTCTTATATGAGGAGCTAGAGGTTCCGTGGAGGGGTCCCAATCATCGCTGAAGCTGTCTAGTTCGATGGCCACGATCTAATTCTGGGAGCTGCTGATGCTATTTTGGTTCGAACAATCCCAGATAGCCGTCGGAGGAATTTTCAGTGGTGTGTACGAAAGTTTTGACCATAGCTAAGAAGAAGGCTAAGCCGTGGCCGCGCTCGAAGGAACCGTTGGAAGACACCAAGAAGGAGAATTGGACCTCGAAGTCAACAACTTTACCGGTGTCCTTGTTCCAGAGGTGGATTGGTGTTAAGTACACTGCTCGTCCGACGCTGTGTTGGTGCATTATTGATACCGTGAAGTTCCTCCCCATAAATTGTATTAAATCTCTCTTGGTGAGTAAGATACTTCCGTGGTATGAAATGGCATCAGCTACTTAGGCAATCCGTAAAGGTCGGCGTCGGACTTGAAACCATTGAAGTTGAAAAAAAGTGATTCTGAGTTGATTTTGTAGAGGAGCAAACGAAAGAAGACGAAGATCATAAGGGAAGGTTTTGGCTTCCAACTGATAGCCTTGCTTGGTTATATTTTGATGTGTTTGAACTTGGGCAAGCAGGAGATTGGTGCATAATATATATATACTACCTCCGGTCCTAATTATAAGATGAAGTTAACTTTTTTTTAGAGATTAAAGAAGCTCAATAAGTTACTTAATCATATCATATGTTATGTATCCTTAGATTATATATTAGTTTATTAGTCAAACTAATTAGTTTGGAGAACAATATAAAAATATAAATACTCTAAAGTAATGTAATTAGCTTCCTTAATCTCTCCAAAAAAATCAACCTTATCTTATATTTAGGATCAAAGGGAGTATATATATATAGGGCTAGGTGGCTTGCTGTGTTATAATGAAAATAAAATAAACTAAGAAATGATGATTAAATTTAAATAGAGAAAATCACACCAAGTGCCAACTAAGAAAAATAATATTAGAAAAGTCTCATAACTTGTTAATGACAAATGAAAGAGTTACTATTGATAAATTATAGGATTTTTCAAATATTATTTTTTAATTGGGACCTTAGGGTGATTTTCTCATTTAAATAACAAGGAGGGCACTGCCTTCCTCGTTGGACACACAAAGCAAGGTGGAAAAGCAAATAATGTTCTTCTTGCTAACAAATTAAAGATTACAGATTATTTCAAAGCATGGATCAGATACAACCAGCTATGCTTCTTATATATATATATATGTATGTATTGACCTGAAGCTATGCTTCTTATAAAAAAAATTGAATCTTGTTCATATGTATCGGCAAGCAAAAGCTGTTGCATCATCGAGGTTGAGAAATTCACTTGTATTCTATATTTTACCAAAAAAAATTGTATTCTATAATTGGATGATAGCCATACAAAATACTAATGTTTTTTTTTCACACACATACATCCGCGAATCCTTAATCAGTAATTATATATATCCCCGCCATCTTTTCTCCACACAACAGCTAATTTAGTTTCTTTTTAGCTACGTATTTCTTTTTTTTTTAAAAAAAGGGAAAAAAATGCATGGTTGGGATTTTCATGGTGTCCTGGTTCGAGTCAAGTCGAGTAGGACTTGCCCAATGAAAATATAGATAAAAAAAAAAGGAAATGGCATCGCCTAGTAAGATTATGGAGGGCGATACCCCTGCCTTGAAACTATTGAAGGAGAAGGAAAATGATTGAGTTGATTTTGTGGAGGAGCAAGAGGAAGAAGACGATGAAGATCAAAAGGGAAGGGTTTATTAGATTAATAGCCATGGCATGATTAGTAGCTGCTGTACTTGATAAGAAGATTAATGCAGCTATTTTTTTTTGATACATAGATGGCCAAGTTACCTTGGAGAGTTTATAAAATCAAAAACCACTACACATCAAAGGATTGAACATAGTCATTCCGCATGATAGGAATACATCCAGAATGGGGAACCGGTAAAATGACCAGTCGCTGAACTAAGTTCTGAGCGTCCCTTGCCAAGTAATCTGCACACCAGATTGTATCCCTTGGTGCATAGCGAAGTTCAACGTCCCATTCTGAGTACAGCAAATCCCGGACTGTATTAATCTCAAAACGGAGCGGATGATGTAGACCAGTATCCTGCATAACCAAATGGTATGTCTCGAGAGAATATGTGTAAGCAACAACCCTCTGAAATCCATACTGTTTGCATAGTTACAGGCCTTAGGATAAGGCCAGAAGCTCGGCAGTAGTCGGTGGAACAAATCCAAGTTTTCTTGGAAACCGAGAACCCATCTACCTTTATGATCCCGAACAAGACCTCCGCATGCTGCATTGCGGTGAATATCCACTGAGCCATCTGTATCGAGACGAACGTATCCTTCTTGTGGCAACCTCCAGGAATGATCCTCTCCAGCCTCATAACAAAAGATCTGATGCTTCAAGGTGTCCAACAAAGTAGACTCTATGATTTGATACAAGCCCCTATGAATGAGTTCATTCGGTAGAGCGCGAACTCCTTCCATGACGCCTCTGCACCTGTTCTTCCATAGAGTCCAACATATGATACTAAATATCTGAACCCATGGCCAGCGATGAAAACAAGGCTTCCCTGGGGAGAGCGAGAAATTATCCTTAAGCCATACTTGCAAATTAGATCGAAAAAAAACTAAACCGAGAGTTAGGAGCAATAAAATGTAACTATACTGATCTCGTAATCTCATAGTCACGAAGAATGTGTATAATGGTTTCTGGCTGATGACACTGAAAAGGACACTCCTCACTGACCGATAAACCTCTCATAGCTCTGAGTGAGTTAGTTGGCAGCCTCTCATGAATAATTTGCCAGAAGAACATCTTCACTTTCTCCGGAACAGGAAGTTTCCACAGTTTCTTCCACAGGGCCGAGCCATTCATATCCCGCTGGGTAGAGATGAATTTGTAAGCAGCACGAACACTGAATTTGCCATTCGAAGCACTTCTCCAGCAAAACGAATCATCTCCAGTTTCACACGGAGGGGGAATTTTGATTATAAAATTAATCACCCAGTCTGGGAGAAACTCCCTCCAATGTGAAATGTTCCATTCCCCATTGAGTAATATAAAATCCTTTACTTTTGCATATGGATTTAAGGAATGGAAATTACAATCAACATACTGAATCAGAGGCTCAGGAAGCGGAGTCCATAAATCCCACCAGACGTTGGCTGTATTCCCACTGCGTAAATTTCTACAAATTCTACTATAAAAAGTGTCCCAAACAGCAACAATACTACGCCACACAATGGATAAATTGATCTTCTTACACACCATGGGGTAATCGCTATCACCGCACCCATACTTCCCTTTTAAGCAACAGACCCAAAGGGCCTCTGGTTGGGTTAAGAGACCCCAACAAAGTTTCATAATGAAAGCAATATTTTGTTTCTTAAGGTCTCTAATACCTAGTCCACCTTCTTCTTTAGACTGCTTAATTTGGTCCCAGGAGATAAGGTGCATCTTTTGCCCTTGGTGACCCTGATTCTATAGGAAATTACGACTAATCTTCTCTAACTCCTCCAAGGTGCCTTTGGGAAGCAGCATTATTTGCATATGGTAGCTCGGCAAAGCTGACAAGACCGCCTTAACCAAGACTGTCCTGCCTGCAATGGTCAAATATCATCCCTTCCATCCCGTCAATCTCTTTCTTGCTCGCTGGATGATGGGGAGATAAACAACTTTAGTAACCCTACTATGTAACATAGGTATCCCAAGATATTTGCCAAGATCACCTGTGACCCCTATTCCCAAAGAGTGGCTTAGTTCAAGCGCCCTATTAAAATGAACATTACAGGAAAAAAATGCCTTAGACTTGGCCAGATTGATTCGATGTCCAGAGACTTGACAAAAGGCTAGCATAGTATCCTGCATAAGGTCAATCTGAGCTGCAGTAGCCTCCCCGAACAGTATAAGATCATTTGCAAAGAAGAGATGGGAGACTGAAGGAGTATGACTATTGAACCTGAGACCCTTCTAGAGAACGTCCTTGACTCCCTAGTTGATCAATTGACTAAGTCGTTCCATACAAAGCACAAATAAATAGGGACTGAGCGGGTCACCCTGACGAACTCCCCGGGTAGGTTTGAACTCAGGCGATTCGGACCCATTCCAGAGAATCTTCATGGACACCAAGGAGGTACATGCCATGATGTGGTGAACCAATTCATCTCGTAGCCCAACACAAACAAGAGTGGACTGCAGAAACTTCCAATCGAGGCGATCATAAGCTTTTTCCATGTCAACTTTGATTGCCACAACTCCTTTCTTCCGTCGCCTACTTCTCATAGTATGAATAGCTTCTTGCGCAATGATAACATTATCACTACTCTGTCGACCTGTTATGAAACCACATTGTTGGGGTTGCACCAAGTATTGCATCGCCTTCTTCATTCTCTCAGCTATTATTTTAGTAATGAGCTTAAAGATGACATTGCAAAGAGAGATAGGGTGAAAATATTTCAAAGTTGTGGGGTAATCAACTTTAGGAATAAGGATAATGTTAGTATGGTTGATGTCCTTAACCTTCTCAGGTTGATGCCAAATTTCTCTAACCAGAGCACACACCTTATCTCCAATGTGAGCCCATTAGGTGTGGAAGAAGTGTGCTTGAAGGCCATCCGGACCAGGCGCTTTAAACGCACCCATCAGAAAAGCAGCATTTTTTATCTCAACATCCTCCACTTCTTTGTGAATTTGGGCATCATCATTTGGGTGTAATGAGGGAAAGTTGGCAAACCATTGTGTGGAGTCAGGTACCTGGCAATCCTTAGTGTACAAATCGGTAAAGAACTTGGCAGCCATATCTCGTAATATGTGTGAATCAGTAATCAAATTTCCTTCGTCATCTTGAAGAGCTTCAATACGCTGCTTCTTTCATTTAATCAGCGTGGATGTGTGGAAGAATTTGGTGTTCTTGTCCCTCCAAGAAAGCCACTTACACCGGGATTTCTGGTATCAAAGCAGCTCTTCCTGAGCACACAATTTGCTATATTCCTGCCAGAGCTGTTTTTCAAGTTTAAAAAGGCCATTAGATGAGTTATTTTGCCTAGCTCTATCTATGCCTTCTAACTGGTGAAGAAGCTGTATTTTTTTTTGGAATACTACCAAGCACATTGGAATTCCACTTAACAGCTTCATCCTCAAAGACCAATCTACCCTGCTGCCAAGTTCTATTCTCCCAGGATTTGCAAACCACATCAGAGAAGCTATTTTCCGAGGCCCATACAGGATGGTAACTAAACCGTCGCTAGGTGCTTTGGGTCAGAAAATTATCTCCAGTGGAAACAGTCACAAGCCTATGATCAGATTTGTACCGAAGTTGAAGAAAGGCCTTACCCCGTGGATGACTGAGCTCCCATTCGAGGTTGCCAAACACCCAATCCAGTCTTTCTTTCACCCCCTGTTTCTCCCATGTAAAGCGGTCTCCAGTAATGGGTATCTCCAACATGTCCAAACTATTGATACAATTAGAAAATTGTGTCATAGCTCGAATAGAAGGAGCAGAACCTCCTACCTTGTCCGCAGGGGTCAAAAAGGTATTAAAATCCCCAATAATCATCCACGCTGATGACTCCCCATTTTTAATAGAATTTGAGATATATTTTGATATGTTTTGTGAGTCATTAATGCTAAAATAAAGGGATTTATTTGAGATTTTGATAAGATATCAATTTGGTGCATAATTTGGGGATTTTATTTTAAATATTATAATTTTAATCTAAAATAAAAATAATTTAACATAGGATGATAATAATAATAATTCACTGTTTTGAAATAGAAAAAGAAGAAGAAGAAGAAGTTGTTTTTATTTTATTGTCTTATATTTTATTTTTATTTTCTTTTTCTGATTTTATAATAGGTGAGGTGACGTGGGTTTTGCTTTTGGATACAAAGCTGGGAAGCAATTTCAGAATTTCCCAATCTAAGAGAAGAACACGTGGGCCATGGGAGGTTGGACCAATGTTGTTTGAATACCAATTTGAAGACTCCTTTGGGCTCCTACTTGGGACGACAGCGTTTGGGCTTTGTAGGGCATGTAGAATTCTGACCAAGGCTAAAGGAATGAAAGAAAACAGAGGGCGCGAGTTTTAGAGGAAGAGGCAGCCGCACAGTAAAAAAAGGAGAGGGCATCATCATCTTCACCATCGTGGAGCATCTTCTTCGGAGTGCTTGGAGCGAAAAAACCAGAGAGGGGAAAAGGTGCTCGGTTCTCTTCATCATCTCCACGGGAGGACGAGAGGACTGTGGAGGTGACGTTAGTGAGGACCAGAGGCGCCGTCGACAAGCTTGAGAAGACAGAACCGAAGACAGGGGGAGGAACAGAGCCGCACAAAACAGCACAGAGACCGTCGGAAACAGAGGAGGTAGCAAGCTGAACCGGAGGGGAGAAGCGGTACTAGTTTCCTGCGATCTTCACGGTCCTCTTCTTGAGTGACATTGGAGAGAGCTGCAAACAGGAAGAATCAGATGAGAGAAGACCAACATTAATCACTGCAGCGTTCTTCATCTTGGGTTGTTTTTCATATCTTTATTTAATTTCCCTCTGATTTTCATAATTCTGTTGCGTCTGGATGTTGCTGAGATGAATTTTGATTATGATGATGAGTAGCTAGTTAATTTGCATTAGGATTATTTCAAAGCATTGTAAGGATTGAGATTTATTATTATTCTCTTTAGTTGTTAATGGCAATTATGTGTTAATTTTATCTTGTCCATAATGCTTCTATATGACTGGCCATCACTTAGATTGTTTTGTTCAATTAAATTAAGCTTGAGAAAGTTAATTTAATTGTAGAACTTAGATAAAATTATGCTAGACTTGAAGTTTAGGATTAAATTGATAGTTTGTTAGTAACATAGAGATATAGTTACTAACCTAGCATTGTCAAATTAAGGTTGTTGCTTAATGATTATTTTCTCTTAACTGTAGCAAGAGATTGTGCATGTTAATTGAGGATATAAATTTGGTTTTGACTTGAGAAAGCTTAATCAAATACCTTTGAACTTTAGACTAACACATCAAGTCATTTAATTTCTATTAGAATGGTAATTACTTAAGTCTCATGAATTGCAATGGTTAGAAATAATCCTATGCTCCTCTTGTTTTGAAGTAGAGTTTTAATTTAGTTTTAGTCAAATTGCTTTCCTTTTCTTGAATTCAAGTAATCTTTAGGATATAAACTCTCTAAATGGTTTTACTCAACCTAATTGATAGCATAATCATGACAATTAATCTACTTTTGCCTTAGTCCTCGTGGGAACGATCTTTACTTATCACTTTATTACTTGGCGCGATCCGTGCACTTGCGGTAGCGAACACACGCTCCCTCCACCATTTGACCAAGTTCACCCAAAGAACACCATAAATTTTCTCTTTTACTCATCCCTGGTTCCCCATAAATAAAGGTAACAAAAAAGGAATCACCAGTTCGCTTATCAGACACCTTACAGTGAACTAGTTGGGTGGTAGAGGATAAGTAATCAATTTGAGTGTTGATATCATTCCATAAAATCCAAATGCCTCCTGCAAAACCAGTAGCCTCCAACCTAATCCAATTATTAAAACCCAAACTACGGGTGACAATATCCGCCTTATGACTACTAACCCGTGTCTCAATCAAGGCTAAGACATCAATATTATTCCATGTTCTCTAACCCGGACCGGCCCGGCCGAACCGGCCCGGAAACCGGTGACCCGGGCACTAAACCGGTCCGGTTCGGTGACCCGGTCCGGGTCAACTTTTTTATTTTTTTTTAATTTTTATTTTTTTAAAAAAAAATTTTTCCTTTAGAATTTCATACTATAAGCCTAAAATATTCTATTTTTCACCGGTTTGGTCCCGGTTTAGCTCCGGTTTGACTCCGGTCTGACCCACTGACCCTTGACCCAGTACCCCGACCGGTTCACTGACCGGTCCGGGTTTAATAACCTTGATATTATTAGAATGAACTAAATCTTTGATGATGCGGGGAAATTCCTACCCCCCGCACCTCTACAATTCCAAGAGGCAATAATCATGGAAATAATTAAATTAGGAAGGAGGAGGAGGAACTTACTGGTTACCAATGCTTCCAGCAACTTGTGTTAACTGCTCCCCCAATCCCTGTTGGTTACCCACTCCAAGTGCTGCTTCCATAAAATCATCTCCTATGTCATCCTCTAAAGAATTGGACAATACATGTATTGGAGGTGTATTTGAAGCAATATTCATGCTTTGCTCACATTTTTCTTTAACAAAACCATCATTTAGCTTGATATCCTTTCTTTGAGGGCCCTCTAATGGCTCAAATGGTTAGGGAGCAGATTCTTTATGGCGCTGAGATGTTAAACTGGAGGTGGGAGCAATTTGGGTTAATGAACCACCCACAATAATATGTTCTCTGCGGCCCACATTATTTTTGGGAGGCCCATTTCGGTTTTTTCTCATGTCCTGGCCCATTGCAAGTTTTTCTTTATATAGGCCTGCTATAGAACCAATTTAAAATTTTTAAATTATTATTTTCAAAATAAATTAATCATTTTTATTAAAATAGTAACAGTTAAAAAAGTATCTTCTTTGCATCATATTCTGTATTCCTTAAAATAATTTTTTATAAAATAAAAAATTAAATCTATAGCATCCCTATTAGATCTAGTTGATATGACTTTTGATGCTCATCAGTCATCACCCTTGATGAGCATGATCCAAATTTAAAATTTTCAACATATAGTTTTTAAATAAAAAAAATATTTTGTAAAAGCTTACCATTAAAATAATTTTTTTTTATAAAATAAAAAAATAAATCTATACCACTTATTTTAGATCTTGTATATATTAAAATAATTTTTTAAAAAATAAAAGTAAAAAATTAAATTGGGATGGTTTAGTTTAGACTTAGATGATGGTCCGAATTTTATTACTTATCACTCTTGATAAGCACGAAAACGGGTTCTTCTGTCTCATAAGAAGATATATAAAAACAAAAACATATACAAGGATTAAATTGCCGGGAGGGATAGTGGCACATCCTACAAAACAAGGCAAGGGAGGAAAATTCTGAGTAACTGCTACTAATTAACAAATTAATTGATTAATTAAAGATTATAATATGTTATTTGCCTAATTTAATTAGATTAAAGAAGTTATTTAAGTCAGTTAAAATGACATGTATGTTAGAACACCGTAATTCTGCATTTTTCTTAATTCTCTCATTTCTCTCTCCTCTTTGATTATTGTTGAGGGAGCATCAATAAACATAAATTAGAAAAAGATTGACAAATATAAAAAATAGGTCTTATATTTAAGACCAGGATCAACTCCTCAAATATATTTTATACTAGGGACATGGGAGTAATACCGAAATAATTGATCCGATTCATTGAATTAGAAAATCATTAATTAAAAGCAAATTGACGGGGTTAAAAATGAAGAAAATGTCTGGGACATAAACTCGGCTCAAATCCAATATCCATCTTTTTGTATGTTTGTGGCTGAACCCACATTTTATCTGATTTTCATTTACTAGGAAATAATCAACAAACTAATGTAGTCAATAATTTATTAGTCTTAGAAACAAGTATTCAATTATGGGTGGATGTAAGCAAAGTTGTCAAACTCATGATGAGTTTAAGCAAATTCACAACAGGGATGTAAACTTAGATCATGAACTCGAATCGTAAACTGAGTTTACTTTTATCAATAAATAGTTATTTAAAATATCTAAGTAATAATTAAAATATAAAAATTGAGAACAATATGTTTTAAATACATTTTGCACTCGGATAATTGAAATTAAATCCATACTTTATCATACTCAATAAAGAAATTTGCATGAAGTCACTGAATATGACTAAATACAAAAGGCTAGCACAAGTTTAAGAGTGAGTTGACATAATTTTATAAGTTAAAAATGAAGAAACAGTAAACTCAATGCGTGAACTTATAAGTTTAAGCGAGTTTACAATTAGCACAAGTTTTAAAAACATTAAAGTCATAGAGTCAACTCACAAATTTTGCAACAATGTGTGTATCAATATCACACGCATAAGCAAAATCATGTTTTCTTGGAGGGGGAAGATTGAGAAATACTGTCAAAGTTTGACAAGGACTAAAATTGGTACTAACGAGAATTTTGACTTTGATTTCCTTTAATTTCCTTTGGACTCAATAAAGCTGTTATATATGTTTTACGAAATGTAAATATGTTGTGGCGTTATACCAAAGACTGACATGATTAATCATAGACTTTTTTATTGACATAAAAAAACTTGCCCCGTAGAACATGTTGTCTTCGTAATTCATGATGTGTTGACCTAATTCGCATTCCTAGTTAGAAAAATCATCTCCATAATTAATTATGTACCTAACATAAAAACCTACGCATGGTATACGGTGGAATTTACTTTACCAAACTTACCTACCTAATTACACAAACACTATATATGAATGAATCAAAATTTCAATATTCCTCAGCGTAAGGGCCAGGATTAAAAACGAAAACGAACTGAAACTCAGTGGAATATATCCCCTAAACAAATTTAAGTTTGAAGCAAATTTCACCTTCAAGAAGATCAATGTTTAAAGTTCTACTTTCTCTTTGTGTATGTCTCCTCTATATATTTCCCAGCTCTTGTTCATCGACGAACTCTGGTTCTCTGAATTATTTAATTTGTTTTATGTTGCTAGATATATTATAGAAGATTTATAGCTGAACCGAAAGTGATGATGTAGATTCTAGGACAAGAAAAATTAAAAGTAAGAAAGCAAGATCCTAAACAATAAATTTAAAGTGGGAAAAAGTAAATTAAAAGAGAACACATTCAATTCGCTATCCAAGAGACACATTTAAGAGCGAGATTCATTGAATATGTAGTCCCATTATGAGAGCTTTCTAACTAATTCACATGTAACAACTAACACAATTAAAAATATGAAATTTGTCATAAAATTTAAGTGATTTTCAATATTATCCTAATTATTAATCACACTAAATTTTAATAGTATCATGTTAATTTTTTCTCGCTCTCACTATTTATTAAGTATGGGCATATATGAAAAAAAAAATAATGCTCATTGAAACTATTAAAACATCTTATAAAAAGGATTAAAAATACTTTTTAGAAGACATAGTATAAAATGGAGATGAGGAAATTTATCTAAGAAGATATAAATCTAGAAAATAGAATGGTAAAGTAACTAAAGAGATAAAAATACAATCCCATCGAAAAATACTTACATACTCCCGGAGCGCAACTCATCTATATTCTGATTAATTAAAATATAACAACTCATTTTATTTTAATCCTACATGATAGATGAGTCATCTGAAGAAATTCAAATTTATAATTATGAAAAACAAAAACTTTATAATTTAGAAAAACAAAAGACGCAATTCCCTCTCATGAGTTGTTATGTTTTAAAAAATAATAAAATTTGAATTCCTCCATATGACTCATTTGCCATGTAGGATTAAAATAAGATGAGTTGTTATATTTTAATTAGTCAAAGTACTTATGAGGTGACACTCCTAGAATATGTAAGTATTTCTCCAATCCCATGTCATTGAATTCAAACCACAATGAGAAAATTAAAAATAGATTTATTTAGCATATTTAAACTTCCTAAATTTGTTAACTTGGAGTCTTATATTAAGAAAGGGGGGTAGTATATAAATTCTTCTGTTTGCTACTTAGTTTTAATCTGATTAATTACAATTCAAGGGGGACATTCTAGAAACGGTAAAATAATTTGCTCATACATTTTTTTTTTTGCCAGAATTTGTTCATAACTATCACATCAAGAAGAGGAATGAGAAAAGCTCATGAAGTACACGTGTATGTTAACGGATCATTGGTCAACCTTTTTGAAGTCAAATTACATTTTCTAACATTTGGTTTGAAAAGTCTATTTAGCCGCGTATAACATAACTATAAAGGTTCAGTTTTGGGGAGTTTCACTTATCGCCTATCGTGCCAAATTTGGACACTTATGTTGTCATTTTAGAATTTGTAATAATAAAATTAATAATATTTTATAATTAATTTATTGTGTATTAATATAAATATATAGGCAATATGCATGGTTGACGCTTGACAGGTCTCTCCCTCTTTAAGCGTATCTAAAATTTAAACTCTAATATACAGTCAAATATTTATCCATTATCAGTTATTCTTCCCCAAAACAGTTACACCACAAATAACTCATTCAACTTGGAAGAATCAAACCATTCTTCCAGAAGTGATAATAAATGTGAAAAGGCACATTTCTAGAGCCCAAAATGTGAGACTAACTACCACCACTACGGTCCTAATTATCAACACCCTCAACTAAAATATTTACAATTTACAGTAATACATCCATATATAATAGTCTAATATGTCTGCTTATATATAACTTAATTAACAGAGTTTCGCACACATTAATTGAAATCATTTTCAAAAAGCTGTATATGTTTTGAAGGCACATAGGTCATAAGGGTGGGTAGAAAATTATATATATATATATAATGCACACAATATTGGTGTTGACCCCGACCAGGAAGTAAGAGATATTTGCACTGTCAACTTCAAGAGAGAGAATATTCTTTCTCTGGTGAACTTCAGAGTTCAAATTCAGACTATCAAACGAGAGAAATTAAACATGTGTTTGAAATTAGAGAAATTAAGAACTTGGAACCACACCAACTACAGAAAAAGTAATAGAAAACAGAACAAGAAGAAGAAAAACACATTACAAGCAGAGAAAACGAAAGAGAAACTAAGTATGAGCTGGAGATGGATCTGTACCTTTCAGAAAGAGAAGGAGAGAGAAAACTATGAGCTGTAGAGAGAGAACTTGGAAGAGATGATAATAACACTCGTATTTGTGCGTATCCGAGATTTCAAAGCTATCTGAAACCTGTTTCTGCAGGACTATGAAAATGAGTTACAACAATTTTGAGAGAGACAGAAATGGAAGCAGAAGAAAATGTGTGAACAGCTACATCACCTCTTAGCTTATAGGGATCCTGGCTGTTTCCATACGTTACCTTAATTTAAATATATAATATGTTTATTTTGTTTCCAGAAGCAAGCTGGCTCCATTTTTATTCTTTTATTTCTTTAAATTTTTTACTCCAAATGGACTATCTTTTTTCCACATCAAGATTTTTATTATCAGATTTTTGTCCATTTTTATTCTTTTATTTCTCATAGTTTTCTCTCTCCTTCTCTTTCGGAAAGGTACAGATCTATCTTTTTTCCACACTCGTATATGATTTTTAGCATTAATTTTTCTGCACAAAAGTAGAGTATTATATAAATTAAATTGGGAAAGAAAGAGTTATAAAGATAAAAATAAAGAAATAAATCTGTCTTCTCACTTATATTATTTATAGGATTCTCTTAAGATAATGTATCTCCAAAATATATATAATTTTCCCTTAAAAAAGGACTACTTACCCTATGCATTGTCTGTTATTCTCCATTTCTGTTTTACTTAGAGAAGTGGAAAGAAAATTAAATTGAAGACAGCCCAAATCTGTGTTATTATAACTGTTTTATATTTTAATTTGGTTTAGTAGAAAAATTACTATGAGGTGACAATTATTGCAGATGAAGGTTGGCCGAAAAAAAATAACTGGAAATGAAGATTCTTGCAAAATTCAAAATTATCAAGGCATCAACTTTACTGATATAATTTTGTGTAGGTAATAATACAACAAGTGACAAACTAATTTACAAAAGTAGTATTGTGCCTACTCTCTTGAAATTGCATGCTAGAAATAGGATGAAACTTTTTCCATTTGGCGCAAAATCATGCATCAAGCTTGAAACTAATTTACTAATTAAAACATGTACACACGCTTTTTTTTTTTTATTTATTTATTAGATTACGAGTTTCCTCCTCGAAGTTTAAAGAGTAAAGGGTTCTTAGCTCTCCTGACAAGTGTGTTTCTCGGAATTCAAACTTATGTTCTGCTCCTTAAATGAAACAATAATATTAGCTTAGATAATAAAGGCGGGGCGCAGTGTTGGTAGAGATTAAGGTTATTTCAAACCGTTTCAATATATAAAATGATATTAGAAAAGAAATATATTAAAATAACTTGGACAGTTGGACCACGGACCCCAAAAAAGAAAAAAAGAGGTTTTTTGTTGAGCAAACATGATATGCATTATTAATAAATTCATCTAAGAACAGAATATATGAATGAAGAGTGTAAGGAAATGATGACAGTTCAAAATGGCACGACTGTATTATTATTAGTTAAATAAAAATGCCATAGTGTTCTGATTTAATCCACAAACTCATAATTTAATCCCGTGAGAGACGAGACAATAGCACGAACAAGCAATAAACTAACAACATTTAATTTAATTAGTTTTCTCGTTTTAGACGTTGCATAAGATCGAGATAAACTCTAGACCTTTGAGGCATGGGCCCAAGTCTTTCTCACTTGAAGTAGTTTGGGTTATGATTTAATTTTATCCTGAAAGTTTTTGCATAGGAGCTGTGGGTATCTGAAAATCCTTATTAGATCAATATTAACAGCCTGAAAAGTTTTAAAAGATATATGAGCAATGTTACCCCTAACCATAAAAATGTTAACAGTCATGTTAATTTTTTAGTGGTTAATGTTAATTTTTTAGTGATTAGGACAACTTTACTCCTTTTTAATACTTCTAAGGGATATTGATCAACAAAAAATTCTGTATACCTAGAATTCCTATATGAAACCTTCTAGGTCAAAATTAAACCTTAACTCTATTAGTTTTCTGTGTCAAATGAATGGTATTGGGTTTAGCGTAAAACTTTAGTCCCTCACTAGCTGGTGATCGAATATTTGAATTCTTGTAGAGAAAGGGGTCTGATAATGCCACAAGTATGATTGCCCCAAACTAGAGGATACTTGTGCACCAGAAAGAAAGAGTCATACGTGACAAAAATCATTATTTATTTTGTGAAGTAATATAAGGAAAGTACATGAACCGGAGTACTGGCAAGAACAAGTTACGATGCCCATCATCATTTTGATGGGCACCATAAGTTTATCAAATATGGGCAATCTAGATTTGATCTATACAGTTCATATTTGATTAATTTTTAAAAAAATTATTTTAACATGTATAGAATCTAAAATAAAAATAAATTATTAACTATACTTTTTCAAAAAATAAAATATTTTTTTTACAAAGGTGTGTTTGGATTAGCTTTTGGAGAATATCTTCTGGAGAAAAAGTCAAAAAAATGATTTTAGAGAATAGATTTTAAAGAATAGCTTCTGAAAAGGTAGAAAAAATAATTTTTGGAAAACCATGGTTTTCATGTCAAACCATGGTTGTGAAAAATTTGAGAGTGTTTGAATACTTTAACTCAAACTATGGTTTTGAGGGTGAAAAACTATTTTGGGTTTTTAATAAATGTTTGGGTACCTTATTTTTAAAACCATGATTTGGGTCAAAATCATGGTTTCAAAAATAAAACCAAAACACACTAAATGAACATTTAAAAGAAAATCAAATTCAGACCATCTAAATTAGATTTGGACAGTTACGCCAAAACTTATATGGTGGCTGAAAGTGGTTCTAGTGTGGGCTACGTACTACTAACTCGTAAAACAAAAAACCAAATTTAGTGCCTCGCCCTTATTAAGGGAAAACAAAACAAGTAGAGACTTGATGGTCAGCTTCAGCTTCATCACGAATTGCTTTCTTCTGCAAGAAACGGAGTGGAAGACCACGAAACAAAGTCATGGGTCTCAACCTCATCCCCAGTGGCTGCAGAGAACCCAATTCTAACATTTTCCGGAAAAAGACCCTTCAAGTCAATGATTTGCAACAACGATATAACCGTATTTGGTTGGTTATCAGTATAATCAATCAACACATTTAGTGTAGTGGTCTTAAGAGTCGTACGTTAAACGAGCCTTCACTAATAAAGAACCTCGTCGGCCAAACAGTAGTATCCACAGACCTAAACAGAGTTCACATCGATTTATACGTGAGGAAACTGAGAGTCCCACCCATTGCTGAAGCTATCTAGTTCTACGGCCAATATACTATCCTGTGAAGAGTTGAAGGCTGCGTAGGGACTGAACAATCCGGGAAAGCCGCCGGTTGAACTTGAAGGAAAATGATTCTGAGTTGATTTTGTGGAGGAGCAAGAGGAAGAAGACAATCATTAGGGAAGGTTTTAGCTGAATAGCCATGGTTGTTTTTTGGCCGGTGAGGTATTTGTACTTGGATAAGCAGATTGATGCAGCTATATATATAGAGGCTTGACAAAGTGCTTGTTGCTTATAAGAAAAACACTACTTACAAAAAAAAAAAAAAATTAGCATACTGGTTACTATTCAAAAAAATGTTTTAGTATGTTAGATGCATTAAAAATTATTTTAAGATATTGAGTGCTCTTGAAAAATACTTTAAGGTGTTGAATATTATAATTTTATAGTATTAAATGCATCAAAAATTATTTTGGGATACTTAATATACTAGTAAAAAATATTTTTGGATACTGAATTTTAGTTTAATTAAAAAATAAAAAAAGTCCTCAACAACAATATTTTACCCCTTTGGGTAGAGGAGTGGCTGCAGACCGTAAGCTTGAAAATTTTTAACTAGATGAAAAACTTGTCATAGATGCTGAGAGAGGAGAAAGGAAGGGGAAATTTTTTTTTTTTTTAAAAATTCAAATCTGTTTAGAGCTCAGCACTAAAAAAGGTATAGTTTTGAGTGCTCATCAGCTAGATGATCACGGAATGGGATCCCAAAAACAAACATATACAATGAGAAAATTGCAGGAAGGAATAGTGCCACATCGTACAAAACAAGACAAGGAGGAAAATTCTTGGAAAAATGGCATTTAGGTCCCGAACAAAAAAAAAAAAAAAGAGATAAAATAATCCCTTGAAATCTTAAAATTGTATCAAGTCCTATGAGGCTTTTTTGTAATAAATTCTAATTCTACTGAGAAGTCTATAGGCGTCCACTAAAAAGTCTAGGGGCATTTATGACAAGTCCATGGGCGTTCATTGACAAGTAGATGGGCATTTGACAATTGAAATTTATTGTAAAAAAGCCCCAGGGGATTTAAATATAATTTTGAGATTTTAAGAGACCATTTTATCATATTTTCTCTTATCTTGGACCTAAATGCATATTCCCAAAATTCTTTCTAGCTTCTGTACTAGTTAACAAGTTAGTTAAAGATTATAGTAGGTTGATCAAAATAAAAATTTAATTTAAGACTCTAGATATTTCCAATAAACTGAAAAACCTATGCCACTCATAAAAGTTAAATCATGCCGCTATTGACAACCTTCGACCAATGACTGAGATTTTATAATATATTAAAAAATTATTGTAATATTAAGTATTAAATGATAATAATATTTTTAAAGAATAAATCTCAACCATTAAATATTAATCTAATTGTAGAAAATTAATTTGAGAGAAAGTAGAGAGAGAGATTATTGGAGGGGAGAGGGGTGTTTCCATTGATTTCCCACTCCATTTGAGACACCCTTTTCCTCAAAATCTGCAAAAGAAATAACTCTTCTCTCTATTTTCTCTTCACTTAATTTATGCACTATTTTCTTGGCTTTTAATGATTAAGATTTTATACTATATTAAAAATATTATAATAATATTAAGTATTAAATGATAATAATATTTTTTATAAATTAAATCCTAATCATTAAAAGTCAATCAAATAATAGAGAATTAAGTTAAAAGAAAGTGGAGAGAGGGATTAGTGGAGGCATCCTCTTTTCGTTTGTTCATGCCTTTGTTTTTATGTCTCTCTCATGCGCTTAATTTTCTGAGTTTGTGGTTTTTTTCTATCTATACCTAATAAGAAATTCATCTGACGGCCAAACGGTGGAAATATATATAGAACGGACACCGATACGTACAGTCCCCGGTACCTACACAGGTAATCATTATATGTATAATCAATAAATTAACTCATTTAATAGGGAGGGTATTAGAACAAAGGAAAATTCCTATTAAATACCATTTGAAATAGCAAAACCCACAAAAGTCTTTTATAACATTTAAAAGACAGAAAAGGGATATGGATGTATCAGGGATATTGAAGTGTTGTGTAAAATACCAAAATGCACCGTTTTACTCAATCACACACATACTCGGTTGGTGACGATGATGTTACCGCTTAGCTTTAGACGGGTTCTCCTAGAAGGGTCAGAAGCGAAGATCGAGCCCTAGCCTCATCGTCGTCCCAAAATCGGAGTCGGTTGTGGGTGCCGTTCTCTTTTGTTGCCGTCGACGTGGATGTGGGTGAGGGAATCTTCAGCTGTTGCTTTGTCCGTTTAAGCTTTGTGCTTGATTTCTTCTCATCCTCGTGGTTATCTGTAGATGTTGCTGTGAGCGAAAAAGGAAATCTTCGAAACCGACCTTCCTTCTCCTCCTTATTGGATGCTGCTGCTCCTTTTCTTCAGTTGGTTAGTGAGTGTAAGTCGCAATCGCCAATCTGTTTTTTTACCTAATTCTCCAGCTCGAAATCCCTTTCCCTCGTCTCATTTGCGCCACTTTCTATTGTTGAGAGTTGTCTCCTTCACCACATTATATGCACACTCTAAAGTAAATATAATTCTCAGGAAACCATTGTGATTTGTCCCAAGTAGGACAACATATTGAAATGGCACATAATCATTTATTTATTTTGTTTGTGTGTTTTGGTGTTTTTTTGGGGGGTGGGGTAGCTAGGGAGAATCAACCAAATAAAGTATCTCTCTTACATCAAAAGGAATGTCATTATCCATATATTGTTTAGCGACAAGTTATAGATTGATCCTAGATAAGGTCATTACTTATCAAAACAAAAGCATTTACTATACCCAATATCCAACAAACATGAGAAATAATTGCATGTGCTGGCTAAAAGTCAAACCGATTATGAAAAACACATCACATCTCTCTAGAAAATGTTGATGTGTTAATAGTGGTTCTGCTATCTGAATTACTCACCTCTCTGCATTTTACGATATATACTCATGGAGTGAGTTACTGAAATATTAGATCTAAGTAGAATTTATAAAGAGAAGAATGTTGTATATATCTTTTATTTTTGTCACATGAAAAGTTGCTTTCTTCTCCTACTGATATATTGAATGGAGACTTGTGCTTGTGTTCATGAATCAAAAAGAAGGGCCCAAATTGCAATTTATTTGCTAACTTCTGTTACATTTACTTGTTGTTACATAACTGGAGAATATAAACATAATTCACTTTGTTATTTCCAATTCTACAATTCCAGGTTGTCATAATAATTCACTTTGATATTTACAATTCTACAGTAAGCCGCAATAATTCACCTGCTGTTACATTTTCAATTCTTACACTTAAACTAGCAATTTTTTTAAGTTGTGACAACCATTGTTTAAATTTTTCCTTTTGTAGTCCAAGCCACAAGCTGCGAATTGGAGAAATGTTCAAGTTGATGTGGAACATATTTAATTATCTCTTCAATGTACAAGTGTTGTTTTATATATGTTCCATGGGTACTGAAAACATTTTTTTTTTTCATGTTGTACCTGTCAAAACAGAGTGGAAGAGATAAGGAGAATTATGAGTGTTGGGGTAGGTTTTATAAAAATGAATTCTATTTGGAGTAATTTACTTTGAGGCATGTAGGAGAAAGAGTAAAGCCAATTTCTTTCACATGATTTTCCAGTAAGTTCTTCCACTAAGTATGAAATGTATACTCTCCGAAGACATCCTGAAACTTCTTCGTAGGGATTTACTTGCTTTTGCAATTTCTTAACTTTTTGTTTTTGCATTTTTGGCCATAAGCTTGTATACTGTTCTTTTTGTCACCACTATTTTTGTGAATACTCCCCAAACATTCAGTTGGATTAAGTACTTTCTTCATTATAAATCGACTTGTTGTAATTATTTGACTGTGTCTTAGAGTTAATTGAAAATTAGAAATTGATTTGTTAGCTGGTTTAAAATTGATTTTTTTGTGAAATTGTTGCCTGTGGGTATTTGGACTTGGTAACACGCAAAGTATCAATGCAGATTGACCCAAATGTGTGATTACTTGTTGACTTTCTAGTTAAATGTTTTGATGCAATTTGGTATTAGCTACAAGTTTGCTGCAAGTAGAATGGTTTCTTAATGTCCATGTGAGAAATAGTTGAACATTATTTTGGTTAGAAAATATTTTATTGTTTCACCATAATGTTGTGTCATGCAAGCGAGATTGTGGTGTTCATGTGTTAATTTGGTTGAACAATTGGAAGCCAGGTGTAGTCTTCGAGTACGGTGAGGATGAGATTCAGGAGTATAGGCAAGACCTCATGTGGTGGCTGGTTAAGCATGAAATAAACACCAAGAGGGATGATGCATTGAGACTGCTGCCTTCATGAATTACGCAGACTTGGAGGGAACGACAGACATGATTATGTTGTCATTGTAAATCTTTGGTGTTATAGTTTCAATTAATTCTTTTGGAATTCACCCCTGTTGTAAATAGATTGACAACAATTGTTTACTTTAGTAACCAAGGCTAGCATTTTGGTCACCCCTGTTGTATCCTATTGTGCACCTTTTCCGTTCAGGAAGCAAGTTAATGAAGGCATTTTATGTGTGAGTGTTGCCCAAAAGAGTTGGACGCTGACAAGTCCATTAATAGGAATGACAAAATTTTTAATAATTTTGATGACATTCATAATGGGAATGACAACTTAATCTCACAAAACGTGTGTGTGTTTTACCAAGCACTGCATGAGGTTGGTGTAGCCTTCGACTATAGTGTTGATGAGGTTAGGGCATATAGGCGAGACCTAATGTGGTAGGTGGTTAACCATGAAATGAATAGCAAGAGAGATGATGCATTGAGATTGATGAAATGAACACCAAGCACTGCATTTTGGGGTGACATTGTAAAGTTGTTATTTTGGTAACCGATCTTGTATACGGCTTCATAGCAATGGCCTTTTTCCATGTAATGTTATTGTGTATGTAAATTTACTAAAGTGATAGTCCCTTTATTCCCACACTATGGTAATATGCACTTTTCTTCTACAAAAAGCAAGTAAATCAAGAAATATTGTGTGTTAAAGCCAAAATGGGGTGGCCTCTGACAATTTCAATAATGAGATTGACAAGGTTTTTAATGGTTTTGACGAGAACGGTAATGGGATTGACAACTTAGGCTAACCAACTTTATGAGTGGAAGTGTTTCCCCAAAAAGGGAAGACGCTGACAAGTTTCAAAATAGAAATAACAAGTCTTTTAATGGTTTTGACGAGAATGGTAATGGAAATGACAAATTAGTCTAACCAATTTTATCACTGAAAGTGTTTCCCCAAAAGGGGAGGACGCTGACAAGTTTAATAATGGGAATGACAAGTCTTTTAATAGTTTTGACGAAAATGGTAATGAGATTGACAAATTAGTCTAACCAACTTTGTCAATGAAAGTGTTTCCCCAAAAAGGGAGGACACTGACAAGTTCAATAATGGAAATGACAAAGTTAGTAATGATTTTGACGAGAATGGTAATTGGATTGACAAATTAGCTTAACCAACTTTGTCATTGGGTGGAAGTGTTGGCCCAAAAAGGGAGGACGTTGACAAGTTCAATAATGGAAATGACAAAGTTAGTAATCGTTTGACGAGAATGGTAATAGGCTAACTTGTCAATCCCATTACCATTCTCGTCAAAACCATTACTAACTTTGTCATTTCCATTATTGAATTTGTCAGCGTCCTCCCTTTTTGGGCCAACACTTCCACCCAATGACAAAGTTGGTTAGGCTAACTTGTCAATCCCATTACCATTCTCATCAAAACCATTACTAACTTTGTCATTTCCATTATTGAACTTGTCAGCGTTCTCCTCTTTTGGGCCAACACTTTCACTCACAAAGTTGGTTAGGGTTAGTTGTCAATCCCATTACCATTTTCGTCAAAACCATTACTAACGTTGTCATTCCCATTATTGAACTTGTCAGCATCCTCCCCTTTTGGGGAACACTTCCACACTTAATGTTTGAAGATAATAAGTTGTTATTCCCATTACCCTTGTTGTCAAATCCATTAAAAACTTAGTTAATTACATTACTGAATTTGTCAGCGTCCCCCCTTCTGGGCAAACACTTCCACACTTAATGTTTGGAAATATTAAAGTGTCATTCCCATTACCCTTGTCGTCAAACCCATTAAAAACTTTATTAATCACATTACTTAATTTGTCAGCGCACCCCCTTCTGGGCAAACACTTCCACATAATGTTTGGAAATATTAAGTTGTCATTCTTATTACCATTATCGCTAAAATCATTAAAAACCTTGTCATTCCTATTCCCATTCCCATGACAGCAACTTATAGACGAAGTATCAAATGGCAAACATTACTCATTCCACGTACATCCAATCCATACAAGTCATGAACCTAAAATAAGGTGTTTCTTCATGTATGTTTTAATTACAATAAATTGTCACCATTAACAACAATTGTAATGGGAATGACAAGTGCAGCAATGGAATTCACAAAACACCAGAACCTTCATGACAACAACTACAATATACATTAGAAAATGTCAAGTTAACATTACGATTTCACATGCTGAAATTCAAGCACGTTGTTTCAGAGGGAGCCACATTGTACTGATCTCTCTCTCTCTCTTAGCGTTAAGTTTCAGTTCATCTTCTTCTCCGCGTCTGGGCAAGATGGGAAGACAGATCCAAGAGGGTGAAGCACCTGTGCCGTCAATAGAGGGAAGATAGCTCAGAGAAGGAGACCAAAACAGAGAGCGACAGAGATTTGTGGACCAGAGAGAGACAGATCGGGATCCCAAACATCCAATCACTCATCACATCGACGTCGGCGGCAAGAAAAGAGAACGGTAACCACTCTGATTAAGGAAGAAGATCAAAATTCATCGATTTAGGGATGACTTCCACCCATGCTTGCTGATTTGCGGACGACGATGATGGCCAGGGGTTCGGGTTTTGCCTGTGAGGAATCTGTGTGTGTAAGCAAATGAGTGTGAAGGGTATTTTGGTCTTTAGCCTTAAACTTCAGTATCCCTGAAATATCCCATATCACTTTTCTGTCTTTTAGATGTTATAAAAGACTTTTGTGGGTTTTGCTATTTCAAATGGGATTTTCCCTAGAACAAACCACATGCAATATAAATAATGTCTTTTTATTTCTTCTTAACACAAAAAACTTAAGTTAGACCAAAAAGTAATGCATAAAATATCAAGTTAATCCAAACAATTTATCCCAAAAAAAAACAATTATGGACCCTTCTTTCCTTTTTATCTTAACAACTTGTGAAAATTTTTAAGAAATCTCCCACGGTAAAGTTTATCGTCCAAATGTATTTAAAATTAGTTTTAGAACCCAGGCACAACCTATATTTTAAGTTCTCCGCAACCTATTTTTTACTATGTACAAAACCGGAAACATTTACACAAAACTAAAGATATATATATATCACTACAAAAAAAAAATCAAATTACTAACAAAATTACCGACAGAATTTCAATTTTCCAACAAAATTATCGATGGAAACGGAATTACCAAATGAATTTTTTACTCTGAAATCACCGACATGTTTCTGACGGAAAATATTCTGTCAAAAATTATCGATGAATTACCGACAAAAATTTTAGTCGGTAATTTATTTTCTTAAAAAATTTCTGTTAGTAATCTGATGGTAATTATCGACGGAAACAAAATTCATTGGTAATTATTGACAGAATTTTTTCTAACGTTAATATGTTGGTAATTACCGACGGAAGTAAATTTTGCAGTAATTTTCCCTAAAACTCAAAGAAGTCATACTTTTTATGTCAAATGTGACAGCTGGGAGGAAGGTTGCAAATTGATACAGATGGATGTGTGAGTGTTTGCCTACACTCACATAGATACATGCTAGCTCCTCACTAATGGTTTATGTATTAGGGATCCAGATCTCCTCAGCGGTGAAATTCTCAACGTCCCTTAGCAACGTGAATTTCCAGCCATCCAGATCAATCTAACATCTCATAGTGTGCCACCTCATCATCCTTTTTAAAATTAAAAAATTTTAAAAATATAATCCATTTTTAGATAATTTTGAAATAAATATTACTACCTCCAGTCTCATATATATGACCTAGTTGACTTTTTTTGAGAGATTAAGGAAGAGAAATAAGTTATTTAATCAGATCATATGTTATATATCATTAAATTATATATAGGTTTATGAGTCAGTCAAATTAATTTGGAGAAAAAAATGATAAATATAAATATTTTAAAGTAACTTAATTAGCTCTATTAATTTTCCCAAAAAATTTAGCTAGGTCATATATTTAGAACTAGAGGCAGTAATGTTTTTCAGATTAATTCCCGAAAAATATTTTAAATGAGCAGTATGATGCCGAACTAATCACAAATTAGTTTAAGGTGCGTTAGACGTACCTGCAACAATACTTCAGAGTACTGAACATACCACAAATTACTATAGAATATTGGACATACTTGAAAAAATACTTCAGGGTATTGAACACACCATAAATTACTTTAAGATATTGGACATACATGAAAAAATACTTCAACTTGCGAAACTTAAACCAAAATTATCTAAAAATGGCTCAATTTTTTTTTTATTTTAAAAAGCAGGATGAGGTGGCACACTATGAGATGTTAGATTGATCTGGATGGTTGAAAATTCACGCCGCTGGGGAGATCTGAATCCATGTATTAGTGCTTGTTTGAGTTAGTGTTCAATAAGTTCGTTCACGTAAGTCGAGACAAAATTCCTCTCATATACTTACCTAGTACAATGTAAATCATGTTGAAAAAGTAGCTTCTACCGCTAACCAAAACAAGCTTTTAAATGGTACTCACTCTCATATTAGAGTCAGTTGACTTTTTTTTAGAGATTAAAAAAGCTAAGTAAATTATATTTAAGTGTTTATATTTATCATTTTTTCACATATTAATTTTCCTAACTTATGAGCTGATATAATCAAATTACGCATAATATATACTATAATTAAGTAATTCATTTAGTTTCCTTAATTTTTTTTTTTAAAAAAAGTTAACTAATTCTTATATTAAGGACTATAGATAGTAGTATTTGTATATGCCGTCTCTCTCTCATTAATTCAGCACGTATCTAGCTCGGAGAAAGGAAGAATTGTACCCATGAACTGATTGATGAAATGATCAATTTATCATGAACTTATACTTATCTCAATAAAAACTTCGTTTTACTGGTTTTGGTTGTTAACTAGTATTGCGAATATTAGGTTAATGTTTTGGTATTATAAAAATATAATTAAGATATATTTGTAGTCTATATACGCTGAATTCGTTAAATTTCAATTTCTCACCATTTAACATGCTTTATTAATTGCATTTATCAATTGGACTTTCTTTTTGTTTTTACTGTGTTTTTCGGTTTACGGGGAAAAGAATTATACTTGTTTGAACAAGCGTTCAGCCACAAAAATACAAAAAGTTGGATATTGGATAAGAGCCAGCTGGTTTATGCCCCAGACTTTTTTCAACCTTTTTAACCCCGTCAATTTCATTTTAATGATTTTTCTAATTCAAATGAATCGGATCAATTATTGTGGTATTATTGTTTATTTAAGCATATTCAATGGAAAATGGTTTCTCCACTAACATTTCTCTTTACTTTCTCTGAACTTAATTCTCTACCGTTGGATTAACTTTTAATGGTTGATATTTATTCTGTAAAAATATTATTATCATTTAATATTTAATATTTAATATTACAATAATATTTTTAATACAGTATAAAATCTCAATCATTAAAAGCAAAGCAAATGGTGGATAAATTAAGTGGAAAGAAGGGTTAGTGGTAACACTCCTTCTCCAGCTTTTGGGGAAAAATGTGTCTCCATTAACATCTCTCCCCCACTTTCTTTCAACTTAATTCTCTACTATTATATTGACTTTTAATGATTGAGATTTATTTTTTAAAAATATTATTATCATTTAATACTTAATATTAAAATAATGATAAATATATATTTTTAATTAAATAGGTATAGATTTAAGAATATAATTGATTACATTTATTTATATTTTATTCCTATTTAATTATCTTTTATATATTTTTTATCTTTTAATTAAGTTTAGGATAAAAAGAAATCTTGACATAAAATATACTCATATCCTATTTTATTGTACAGGAGATATTATATTATGAAATACATGAAAAAGTATCAAATAAAAAAAAAGGAAAATGGCAAAAAAGTAGCACGCAGCCACTAGATTATATATCTAAATGGTAGGATATATTATACCTTAAGGGCGTGAGCTCGCAGAACGCAAAAGGATTTTGTTTTGGTTGGATTTGATGCGGGGTCCACGCATGGAAAAGCCTAATAAGGATTATTGTACGTCAAGATTCGCACTGCCAAAAGGATAGAATATATCTGTTGAGATTAGAGCGAGATTAAATCCGAGTGCCTTAAACACTTGTCCTTTTCAGTGTGAGACTGAGGAATCCATCATTCATGTTCTGAGAGACTGTGAGCAGGCCCAGAGAGTTTGGCTTTCTTTAACTAACCATTTATACTCTACTATGTTTGCTTCTAGTAATTTGCAGGATTGGTTAAATTGGAATCTTCAGCATTCCCCAGGAAACAAAAGAGTGGCTAGATGGTCATGGCAACAAGTTTTCAGTACCACATGCTGGCTCCTCAGGAAGAACCGGTGTTGTCAGGCATTTGAAGGTAAAGCTGCTAATCCAAAGGAGCTGGTTCATAAATGCATCTTTCACCTCTCGGAAGGTGTGGAGATAGGTCATTTTCATCACCAGATCTTCCAAGCTCCGGTGAGAGGTCTGCTCAACTGGCTTCCCCCAGAAGAGGGTTATATTAGAATCGATGTCGATGGTTCAACTGCTAGTGATGGTCAATCAACCTGTGGAGGAGTCATCCGCGATCACCAAGGCAACTGGATATGTGGATTTCAACAGAAGTTAGGACTCTCTTTCCCAACTGCTACGGAAATCCATGCAATCCATCGTGGTCTTCAGCTTTGTAAACAGTTGGGTTTCAAGAAAATCAAACTGTTCAGTGATTCTCTTCAGGCCATTCACTTACTGTCAACTCAATATGGGAATGATCATCCGTTGCACGACGTCATCTTGGATACCAACTCCCTCATCTATGCAGATTGGGACTTGAAGATTTCCCATGCATATAGGGAGAATACTCGATGTGCAGACTACCTAGCACGATCGGCTCACTATAGCCACCAGACTTATACAGAATTAGGATCACCACCGGCGGAATGTGTCCGTCTTTTTGTGTTAGAACGTGGTTTGCAGCCACTTGATCAATCTTTGGGGTCCAACCCCTTGATTTTGTAATTCCTTCAAGCTTTGCTTGCCTTTGTATCTCAAAAAAAAAAAAAGAATATATCTGTTGAAAGGAAAAAAGATATTAAATTTGAAAAATAAAAATGGAAACTTGCATGTTAGATGATCTATAAAAGGGGGGGGGGGGGAGTGGCGAGCAGGAGACAGATCACAACGGAGAAGAAGCAGGAAAGGCATTGTGAAATTCAACACATTTGATTTCTCCCCTTTTTTATTTTTATTCTTTGAATTTGAATTTATTTATTTCATTATGGATTTTATTTTACCTATGAATTGCTAATTTTCTTTTTAGACCTAGAGAAACTATGAACTCACTAGTGAACTATATTTTATTTCCATGATTTATTAGTTATGATTTATGTTAATTTTGGTTACTTAATTTTGCTTTATTATGTTCATTTGATTATTGGCCATCATTAGATGTGAATTTGAGCATTAGGGTTTACCTTGACGAAAGGGATTTTAATTAGGCTATGAGATTAAGTAATATGAGATTAAATTATGATTTAATTTGTGATTAGGATAAACATATACCTAATAGCCCCATATAATTGTTGAAGAGTGTGTTTGAATTATCTTGCCTCTTGAGTAATTTGGTTAGACATAACAATTATACTTAAGAGAGGGTTGTGAGTGAACCGACAAACACTTATAACTATTTATACTCGAGATTAATAAAATTAAAATTTGAGATTAATTAAGTAAATGGATTTGAGATTTGGAGAGCTGGTGAGGGATTAGTGACTCTAGGTTATGTTTGACATTGATAGTTTTCTTTAATTAATTTCCTTTGAATTTTCTCATAGCTAGATTCGTTTAACTTAAAAGAAATTGCGATTTTAATACCTAAAAATTAATTGATTGATTCTTTGTGGGACAATACTCTACTTATCACTTTATTACTTGGTACAACCCGTATACTTGAGGAGTGCATCAAATAATATTTTTAATATAGCATAAAATCTCAATCATAAAAAAGCCAAGCAAATGGTGAATAAATTAAGTGGAGAAGAAGTGGAGAGAATAGCTAGCAGAGACACTCCTTTTCGTGGACAAACAAACCAATGTAAACAATTTCTTTCGCTAATTTAGGTGAAGAAACAAACACTGGAGTACTTCATCATCGGGCACGGGGCCTCTCCACTGAGCCTCCATTTAAACAAAACGCTGAGTTTTGTTTCATTAAAAAAAAAAAAAAAAATCCCAGCCTCTATTCGCACAGCATCTGCCCTCACACTCACAGCTTTCATTCAGCTCAGGAAATACTATGTTTTACCTCCAAAAAACTCTGTAGATCTTTATGGCATATTTATTTCCTTTAATAGAGATGAAAATTCTTCATTTTGCCTCCAAAAACTTTACAAGTTGCAGGTGTGCGAAAGGAGAAATCCTCAGAGAAACTCTTAGGTGGTTTTTACTTCAATACATCGAGTTCTTCATCACTTAAGTATCTCTATTTCTAATTAGTTTTTTTTTGACCGAATATTTCTAATTAGTTTGTATGCCTCACTTTTCAATTTTTTATTGGTTGCTTGTTATGAACGCTTAACATAGAAAATAAAAAATGGGTTCAATGGAAAATTTTTTATTGGTTGCTTCTGCTAGCTATTTTGCCAAATTAAACAAGTTTGATTTAATTTTGAAGAGCTACCAAGGTTAATTTTGAAGAGTTCATCTATGTTGCAACAACTTTTTCAAATTTACACTCCTCCAATTTTTGACTTATTTCAACAAGAGTATGACTTGCGTGATCCACTTGTATAAAAGAAAGAAAAGACAAAATGATAAATGAGGATGAGGATGCAATTATATATGACTATGTCATCACAATGATTGGCAAGAATGGACAATCAAGATTGACATTTGAGCCATCAAGAGAGGAGGAAGAGGCTACCATAACGTGCAGTTGTAAGAAATTTGAACAATGGGGAATTTTATGTTGTCATGCAATGAGGATATTGTATGATCAAGATGTCAAATTACTTCCACATAAATACATTTCGAAGAGATGGACAAGAGAAGCAAGATATGGTGTGGCGTATGATAATAAGGGAAAGAAAATTGAGGTTGATCCTAAATTAGAATGCCCAAATCGATATAGGCAATTGTACCCAATGTTGATAAAATTAGCCAATGGTGCTTTTGAATGTCTAGAGGCATTCTTTGTGGTTCATCAATCGATGCTATAACTCAGTAAGAAAGTGTATGAAATTCTTACTAAGCACACACCAGATGGTGTTGATGGTGGAAGTGGTGTTGATGATGTTGGCAAGAATAGTGGTGAAGGCATTGGATTCAAGAAGAGAGAACACAAAAAGATCAATAAGAGCTGGGTTGACAACCCTAGTCAGAAAAGAGAGAAATGTAGAACATCAAATAAAACTACTAATAAGCCTTCACAACATTCAAAGGTATACAATTTTTACATTGATTTTTTTACAGTAAATGACATCATGTTTTCCAATGAAATTTTATTGACATTGTTGCAGAAAACCAAAAATACATTGGAAGTATCTAGCTCGTCAACTCTGATGCAACATGACATGCTTACATCGTTACTAGTGCAATATGGTCTCGCCATGTCAAATACAGTTGTACCAATGCAACATGGTCATACTATGTCAAGTACACTAATGCCCATGCAATATGGCCCTCCTATGTCGAATGTACAAATGCCCATGCAATATGGCCTCCCTGTGTCATACATACCAATGCCAATGCAACAAAGTCCACTAATATCAAATTCACAAGAATTAGGTCAAATGCCATTTACAACACTAATGATGGTGAGGCTACTATTTCAAGTTATTGAGCACTTTATTTCAAATATATCATGATATTGTTATTTTATTTTTTATGCTTGTAGGCTTCATCGAACTATAATGTGAAGTCACTTGAAGCGTTACAATTCAGTCAAGTATTTACAAAAGGTAAATCATATCACCACTGAAAATATATTGAAATTAGATTGAGACAATTTTATTCAAATAAATTTTTTTATAACATATACGCACAAACTTTTATTACACATCATCACATTAAATTGTTTGCATGTAAAATATGATGTAGATACAAGTTCACAAATGGACATAGACCCTCCCAAATGAAGTCATCTTGTTCAGGCTGCTATCATTCATTTCTTCCTTTTGTGCTTCCTTTTTACCTCGTGGGAGCTTTTGGGATTTTAAGATAATTGTATAGTATTTACTATATTATGGTTGCTCCCTTATTTGTCACGTGGCTCATCTATAAAGTTTTCCTTTTGCTCTTTAATTATAAAAACAGTTCAAGTATTCAAGCCAATAAAAGAGATCATTATAATAACAAGTAACTGGATTTTACAGCATTGCTATGAGCCAAAGCTCTATGTTTTTGCCTTTTTTATTGTGTAGAAATAATATTAAGAAACATTACATTCCCAGCATGAAGTATTATTGTATCACCAATTCAAAGTGCGTCCTTGCTTCACTGTTTCATATGGACATATTATGAACACTGTGAGTAATAGAACATGGAACCTTACCTCCTCTCTTAGATGATTGTGTAGATCGAGCACTCCGAACAGAACCGCCCGCTAGGGGGGTGACGATGATGACGACACAAAATAGAACGCTAGGTGAAGGGGGAACAATGATGACGGCAGCCAAAACAAATTTGTGAATGGAAGCTATGAGGGCAGATGTTGTGAGAATAGAGGCTGGGAAATTTTGTTTTTTTAATGAAACAAAGCGCAGCGTTTTGTTTAAATGGAGGCTCAATGGAGAGGCCCCGCGCCCTTCATCATTAGGTTTGATCAAAACAAGAACTTATGAGCAATAACTACACCAAACTTTGGCGCCTCACTGTTATTATTAAAGGGGGAAAAACAAAATCAGATTCAGAGAACATCCACACTTGATTGCCATCTTCACAAATGTACGAACTAATTAATCTTCATCAGAGAGAAACGAAGAGAAAGACCACAAAATAATGTCATGGGTCTCGACAAGCTCTCCGGTGGCCGCCAAGAATCCAATTCTGACCCATTCCGACAGCACAGTCTTCAAGTCAATGGTTTGAGACAGCAATACAGACCTATAAGGTTTAGTATCAGGATAACTAATAGGGATCAGGGGTGGGTGTTGTGCACCTCCCTGATGCACAGGTGATGCGCGCCCCATTTGGGGTCCTTCCTAAATGTTTTTTTAATGGTTCCTTAGATCATTAGATTCTACAAGAAATGGACGAAATTTTGATATATTATGAGCAAAAAATAGAATTGTTTTCAATTTTTTATGATTTTCCAAAGATTCAGTGCAATTTTTTTTGAAACATGGTACAATTTTTTTTTTTCTCAATTTGAGTACTGAATCTTTAAAAAATCATAAAAAGTTGAAAATAACTCTATTTTTTCCCCATAATATGTCAAAATGTCGCCATTTCATATAGAATCTAATGATATAAGGATCCATAAAAAATAAATGTGGGAAGGGTCCCAAATGGGGTGTGCAGCCGGCTGCACATCAGGGAGGTGCGCAGCACCCACCCTGATCCCAACTAGTAGTCACATTTAGTGAACTGGTCGTAGATTCGTATGTTATACAAGTCATCCCTATAGAACCTGCTGGAACGAAGTCGACCGGCCAAAAAGCAAATTTCACAGACATGAGAGAGTTAACATCGATTCCTACATGAGGAGCTAGAGGTTCCGTGCAGGGGTCCCAATCGTCACTGAAGCTGTCTAGTTCGACGGCCACAATCTGATTCTGGGAGCTGCTGATGCTATTTCGGTTCGAACAATCCCAGATAGCCGCCTTAGGAATTTGCAGCGGTGTGTACGGAAGTTTTGACTGGAGCTAAGAAGAAGGCTAAGCCGTGGCCGCGCTCGAAGGAACCGTTGGAAGCCACCAAGCAGGAGAATTGGACCTCGAAGTCAATGACTTTACCGGTGTCCTTGTTCCAGAGGTGGATTGGTGTTAAGTACACTGCTCGTCCGACGCTGTGTTGGTGCATTATTGATACCGTGAAGTTCGTCCCCAGAAATTGTATTAAATCTCTCTTGGTGGGTAGGATACTTCCGGGGTATGAAATGGCATCGGCTACTAAGGCAATCCGTAAAGGTCGACATCGGACTTGAAACCAATTGAAGTTGAAAGAAAGTGATTCTGAGTTGATTTTGTGGAGGAGCAAACGGAAGAAGACGAAGATCATAAGGGAAGGTTATAGCTTCCAACTGATAGCCTTGCTAGGTTATATGTTGATGTGTTTGTACTTGGGCAAGCAGAAGATTGGTGCATAATATATATATACTACCTCCGTTATATGTTGATGTGTTTGTACTTGGGCAAGCAGAAGATTGGTGCATAATATATATATACTACCTCCGGTCCTAATTATAAGATGAAGCTGACTTTTTTTTGGAGAAATTAAAGAAGCTCAATAAGTTACTTAATCATATCATATGTTATGTATCCTTATATTATATAGTAGTTTATTAGTCAAACTAATTAGTTTGGAGAAAAAGATAAAAATATAAATAATTTAAAGTAATTTAATTAACTTCCTTAATCTCTCCAAAAAAGTCAACCTTATCTTATATTTAGGATCAGAGGGTGTATATATATAGGGCTAGGTGGCTTGCTGTGTTATAATGAAAATAAAATAAACTAAGAAATGATGATTAAATTTAAATAGAGAAAATCACACCAAGTGCCAACTAAGAAAAATAATATTAGAAAAGTCTCATAACTTGTTAATGACAAGTGAAACAGCTAACATTGATAAATTATAGGATTTTTCAAATATTATTTTTTTAATTGGGATCTTAATGTGATTTTCTCATTTAAATAACAAGGAGGGCACTGCCTTCCTCGTTGGACAAACAAAGCAAGGAGGAAAAGCAAATAATGTTCTTCTTGCTAACAAATTAAAGATTACAGATAATTTCAAAGGATGGATCAGATACAGCCAGCTATGCTTCTTATATATATATATATATATATATATGTATTGACATGAAGCTATGCTTCTTATAAAAAAAATTGAATCTTGTTCATATGTATCAGCAAGCAAAAGCTGTTGCATCATCGAGGTTGAGAAATTCACTTGTATTCTATATTTTACCAAAAAAAATTGTATTCTATAATTGGATGATAGCGATACAAAATACTTATGTTTTTTTTTTTCACACACATGTATCGGCGAATCCTTAATTAATCAGTAATTATATATATCCCCATCTTTTCTCCACACAGCAGCTAATTTAGTTTCTTTTTAACTGCGTATTTCTTTCTTTTTTAAAAAAAAAAGGGAAAAAATGCATGGTTGGGATTTTCATGGTGTCCTGGTTCGAGTCAAGTCGAGCAGGACTTGCCCAATGAAAATATAGATAAAAAAGAAAAAAAAGGAAATGGCATCGCCTAGTAAGATTATGGAGGGCGATGCCCCTGCCTTGAAACTATTGAAGGAGAAGGAAAATGATTGAGTTGATTTTGTGGAGGAGCAAGAGGAAGAAGACGATGAAGATCAAAAGGGAAGGGTTTATTAGATTAATAGCCATGGCATGATTAGTGGCTGCTGAGGCATTTGTACTTGATAAGAAGATTAATGCAGCTATATATAGGCCTGCTATAGAACCTATCTAAAATTTTTAAATTATTATTTTCAAAATAAATTAATCATTTTTATTAAAATAGTAACAGTTAAAAAAGTATCTTCTTTGGATCATATTCTGTATTCCTTAAAATAATTTTTTATAAAATAAAAAATTAAATATATACCATCCCTATTAGATCTAGATGATATGACTTTTGATGCTCATCAGTCATCACCCTTGATGAGCATGATCTAAATTTAAAATTTTCAACATATAGTTTTTAAATAAAAAAATTATTTTGTAAAAGCTAACCACTAAAATAATTTTTTTATAAAATAAAAAAATAAATCTATACCACTTATTTTAGATCTTGTATATATTAAAATAATTTTTTAAAAAATAAAAGTAAAAAATTAAATTGGGATGGTTTAGTTTAGACTTAGATGATGGTCCGAATTTTATTACTTATCACTCTTGATAAGCACGAAAACGGGTTCTTCTGTCTCAGAAGAAGATATATAAAAACAAAAACATATACAAGGATTAAATTGCCGGGAGGGATAGTGCCACATCCTACAAAACAAGGCAAGGGAGGAAAATTCTGAGTAACTGCTACTAATTAACAAATTAATTGATTAATTAAATATTATTGTATGTTATTTGCCTAATTTAATTAGATTAAAGAAGTTATTTAAGTCAGTTAAAATGACATGTATGTTCTAGAACACCATAGTTCTGCATTTTTCTTAATTCTCTCATTCCTCTCTCCCCTTTGATTATTGTTGAGGAAGCATCATCAATAAATATAAATTAGGAAAAGATTGATAAATATAAAAAATAGGTCTTATATTTAAGATCAGGATCAACTCCTCAAATATATTTTATACTAAGGACATGGGAGTAATACTGAAATAATTGATCCGATTCATTGAATTAGAAAATCATTAATTAAAAGCAAATTGACGGGGTTAAAAATGAAGAAAATGTCTGGGACATAAACTCGGCTCATATCCAATATCCATCTTTTTGTATGTTTGTGGCTGAACACTTATTCAAAAAAGTCTAATTTTTTATCCCGCAAGCCGAGAAAAGAAAGTCCAATTGATAAATGCAATTAATAAAGTTTGGTAAATGCTGAGAAATTGAAACTTAACGAACTCATTGTATATAGACTACAAAAATATATCTTAATTGTTTTTTATAATACCAAAACATGCATAAACCTAATATTGGTATTCGTAGTTAACAACCAGATCGAGTAAAATGAGGTTTTTATTGAGATAAATTTAAGTTCACGACAAAATTGATCATTCCATCAATCAGCCCATGAGTACAATTCTTCCATTCTCCGAACTACGCGCTGAATATTGGCAACAACACAAAAAAAGAACTTCGTGCTGAATTAATGAGACACACCATATACAAATACTACCATTTAATACATAAACCATTAGTGAGAAGCGTGTCCCTGTGTGAGTGTAGACAAATATTCACACATTCATCTGTATCACTTTGTATATGCTTCCTCCTGCCCTGTGTAAATAAAAAATTTGACAGTCAAGCAGGACTTCTTGGAGTTTCTAGGGAACATTGTTCCAAATGTACCTAAAGACTTAGATCTCTAAGTGGATGCAACTCATTTTCTCTGTGGGTGCAACAACTATTCTTCAATTGAATACAATATGCGTGCGGCGCACACACTTTTTCAGCTGTGTAAATGTCTCATGTTTTTTTATGTGGCTGAAGATAAGTTGCACAAAATTGAGGAAGATAGATTGCCCTTAGGTTCTAAAACAAATTTCAAGTACATTTGGGCAATAAACTTTACATTGGGATTTTTTTTAATAATTTTCCTGAGTTTTTAAGATTAAAAATAAGACAGGGTCCCATATTTAATTGTTTGTACTACATAAGCTTTTTGTGTTAATTAAAAAGAAAGACATTATTATGGTTTGTTTTAATACCTTATTAAATATAATGAGTTAATTTATTGATTATACGTATAATGATTCCCCCCACACTCACTCGCATGTACGTACCACGGACTGTATTTGGTGTTTTATATTTCCACCTTTTGGGTATTGCCCTCAGATAATTTTCTTATTTGTTATTGATATAAAAAAGGGGTTAAGATAGCTCCAGCAATTGGACATATTTTCTCACATGTATCCAGTATCCTAAAAAATTTTGTAGTCCGTCCAACAATCTAAAATAATTTTTCAGATGCGTCCAAAATATTTTGTAGTCCGTCCAACAATCTAAAATAATTTTTCAGATGCGTCCAACACTCTAAAATATTTTGTAGCGCAATTTATGCTTAAAATATTAATTTTATTTCAGGAGAAATGTTTCCCATAAAGAGTTTTTTAGGAACAATTTTAACCTCGCTACTAACTCCCAATAGTCCTTTAAATTACTACCCTCAAGGTTTTTTAGTAATAACTTTAGGGTTTGGACATACTTATAAAATATTTAAAGGTACCAAATGAACCATAAAATATTTCAAAATGCTGGATGAACCACAAAATATTTTAGAATAAAAAGATCCACAAACTCAAAAATTAAGGCCATCATGAGAGTGACATATAAAGGCATGCATGAACGAACTAACTAACGGAAACAATTACTTTCATTAATAGCAGCGAAATTCAGACAACAGAGTACTTCATCAGGCTTGATTAAAACAAGAACTTAGGAGCAACTACACCAACTTTTGGCGCCTTGCTGTTATTATTAAGGAAACCATAGAAAAAGACAAAAACAGATTCAGATAACATCAACACTTGTTTGTCATCTTCTCATACGTACGAACTAATCGTCATCAGGGAGAAACGAAGTGAAAGACCACGAAATAATGTCATGGGTCTCAACCAGATCTCCGGTGGCCCCCGAGAATCCGATCCTGAACCATTCCGGCAGCACAGTCTTCAAGTCAATGGTATGCGACAGCGATACAAACCTATTGGGTTGAGTATCAGGATAACTAATGAACACATTTAGTGCAGTGTTGGTAGAGTCAGATGTTATACGAGCCTTCCCTATAGAACCTCGTGGAACTAAGTCGACCGGCCAAAAAGCTATTTTCACGGACCTAAGAGAGTTAACGTCGATTCCTACATGAGCAGCTAGAGGTTGTGTATAAGGGTCCCACAAGTTCCCGAAGGTGTCCAGTTCGACGGCCACGATCTGATTCTGGAAGGTTTTGAAGGCTTTTTGAGGTTCAAACAATCCCAGATAGCCGCCGGAGGAATTTGTAGGGATGCGAAGGGCGGTTTCAACCGGCGCTAGGAAGAATGCCAGGCCGTCGCCGTGCTGGAAAGAACCATTGGAAGCCACCATGAAGGAGAATTCGGCAGTGAAGTCGGCGACTCTGCCGGTGTTGTTGTTCCAAAGGTGGATTGGTGTTAAGTACACTGCTCGACCTACGCTATGTTGGTGCATTATGGATATCGTGGCATTGGATCCCGGAAATGGTATTGAATCTCTCTTGGTGAGTTGGATGTTTCCGCCAACTGAAACGGCGTCGCCTAGTAAGGCAATGGGTTATAGGTCGTCGTCGCACTCGAAGATATTGAAGTTGAAGGAGAGTGATTCTGAGTTGATTTTGTGGAGCAGCAAGAGGAAGAAGGCGAAGATCATAAGGGAAGGTTTTGGCTTCCAACTGATAGACATGCTTGATGTTGTATGTTTATGTGTTTGTATTAGTGCAAGAAGATCGGTGCCTATATATATAATAGTCAAGGGTGGCATGCTGTGTTATTAAGAAATACTATTTCCGGTCTTTAATATAAGAGTCAGTTGATTTTTTTTTTAAGAGAGATTGAGGAATTTAATTAAGTTACATTAAAGTATTTATATTCATCATTCTTCTTCAAACTAATTTGCTTGACTTCAATAAACTGATATATAATCTTTTTTTTCCTTTTTTTTTTGTATATATTTCATTCATCATTGCCTAATGACGCATAATATGTACTATGATTAAATAGTTCATTTAACTTTCTTAATTGCTTTTAAAAAAGTCAACGGCTCTTATATTAAGGACCGGAGGGAGTAAAATAGAAAAACTAAGAATAATGAAGATTATTGTTGCTGCCTAAGCTGTTGGACACACAAGGGGAAAAGGGAGGAACATTCTTGTTGCTGGCAAGTAACAACAAATTAAAGATTACTGATAATTTCAATGAATAGGTCAGATACAACCAGCTATATGCTTCTCATAACAAAGTTGAATTTTGTTTGTGTATTAGCTGTATTGACAAGCAAAAGCTGTTGCATCGTCTAGGTTGAGAAGATCAATTGTATTCTATATTTTACCCCAATAATATTCTATGTATTGCGATAATTGTGAGCTTCTTTGACATCAAGAGATTCAAAAACAGTTTTTTAATTGTTATTTACGATATACGAGGTAAGTATATGAGAAGAATTTTTTATCCTACCTCTTTTTGTTATTTTAATTTTAAATATGAAAATAATTTTATATTTTAAGTTTCAAGACTCTAATCCTATTTATACATCATACATAGTAAAAAGTATTCCTTGTTTTTTATTAATAAGTTGCATTATTACAAGTTTTTTTTATTTGTTGGTGTAAAGCATTGTTACAAGGTTATTTACTCGAAAGTGGAAACATGCCTGGCTGGCTGGCCTGTTTTTTCTTTGGAAAATTAAAAATGATGTCTTGGTCAATGATAAAAAGCAACTTATTATGAGACTGACGTATATATAGATTATATCGATTCAATTCCATCGCATGTCCTGTTCTAAACGTGACAAGACCAACTCTAGGATACGACAGGGATATGAGCTGGAATTTTCATCCTGTTCCCTTTTTAACAAAATTAAAGTGAAAAACAGAAAATTAAACTAATTCATTCAATTTATGAAAAGCCCGAAACTTTAGATGACAGAAGAGAACTCACACACATACTCTATGACTCACCAAGATTCAAACACATATGTTATAGTCTTTGGTGCCATTAAGGTATTAAACATCCATTTTTCCCCCAAAATCATTAAACATAGAATCAATTTAAATGATCATACCTTTTTCTTTTTCTTTTTTTTTGCATATTTTGATATGCTTTTAAACCCATTTTTCAAAAGATCTCTAATTCCTGTAATTGTCGGCCGAAATGATCAAGTCCATTCCATAAAGCCATGTGTTAATCATAAAGAACAAATGTTTTTGGTAGTCCCAGCTGAGTATTCACCGCCGGTAGTGGTGACTAATCCCTTCATACCGTACCAAAGACTTTCCTGAAGTGGCTTTAGTGGTGGCCACAAATCAAAGAACAAATGTTAATCTTTAAAGATTTACTCACTTAGATGGTGACCAATTCCATTCCTACAAAACCAATAGATTTATACCTACTCTTTAATTAAGCATGAAAATCCTTAAATGAAATGGTGCATGGGTGCATGCAAGAATTTCTCCAAGTGGAGAGCGCCACTCATTTAAAGAAGTCTTTTTGCTTTTCCCAATGTCGTTCGAACCTGTGATGGTGAGAAAACTATTTCATTTAAAGAAGTCTCAGGTAGCCCAATTTGCAACCAAAAGTTTGCTTGTTTCACTAGTACAGAAAATGCCTTTTAGACCGGCACATTTAGACCGGTTATATAGGATAAGGTCTTAAAAATATGACCGGTAGCATTTTTATAATTATAATCAACTTTTAAGACCGGTTATATTGAAATAAGGTCTTAAAAACACTTTTTAGACCGGTTCCAAAAAAAAAAACCAGTCTTAAAATATAAATAATTAAAAAAATATAAATGTATGTAAAATATTTTCTAGATCGGTTCTAAATATAACAGGTCTAATATATTATCTGAATTAAGGCAATTAAAAAAATAATATGTTTATTATTTTTAAGACTGGTTGTAAATAAAAACCGGTTTCAAATATTAAAACTTTGACACCAAGACGGGGGAGGGGCTCCGACGGTGGATCTAAGGAAAGAATGGGAGGAGCATGTGAAGAGGGAAGAAGACGGACTTCTTAAGGCATAAATAAAAACATAATTAAAATATTAAATGATTCATGCAGAGGGGATGCTCTGTAATGCTCACAAGAAGGTGAATGAATTGAAGGCGGCGGTAGAACCTGCCAGGATTAACTCATTATGCCAATCTTAGTGCATCAGAGGAGGGAAGGATATGATGCAAAGAAAATTAAAAGAGAACTAAAGATTTTATTTAAAACATAAAAACTTACAAGTGAAAGGGGAAGAAGGAAGAAGAAGGCTAACTCGTCGGAGGGAGGAGAGGGAGGAGACTTGTTGGAGCTCAGAGCTTCTCTCTCTAAGTGTCTAACTGAACCTGCCTCAGAATGAGACTGAATTGCCTTTAAATAGACGGGCGAGGTCACTATTTAGGGTGACCGGTAATCGGCTAGTGACTTGCACTATTTGCACATTTCCAGTGAATAGTTGACCGGTAACTTGTTACTGTTTGAATAGTTCCGGTTGGTACTATTTGCACAGTACTGCCGACACTTCAGTGATACTGTTTGACATGTGATGTTATAGTACTATATGGTGAAAGCTACTATGTATACTACGGTGTATAGTGCTACAGTGCTTTCGTATGTTTACATTGAAAACCTAAAAATAATTCTAAGTCTTCGAGAGTTCAATCTTCATCCAAATCTACAACAAATTCTTCTTCATCATCCTCTTGATTGTCTGAGGCTGCTGAATAGACTGGTTGATTGGTTGAAGCCATTTGGTCTTGTTGTTGTAGGATTTGTAGCATTGACCTAAGTTAACTTATATTATTGGTCTTATTTGTGGTTCCTGCTAGGATAGATATAATCCTTGCCTTTTGATTCAGGAATTTACTTTGTTCCGTCATGCAAAGATGTCGAGGATTTTCTTTGAACCATTTATCAACTGCTCTATTGTCAATTCTGCTAATGTCAAATTTGGCCCACCATCTTATCGAAGGAAGTCTTTGTAGAGTTGGTAAGAGAGTTGACCCTTGGTTTGTTCGAGAAAATCTGTAACTCCAGGCAAAGACCCAATATACAGATAATTCCGAGAAATAATGAAGATCAATTGGAAAAGGATCCTCACCAATGTTGAATTTTTGTTTAAATAATTCAAAGGCTTGTACCACCTTTGGGGGTGATATCTCTAGTACTGGACCAAAGAATCCCCACCAATGAACAAACCATTGAGGAAAATCATATTTAGTTGTTGTTTTGAAGTAGATAAACCAAGTGTGTGAAAAAAGTTCATTTTGATCCCAAAAGAAATTAGACCATGCATCAACATAATCCCAGTAAATATATCCTTTGGGTTTATAATCAATTTCCCAAAATTTTGGTTTAAATAAATCTTGTCCCCATTGGGAAGGGGTGAGAACTTTCAAATTTTGGAGAGAAGAATGAGTAATCATAGGTCCAGTTCTTTTGTCTGTTTTTCTTTCAATTTTAATGGACCCAGAATGAACCAGTATTATCTCATACCATTCTCTGGTTTTTGCCAAATCAAAAGGCCTGATATAAAATCTCGGAGGAAATACATTTAAAGCTTCCTGATTTGGATTTTGGTGAAAAAACTCTGGTTCCACCTGTAGAATATGTTTTGTATAAGCCTCTTTATGGGAATAAGGCGTATGCGTGCTAGCTTGTGTTTGGGGTTGACTGACAATTGCTTCGGATGAAGAAACTGTAGTTATCAGTTGTTTGTGAGTTGGAGGAGTAAAAGGTCTTGGCCAAACTTGTAGACTTTGGGGTGCTTGGTTTAACTTGTCATACTCTTGTTTAGTCATTTGGGAAAATGATACAAGGGCTGTGTTTTTCCCTTTTTTCACTACCTGTTCCCATGTTTGATTTGGAAGTTTCCTCTGGGCATATGCCTGTTCATAAGATTTTAAAATCTCATTTGTAAGGGGATGCTTCTATTTGAGGTTTTTGGATTGATGACCCAGATGGAGTAGATGATGACTTTGTTTGAGATTGCTTCTGTTGCTAGGATCCTTGTGTTTGGGATCCATATTGTTGCAGAAGTTGTTGCATAATCGCCTCGAGGCTTGTGCTAGAGACTGTTTGATTTTGGACATCTTACATGACACTCTGGAGTTTAGCACTCTTCTGTTTATCATCAGGTTCTTTTCTTTTTTTGGGCATTTTGTTGGTTCACTCACACACTACGTACCTACCCTGAAGAAACTCACGGGTAAGAAAATCTGGTGAGGAGTTTGAACTGCCTTTGATAAATTCAATATCAAAATAAAAAAACCTTAAAATCGCCTGCCATCTGGCAAAAATTTGTTTAGATGCAAGGTTTTTAAATGCGCACTAAAAGCCTTTGGTTTAAAAGATCGTATTTAAATTTGGAAATGCATAAAACAATTGCCAAAATTTCTTTTTTAATTGTGGAATAATTCTGCTGTGCAGTATTCCAATGTTTAGACATAAAAGACACAATTTTTTCTTTGCCGTCTATACGCTGTTTAAGAATGCCACCATAACTAATGTCAGAGGCATCAGTTTCAACACTTTTATAAGCAGAGGGATCAGGAAGGCTAAGACAAGGAAGTTCCTTAACCTGGAGTTTGATCTGCTTAACAATGTTGGAATAAACATCCGTCCATGGAGGAGGATTCGTTTTAAGACGCTGGTGAAGCAGTTTAATAAAATTGCTAAGATGAGGAATACATTCAGCAACATAGTTTAAACATCCCAAAAATCGTTGGAGTTGAGTTTTATCAATGATTTGATCGGGAAATTTATCTGCAAATTGAATTGCACGTTCAATCGATGTTATGGATCCCTAGTAAATCCAATGACCAAGAAATATAACCTTAGTTTGAAAAAGACTAATTTTAGGTTTAGAAACTACTAAACCATTTGTTTTTGCAATTTTAATAAAATGATTAACATGTTTAAAATGTTGTTCTATGGAATGAGAATATATCAAAACATCATCTATGTATACAATGGTGAATTGACTATAATCATTAAAGATTTCGTTCATGATTCACTGGAATTCAGAAGGAGCATTTTTCAAACCAAAAGGCATAACATTCCACTCATACTGACCAAAAGGCACAGTAAAAATAGTTTTATACCTTTCTTTTTCGAAAATTTGAATCTGCCAAAATCTAGATTTCATGTTGAATTTTGAAAAGATTTTTGCAAAATACAAACGTTTAAGTAGATCAAATTTGTTTGGAATTGGGTACCTAATCCATTGTAACGCTTCATTTAAAGGTTTGTAATTAATTACAAGTCTAGGAGCTCCACGCTCAATTTCTGCATTTTTATTTACATAAAAAGCAGCACAAGACCAAGGGCTTCTAGATTTGCGAATCAATTTTTTGTTCAGAAGTTCTTGAATTTCCTTTTTACAGGTTTCAAGAAGTTCTTACGTCATTTGGATTGGTCGTGCCTTTGTTGGTATTTGTTTTTCAGAAAAGTTTGTTTCATAAGGCAAATCAACAACATGTTTTTTTGCGATCCTAGAATGTGTTTGGTAAATCCGAACAAATTGTTTGATGGATTTTCATAAGACAAGTTTGGATTTGTTGTTTAATTTGTGCTTGACATAGCTGAGTTTCTATATGTTTAAAAGAGATATTTTCCTTCAAAAAATTAACTTCTTGTTGTTTTGAAGAAAGAAGATTTAATTCTTTAACTCTGGATTTTTGAGTAAAAGGAAATAAGATTGTTTTACCTAGGTGTTCTTTTGAAATTCCATTTTCATCAGTCATATATGGGAATAATAGCCTTGCAAATGGCGCCCCAAGAATAATTTGAGTTCCCATATCTTTAACTAATATAAATGGGGTTTGAATCTTTAAACCTTCATTTTCAACAACAACGTTTGAAACTTTGTATTTGACATCTAAGCGTGAGCCATTGACGCCATTAAATCTTTCGGTTGTTTTTTCAAAATACTTTGTAGGAATGATCCCTTCTTTAAAACAATTAGAATAAGCTCCTGTGTCAAACAAAACAGTTCAGTCCAAGACAAAATCATTATTAATAAAAATTTTGCCATGAACATAAAACTTTTGAATAGATATTTTAGAAATCGAGTTTAAAAATGGTTTAGAAAGATCATTGTCTTCTTGAACGGATGGTGTTTTTAGTTGCCATTCAGTTTGAGTTGCAAGTTGAATATCCTGAATTTGGGATATAGCAGTTGCATGGGTGTCTTGTTGAAGTTTAATAAGACGAATTTTAGTTTTGAGGTTATTTACCTCATACTGAAGGTCTTGAATAGTTGTTGGTTTAACAAAATGTTTGAACTTGTTTAAAACATCTATTAGATCATATTTGTTGAAAAGTACAGACGGTTTAGAGTTTGAAGAACTTGGAGTTTGATTTAGAATTTCTCTTAGTTTGAACAAATATTCTCCTTTATCAGAATCTAGAAGTTTGTTAATGATATCAAGAAGTAAATCTTGTTCCTTCGTGATAACATTAATTTCTGAAGAAGAGTTTTCTGGAAGATCTTCATTTTGAATTTGGTTAAAGAACTGCTTTCAGATTCAGAAGTTTCAATCAAAAGATTGTTTATTTTCTCAAGAAGAGGCTCTTCAGTACTCTTAATCTTTTTCAATTTTTGAGTCAAATGACAATATTTTGAAATATGACCCGGTTTACCACATTTAAAACAAGTAATTTTTGTTTGTTTAGGAAAATCAACTTTTGGTTTGGAGCGAAATTCATTTTAAAGCCTACGGGGAGGTGTATTGGGTTTATACTTTTGGTAGACATATTTCTTCTTTTTGTGGTATGGTTTACAGTGAGGTTTGAATTGTTTAGAAGGAGGAAAACCAAATTGTTCACAAAAAGTTCCCAATTCTTTCCTACTTGTATCCTTTTCTTTTTTAAGTTGTCGTTGGATTTTATCATCCTGACAAATCTTAAGAGCAGTTCTTTAAACATAAGAGATCAATTGACCATATGTCAAGTGTTCATAAGGGATGTTGCCATCATTTTGGTTTCTAAATTTTTCTCTAACTTTATCACCTAAAGATTTAGGTAATCTAGCTAGGAATTTTTCTTTCCGAAATGGTTGATGAGCATCATCTCTAGTGAGTACTCTAGTCAAAAAAGTATCTCTATACCATCTAAAATCAGATAAGATACTGCATTTAAGATTTGGAAGAATTTCAGCCGATCTATCTTTCCAGATAGATGGATCTCCAACAAAATGTTTAATAACTGTAAAAATGAGAGTGTTTACAGAATCAGGGATAGGTTCGCCATTGTTAGTAATGGGTGTTCCATCATATTCAGTTTTAACAGATGTGAAAATGATATTTTTATCTACAAAAGAAAGATAATTAAACCACCAACCTTTAAGCTGTCCAGTAAAGCCAGAAACTAAAAGATTAGTGATCATTTCATCTATAAAATTGTTTGTGGTTTGGTAGGCTGTACTTACCATGGTCATTTGTTGAAGAATTTGGAGGATGTTTGATTCACTCTGACCATCTATGTTCCATTCATAGATATTGTCAGCATTGAAAGATATGAAGTTTTGGTTTATTCGTTCTTCAACCAGAATGTCTAGAGGGCTGGCCCTATGGTAATAAAGTTTTGAGTGCTTTTTCCAGTGTTGATGGTTGATCTAGAGTTGTGACTCTGAATGGTTAGAGTCTATGTCTCCAATTTGGGAATCCTTCTCAAAAGTCATAACATCTTTTGATTTGGTTGATGATGTTTGCGGTGTTTCTAGGACAGTTGTAGTTTGAAGCTGGCTAATTTGTTGATTAACCTTTCTTAATAAATCAGATTTTTTTAGTTTGAAAATCTGACTTAATTCTCGAGTTAATCTGAAAGGGTTTAAAAAGTGGTGTTTCAATCCTAGTTTCGACCTTTCTTGAAGAAACTGGTGTTTGAACAAAATAATCACCCAATACTTGGTGATATTGGTTTGTGTAATTGTTTTGTTCAACAATGTTTTTAATATCTGTTGTGTCAATGGGTTTTTCAATGTTTTTAAATTTGAAAAGTGCAGCCATAATAGGTTGACGTTTATCGTCTGCCAATTGTGGTATCTGCACTGATTTTGGAGGAAGAAACTTAGAAGAAATAGTTTTACCTTCAAAAGTTTTCCATTGTTTTTTTGTCATATTAATAGTTTGCAAAAAAGGATATTCCATATTTTGATCTTGTGCATAAGCATTAAACCAATCAAAGAATGGAATATTTTCTTGTATTTTTTCAAGAAATTGTAGAATTTTTCTTGAATTTCTTTTCTAGCAGATTTTTTGAATTTTTTTTGAGGAAACCATTATCTCTAAAAGGTATATTTCTCAGAGTAAAATTCCATTTGCAAAGTTTGTTTGTCAATTTGGAAAACATTTTCTAAAACGTTTATGATAAAAGGTTCCCCTGATTCCCCAAGAGATGAATAGGTTTGAAACTCGATTGATTTCAAGTCGTCATCCTTCTCATAACTTTTTTGTGGGATATTGAAAGAATTGTCAACTCCTTGAATTGAAACGTTTATTGGTTGTGGGATTACCATAGGCGGTGGTGGTGCATATATGACCGATGGTACCTTTGGTAAAGTTTGTTGGGGAGTTGATGTTTTGGGGGCTGACATGTAGATGACAGATGGTGGTTTAGGTAGAGAAGAACAAGAATATCTTGAAAATTCAGATCTAACAGACCTACAATCTTCATATAATGAAGGCTTGGTTTTGGTAGCTTGACTACAAGATCTTCTTAGTCTATCAAAAGATAGTTTGATAGTTCCATATGATGTTTGAATGATCTTGCTTACCTGAGATATAGGTTTAGGAATCGGCTTTGTGGCCTTATCCATTGTCCAATCATCTGGTAATTCAACATCATCCCACATAATTGTTTTTGGAACAATCAAGTTTGTATTTTGTTCATCTGATAAAAAGACTATTGTTTGGCCATTATCAGGAGGTATTAAAACTAAAGAGTTGGATGAGTTTAAGACCTTATACTATATCCTATATGTTAGGGTAGCAGGTATAGATCCTGGTTTCATTTTTATAAACCGTTTAAATGAAGTTTAAGTTTAAGGACTTCAAGAACATGTTCATCTTTTAAATCTGCCATCCTATCTGGATAATAGTTAAAGTAAACAGGTCTATTATGAAGCCCAAATTCTACTGCTACAAGCAGAGAATCTGAAAATTCATAATGTCAAGCATCCATGAGGCATACTACTCCTGATACGTTTAATCCTTTTCTTATCAATGGTTTAATGGCAACTTGAACACTTGTGATGTGCAAAAAGTTGTAATCTTTCTTATGTTTATCAATTGATTTTTGGGAAAGAAGGTAAAATTCTTCCTTTTCTGGTTTGATAGGAATTGATTCTTCAACTGTTCTGATTATGTAATCAAATTTGGAGAACCACTTCTTATCTTGAGTTTGCATTTGATAAAGCGTGTTTAGAGCAATTGGAGGTAAAACCCAATCGTCTACATTCTGGTTTATATTTTCAAAAGAAATTTCTTCTTTGAAAATTTGTTTAGAAGTTGAAGACTTTGATTCCTCATCGTAAGTCTCAAATATCAAATATTAACAACCGGTTTTAAAAGTTTCATTTTTCTAAGATTGGTTTTTTTAAAAAACCGGTCTAAAATATTACTTTTAAGATCAGTTTTGTATAATAACCGGTCTTAAAACTAACCTAAATTTCAACTTGCACCTAATTTCAACTCTAAAATCTGATACTCAAGCATATCTTGCAAACCCCTCCCTCAGTTCGTGGCAGCTCCTCCTTTCCACTTCTCTCCTCCATCCTTAACCTTCGCTGCCGTCGACGCAGATGTATGGTTGAATACATTACTATATAAGGCTATCGTCGTTTGTTCCCTCCGATTGGTTTCTTTCTCAACCTCATTTTCTTGCCTCCCCTGGGTTTCTTCATTAAACTCCTCCTTCCCACATCTCTCCTCCGTTCTTTACCAACACCTCCGGTTGACGCAGTGGTACTGTGGATTGCATTCCCTCTTTGTCGTTTCTTGCCTCCCCTAGTTTTGTTCCTCAAGCTCGAACTCCAGGTATTTATGACTCAATTAGACAAGATTTGTAATTAATTTCTTTTAATTAATTAAGAGTTGCATTATTGTTGTTGGCTTGCTTCCTTCACATGCAATTGGGGGATTGAATTGCTGGTGGACTGAATTGCCATAATCTCTAATTGTTGTTGGCTTGCATTCTCTGTTTGAACTAGTATTATCCGTCCATTTTAATAGAGTTCTGATGCTTTGATTTGGGCCCATCTCTCTAATAAGATTCTTAACACTACTAGAAAAAATAGTTTTAACGTCCCTTTTTTTTTGCCTTTTAACGTCTGAAAACAGAGGGACGTCTATCTGAGGGTCGTGGAAAAAAACGTCAATAACGTCCGTAAAATAGGGGACGTGAAAGGCAGACTTTAGACGTCCCCAGTTTTATCTGGGGACATCTAAAGTGTCGCCACCCACTCTACCACGTCCCTTTTTATTTAAGGACGTTGAAAGTTTTTTTTTAAATGGCCTTTTTATATATTGCACTGTCTGAAAAATGTAAACTGCAGAAATAGGATTCCAACAACAGAATAAAACAACAGCAATTCAGCAGAATGGAAACAACAACTTGAAACACAGTGATCAACCCAAGGCTATCATGCAATAATTTTAAGGAGTAGCAAACTAATTAACTAACAAACCACACAAACTACACAACAATCTATATCCAAGTCTCCAGTTTGTACAATAACCAAGACTAAATCCAATCTATATCCAACAACAATAACGCTAATTATATGTACAATATATAGAACTACCACAAAAGTATGTCTTACACAAACTACTAAAGACTTTACTCTGGTATACGTTGAAGAAGATGTCCAGCCAAAAAGTCTCTGATCATATTTAGGTCTTCATATGAGTAGGCATCTTCATTGTCAAAAATCTGTAAATTAGAAAATAAGTTTAGATGAAATAATGAATCAAGTGAATGAATTGCCATTGAATTACAACACCAAGAATATTATCCTCTGAGAATGAAGAAGCGATTACTTATTCAAAATCTGTCGTAATGCCACTCTGAATGATGTTAAACATATAAAGTAAGACATAGTATCCACATTCCCAGCTGCCAGGTTGTCGAGGGCACTATAAATCAAAAGCAAATGGTTAAAATCAATAAAGGCATATCTAAAACGATTGTCAATCAAAAGAACTTGATTTGAAACTATGTACCTTTGGAAACAACCATCTCGGTTCTTTGCCACCTTTACGTTCGCGTGGCCCGCCAAGCGCTTGGTACGTCGTGCATGCCCTATCATTAAAATGAAAATCAACATAAATTAGAATAATTCATTTAAGTCAAGAATCAAGAAGCAATGAAATACAAAAAAAGAACTTACGTGTTGAAGACGCTTTTAGTTTCTTTGTCTGGTCTTCTACTTAAGGAATCAAACCAGTAAACAATGTGGGTCGAGGACAGAGAACACACAAACTCCAGTGATAACTATCACAATATATACAGATTAAAAAGAAGTTAGATAGCAAGGCAATTATTTATTAAAAATCTCAAATACACAAAATTAAAATGCGTACCCTTAAACAATCGGTGCTAGATAACAACGATAGTCGTTCTCTGCCACTGTGAAGCCCACATAGTTTGTCCTTCTTTTCAATGTATTCCTAATCCTTGTTGTATATGCAGGAGACAAGAATCTATATAAATCAACTCTTTGAGAGTCAATGCATATACGACGGAAGGAGCTATAATAGAATTAAAATGATGAATGTATTAGCTAGTTAAAATCAACTTAACTAAATGAAGGAAAAAATGGGAAACAAAAAACTTACAGGATTGCAAATTTGCCCCATCCAACATCTAGCTCCTCCAACTTAATGAACTGTTTAAGATCTTGTTTATCAATAGTGAAGTGATACTCTAATTCCTGGCCCACAATCCCTGTAGGCATATGCAAATCAATCTGGCGAATGCCTTTATAGATATGCTGCAGTAGTGCTAAGAAGGGCCATTTTTCTGCTTCCTGCTCGTTCTTTTAGAACATAAAAAAACATATTATTAGTAGGATGTCAACACATCTCAAGTAAAAGTGAGGTAGTTCCATACTATTGGAGGTGTTGGTGGTAACAAGCCAATAAGATGTACAGGTCAAAGGATGAAAGATCCTCTCACCTGAGCTATCGTGGCAACCTCGTCATCAGAAATAGGGATGGCTGTACCTTCTTCCCCCTCTCGAACACATGTCACAGTCACCCTACGCAAATGCTGTGGAATTTGCTGATTATGGTGGGTAGTAGCTTCTGTGTGAACGAGAGCATCTGCAACTACACGCAGCACTGGGGCTTCCAAAGAGAGGATGGCAGGTTCTCCCTGCACTGGAGTGGGAGAAGGGTCGCCAAGTGGTTCCTCCACTGGGTTGTAACTTCCTTTGGTGCTGTGGAAGGCCAGGGATGAATGGGTTCTACGCTCGGTAGTTGCTATCTGCGATTCAAACATCTTCATCATTTCAACTCGTAGCTCAGGCATCAGCTCAAGTAGTAGCTCTGGCAACAGCTTTTGTCGGAGCTTGTCGCGAAGGTTGGCCTCGAGCTCTTGTGAGACTTCCTAATGAATCTTGGCCACAAGCTCCCTACTGGGTTCAGCTTGTGACGAATAAGGATGTGAGGCTCAGCCAAAATACTTCGCGACACGAACTCCCCCTGCCTCCCCTCGAACATGACCAGGGTGATCTACCTTCTCAATCGCCGTTGACAAGATGTCCATCCGTCCACTTGGAGTGAACAAACCTTGGCTACTATGATCTTGCAGTTCATTCGGCAGCATAAAATTTATCGTAAATGAAAATTAAGCACTCCCAATATGAAAAAATAACTTTGTACTTATGCTCTAACTACTTACAATTCTTGCGGCAACCTCAGCAACAGTCGGATTTACGTACTTCCCACCCTTAAGCCTCCCTGCTTTCCATTTTTTGTGACGTGGAGGAGGTGGCGGGGGCTGGACCACAACGGTAGGATCTGATGTTGCTGCTTCCTTCAATTTCTCCAACTCTTCTACCATCATCTTTCGCTCAAGCTTCTGATAACCACCACGAGACATGCAATGTTGATAGTTATTAGCTACTTGCCTCTTTGCATTTGCTGCACTTAATGCCTGTGAAAGGAAAACAAAGAACACCGAATCAATAATGTCAACTATATTCAAATAAAACACTATAATGACAGAAATCTTACCAAAAAGTTTGAATCTTCTCGTGATGACATAAACAACCTCCAGTCCTCTAGAGACAAAAACGTATACTCCTGACATGGATCCTGACCCCTCAGGTCCCCTCGAATATAATCTCGTGTGAGCCTGTTCTTGAAATCTTTCCATCGTAGATGAACCTCCATCATCCACTCCTTGTACATCTCCGCGGTGTCAGGGACACCATAGGTTTGCTGCAAGGTAAAAACATAAGTTAATTATCTTTGAACTAATAGAAATAAAGATATATATGCAGATTTATCGAAACTTATATACCAAAAGTTGTTGCCAAATCAAGTCTTTCGTTTTTTGTGGAACCAACTTCCAATTATCATAGGTAATATGAACTTTGCTTCAAGCCAAAAAACCTAAGTAGCTAATGAAATGGTCTTCCTCCAGACCAATTGGTTTCATATTGTCATTAAAGTCAATATGCAACCTCTCCTGTTGATGGTGATGACGTGCTACCAATACAGGCATTTTTGTACTGTCTCTAACCCTTCTTCTCACAACTGGTTCAGGTCTCGCATCAGGTTCAGGCCTATTCATTTTATTGTCCCTATCACTTTGTGAATCACCAGAATTGTCCATATTCTTGTAAACACAAAAATCATTATCAGATAGGTGAATAAATTGTAAGTAAATGAATAAACTAACTAGTTATAAAACAAACAGCACACATTACTATTTTCTAAGTTAAGCTCTTACTCTAGATTGTTTTCCATATTCCTTCACCATGATCATTTCTTACAGCATATTCTTCATCATCTACCAATTCTACTTCACTTGTTATAGGTGGATTAATTGTAAAAGGTGGTGTGTCGTCAAGGTTGAAGGTCGGATCACCATGCTTCTTTTTTTTACTTTGAAGTACAATGGAAATTTTTTTATTTGCGGGATCTGTGACATAAAACACTTGTTTCACCTGGCTTGCTAGAATGAAGGGCTCATCCCTATAACCTACTCTTTCAAGATCAATTGAGACAAATCCAAATTGTTGATCTATTACCACAGCATTATTGCTAACCCACTTACATTTGAATAAAGCAACTTTAAACTTGTTGTAAGTGATTTCTCATATTTCTTCTATCACTCCATAATAGGCCATGGATGCTAATATGGGGTTTTTGTCTTTCAAACTGGAAAAGTGCATGGCTTCAGCTTCTACCATCACCCCACTATTTTGCATGGTACTTCTATCATCTTGGTCTTTTGTGTAGAAAGAATACTCGTTTATATCATAACCGCTCCAAGTAATGATCTGAAACGAAGGCCCCCAGGCTAGCCATTCTATTGTCTCAGACACACCGGTCTTATGCAAAACCTTTTCCTCAAACCATTGAATGAATGTCTTGTTTTGCTCAATAGTAATCTGCATGTCATTCTTCCTCGGATTCATGTTCTTCAATCTCTTTCTGTGTTCATCTATGTACGGTTGAACTTCTGCCATGTTATTCAAGATATAAAGGTGTGCTTGCAACACCTTTTCACGAAGCATAGTCTTCACTTTCAGTCCTCGTGTTCCCTTGCTCCTCCCCTCTTCATGCCGAGATTGTTCCTTCTTCCTTGATAGATAATCGCTGCAGAAGTCCATAGCCTCTTCAACAACATACCTTTCAACTATTGAGGCTTCTGGTCGATAGGGATTTTTAGAGTACCCTTTTAAGATCTTCATGTATCGCTCGAAAGGGTACATCCACCTCAGGTAAACTGGACCGCAGAGCGTTACCTCCCTTACCAAATGAACTATCAAATGCACCATTATATCAAAAAATGAAGGAGGAAAGTGCATCTCTAATTGGGACAATATGATATAACCCTCAGCTTCCAGTTCATCCAGCTTTTCAGTGTCAATGACTTTGTTATAGATAGCATTAAAGAAAACACACAATCTTGTCACAGTGCTTCTAACTTCTTCTTTCATAATGCCTCTAATAGCTACTGGTAACAATTGTTGCATCAACACATGATAATCATGGGACTTCATTCCCACTAACTTCAAATCATCTATTGACACACACCTTCTCACATTCGAAGAATATCCTTATGGTACCTTAATTTCATGCAAACACCCATACAAACTTCGTTTCTCCGTTTTTGATAGTGTATGCGCTGCTGGCTCCATGTATGCCCTCCTACCATCATCTCTTAGCTGTGGATGTAACCGTTCTCTTATTCCCATATCAACAAGGTCTAATCTCGCACTAATCCCATCCTTGGTCTTCCCTGGAATGTGCAAAAGCGTACTGACAAGGCTATCACAAATGTTTTTCTCCACGTGCATTACATCAATACTGTGTCTCACGTCAAGACTACACCAATATGGAAGATCAAAGAAAATTGATCTCTTCTTCCATATGTTCTTCTCACCCGCAGTCTTCTGATTCTTACCGAGTAAGACATTGATACGTTCAACCCGACTGTAAACTTCCTCTTCGGTTAATGCCTTTGGAGCATTCCATGCTCCGGTAAGCCGTTAAAACGCTTTCTTAACCTATGATACGGGTGGAACCTAGGAAGGAACCTCCTGTGACCAAAGTAGACCGTTTTTCTTCCATGTTTAAGTTGGTGGAAGTGAGTGTCTGCTTCACATATCAGACATGCTTTATGCCCTTTCACACTGTACCCTGAGAGGTTTCCGTACGCAAGGAAGTCATTTATCGTGGTAAAAATCATTGCACGTAGCTTGAAGGACTCATTCTTATATGCATCAAACACATCTACGCCTTCCTCCCAAAACTTCTTCAAGTCCTCAATCAAAGGCACCAGGTAGACATCGATATCGTTTCCTGGCTGTTTTGGTCCAGAAATCATCATAGAAAGCATCACATACTTGCGTTTCATACAAAGCCAGGGAGGCAAGTTGTATATTACAAGGAGTACTGGCCACACACTGTGTGTGCTATTAAGAGTTCCATACGGATTGATGCCATCTGTACAAAACCCAAGCCAAAGGTTTCTCGGCTCGCTACCAAATTCAGGGAACATTTCATCTATTTTCTTCCACTGTGGAGAGTCAGCTGGGTGCCAAAGATATTTTCCGTCGGATATTCTATCATCCGAATGCCATCTCAACTTCTTCATTTTTTTGCAGTGCCAAACAAACGCTAAAAGCGCGGTACTATTGGAAGATACCATAAAACTTTTACAGGTTGCCTTTTAGTTGTCCCATCGCCACAACCACCATTTTTCTTCACTTTGTATCGTGTAGTTTGACACTTAGGGCACTCACTCAGACCTTCATACTCCTTTCTGTACAGTACGCAGTCATTAGGGCAAGCGCGTATCTTTTTATACTCCATACCCATTGTAGATAGGATTTTCTTGGCCTCATACATACGATTTGGAAGTACATTATCGTCTGGAAACATATCACACAACAATTCAAGCAGCAATGTGAAACTACTATCGGTCCACCCACAAGTTGCTTTTAAGTTAACCAAATGTAATGTTCCTGTTAGCCGTGTGTACTTACTCCCAGGGTACAACGGTCTCTCTGCATCACTCCACAGGCTGTCATATTCATGCGACTGCGCAAAGGATTCTACCTCAACATCGTGAATCATTCTCTCCATTCTATCTTCATCTATGACATCCACAGCTTCCTTCTTATGCCACGGACAATCAGTTACTTCCTCACCATGCCATATCCACCTTGTGTATCGAAGATTTATTCCATCACAAAGTAGGTGATCCCTTATAACTTCAACATCCTGTTTTCTCTCATTTAAACAACTGACACAAGGACAAAAATACTTCCCATTTTTTGCTGGAACGTTCCTTCTAGCAAATTCAATAAACTCTTCAACCCCATTCTCATATTCTTCACTTGTTCTCAAAGCATTCATCCAACTATGATCCATTTTATTACCACCTATGCCATTCACACTCAATTTTAGAATAATTGTCAACACTGGGAATTGCCTTTTACTATTTTGTTTTTCAAAATTTTGGCAGCATTTCCCCTTAAAAGTGAGACATTCCAAAATCAAAATAACAAACCATCTCAGCTTAATTTAAACAAAACTAAACTAATTAAGAAGAGTAAAATAAAAATTCATAGCACTAAAACAAGAGTAAAAAGCAGGAAGCTAACATTAATTCTTCTAACCTAAACAAAAGGAGGAATACTTTAATTAGTGCCAAGAATTTCAATGAAAAACATGAAAATAATGAACGAATATTAACTCAATGATAACAATCTCTTAGTCTCTCTTTCTTTGTTTTTTCTCTTTCTTGTTATATCCTTTTTCTCTTTTCTTTTTCAATTTCTCTTTTCTTTTCACTATTTAAAAAAATTCACATAGCATTGTTTCTCTTATTCATCAATCCCTTCACTGTCTTTCTTTCTTATATCACTTACACTTAATAAAACAATAAATGAATGAGAAGATAGGGGGAAATTGCATTAACTCAAACAAATGGCTAATTAATCAATGCAATTTTTCTTTAATGAAAGTTTAGGCTCAAATGGTTGAAACAAAGGATTCATGAGATAGGAATAGACATTTGGCCAAACTAGCTATAAAATTAAATGCCTAAATTATTTTTGATCATTCAAAAAGAGTTTTAAATTTTAAAAGAGATTCAAGACTATAAGTTCTAGAGATGAAATTGCAATAAATATACCCTCTCTTAAAAGAAATGAATATTTAGCCTCAATTTCTCACTAGTCTTTGGCTTCCTAAAGTTAATTACCAAAGCCAAATTCTATGCCTACCTACTAACACTCTAAGAATATAGAACCAAATCCTAATCAAACTCAATTCTTTCAAGATCAAATCAAACAACTTTTAGAATATTCATAAATCAAATCCAAACTTCCAAAACGCAATTTTTTTGTTCAAAATTTTTCAAAAAAATTTCTCTATATGTATAAAAGCAAAGAAGACAAGTTATGCAAACTCAATAGTATTAGTTATAAATTTTTAAAACTTAAAAAAAACACAATTTAACAAGTGAATATGTAGAGTGACCCGAGAATCATGTAAAGTTTTGAAGTTTTTGATTTTGTAAGGGTTCAGTTGGATCGCAAGTGATTCTTAAATGTTTAAACAAATATGATAAATGACTCTAACATACATAAGGTTTGACATATTCTAACATTAATTCAATTTTTTCTTAATATAAACAACATATTTGAATCACATGAGCTTACATTCTAAACAAGATCTGTTCCCCAAAATAATTATTTACATTACACAAAGCATACGCACCTGATTTTCTCAGAATCCAAGTGCAGAATCCAAGTGCATGCAGCAACAATATAATCCAGAAACGCAGAACCAAGTGCAGCAACAATCCAGAAACGCAGAATCCAAGTACAGCAACAATCCAGAAACGTAGAAACGCAGAATCCAAGCTTTTCTGTAAATTCTTAATTGCTTCACATAATAATCCAACTCACGCCTCATATGCACATGATTTTAGGAAACCCAGAAACGCACCTGAATAATTCTGAGAATGCAGCAGCAGCAGCAAATAGCAAGACCCACACGGCCATGGGAATGGGAGAAGAGGGAAGACAAATGCAGGGGAGGTGCACCTTTGTTCAGTGAAGGAGTTATGACACTCAGCTCACGGGTTTGGGAGAAGAAGGAAAACGAATGCAGCAGGGAAAGTGGAACACAGCAGACACTCACGGGTATGGCAAAGCACAGAAGGTAAAGTTGCAATCTACAGTGAATGAAGTGATGGTTCTGCATGTTTCTGCATCCCCAGTCAAAATGGGGACGCCTAAAGTAAGCTTTAAACGTCCCCAGTCAAAATGGGGACGTCTAATGCTCACTTTAGACGTCCCCATTTATTCAGGGGACGTCTAAAGCCTATTTTAGACGTCCCCAATTTCTGTGGGGATGTCTAAAGGCAACTTTAGACGTCCCCAGTTTCTCTGGGGACGTCTAAAGTGGTGGAATTTTTTTTTTGTCAAATTCATCCAGCGCTAAAGCCTCCTGCCAAATATTGAACTTTGGACGTCCCTAACTTAAAAAGGGACGTCCTTTAGGGTAGTAAAAAGTCTAGTTTGTAGTAGTGTAATGGGATACTTTCCCCCCAATTTTTCTAAATGCTTTGCCTTATTTGCTTATTTTAAATTTTGACAATCGTTGCTTCTGGGATCTATTAGTAGTTCCATTGCCACACTGGCAGATTTCGCTCTGCTAGAGTTAAGATTACAACCTAACAATATCTTTATATCCCCTTTGTAAATAGATGGTTAATCGTGGCTTTATGCTTGGTTAATAGTAGTTTTTTATTGCTCAAGTGCTATATCACTACTACAAAAAAGCAAAGCTGTGGAGCTTATAATTGCATTAACTATGGCGCTAGAGAAATGCCACATATCTGGACGCTACTAAAAAAAGCTGTGGCGCTTAGAAGCGCCACAGATTTTTAATTTTTTTTAAATAACCTCCTGTGGCGCCTAGCCAACCAGGCGCCACAGGAGGCAACACCTCCTGGGGCGCCTCCTCATGCAGGCGCCACAGGAGGTGTTTTTTTTTGAATTCTTCGTATTGGTTTTTTTTAGCATATTTTTTCCTCATATTTTTGGGTTCTTTGTATTGGTTTTTTTTTTAGCATATTTTTTCCTCATATATATCTCCCATGTATATATAATTATAGTCTGCAAGGTTTAATAAGAACAATGATAGATAACTTTAAAATGATACCAACAAATGATTAATTAGCTAAAGTAGTACTGAAAATTGTTATACAATATATTGTAAACCTAGCTGAATGAAATACAACAAATTCAACTTCAACAAACATGCATGACACAACAATTGGTAATTAGAAACAAAACAAAAAAGACCAACTAGTGAATTTAATAGTATATATAGCTACCCAGAGATTTGCCTAAACACATATTCACACCATTCCTCAATCACTTCTTTAACCTGATGGTCTGTCAAAGCGTCACAACGTTGATCTTCATAATACTACAGAAATATACAATCAGACACAAGTTAGAACGAATTAAAATCATTAAAACATAATTGTCAGGCACTAATTTAATTTCATTACAACACAATATGAAGTGCAACTAAATGACTTACTTTTTGAGGACTTTTTGAGGCACTAATATGAAGTGCAACTAAATGTCAACTGCTTAGCAATCTCTGCATTACTATACAGTCGCCTGAATCTCGGAACAATGGGAAAATACCATAGCACCTTCAAAGGACTTTTTCCTTTCTTCTTCCTATATCAAGATGCGTTGCATTTAGGGCACTTCTCCAATGTTGCATACTGATTTCGAAATAATACACAATCATTAGGACATGCATGTATCTTCTCATATCCCATACCGGTTGTAGAGCAAAGAATTCGCTTTGCCTCGTATGTCTTGGTAGGAAGTATATTTTCTTCTGGAAGCATATCTTGCAACAGTTCAAGCAATGCGGTGAAACCCGAATCACTCAATCCGTAGCAAGCTTTAAAGTTGTACAACTTCAACACTGCTAGCAATCTTGTGTATTTAGTACTTCTGACATATAATGGTTTCTCTGCATCACCTTTCAACTTCTCATATTCGTTAGGGCAGTTATGAAGCACCCCTTCAACCATATTTACCATTTCTTCAAGACCATCATCTTCATCAAACATGCTTTGATCAAATTCATCCGAGGCACCACCCGTGGTATGCACCCGATCACTATATGCATCGTTGGTCTCACCATGCCTTGTCCATCGTATATATGTTTGATCAATACCATAACACACTAAATGATCTAGCAAATCAAGTTGACTAATCCGCTTTCCAAAACAACAAGATAAGCAAGGACACAAGATTTTGCCAGGATCTTTTGTGTGCTCAGTTGCAAATGTAATAAAATTCTTCACCCCATCTATATATTCCCTTGAACATCGATTAGATGACATCCATTTACGATCCATCTATGGGCTTCAATCTATTTTTTTAAAAAAGTACGTGGTTAGTTGTATGACTATTGCATTTACTAATTACTTTTATATTCTCTTACCAATTTTAATTTAAAATAACATACACCACATGAATCTTCATAATTGAAGCTTTCTAAGTCTTAAACTGAATGTTTAAATTGCCAAATAATTCATTAATTATTCCCAGGCATTATAATAATTTTTTACAACTCATAACAAAAGAAACCATATTTGCCACAATATATCATAGTTAAATTAGAAAACATTACAAGTCAGTAAATAAAATACAAGTGTTAAGAATATATAAATAATTATTTTGCTTATGCAATTAATCAATAACAATCATTAGAACACCTACAAATTATAACTATTAAATTCAACTAAAATCACATTTGTAAGCTCAAAATTTAAAAAACATACCGTAAATAGAAGCTTCAATAGACTGATGAACTGAAACTACAAACACAGATTAAACATAAAAAATCAATAAAATATTTGAGGTTCTAAGTTATTTTTTTAATAATAATATGTGTAATAAACATCAATATATAATAAAATCAAATATGATTAGCTTAAATCAAAAAATATGATTCAGAAAAAAAAATAAAGAAAATGAAATAAAATGAAAAAGAAAGCATAATCCCAACATTAATTATCTCCTTATTGTATGTTTTTTCCCTTACGGTTTTAGTTAATATATTTAAATTTAAACAATATAGACAAATTATATTTTATTTTATTAAATATTAACATTGATATATATTGATATATTAAAGTCATTTTATCCATATTTTTAAATCTTTAAATAAGTTATTGACTCAATTAACAAATTATTCAATTTATTATCCTGATTTCAATTTTTCCTATTTTCATTGGGATTATATGGGATTTTCTCTATTATAGTTTAATAAGATAATACAAAAAATTATTTTCTTACCTCTACAAAATAGCACTAACACAAATACATATGACATATAAATATATACTCTACAAAATAGTTTAATACGATATATATTTGTATATGACATATACAAATATATATGACACAAATATAAATTAATCAATTGCATTAATAAATTTTGTTGACCACAAACTATTCTTGGAACCTAATCTAAAATTGTTCTGAATTAAAAAATATATATAAGAACTAAGATGTTTCAAAATATATAATCAAAAGTGTTTATTAATATCTTTGTGAATCACTCAAATTAATTCAAACGCTTACGGAACAATAATAGAACAAATAAAGGAAAGAAAGGAATAATAAACTTGATAGTTGATACATTTTTTTTTTACTAAAGATAACTTTATTTGAATAAAAGCTTCAGTAAACATTTTAAAGTTTAAATTTAAATAGGAAAAAATGTGTAAAGAGAATAGATAAAGACAATAATAGAACAAATAAAGCACAGAGCCTAAACTCTAGCCTGCACATATCATGGAAAATTGGATTCTTTGTCACATGTTGGAAGCTATGGGAAGTTAGGAATCGCAGGATATTTGCAAATGAGTCTTTCACAACTGATGGCCTGCTTGCTCAGATTCGGTCTATCATACATCACACACTCACCAGTTTTGCTATTTTAAATGTCATAAAGTAGCCTTTTAGATTATGTGCTTAAGTCATCTCGTAGGTTGTTTCTTTGTCGTGACTACACTTGTACAGCTTCAATTCATTGTATTGTACAGTTACTGAGTAATGGAATAACACTTTTTACTCAAAAAAAAAAAAAAAAGCACAGAGCCTAAGTGTACACTTTGCAAGACTTGTAAATTTCAGTAAATTATAAAAATATATTATTCGTGATTTACAAATAGTATAATTACACCATGCATGAAGAAGATGGCTATATATGACATATAAATATACATGCGTGTCATAACAGGGAAAAAAAAGCAACGCAAGCATGCCATAAAAAAAAAAGCAGAACAGCCTGAAAAAAAAATTAATAAAAAGAAAACGCAAGTTGAACTTACAGGTTGATCAGTGCAGTGGAGTGGGGGACCACGTAATTGCCGTTGGTGACACAATCTTCAGTGAGGGAAGGAAGAAATTTGAGCTACTAAATGGAGTGGGGACCAAAAAGTTGAAGACAATACAAAGAAAAGGGAATAATAGGGAAAGGAGTGGGGTTGGCAGTTGGCAAAAAAACAAAGACGTTTGCGCGTGTGGGTGTAGTTTTAAGATGTGAAGATGAGAAAATGGAGGGACAGGGTGCACGCAGATGAAAGGGAAAGTGAGAGAGGGAATAATTAAAGGTAGGGAAAGAGATGGGGGGTGGAGGCGGGAAAAGGAAAGAGATGGGGGGGAGGCGGGAAAAGAAAAGGATAAGGGGGTGGGGGCTGGATGGGTTCTAATTGGTGGGGAAGGGATAGGAAATCCCAATTTTTTTTATTTAAAAAAAGGGTCAGGTGTGGCGCCTGACCAGGCAGGCGCCACACCTGACCAAATTTTTTTTTTTATTTAAAAATTGGTCATGTGTGGCGCCTGGCCAGGCAGGCGCCACACCTGGCCATAAAAATTTTTTATAAAAAACAATGGGTCAGGTGTGGCGACTGGCCAGACAGGCGCCACACTTGACCATAAGCTACGCCAGGCGCCACAGCTGGTAAAAAAAACATAAAATATAAAAAAAATAAATAAGCAGCTGTGGCACTTCATTAAGGAAGGGCCACAATATGTGCGCCACCTTTCAACCTTTTTGTAGTAGTGTATGTTTGAAAAGGAGGTGCCATTATTTTCTCATCTATAGATGCAAGAACATAGTTTTTTATTACTCAAGTTTTTAGCTTTGTCTCATTTTCTGGATCTTATATGAGATGCGAGAACCACATTTACATAATGCTGATATTGCTTGATATTGATTATCAACTTGTGCTGATAGTGCTGTGTTATTCTATTAAGTGCTATAGAGTCTTATTGGGATAGCAATAAACACCATGTAGCAAATTTTCCTTAAACCATCACTATCCTTAAATAGTATCCTTAAAGTGAGGATAATGAGTTGTCCTAGTGAGGGTACTCCGGAGCCTAGCAATGCTCCGAGCTAGGAACAAAGTGAGCCACGAAACTAGCCTGTACGAAGGGGTAGAAGAGGCAGCCGATTGAGAGACATTCCCCTCAATCGGAATACCAGGGAAAAGATTTTGATTGAATTTGATAGATATTGGAAACCAATTGGGCCTAATGCAAGCCGATATAGGAGTTTTGTCGGCCTCCTAGCACGCAACAAGCCTAGCATCTTAATAGAGGAGTGGAGAAATGTGGATAAAAGTGTGAAGCGACATATTTGAGAAACTATCCAGCTCTCTTACAGCATTCTTGAGAGTGAAATCTAGTATAAGAAGACAATAATGTATTGTGATGAACGCTGGAGGAAGTTTAAGACAAGTTTAGCCGACAATTATATGCATATCGAGGTGAAAGAAGGTCAACCTCATCCTAATCCGTGTGACATGTATTCTTATATTAAAATGACAAGTCTTAAAACTGAAATTTTTAAGATCGAATTTGAGGACAACCGGTCTTAAAAGTATTACCGTAGCTCTTCAAATGAGGTATTTTAAGACCGGTGGTTATGGCAACCGGTCTTAAAATAATGTATTTTTAAGACCGGTTTATATTACAACCGGTCTTAAAATATTTTCTTTAAGACCGGTTGCATAACCTGTTTAAAAAGTATCAGACTTTTAAGACTGGCTGTATCAAGACCTCATCCTGAACCTGTCTAAAAACTCATTTTGGACCGGTCTTCAAAGTCATTTTTGTACTAGTGTTTTAAAGGGAGAGAAATTGTTGAGATTTATTAAAAATAAAATATAAAACTTTTTGAATTAATTTAAAATTTCTGATTTTTTATAAAATTATTTTTTAAAATTTAATTGTATTACCTTAAAACTAAAATTTTTTATTAAGTATAAATAAATTCAATAAATTATTTTAAACTTTAAATGTACCATAAAATTTGGGATTGAATGAGTAACATCCTACTTTTTATTTCCTATAATTAATTGAGTTAGCTTGAGTATATGAGTGTCAACTGCTAAGAGGTAAATAAAAGGGAATTTTTTGTCACAAGAAAAAATTAAAAAGGAATTTTAGAGTATTTAAGAATAACCATGTTAAATTACAGTTTAAAATGGTCAAGTATAATTAAATAAGTTGGAGATGACCATGAGGCTTAAGAACTTAGAATGGGCTGGAATTTTGGTCCTATTGAGTTTGAAAAAGTGAAACAAAAATTCGGCCCTCCCCCTCCCTTTCTACTTACGGTTGCAATTATGAATTTTGACGCCACGAAAAAATCATGAATTTTAATTTTTTTTTTTATAAAAATAAGAGCAAGAGTCTCATGCTAGGATTTTGTTACATCGTTTATATTGAAAAAGAGATTTACAAGGCATATTTGAAGTCTGGGCTCTAGAGTCTAGAGATGTTATCTAAATATTAAAAAGCCTCAAAAATAAATTATTTAGTTAAAAAAATTATTTGAAGGAAAGAATTTCAAAAAAGTAAAAAAAAATAACTATAGATAACTATTTTGAAATCATGAAGAAGTTTCTTTCCCAAAAAGAGTTATAAATAATTGTAAAAATATTTTCTAGAGTTAGGGGCCTATTTTTTTCAAATAATTCAAGGAAAATAATTCAAAATTAATTTTTTATCTGAAAATCTTAAGAAAATTATTTTGAAGCTAAAGGAGCTAATTAAGGAAGAAAAATTTATAAAGTATTAATGATTTATTTCTAGAAATTATTCAGCGTTTTCGGTTTATTGAGAAAATGACTAAATTGGAAGCAAAAGGTTTGTTGAAGGGTAGAATGTAAAAGCTATTACCATCGAATTAAGGATGAAAATCCATTACCATTCGCATTAAAGGATAGATGTTTTTAGTTTGCTCTTTTGTCTTTGTTTGTATCTTGAGATTTTGAGATAATGTGGTTTTCAGATTTACAGTAAAAAAAAAAAAAAAACCATTACCATCCGCAACCATTCCTCATTTCCCCATCTTCCTCGATCAGAAACAGAGAAGAGTGACCAGAGGCCGACGGAGAAGAGGAAGATGAGGGAGAAGCCGATTGTTGCATGCAATATCGGAATCCGATTGAGGTAAACCCGAAACCCTAGCCCCTTTTCATCTTCTATTTCTTCGATGGGTGGTTTCTGGTAGAAGTGGGGGTTCAGAGATAGATTAAAGATTATGTTTAGTGTTGCATGTGCTTGATTGGCTCTAGGTTACAAGTTTCGAATTATATACTTGTAGCGTTTGCGGTGTGAAGCGTCGGCTTCTGTATTAGATAAGGAAAGGCAAGTAAAATATATGTCTTGTATTTGTAGACTAAATGATGAATAGAGTTAGTTTGAGGTGGGCAATGTTTGAATCTGTTACTTACTAGAGGAGTTTCATTCGCCCCATCTACTCAAAGTTTCATGACATAACCAAGTTTAAATGCTATTGCCTCCGATCTTAAATATAAGATCTAATTGACTTTTTTGGAGAGATTAAGAAAGCTGATAAGTTACTTAAAAGTATTTATGCTCGTCATTTTTCTTTAAATTAAATTGTATGACTTATAAACTAATATATAATCTAATAATACCCAATATATGATATGATTAAGTAATTTATATATTTAGCTTCGTTAATCTCTCCAGAAAAATTAAATGGGTCTTATATTAACGATCGGAAGAGAGAGTAATATATAAGAGTTGAAGAAGTAATGCATAACCTTGCTGTTGAGGTTTTTTTTTCCAATAAACTTGATAAATATGAATATATTGTCATATGCTTGGTAAGCGTGGGACTCAAATTCTGTCATCCATAGGTATTTTGAGCAATTAGATTATGTTCCAAAGCTGAAAAATGAGATGGGAACGATGAATAATGGGTGGTGCAGTGTACTCCATATGTTTCATTTCGGATTTGGTTAGGAGAATGGTGACCTTCGAATCTGTAAAAAAAAAATATCAGAGTGAGGGAGGATGGTATTGGTATATTTTGTGGAGCTAAGGGTTAAATGGTTATGAAAAGTGATGAGTTTGGAGCCAAAGTTAGTTAAATGGTCATGAAAAGTGATGAGTTTGGAGCCAAAGTTAGTTAAATGGTCATGAAAAGTGATGAGTTTGGAGCCAAAATTCCCTGTCCTGTTGAGTGCAGTGTCAAGTTCCTTAACTAAACGAAAAGAAAGTTGACATATTGTGTGTAAAGGTATTTTAAGTCTTAAAGGAGATATATTATGTTAAAGTCAGTCAGATGTATGATGTTAGAAGCGGCTACGAATTTTAAAGCTGAAAACTGATTTAAAACTATGTTTATTGCATTTGTTTAGTGTTTCCAAATGCTGAATAATGGTCTCAGATTGTTGGATCATGTTTAGAGGGATTAGAATGATGACTTAGATGTTAATATTGATGTTGTCTGGATAGTTTGAAGATTAAAATTTGATGATAATTCACTGCTTTAAGGTTGATAGATCATAATCCAGCAACCCAAGAAGTTGAAAGTTGAAACTATGAAGCTCTAAAACAAATGTTTAGGATCACCAACCACTCTGATTGAAGAATAGAGTTGATTTAAAGTTGGAATTTTAGGAAGGAATAATTAAGTTCTAAGTTATTAACGATTAAAGTGTTAAACTACCTTTATATATATATATATGTGTGTGTGTGTGTGTGTGTTAGGATTTAACTTGTGCCCTAACCCACTAAGTAATGGTCTAGAATATTAGGCCTGTTGGGTTAAGAAAGTGGAACAATAATTTCGCCCTCCATTTGTAAAAAAAAAAAAGGCCCTCCCTTCTTATCGATGGCTGTGACCTACTAAATTTTAATTTAATCCATCTATGAATTTTTTTGGATAATAAAGAATCTATGAAAATTAAACATAAAGAAATAAAGGCGAGAATCAGACATTGATGTCCTCATATCCTTGACTTCTTTGAATAGCATTTGGAATCTCCTAAACTCGAAATTAAGTCTTTCCACCCATAATTTAAAATAAATCATATTATTTATAAATTAAAATTAAAACTTATATTTTCAATATGTTCACCCTTATCTAAAGTAAGTCTTTGAGCATGTGATTTATTATTATATATCTTTCTTATATTTTATTTTAACATTTATTACCCGTTATCTTATATTAATATTTTTTGACCTGATCTTAATATCTTATATTAAAATTAAAAATTATATGATCTTTTTGTTCTTTTATTTTTTTACCTGTCATTTATTCTTCAAATATGGCTAGTTTTTGTTTGCCAGGAGCAAATATAGTTACTTTATAGTTTATATCATATTGTTTGTCGACTAGTTTAAATCATAATTTTAATAATTAATCAAATCCAATATTTTAAAAGCCGAACCGAACTTTGATTTGGAAAGATCAACAGGTCATGGTTCAAACGGTCAAATTGATTGGGCCGTTCAGTCAGGCTAGTGACGTAATAAATAAATTAAAATAATATTATATAAATATATAATGATTAAAATATAAGTAATTCTTAATCCAATTTAATATTTTCTTAATAATAAGGTAAAATGATGATAATAATAATAATAAAAATAATAATAATAATAATAAAATAAAAATAAAAACATTACAAAGTAGTAGTTATAGTAAAACATAAAGAAAAATTAACCATATCATAAAGCAAATAGGGGGCCATGATCCAATTTAATAAAAAATTTTGTAAATTCACAAAATATATCCAACTAGATGAAATAAAAAATATATTTTAATTATACATCACTTATTAAAAATAAAATTTAAATACCAAAAATTCATTTTAAACTATATTAGTTCACACTATTGAAATTAAACAAAATTAAAGTTGTTAAAATTATAATTATACTATGACATATGTAATATAAAAAAATAAGTGTTGGAAAAAAAATATAAAAAATGAGCATTGTTAAAATATTTTGCATTTTAAAACATGTAGCAGGAAATTAACTTATTTATAATAAAAGTATAAGCGTAAAAATTGAGTAAAAAAACAAAGACAAAATATTTTATACATTTTTTTGTTTCCTTTTTAATTTTTAAATCCTTTTATGTTGTAACTGCCTGACGGTCTGACCATCTGATCCGGTCCGGCTCTGAAACCCTTGATCAAATCTATGAAGTTTTTTTTGGATAAAAACAAATCTATGAAAATTACACCTAAAGGAAATGAACGTGAGAATCAGGGTCTCGTGCTAGGGTTTCATATCCTACATTCTTATAGCTGGCATATTTTTAAATTTTTTAAACCCTAAAGTAACTCTTTTTAATCACGATTCAAAATAAATCACATTATTTATAAGGATAATAAATAGTATACGTGGTTATTCGTCCACCCTTATCTTAAAGTAAAATTAAAAATTTTCTTTTTATTCTTTTGATTTTTTGTCGCCATTCTTTTATTTTTAAATATAGTGAGTTTAATATCATAATTTAATTTTGAATTTCGTAGATAGAGATATATAAATTAGAAACAATGGATCGGGCCTTATCTCAACCAATTTAAATTTAAATTGAATTTAAGATTTACCAAAAATTAAGAGATAAGATAGCGTTGAGTTATCGTTCCATGAGACCCTCCCAAATTGCCTATAAATTCCCAGTTCCCACTACTCCAACAGATTCAAGTCATTCAACCCACATATTTGTGATCCTTCATTTTCTCACAGCGTAGTGTTAGTTTTCGTTCTTCCTTAGAGAAAAGAGACGATAATGGCAATTGATCTTACTCCCCAGTTGGCCAAGAAAGTTTATGGAGGTGATGGTGGATCTTATTACGCCTGGTCTCCCTCTGAGCTTCCCATGTTAAGTCATGATAATATCGGTGCGGCTAAACTTGCTCTCGAAAAGAATGGCTTTGCGCTGCCTAGATATTCAGATTCTTCTATGGTTGCTTACGTTCTTCAAGGTATTAACTCCTCTGTCGTATTGCTTTCTTCGTTCTTGATCTTGATTCTTGGTATATCTATTATGCAAAGTATCGTGGTTGTTTGATTTGGGAATGTATCATGTATAATTCGTTAATTATCATCTCTCGGTTTTAACTCGATATTCGAGAGCCTTCTTAATTTAATTTACTGTTATGGAAATCTCTTTCTGGGATCTTGTGTTCAGTTTTAACAATAACTTTTTGATGGAACAGAAATGGAATGGATAAGTATACTTAAACGATATTGTCATGGTATCTGTTCGGACAGAAATATACCTAAATGATACTGTCATTGTTTTACTTGAGTATTACCATACTTATAAGAATGGTGAAGTGTGTTTTGTTTCTTTTTGAGTGTGTAGTCCTCCTCAAAATTTGATGATAACTTGGTTTAATAATAATTATGATTATTCATACTTCTTCTAAATATGACTCCATTTCACGTGTGCACTGCTATTGTTCATGTATAGTCGTGTATTGACTCCATTTCATGTGCGCACTGCAATTCTTCATATCACAAATTAGTTTTGTCATAAAATAGTCTTGTATATTCATTGCTTGATTTGGGTACTCTGTGGGTGTAAATAGTGTGAACTTAGATATGAACTTTGTTTTCTGAATATGAGTCTTTGGATCTGATGTACATACATGATGTTATCGTAGCATTTGTATATCCTTTAATTGTGTCATTTATGTTTTTTATGAATTTAGGTAATGGAGTTGTGGGAATCGTGCTGCCTGAATCAGAAGAGAAGATCCTCGCAATCAAGAAGGGCGATGCTTTGGCACTTCCTTTTGGTGTTGTGACTTGGTGGTACAACAAGGACGACACTGAGTTGGTTGTTCTTTTCCTTGGGAACACTTCAAAAGCGCACAAGCCCGGTGAATTCACCAACTTCTTTTTGACTGGTTCCAACGGAATCTTCACTGGTTTTTCCAATGAATTTGTGGGAAGAGCCTGGGACTTAGAGGAGAAAGATGTTAATACCATAGTTGGAAGCCAATTAGGTAAGGGCATTGTGAAGCTTGATGTCAACATTAAACTTCCCGAGCCACAACCCAATCATCATAAAGGCATGGCATTGAACTGCCTTGAAGCTCCATTAGATGTTGACATTAAGGATGGTGGAAGAGTGGTTGTTTTGAACACCAAGAATCTTCCATTGGTTGGTGAGGTCGGACTTGGAGCAGATCTTGTTAGATTAGATGGGAGTGCCATGTGTTCTCCTGGATTTTCATGTGACTCTGCCTTGCAAGTTACTTATATAATTAGAGGAAGTGGTCATGTTCAGGTTGTTGGTCCTGACGGTAAAAAAGAGTCTTGGAGACAACAATAAAGGCTGGTAATTTATTCATCGTACCTAGGTTTCATGTTGTTTCAAAGATTGCTGATCCAGATGGAATGGAGTGGTTCTCTATCATTACTACCCCTAAGTAGGTTCTCTTTAATTTCTCCCTCTCTAATGCACATCTTGGATATTATTCTTGAATTTAATGTGATTCTGACCATATGTTTAATTGTATGACATAGTCCTATATTCACCCACTTGACTGGAAGCTCTTCGGTGTGGAAGGCTTTATCTCCAACAGTTTTGCAAGCTGGTTTCAATGTGAATTCAAAACTTGAACAACTTTTCCTTTTAAAGAGAACTTCTGATGCTATTTTCTTCCCTCCACCAAAGTAGAAATGAAGTCTAGCTTCTTGTTTTATCTTTCTTTGTTTTTTAAATGAATAAGAAATCTTGTAATGTCTTTGATACTCCAAAGTATTCAAATGCAAATGGCATTAATTACTTTATAGATACAAGGTTTATTATAAGGTCTTTAATTTTATTGAGAAATATTCTGTTATATTGTTCGCCCTCCTATTCTTAGGAAATTTCATTTCTCCTCCCCCCCCCCCCCCGGGAAGTTTCACGTGTTTGATTTTATTGAGGAATGTTTTGTTATGTTATTTGCCCTCCTATTTTCAGAAAGTTGCTTTTTCTCTCTCACCCCTAAAAATGCATTTTTAGTTGTTTCATTTAACAGTGAAATGTTTTGTTATATTATTCACCTCCTATTCTCAGAAAAATTTCTTTTTCTTAATAACGGCAATTGATTTTATTCAGCTATTAAAAATGTTACTCCCTCTAGTCCTAAATATAAGACCTAGTTGATTTTTTTGGAGATGTTAAAAAAGCTAAATAAATTAGTTAGTTATATCATATGTTTTATGTCATTAAATTATATATAAGTTTATGAGTTAGGCAAATTAGTTTGGAAAAAAACAATGAGTATAAATATTTTAAAGTAACTTAATCAACTTCTTTAATCTCTTTAAAAAAATCAACTAGCTTTTATATTAGGACTGGAGGTAGTATTTGTGTATGTCAATAAATTAAAAGTTAAAAGTGCAATTAAAGCTTATTCACAACTTATATTTGTTTGTTTTGATATTAAAGTCATTGCCTAACCCTTTATTTCTAATAATACTTTACATGTACCGAAAAAATTGAATTATATCAACATTTTTTCAAAAAAAATTAAAGAACATTATTTCAATAATACTTTCTAACCCTGCATTACAAGCTTTTCATTTGTCCACGTAACGAAGCGGTGAAACCCAAATTAGCCGTAGAGGAGCCGTGGTGGGTGAAAAAATTGAGAATTTTTAACTGAATATTTTAGAATTTTACATTAGAATCATTTCATTAATCCACATAGTGGCTTAAAAAGCATGCTTAAGAAAGATGCATTTAGCCCCGCCATTATAATTATAAATATAACAATAAATAGAATATATAATAGATACATAATAGAATATAATAGATAATAGATTTGATACGTTGATTTCAAATCTTTACGTAGAATCATTTCATTAATCCATGTAGCAGTTTGAGAATGATGTTTTTAGTCATTCGATATATATAACAGAAGATAGATAGATGAATATTTATAAGTGGTCATGTTCACATTGGTCCTCACCGTAAAAGTCATCATGTGATTTCAAATATTGCCAATCCTGATGGATTTGAGTGTTTCCCTATCATCACAATCCCTAATAAGTTTCTCTTTCGTAGTAGTTATCTATGCTTTAAGTTATTCACAATCATGTCTATGTTGTTGACTAATGACTAATTGATTGACACGGTACTATATTCAACAATTTGGCTGGATATTCTTCGCTTTGGAAGGCTTTATCTCCGACAGTTTTTAAGCTGGTTTTAATGTAGATTCAAAACTTTAACAACTTTTATGTTCAAAGAGGACCTCTAACACTATTTTCTTCCCCCACCAAAATAGATAGATATAACTTTTGTTTGCGAGGATTCACTCGAACATTGGAGACGAAAATAAAGTCCTGCTTCGTGTGCGAGCTGGTCAAGGATACATGAGCTTTAATAAATTTTCACATTTCTAATTGAATAACATAAATTTGTCGATTGAACTATAAGTGTTATACGGAGTATTTTCGACGGATTTGTCAGTATATTTGTGACCTTTGCTAGCTCCTGGTGGCTTCATTAAAAATATCTTTGTATGACTGTTTGATTAAATCCACCACATTGCTCACGGCACAAGACAATTTGGCGAGGGATTCATAGGATATACATATAAAAAAGCAAATTACACTAATTAATGTAAAAATCCAGCCCACACAAACATACACCAATTTTTAAGGCTAAAATCTACAAAACTCTTTTAAACTTTGAGTTAGATGTATATAACTTTCCTAACGTTTGAAAGTTTAAATTTATTCTCCTTTTAAATTTTTGATATTAAGCTCCATGCAGTCAATTTTGCGGTTAAATTAGTTTGACGAAAAATGCTATGTCAGATTATTGAGGAAGAGTGTCATCATATTATGTAATTCAAGCAAAACACCTTGCAAGCTTATTAGTTCCATGCAATTAAACAGGAAACACAAATACGAAGTTCAGATTTCACAGAAAATTAAACCAGATATCTTGGTCCTCATCATCATCATTATCGTCTTCTTCTTTTTTAGTTGCTTTTTGGTTGTGGAAGAAATGAAGAGAAAGACCATGAAACAATGTCATGGGATTCAACCAAATCACCAGTGGCCGCAGAGAATCCAATTCTAACCCATTCCGGCAGAACACTCTTCAAGTCAATAATCTGCGACACTGAAACTGTCCTACCACCACTCTTAGCAACACCGTAACTTATGGTCACACTAAGTTCTTTAGCCTTGGAATCATACACAACACATGCCTTTCCAAAAGAACCTCGTGGTACACTATTGATTGGTCAATCTGTTGTATTCACAGACCTAAGAGAGTTTATGTCGATTCCTACGTGAGCTGCTAAAGATTCTGGAATTGGGTCCCACTCGTTCCCAAAGCTGTCAAGTTCAACGGCCACCACTCGGTTCCGGCTAGGGTTGAAGGCATTTTCGGGACTGAACAATCCGAGATAGCCACCGGAAGAATTTAGAGGGATGTTAAGGGCAGTTTCGACCGAGGATATGAAGAAAGCCAAGCCGTCGCCGTGAAGGAGTGGTCCGCCGGAATCCACCACGAATGTGAATTCGGTGGTGAAGTCGGCGACGTTTCCGGTGTATCTGTCCCAAAGGTGGATTGGTGTGAAGTACACCGCCCGGCCAACACTGTTTTTGCTGATGACGACGTTATCTCCGACTTGATCTCTTCTCGTGAGGAGGAGAGCCCCGCCGTATGAGATAGCATCACCGACTAGAGTTATAGGGAATGCGTCTGGCTCGAAAATGTCGAACTTGAAGGAAAATGATTCTGAGTTGGTTTTATGGAGGAGCAAGAGGAAGAAGACGAAGATAGTAATAAGGGAAGGTTTTGGGTTCCACACAGCCATGTTTGATTATGATGTATGTATTTGTATGGTTTGACCATATGGAAGCTTAATGCTGCCATATATATAGGCTTCTTGGCCTGCTTTGTTGTAAGATATAATATAGAATGCATAATAAATGGCCAAAACTCAGAAATGATTAGTGCCAGCTGGAGTTTGATTAAAACAAGGGTGAAAGGCAAGGTAGATTATTAATTATTGCTACCAACAAAAATAAACAGGCAAAAGATCATAGATAATTTCAATGTGTTGTATTTTTCAAGGTTCTTGGACCCGGACCGGACCGGACCGGCAGGTCCGGCCCTGAACCCGCCGAACCGGTCAGTAGACCGGACTGGTTCCCGGTCCAGTCCAAGTCCCAATTAAAAAAAAAAAAAAATTTAACTTTTTCCTTTAGAATTTCATACTATAAGTATAAAATCTTCAATTACTCACCGGTTTGGTTCCGGTTTAGCTCCAGTTTGGCCCCGGTTTAATCCAATGACCCTTAACCCAGTACCCTGACCGGTTCAATACCCGGTCTGGGTTTTAATACCTTGGTATTTTTCAACTTTCATAAACGCTGCGTGTTCGCAACCCCAATTTGTTCAGACCGTAGCAAATATTATACTAACCTTAACCTTAATATAACATCCATTTTAATAAATAAATTAAACAATAAAATGAAATTTATATTAAGAACCGAGGAGGCAGTATATTGCAACATGACCAAAAACGAAATATCATACTTTTACCGAACCTAATATTAAAAAAAAATACAAAGGAAAGTAGATTTTAATATTATATCTTATATTTAGAATTAAGATCAATGTATAAATATGTCTTATATTAAGGATTGAAGTAGTATTAGTTAAAGATTTTTTTTTTTTTTACTCTCAATCGAATGTCACAATATCTTCAATCTCAATTGCCTAGAATCAAGTATTAGTTATATACATACAAGATAGAATAGGTATTTTTTAATATATTACTATTAATTATGTAAAAAACATTTGTATTAAAGCTTATATTTAGGGATATGATACAGGAAGGATATATATATATATATATATATAATGTCGTGCGCCAGTATGAGAGTAGAAATAGTATACATCCACATGTACTATAGATAGTATCATAGTACTACACCTTTTGAAATATAATTATTTTGAGAAGGATCCTCTCCATAGTCTAAATATTCCTCTCCATGCTTAAGTTCTTCTCTCCATTTAATTATTAATTTGATATAATGGCCTTATATGTATAAGTAATAAATACTCATAAAGTTATTATCATCACTTAAATGCTTTTGAAAACAAGATTAGAGCCGGTAATATGGGCTTAACCCGCGGGCTCAACCCGTGAGCCCGCGGGTTTTGACGGGTTAGGGTTGGGAAAATCCCAACCCGCAAAAATGCGGGCTGCACAGGCCCGCACGGCATAACCCGTGGGTTAATGCGGGCTAGCCCGCGGGTTGGCGGGTTGGCCCGCAAAATTTTTTATTTTTTTTACATATAAAAATTTTATAAAACTTATAAGTTTTTCACTCTTATCTTGGTACCTCCCAATCCAAAGAGAAAAAATCTTAGCTTCTTTCCTTCTTCTTTAAACAAAATTATTATATCTTGGTTGCTTGAGGATGAGTTTATGTTTTGTTTATAAACTTTAACAAATTTAATAACTTTATCTCTTAAATTTTAGATTATGTTTTTAAATTTTTATAAAAGCAATGATTGATACTAGGAAGGTAAATTTAATTACTCGTATATATGTGTCTCATATTTTCAATCCTCTTTAAAAAATATGAATTTTTTTTTTCAAAAAAAAAATGCGGGCCCGCAGGTTGGCCCGCAACCCGCACACTGTGGGTTAGGGTTGGCATTTTGCCAACCCGCAGAAGTGCGGGCTGCACAGGCCCGCACCGCGCGGGCCGCGGGTTGGTGCGGGTCAGCCCGCAACCCGCGGGCTGGCCCGTATTCCCAGCTATAAACAAGATCATGATACTTCTTTATAGTAGTAATTAAATTTTCGATGTATTTAATTCAATGTCACAATTAGGAAGAGAAAAAATAAAAAAAAAATCTGGTTAGATAATTATTTTAAAAATCTCTCATGGCTCGATAACGAAAACGTTGAATGCATGGAAGTTCGAAGAAGGCAACTTTCGCATACAAACTATTCTGAAAACAAAAAATAGAATGAAACAAGGGGGATATAAAATTAAACACCTAAGCTTGAATTTTGTGGATTAAAATATCATATTATTAAGAAAACTTCCAACATGTAAGAAGTCGGGATCCAAACAAATGTCTCGTAGACTTTAATTGTAAATGAATGTATTCCATATAAATTTGATGTAATAATTTCGTTAGAGAGAGTTGATGTAACCCCCTACCTTAATAATCATATTTATAGTTCGAGAATGCGTCATTCAGTTGAAATAGAGACCGGTGATTAATTTAAAACTTTTTCAAAACTTGTTTAGTGCGGTCTCACGTACGCATCTCGAATATAATTGGTCTGACCAGTTCGGTTTCATTCATACATATCAGAGTGCAACCAAAAATTCCCGACAACGCTCAAGTTTCGTTACTTAATAAAGGGTTTACAATGCTTAGTTCCCATACAGGGGATTACACAACACTATTCAATATATACAACATGTGCAGTTAATGCCCAACAAAATATGACAACCAACTACCAAAATTAAAACTCCTAGCTAGGAGCTCTAACCACCCTTCGTCACTTGCTTTTCCTTTGAACCACTTGCCCTTGCTGTAGGTTAATCATTGGAAAGAATGAGATTCAAAAGAATCCCAGTAGTAACAATTCACTTATAACATGTACAATCACAAAGCATGTAAGCAAATCACAACAACAACACAACAGCATTTCTGCAACAGCTTTCACTGCATTCACAACGGCATATTTCACAACAGCATGTTTCACAACAGCACAACAACAGCATTTCACAACGGCAATGTTACATCACGGCATATTCAATGAAATGACATACATGCAAGGCATCATACACAGAATAAGAGAAAGAGTCACTACCTTATTCTTTCCACTCGTGCACTGGCACTGGTTTATCACGTGCAGGGCAAATGTCAAATCCTATAATTAGAATTTCAACGACAGTTATTACTTAATCCAATTCTTTAATTCAAACACTCAAGTTGGTTATCATTAGGGACATTTAATCAAATCAACTAAGGAGTTAAAGTGGTCAATTAACCTAAAAGACCAATTCCTAACCTCAAAGTTCAACAATACTACATTATGCCATTACATCTTCAATTTTCGCATAAGGGACCAAATCTGCCAGAATTTTCTCCAGACTTTGAAAATTCATAACTCATTCTACAAAAATCGAAATGAGGTGATCCCAAGTCCTATGGAAATCTATTGAAGTCCTCTTCATAGGAAAAATATGAATCATTACCGGAAATCACCACACAATTCCAGAATTACACAAAATCCTACACTGCTCCAGAATTAAGTCCAGTTTCGACATCAAACTTTGGGCAACCAGAACTCCCAGCTAAGAAAACTAAATGACAAAAATTATATGTCCTGTTTGGGCAGAAAATTCAAAATAAATTCCAACAATTACCAACTTCCAATTTCAGTATCAAACTTATATCAAATGGTTTCCAATCATCATAAACCACCAATAACATAACCAAAACATCATGAATTACCCAAACCCTTGTTTGGCCAAAATCATGGCAGATTTACACATACCAAAATACTCATTCAACCAACACAACCAATAGTTCAAATTGATGCTAGTACTCACCTATTGCTCCTCCTTAAGTTCTTTCTTTGATTCTTCAACTTTTGTTCTTGGATGGTGGCTCAAAACACCTCCTCTTGAAATTCTAAAACCATAGGAAGAAAGCTCTCATCAAGAGGAACAATGTTTATGAAGGACACTTGAGCCATAGATGAGGTTAAGGAGGTGAAAATCAAGGTAGAAAGTCTCACATTTACCTTGTTCTTCCTTCTCTTTCGTTGGAGCTGCAGCACCGACTTGGAGAGTGAGGGAGAGAGTGATGAATGATCAGTTTTTTTTCCTTTCCCTTATCAATTAAATGGCTGGCCGACCTTGCTATTAGAAAAGTAAGAAAATATTTTAATTTCATATTCTCTCTCACACTCCTTCTCCTTAGTCATCCAAGTAAACCAAAAAGTGAGAAAATATTATAATCTAATTCTCTTTCTTTGATTTGGTGTCTTGACCGACCTTTATATGAATAAGAGGATGAGACAATTCAATTAATCAATCCTCCTCTCCTTTCTTATAACATAGCCGAAATAATTGACTTGAGGGGAGGGAGTTGTGTTAACAAGTCTTCTTCCTTTCTCTTGATATATTTTTGACCCTTTTGACTCACTTTTCTTGAGGAAAAGGTGAACAATGGTATTAATTCAACTCTCCCTCCCTCTTTCCCTTATGATTTGGATGAAAGGCACATTAAAATGGAAAGAGGAAAGCTCTTAAAATATACTCTTTACTTTAGTTGCAATTGTTGACCATGTCTTCCTCTTTTGCTATCTTGGTCAAATTGTCTCCATATGTCATATTTAGTAGCCAATATGTATTTACTCTTACTTTTCCTCTTGTCATACGTAAATCATGGCCCTTTGATGAAGAAGATGATCTTGTAAAATATCATCTTGCAATATAATATTAAATTGCCAATTTTCCATATGAAACTTAACTAAAGTCATAACAAAATTTTTCAGAGGTAATTATGTAATTAATCCCACCAACTATTTTGTACATTTAACCCTTGAGTACATCTTAGGATATTACAATTCTCCCCCTGTAAAATAAATTTCGCCCTCGAAATTTGTTACACAACTTGAGCCATAAACTCCAGATAACGCCTACGCATATCTCCTTCTGTTAGATATGAATAGTTTTGATGATGTCAAATATAGATGTCAAATATGAGCAAAAAGTTTGTATAATATACTTATCTTCCACAATGACTAACTACCATATTTAATATTGTATATCTTGTAGATTAGTCATAGATATCATTGTGGGTTGATATTATAATGCCTCATAAATGGAGAATAATCATCAAGAAGAAAATCAAGAGGCAAGGAATTGACGAAAGAAGAAAGAAAGATGAAGATTGAAGATATTCATCAAGAAGATTGAAGTTGGGTTATGAAGAATGATCATAAAGTGGAAAAATAAGAAGAAAGAGATTAAAGAAAGAAGAACTTGCAAGATCACATGAGAATATCAAGATTCAAGCTCCTAGAAGTGATACCGGAGGTTTCTATGATCATACGGAAGTTAGAATGGGTCAATACGAAGCTAAAATGATGTATACGGAAGCTATGGTACCTTTGGGGATGATTATCCGAGTAATCACTCGAGTAATATGACATTGTCTGATTTTGGAGGTGTTTACTCGAGGCCTTACTCGAGTAATCTGCCAGGTTATTTGATGAATTACTCGAGGCGGCACTTGAAGTAAATGACACTCTGTTTTCGCGCGGCAGAACAGAGGTTCGGTATTTTGATGATATCTCTCGCACCACATGTCGGATAGAACTGAAACCGGTGGCATTGGAAACTAGACTTCCAACACGAACGTTTGACACCAAGATCACATTCAAAGGAGGTCAGATGAGAGAGATAAAAGCCTCGAAAGTTGACACATGAATCAGCGTCATATTCCAGGACAGCTTCGGTATTTTGGACATAACTCTCAAAATACATATCGGATTGAGACGAAACTGGTGCCATATGAAAGAAGACTCAAAGAGCTTTCCACGGATATATAATTTGTCACATTTGAAGCTATATCCTAAGAGCTATGACTTCTGGAAGTTGCTGCTCGTGATTTCAGGATTGTCTAAGAACAGTAGATACTCTTTGGATCATAACTTTCAGTACACAACGAATTTGGAGCTGATTCTTATTGCATTGGAATGTAGATAATGAGGGCTTTGCGATGATATATAATTTGCCATGTTTTGAGTCAAAATCAAGAATTCACTTGAAGGCACCACTCGAGTAACTGGTTGATAACAAAAGACTTTACTCGAGTAGGTACTCGAGTAATCAGATAGAAAACTTCCAATTGCCCTCAGCCTGCCAACATTACTCGAGTAACCATGTAGGTCACTTGCAGTTGCTCTCGGCATTTTCAATCCTGCCAATGTTACTCGAGTAGCTACTCGAGTAACTCACTGTGGTAAGCAAAAACCTAAAGTTCATCAAAGTTTTCCCCATGATACTCGAGTATGTACTCGAGTAAACTTTAATGAATACTCGAGTAGCTACTCGAGTAAAGAACTGTGCTAGCAAAACTTGAAGAGTTATTTAGACGAGAACTTCAAGTCCCTACTGGAGTAAAACACTGTTTAGACGAGAACTTCAAGTCCCTACTGGAGTAAAGCACTGTGTATGCAGAGTTATTTAGAAGAGAACTTCAAGTCACTACCCGAGTAAGCTATGCAGAAAATGGAAGGCCACTCGAGTAGCCACTCGAGTAACCTGTGAAGAAACTTGATGTTTACTTGAGTAAGCACTCGAGTAATGCTTCCCAGAAAAACAGAACAACGTCCCGAAAATTCTGGAAATCAATGGAATGATCATATAACTCATTATTCTTGCTTCTAATTACTCTAACACTTCATTGTATTAGTATTTAATGTATTTCTCCAGGAATACAATGAAGATATGATGTGGAGAGTCAAAAGGTGAATTTACGGAAGCGGAGCGTCAACGTTCACAACGGCTAGTTTTCAAATTGAAGAAGCCAAACTCCAACGGATATATTGAAATGCTCAAACGGTCATCAACCTTCATCAACTATAAATAGAAGAGCATTCAGAGTTCAGAACACCAACGAAAACACTACAACGAGAAACATGCAAAGATCATGAATCATCTACTCCAACCCAACTACTCTCTGTTCTTATCCATTTTCTATATCATGTATATTTGAGAGAGAGACTATTTTCATTATGCTTCAGTATTCATATATTCACTTCTGAGAGAGAAGATTGATTGTAATCTTTCATTATCAAAGTTGTATCCTTACGGTGTGTAAGGGGGAGCAACTTGGTTGTAATCTTACGGTGTGTAAGGGGGAGTAATCTCAGTGCGAGAATTGTAAAGGCTTCACAAGTGCCCGGATCAAACTTGTGAGATTATAGTGGTTCTCAAGTACCCGGTTAAACTTGAGGAAGATAGTGGATTGAAAATCTCAGGAGGAGCCTGGGGACTGGACGTAGGTCATTGTGGATTGGGCCGAACCAGGATAAATCACAGTTTGCATATTCTCTTCCCTAAGCTCTTATATTTCCAGCATATATCATTTAAATATCTAACTGTGATTTATGATTCATTACTTTCATATTTATTGCTTCCTCTAAGATGCGAAAAGATTTCCAAAGTTATTAAATTTTTTTCCTTACACCCAATTCACCCCCCCTCTTGGGTGTCAGCCGGTTCTAACATTTGGTATCAGAGCCGGACTCTTGTTTAAAGGACTTAACCGTCCCAAGAGTTTATAATGGCTGATTTTGGGTGTTATATGCTTTCCGAAGGTTTTGACTCTACAATTCCACCTATTCTGAAAGATATTGATTTTTGGTTTTGGAAAGCTAGAATGATATCTTTTATAAAATGCTTTGATTATGATATGTGGGATGTTTTTACAAATGTCTTTGATTTCAAACCAAGAAAGGATTGGACAGAAAGAGAAAAGAAAATGTTTTCGTTGAACATTAGAGCAATGAAAATTTTGTATAGTGCTTTAACTGAAAATGGTTTTGAGAAAATTAGATTTTGCTCTACTGCAAGAGATATTTGGGATACTCTTGATTCTCTGTATACTTCTAACAAGTGTGTTGAAGTTGAAAGTGTTGACAGTTCATGTGAAACTACAAGCTATATATCTACGATTCATGATCAAGTGGAAGTTGACAATGAAGAAGGAGAAATTATAGAACACTTCCATGATCTTGTCAACATAGAAGATCAAGAGGAAAATGATTCCCGAAAAGAGCTCGTTATGGACGGACAAGAAAATTCACTCTCCGGAGCTCAACATGAACTTAAGGTAAAAAGTTTCAATTCTTCTTGTGATTTTCGTAAAACTGATTTTCAAAGCTTGCATAAAATTGTTTTTCAACCAATTATTGATTCTATTGAGAAAAGCAAAAAGATTTTCATTCATGCTGGAAATTCATGCGGGAAGAAAGAACTTAGGCAAACTGATCATTTGAAATCATCTTTTCTTGATCAAGACAATACTTGCATAGAATCTCATAATACATATCATCATATTATTTGCAATTATTGTGGTAAATCAGGTCATATTTCTCACACATGCTATATTAGAAGAAATTCTAATGTGAGAAATAAATATGTTTGGGTTCCGAAAAGACAAGCAATGTCTAATGCTAACAATCAAGGACCCAAGTATATGTGGGTACCAAAATGTCCATTTGATATTTCATGTGTGCAGATTGATTCTAGAAAAAATGGACAAAAGGGTACTGAGAAAATGAAGAAGATTCCAAGAGTTCCTAATGCACCTAAATGGAGATTTACATCAATTATGAGAACTCTCGGATCACCCATTGCTGGAACTGCAAAGTTTAACAACAAAGAAAGGCAATGGAGAAAAGAAGTACGTTCCACCTCAAGAATGAACTACCATAGAATACCATTCAACTATCTTGAGGAGAACAAGAAAAGGAGAATCTCTCAAGCATCAAATAAAAAACTCCTGAAGTCTATATATTTTGAGAGAAGGTTTACAGCACCCAAAGCAAGATATTCAAAGTATCAACATCATAGAAAAATGCAGTCGGTAAGAAAAACCAATCCTCCAAGTATCTAAGGCAAAGGAGGTATTACTTGAGACAACACTGTAAGTGCCTAGCTAGCAATGAAGAAAGAAAAGATGCACAGTGAAGCATCACTCAAGTAACCAATCAAGTGATCATCATCACTGCATGACAACTTGGAGTGAATGTTCAAGTGATAAGACCAACTGGAAGATTGGAAGGCAAAAGTCAAGGAATTATGCACAAATGAACTTCAAAGGATAATTTCTCAAGTGATTATGAGATTACTTGAGAACGGTATTGTCTTCTTTATTCTTACTCGATATTGTGCTTATATAAATTATTTATTTGGGTAATGAATAACTTGCTCATTATTGCATACCATTAGCAATCAATCATTTATGGCTTTCAAATTGTTTTTAGATTGCTAAATGGACTAAAAATAAAATTGTGCATAATCTTTCTATGTATTTGAGTGTTGAAATGCAAATTTCAAAAATGTACTTAAATTCCGATTCATCTTGTTTATAAAAATGCATACATATTATTTGAAAATTATTCATAACTTGTTTGCATTTAAATCGGTTTCAAAATTGGAAGTTAATATTTATGTATACTGAAAATCAGAAATGCTTCAAATTCTTCCACCAGAGTATTTCCCCATCATTGACATATTGATCATTGATCTTAAATGGGTTATCCAATGCTTGAACTCCTCAACCATTATTTTCTAACAGGTTAGACCTTATGTCTAACAAGTTAACTATCTATATGAGTTTCAAGTGTATTTCCTAGAAAAGAATCCAATATGTGAAAGCTTTATGCCTAATGCATAAATCTTTGGTTGGCCATGTTATTTCAAGCATTATGAATGTTCATTAGTGCATTGAATCTTAATGCATTAACCATTATTGTGGAATAACTTACCAGGATAATATTCTAGAACTCTAGTCATTTGGATCAATGAGTATGTGTTTCATCATCCATAAATTCTTATGCTCATCTTGTTGCTCAAATGCATTATCATTTGTCTTCATCCATTTTTCGAGTAACTAGATCCTTCTATTCAAATTCTTAAGTTGAATATCCCTATTCTTCAAGACACATATCTAAAAGTCAAGTTTATCTCTTGGTTAATAGCAAAGTCATTGTGTTTATATACATCCTTGAAATTAAGCCTTTTTGGCTAATTCATTTTTAATATGACTTTTGCTCTTGGGAAAATTCTCAAACATGTTAAACTCCAATGTCTAACGTGTTATCTTAGTTGTTCTCTAAAAAGGAAGCTTTCTGGTATATATGTATATTTAAATTGTTGACTTTCACCTTTTTCAACAAAAACATTGATTATAAACATATTTCAAAGATGAGTTTTGCATATATTCAAAATCTCAATTTTACAATGCATTGTCATGATTTGAAATTAAATATGACATTTGAATCAATTTGCATATTTCATTATCATTCTTGAAAAACTTGATGAAAACTTTTATGGATACATCTACTACTTTCTTTTGATCTCACTTACATGCCTTGCATGAATATCTTATCAATGACATATCTTTTAAAGTGTATTTACAAATTGTCATTGATCTTTGAAATCATCATTCTTGGTATTATTTGTTCGTTGCCCTTTATGATTCAATTGCTTAAATTTATTATGATTCAATTTATTTAATTGGGTAAAATTATATTATTGTCTTTGTTGATTATTATACTCTTTGCTCAAATATCATATGATTCAATTATATAAGAGCATAAGAGTTATAATGTCTAATATTATATGGACCCAAGAGAAAGTTGGGTACCAAAGAGCATTTATTTATACTTTTGCAGGAGTTGATCAAAATGCTCTACTTTTGGATACAAAGATCAAAGGTTAACAGAGAAGGCATGACTGGCAGTGTTGCAATGTGAGCAGAAGCAAAATTTGTGGTATCGTTCAAGCGACACCACAAGTAAGTAGCTAGTGATGCAGCCAGAGAAAGAGAAAGAGGAGGAAAATCTCTTAGGTGAACCTAGATGAGATTCATCTCAAAACAACTCAAGGCCAAGAACAAGTATAGCCAATATGAATCTTTGTTGCCTACCCACCTTCCTTATCGTTCCAAGGTGATCAAAAGATGTTTAGAGGAAGATGCTGAGATGCACAGAATCATCAAGCTTGGTGAGCCTATGAGGATTCTCAACTACAATCCTAGCTCTATGTTTTCACAAAATTATATGATATATCTATACTACACTACTACAGAATTATGATATAACCACCCCAATAGGCGTCCCAATTTTAAAATTGGGTGGTTAAAAAGGAAGGCGGTGGCATTTTCGTAATTATGTGTACATAGGAAAACTCTTAGACGTCCCAAATTTGAATTTGGGACACCTAAAGTTGAGTTTAGACGTCCCAAATTTTATTTGGGACGCCTAAAGATTTCCATTGGTGCCAAAAAAATAAATTAAAAAAATTTAACTTACTTTAGGCGTCCCAAATGGGTTTGGGACGCCTAAAGTATTGACTTTAGGAGTCCCAAAAAATTTGGGACGCCTAAAGTCACACTTTAGGAGTCCCAAATCTAAAGTGTGACTTTAGGCGTCCCAAATCCCATTTGGGACATCTAAAGTAGAGACTTTAGACCTCCCAAGTGGGATTTGGGACTCCTAAAGTCATGTCAGAAATTCTGACATGCGTGAGACTTTTTTTTCCCTTTTCTTCATTCCCATGTCAGAAACCCATACTTCTTTTTCCATCTTTCCCATCCCCATGACTTCTCTTCCCTTTTTTCTTTCATTCCCATGACTTCGTCTTCCTCAATCTTCTTCCTCTCTTTCTTTTCTTCATTCCCTTTTCCTCCACCTCCTTCCATTCTCATAACACCTTCTTTGCTCTCACCCTCTGGCGTACACCTCCTCCACCTTTTTTGCCCCATCCACCCTCCGGCGTACACCTCCCACTCTCTTTGTTGCTTTCAGCCTCCGGCGTACATCTCCTCTCCACTGTGTATACACAACTCCTCCAACGTCTTCTCTCCACCTTGGAAGCACATAGACATTGTTGGCTGCCCTCTCCCCTGGTTTCATCATGTTTGTTTTTTTTTAAATATACATTTACATGAAGAATTAAGTTAAACTTGCAATGTGAAATTATTATAATGTTTTCAATTTATTTACATGATTCTAGTTATTGGAGTGCTTTTCCCTTGATTGTTTTTTTTTTCCAGAATCATAAACTAGTTGTTAGTAGTTATGCAATACTAATAATGTTTTTGTTTTATACGTTTGGAGCTTGGAAATCGAGGAAAATACATATGTATATTTATTTTGATGAAATGAACAACAATTAGTTTGTAGTTGTGTGGTGACAAATATTTTGACACTTTCTAGTTGTTGTTATACATATATGATATTAGGTTGTATGAGTTGTTGTTATTATACATATATATATGTATAGTAAAAAGATTGCAGTGCTAGAAATCCTTACCATTTCGTAAGGGACATTTTTTTGTTTATGAATCCATCTTCAATTCTGTTTCTGCAATTTTAATTTGCTGGGTAATGAAGAATATAAATAATTATTTTAAAAAAAATAAAACTTTTTAATGTCCCAAATTAAGAATTTGGGAGGTCTAAAGTCCCCCAGTGGAGGACTTTAGACGTCCCAAATTGAGATTTGGGACGTCTAAAGTCCTGACTTTAGACGTCCCAATTCTCAATTTGGGACGTCTAAAGTCTCACTTTATACATCCCAACTTTTTTGGGACGTCTTTTCTTAAAACATACTACGCCCCCTACATAGACGTCCCTTAGTTTTTGGACGTTAAAAGTGCTAAAATAGGGACGTTAAAACCCCTTTTTGTAGTAGTGCTAGAGCTATGGTGAGCAAGGCCAATTCAATCGCTTCATGAAAGGATTATCACACAATGGCCTATATTATTAGTGAGAAGGAGAGGAACGTCGGAGAGATCATATCTTTCAAAGATATATATACTTCTACAGGACTTACTCCAAGTAATCAGAAGTTACTTCAAGTAATCAAAAGTTACTTCAAGTAATCTGCAATTACTTCAAGTATACCTTCAAGTAATTCACAATTACTCCAAGTAAATCTGAAACTCACTCCAAGTTAATACAAGTGGCATAGAGGATGAGAGCTGAGACTTCAAGAATAGATGAGATAAAACATTTTGCTAGAACTGGTCTTCTGGTCCTTCATTCTTTAGTTCATCTGTCTAAGGCTTTCTGAGAGAGGAGCTTCAACAATCACACAAAGCTTGCTACAAACATGCTGAGTTCATCACTTCTGTGAATGGCAAGATTAGAAGACTCTGTGATTTGATAAACCAGAACTTCAAGGCCTTATTCCGAGCTCATCTTGACAATGACTAGCCAATGATGCATTAATGGACTTCAGAGGATTATGGCTCGAGTGATTACGATATTACTCGAGTGAGGTATTGTATTCTTACTCAACTAAAATTCTCTGAGTTGCAACACTCGAGTGAGCACTCGAGTGATGGTTGAGTGAAATACTCGAGTAACTACTCGAGGGATACAGGGTTACAATATTAAAACCCTGAAAAGTATAATCATTTTCAAAAAATTGATTTCTCTCTAATCTTCATATTTTCATACTCATTCCTTCTATGAAATTTTCAATTTTTTTTAAAATCTAGGAGAGTTATCAACTATACTCCTCATAATGCTTTTCTTTTAAACCTTGCATTCATTAAGAGGGAGCTTCACATTCATACGTGTTTTATATCTTAAAATGCTCATCTCCTTTATTGAAAGGAAATCTTTTTAACATACTCATCTGAATTTTTTTTTTAATTAGTTTTGATGATGAGTTATTTATATATCTTCCTTTCATAATCTTAATTTTCAACATATCATATAGAGAGGATGACTTTGATTTTGTACAATAAATTTAATACTTGATTGCATCAACTATTCTCCTTGCAAGAATGTTTTTATTTATAACAGGAGAATTTGTTCTATGCAAGATCATTCCTCAGCATACTAAAAGGAGCATATATGATGACATATGCTTTAACAATCAATCAATGGAGATAAATTGGCTGCAATATTCAAAGCAATAAATACAAATGAGCATTGAGCATGCTGAACAGAAGCTCAACTCAATTGGAGAATCTATCAACTTTGAGGAAAGATGATTTAACACTGGCTACAACCTTCAAAGCAACAAAAGGCACAAGTCAGGATGATTTTAGTAGCATTCTAAGGAAGGCTATTTCTAAAGCTTTCTATTGAACAAGATCCATCACAGTTGCATAGTGAAAGTATGATGAACATAACATATTGGATCTAACACAACAAGAAAGGAAGGCGATGGGTTTCATGGATCAATCTTCAGCTTGCCAAATCCAAATGAGCATTTCTAAACCCTCTCTTTATATTTTGAGCTTACTTTGCATATTTTTCACTATGGAAGTTTTCTTGAAAACCTTTCCAAATTGTTTCAAATTTGTTTTCATGAAAACCTTTTTTTTTTCACTTGCATCAAATTATAAATGAAACTACTTTCAAAACGGGGGAGAGAAAGTTGTTTTCCTGATGCATTTATTTTGATTAATGGGGAGAATGACATTTCTCATTTGATTTCATATTTACTTCTCTACAAACATTTCTTCCTTTCCTATCTATGCTTCAAACTTTTTGCTGATGTCAAATAGGGGGAGAGAAAGGCAAGAAAAATATATTTCTCTTACTTAGTTTTTATAACTCATACATATTTTTCTTGAAAGATTTGTCATCATCAAAAAGGGGGAGAATGTTAGATATGAATAGTTTTGATGATGTCAAATATAGATGTCAAATATGAGCAAAAAGTTTGTATAATATACTTATCTTCCACATTGACTAACTACCATATTTAATATTGTATATCTTGTAGATTAGTCATAGACATCATTGTGGGTTGATATTATAATGCCTCATAAATGGAGAATAATCATCAAGAAGAAAATCAAGAGGCAAGGAATTGAAGAAAGAAGAAAGAAAGATGAAGATTGAAGATATTCATCAAGAAGATTGAAGTTGGGTTATGAAGAATGATCATAAAGTGGAAAAATAAGAAGAAAGAGATTAAAGAAAGAAGAACTTGCAAGATCACATGAGAATATCAAGATTCAAGCTCCTAGAAGTGATACCGGAGGTTTCTATGATCATACGGAAGTTAGAATGGGTCAATACGAAGCTAAAATGATGTATACGGAAGCTATGGTACCTTTGGGGATGATTATCTGAGTAACCACTCGAGTAATATGGCATTGTCTGATTTTGGAGGTGTTTACTCGAGGCCTTACTCGAGTAATCTGCCGGGTTATTTGATGAATTACTCGAGGCGGCACTTGAAGTAAATGACACTCTATTTTCGCGCGGCAGAACAGAGGTTCGGTATTTTGATGATATCTCTTCCACCACATGTCGGATCGAACTGAAACCGGTGGCATTGGAAACTAGACTTCCAACACGAACGTTTAACACCAAGATCACATTCAAAGGAGGTCAGATGAGAGAGATAAAAGCCTCGAACGTTGACACATGAATCAGCGTCATATTCCAGGACAGCTTTGGTATTTTGGACATAACTCTCAAAATACATATCGGATTGAGACGAAACCGGTGCCATATGAAAGAAGACTCAAAGAGCTTTCCATAGATATATAATATGTCACATTTGAAGCTATATCCTAAGAGCTATGACTTCTGGAAGTTGCTGCTCGTGATTTCAGGATTGTCTAAGAACAGTAGATACTCTTTGGATCATAACTTTCAGTACACAACGAATTTGGAGCTGATTCTTATTGCATTGGAATGTAGATAATGAGGGCTTTGCGATGATATATAATTTGCCATGTTTTGAGTCAAAATCAAGAATTCACTTGAAGGCACCACTCGAGTAACTGGTTGATAACAAAAGACTTTACTCGAGTAGGTACTCGAGTAATCAGATAGAAAACTTCCAATTGCCCTCAGCCTGCCAACATTACTCGAGTAACCATGTAGGTCACTTGCAGTTGCTCTCGGCATTTTCAATCCTGCCAATGTTACTCGAGTAGCTACTCGAGTAACTCACTGTGGTAAGCAAAAACCTGAAGTTCATCAAAGTTTTCCCGATGATACTCGAGTATGTACTCGAGTAAACTTTAATGAATACTCGAGTAGCTACTCGAGTAAAGCACTGTGCTAGCAAAACTTGAAGAGTTATTTAGACGAGAACTTCAAGTCCCTACTGGAGTAAAGCACTGTTTAGACGAGAACTTCAAGTCCCTACTGAAGTAAAGAACTGTGTATACAGAGTTATTTAGAAGAGAACTTCAAGTCACTACCCGAGTAAGCTATGCAGAAAATGGAAGGCCACTCGAGTAACCTGTGAAGAAACTTGATGTTTACTCGAGTAAGCACTCGAGTAATGCTTCCCAGAAAAACAGAACAACGTCCCGAAAATTCTGGAAATCAATGGAATGATCATATAACTCATTATTCTTGCTTCTAATCACTCTAACACTTCATTGTATTAGTATTTAATGTATTTCTCCAGGAATACAATGAAGATATGATGTGGAGAGTCAAAAGGTGAATTTACGGAAGCGGAGCGTCAACGTTCACAACGACTAGTTTTCAAATTGAAGAAGCCAAACTCCAACGGATATATTGAAATGCTCAAACGGTCATCAACCTTCATCAACTATAAATAGAAGAGCATTCAGAGTTCAGAACACCAACGAAAACACTACAACGAGAAACATGCAAAGATTATGAATAATCTACTCCAACCCAACTACTATCTGTTCTTATCCATTTTCTATATCATGTATATTTGAGAGAGAGACTATTTTCATTATGCTTCAGTGTTCATATATTCACTTCTGAGAGAGAAGATTGATTGTAATCTTTCATCATCAAAGTTATATCCTTACGGTGTGTAAGGGGGAGCAACTTGGTTGTAATCTTACGGTGTGTAAGGGGGAGTAATCTCAGTGCGAGAATTGTAAAGGTTTCACAAGTGCCCGGATCAAACTTGTGAGATTATAGTGGTTCTCAAGTACCCGGTTAAACTTGAGGAAGATAGTGGATTGAAAATCTCAGGAAGAGCCTGGGGACTGGACGTAGGTCATCGTGGATTGGGCCGAACCAGGATAAATCACAGTTTGCATATTCTCTTCCCTAAGCTCTTATATTTCCAGCATATATCATTTAAATATCTAACTGTGATTTATGATTCATTACTTTTATATTTATTGCTTCCTCTAAGATGCGAAAAGATTTCCAAAGTTATTAAGTTTTTTTCCTTACACCCAATTCACCCCCCCTCTTGGGTGTCAGCCTGTTCTAACAGCTTCCGCTTCCCAAGTCGCCTCTCTTTATGTCATTCCCTTCTAAATCACTTTCACAAATGGAATGCTTCAGTGTCTGAGCCGTCGTTCTTCTCGATCAATGATCTGCTCTGGCTCTACCGCATATGTGAAGTTGTCTTGTAATTCGACTTCTTCATATTCAACTATATGAGATGGATCTGGTTGGTACTTCTTCAGTTACGAAATGTGAAACACATCGTGGAACCTGCTCAAGTTTGGGGGTAGGGCTATTCTATAAGTAATAGGCCCAATTCTGGCGAGAATTTCAAAAGGACCTATATACCTCGGGCTCAGCTTCTTCGGCTTGATAGCTCTCCCGATGCCCGTAACCGGTGATACTCTCAAAAAAACATGATCACCAACCTCAAACTCTAGAGGCCTTCTCGTCTTGTCAGCATAGCTTTTCTGTCGACTTTGTGCTGCAAGAAGCCTCTTACGGATGATTTGAATCTGTGCTGAGGTTTGATCAACAAGCTCCGGCCCATAAAGCTTTCTATCAGATAGCTTGTTCCAGCACAAGGGTGATTGGCACTTTCTCCCGTACAACACTTCATACGGCGCCATCTGAATGCTCGCATGATAGCTATTGTTGTAAGCAAATTCAGCAAGTGGAAGAAAGCGATCCCAATTCCCTTTGAAGTAGAGAATACAAGCTCGCAACATATCCTCTAGTGTCTGGATAGTCCTTTCTGATTGACCATCTGTCTGAGGATGATAGGCTGTGCTGAATCTCAATTGAGTTCTCAATGCTTCATGCAACGCCTTCCAAAATCTCGAAGTGAATCGGGGATCACGGTCTGAAATAGTGTTCTTCGGTATGCCATGGACTTTCACAATCTCCTGGATAAAAATCTCTGCTAGCTTGTCCGGAGAGTAACCAGCATTGATAGGTATAAAGTGTGCCGACTTTGTTAACCGGTCCACAATTACCCAGATCGCATCATAATTCCTGATCCTGGGCAATCCCACCACAAGCTCCATGGTCACACTTTCCCATTTCCATTCTGGAATCTCAGGACTTTGAAGCAAACCAGGCGGTCTATGGTGCTCAATCTTTACCTTCTGGCAAGTGAGACACCTCGCTACATTTTCTCTTCACTAAAATTGGAAAGGTGGGGTTGAAAGATTTTAATTAATTTTTCTTAATATTTTATCTTGCATTTTCTCTTCACTAAAATTTAATAACCCCACTTATCCAATGTTTTTAAATGCAACTCGCAAAATTTTTTCCTCCCCCCTCCTCCCCTCCAAATCAGTGTCAGTCATCGGCCAAGTCATAAAGAACTCCAACATCATGAGCTGACTGGACTACTAACAACATAGCGGGCACATCATGGCCATGTAATCGTCTCTTATCCAACATAGTTTGCCTAGACCCATCCAAGTCACCTCGAGACACATCACATGAAGCCATGGCCCGTCCAAGTCATCAGTAGCCACCTCAACTAGCGCCAGGTCATTAGATATGTCATCTTGAACTCTAGCATCACTGAGCTAGCAACTCAGTATATGCATCATCGTTCTCGTCATCATCTGACACTTCATTGACCATGTCAACCAACATCTCATTAGCCATCCATCTGTCCCACATGTAAAATCATAATTTAAATGAAAAGTGCCATTATAATAACGTCCGCAGCAGCAGCACTGATGCAACATTGGAAAGTGCTAGGTGCATTGTACAATCCAAACGGCATTCTCCTATAGGCATAGATACCAAATGGACAAGTCAAAGTGGTTTTTGGTGCTTCCTTTTGGTGTTGTGACTTGGTGGTACAACAAGGACGACACTCAGTTGGTTGTTCTTTTCCTTGGGGACACTTCAAAAGCCCACAAGCCCGGTGAATGAACCAACCTTCTTTTTGACTGGTTCCTACGGAATCTTCACTGGTTTTTCCAATGAATTTGTGGGAAGAGCCTGGGACTTAGAGGAGAAAGATGTTAAGACCATAGTTGGAATCCAATTAGGTAAGGGCATTGTGAAGCTTGATGTCAACATGAAACTTCCCGAGCCACAACCCAATCATCATAAAGGCATGGCATTGAACTGCCTTGAAGCTCCATTAGATGTTGACATTAAGGATGGTGGAAGAGTGGTTGTTTTGAACACCAAGAATCTTCCATTGGCTGGTGAGGTCGGACTTGGGGCAGATCTTGTTAGATTAGATGGGAGTGCCATGTGTTCTCCTGGATTTTCATCTGACTCTGCCTTGCAAGTTACTTATATCATTAGAGGAAGTAGTCATGTTCAGGTTGTTGGTCCTGACGGTAAAAGAGTCTTGGAGACAAAAATAAAGGCTGGTAATTTATTCATCGTACCTAGGTTTCATGTTGTTTCAAAGATTGCTGATCCAGATGGAATGGAGTGGTTCTCTATCATTACTACCCCTAAGTAGGTTCTCTTTAATTTCTCCCTCTCTAATGCACATCTTGGATATTATTCTTGAATTTTATGTGATTCTGACCATATGTTTAATTATATGACATAGTCCTATATTCACCCACTTGGCTGGAAGTTCTTCGGTCTGGAAGGCTTTATCTCCAACAGTTTTGCAAGCTGGTTTCAATGTGAATTCAAAACTTGAACAACTTTTCCGTTTAAAGAGAACTCCTGATGCTATTTTCTTCCCTCCACCAAAGTAGAAATGAAGTCTAGCTTCTTGTTTTATCTTTCTTTGTTTTTTAAATTGATAAGAAATCTTGTAATGTCTTTGATACTCCAAAGTATTCAAATGCAAACGGCATTAATTACTTTATAGATACAAGGTTTATTATAAGGTCTTTAATTTTATTAAGAAATATTCTGTTATATTGTTCGCCCTCCTATTCTTAGGAAATTTCATTTCTCCTCCACCCCCCCCCCCCCCCGGGAAGTTTCACGTGTTTGATTTTATTGAGGAATGTTTTGTTATGTTATTTGCCCTCCTATTTTCAGAAAATTGCTTTTTCTCTCTCACCACAAAAAATGCATTTTTAGTTGTTTCATTTAACAGTGAAATGTTTTGTTATATTATTCACGTGTTTGATTTTATTGAGAAATTTCTTTTTCTTAATAACGGCAATTGATTTTATTCAGCTATTAAAAATGTTACTCCCTCTGGTCGTAAATATAAGACCTAGTTGATTTTTTTGGAGATGTTAAAGAAGCTAAATAAATTAGTTAGTTATATCATATGTTTTATGTCATTAAATTATATATAAGTTAATGAGTTAAGCAAATTAGTCTGGAAAAAAACAATGAGTATAAATATTTTAAAGTAACTTAATCAGCTTCTTTATCTCTCTAAAAAAATCAACTAGCTTTTATATTAGGACTAGAGGTAGTATTTGTGTATGTCAATAAATTAAAAGTTAAAAGTGCAATTAAAGCTTATTCACAACTTATATTTGTTTGTTTTGATATTAAGTCGTTACAAGACCCTTTATTTCTAATAATACATTACATGTACCGAAAAAATTGTCAACATTTTTTCAAAAAAAAAAATAGAGAACATTATTTCAATATTACTTTCTAACCCTGCATTACAAGCTTTTCATTTGTCCACGTAACGAAGCGGTGAAACCCAAATTAGCCGTAGAGGGGCCGTGGTGGGTGAAAAAATTGAGAATTTTTAACTGAATATTTTAGAATTTTACATTAGAATCATTTCATTAATCCACATAGTGGCTTAAAAAGCATGCTTAAGAAAGATGCATTTAGCCCCGCCATTATAATTATAAATATAATAATAAATAGAATATATAATATATACATAATAGAATATAATAGATTTGATACGATGATTTCAGAATTTTACTTAGAATCATTTCATTAATCCATGTAGCAGTTTGAGAATGATGTTTTTAGTCATACTATATATATAAAAGAAAATAGATAGATGAATATTTATAAGTGGTCATGTTCACATTGGTCCTAACCGTAAAAGTCATCATGTGATTTCAAATATTGCCAATCCTGATGGATTTGAGTGTTTCCCTATCATCACAATCCCTAATAATTTTCTCTTTCGTAGTAGTTATCTATGCTTTAAGTTATTCACAATCATGTCTACGTTGTTGACTAATGACTAATTGATTGACACGGTACTATATTCAACAATTTGGCTGGATATTATTCGCTTTGGAAGGCTTTTTCTCCGACAGTTTTTAAGCTGGTTTTAATGTAGATTCAAAACTTTAACAACTTTTATGTTCAAAGAGGACCTCTAACACTATTTTCTTCCCCCACCAAAATAGATAGATATAACTTTTGTTTGCGAGGATTCACTCGAACATTGGAGACGAAAATAAAGTCCTGCTTCGTGTGCGAGCTGGTCAAGGATACATGAGCTTTAATAAATTTTCACATTTCTAATTGAATAACATAAATTTGTCGATTGAACTATAAGTGTTATACGGAGTATTTTCGACGGATTTGTCAGTATATTTGTGACCTTTGCTAGCTCCTGGTGGCTTCACTAAAAATATCTTTGTATGACTGTTTGATTAAATCCACCACATTGCTCACGGCACAAGACAATTTGGCGAGGGATTCATAGGATATACATATAAAAAAGAAAATTACACTAATTAATGTAAAAATCCAACCCACACAAACATACACCAATTTTTAAGGCTAAAATCTACAAAACTCTTTTAAACTTTGAGTTAGATGTATATAACTTTCCTAACGTTTGAAAGTTTAAATTTATTCTCCTTTTAAATTTTTGATATTAAGCTCCATGCAGTCAATTTTGCGGTTAAATTAGTTTGACGAAAAATGCTATGTCAGATTATTGAGGAAGAGTGTCATCATATTATGTAATTCAAGCAAAACACCTTGCAAGCTTATTAGTTCCATGCAATTAAACAGGAAACACAAATACGAAGTTCAGATTTCACTGAAAATTAAACCAGATATCTTGGTCCTCATCATCATCATTATCGTCTTCTTCTTTTTTAGTTGCTTTTTGGTTGTGGAAGAAATGAAGAGAAAGACCATGAAACAATGTCATGAGATTCAACCAAATCACCAGTGGCCGCAGAGAATCCAATTCTAACCCATTCCGGCAGAACACTCTTCAAGTCAATAATCTGCGACACTGAAACTGTCCTACCACCACTCTTAGCAACACCGTAACTTATGGTCACACTAAGTTCTTTAGCCTTGGAATCATACACAACACATGCCTTTCCAAAAGAACCTCGTGGTACACCATTGATTGGCCAATCTGTTGTATTCACAGACCTAAGAGAGTTTATGTCGATTCCTACGTGAGCTGCTAAAGATTCTGAAATTGGGTCCCACTCGTTCCCAAAGCTGTCAAGTTCAACGGCCACCACTCGGTTCCGGCTAGGGTTGAAGGCATTTTCGGGACTGAACAATCCGAGATAGCCACCGGAAGAATTTAGAGGGATGTTAAGGGCAGTTTCGACCGGGGATATGAAGAAAGCCAAGCCGTCGCCGTGAAGGAGTGGTCCGCCGGAATCCACCACGAATGTGAATTCGGTGGTGAAGTCGGCGACGTTTCCGGTGTATCTGTCCCAAAGGTGGATTGGTGTGAAGTACACCGCCCGGCCAACACTGTTTTTGCTGATGACGACGTTATCTCCGACTTGATCTCTTCTCGTGAGGAGGAGAGCCCCGCCGTATGAGATAGCATCACCGACTAGAGCTATAGGGAATGCGTCTGGCTCGAAAATGTCGAACTTGAAGGAAAATGATTCTGAGTTGGTTTTATGGAGGAGCAAGAGGAAGAAGACGAAGATAGTAATAAGGGAAGGTTTTGGGTTCCACACAGCCATGTTTGATTATGATGTATGTATTTGTGTGGTTTGACCATATGGAAGCTTAATGCTGCCATATATATAGGCTTCTTGGCCTGCTTTGTTGTAAGATATAATATAGAATGCATAATAAATGGCCAAAACTCAGAAATGATTAGTGCCAGCTGGCGTTTGATTAAAACAAGGGTGAAAGGCAAGGTAGATTATTAATTATTGCTACCAACAAAAATAAACAGGCAAAAGATCATAGATAATTTCAATGTGTTGTATTTTTCAAGGTTCTTGGACCCGGACCGGACCGGCCGGTTCGGCCTGGAACCCACCGAACTGGTCAGTAGACCGGCCCGGTCCGGGTCCCAATTTAAAAAAAAAATTTTTTTTAACTTTTTCCTTTAGAATTTTATATTATAAGTCTAAAATCTTCAATTACTCACCGGTTTGGTCCCGGTTTAACCCACTGACCCTTAACCCAGTACCCTGACCGGTTCAATACCCGGTCCGGGTTTTAATACCTTGGTATTTTTCAACTTTCATAAACGCTGCGTGTTCGCAACCCCAATTTGTTCAGACCGTAGCAAACATTATACTAACCTTAATATAACATCCATTTTAATAAATAAATTAAACAATAAAATGAAATTTATATTAAGAACCGGGGAGGCAGTATAAAGCAACATGACCAAAAACGAAATATCATACTTTTACAGAACCTAATATTAAAAAAAAATTCAAAGGAAAGTAGATTTTAATATTATATCTTATATTTAGAATTAAGATCAATTCATAAATATGTCTTATATTAAGGATTGAAGTAGTATTAGTTAAAGATTTTTTTTTTTTTTTTTAACTCTCAATCGAATATCACAATGTCTTAAATCTCAATTGCCTAGAATCAAGTATTAGTTATATACATACAAGATAGAATAGGTATTTTTTAATATATTACTATTAATTATGTCAAAACATTTGTATTAAACTTATATTTAGGGATACAGGAAGGATATATATATATATATATATAATGTCGTGCGCAAGGATGAGAGTAGAAATAGTATACATCCACATGTACTATAGATAGTATCCTAGTCCTACACCATTTGAAATATAATTATTTTGAGAAGGATCCTCTCCATAGTCTAAATATTCCTCTCCATGCTTAAGCTCTTCTCTCCATTTAATTATTAATTTGATATAATGGCCTTATATGTATAAGTAAGAAATACTCATAAAGTTATTATCATCACTTAAATGCTTTTGAAAACAAGATGATGATACTTCTTTATAGTAGTAATTAAATTTTCAATGTATTTAATTCAATGTCACAATTAACAATCGTACATCATTAAACTAAATGGAATATTAAATAGAGACAGATGTGATTGAGTATGAAAACAAAAAAAGGTATCGAGAGGGTATGGAGATGATCCAAATCCCTTTGTGTTAAGCATATATTCATATGAATAAATAAAATTGAAATGGCTCGTACATAGGGTGGTTGTGTTATGTTAAAGGACATTTCTTGTTTGATGGATAGTTTTTAATTAAGTATTTTGTGGGAAAAAAACAGAAATGTGATTTTAAAAATAAAAAAATTAAATAATTTTTACATTTTTTTATTTTTTTTACATTTTGCTATTTTTACTAGTTCCCTTTTAACTCGGGCTCGTGGTAACGCTCTGCGGCCATTCTGTTTCTTGCTTTCTTCCAAATTTCCGAGGTGATTTTAAAAACAACTGTTCTAAACAAGTTTTATGTTTTTTTTTTCATATAAAATTTTTTAAAACAATTATCCAAACATAGCTTTTATTGTTTTTTCTAAAATATGTTTTATAAAGTTTTTAAAAAAGCATAAATTTTAGGAAGAGAAAAAATTAAAAAAAATCTGGTTAGATAATTATTTTAAAAATCTCTCATGGCTCGATAATGAAAGCGTTGAATGCATGGAAGTTCGAAGAAGGCAACTTTCGCATACAAACTATTCTGAAAACAAAAAATAGAATGAAACAAGGGGGATATAAAATTAAACACCTAAGCTTGAATTTTGTGGATTAAAATATCATATTATTAAGAAAACTTCAAACATGTAAGAAGTCGGGATCCAAACAAATGTCTCGTAGACTTTAATTGTAAATGAGTGTATTCCATATAAATTTGATGTAATAATTTCGTTAGAGAGAGATGATAAAATCCCCTACCTTAATAATCATATTTATAGTTCGAGAATGCATCATTAAGTTGAAATAGAGACAAGTGGTTAATTTAAAACTTTTTCAAAACTTGTTTAGTGCGGTCTCACGAACACATCTTGAATATAATTGGTCTGACCAGTTTGGTTTCATTCATACATATTAGAGTGCAACAAAAAATTCCCGACGACGCTCAAATTTCGTTACTTAATAAAGGGTTTACAACGTTTAGTTCCCATACAGGGGATTACACAACACTATTCAATATATACAACATGTGCAGTTAATGACCAACAAAATATGACAACCAACTACCAAAATTAAAACTCTTAGCTAGGAGCTCTAACCGCCCTTCGTCACTTGCTTTTCCTTTGAACCACTTGCCCTTGCTATAGGTTAATCATTGGAAAGAATGAGATTCAAAAGAATCCCAGTAGTAACAATTCACTTATAACATGTACAATCACAAAGCATGTAAGCAAATCACAACAACAACAACAACAACAACACAACGGCATTTCTGCAACAGCTTTCACTGCATTCACAACGGCATATTTCACAATAGCATGTTTCACAACAGCACAACAACAGCATTTCACAACGGCAATGTTACATCACGGCATATTCAATGAAATGACATACATGCAAGGCATCATACACAGAATAAGAGAAAGAGTCACTACCTTGTTCTTTCCACTCGTGCACTGGCACTGGTTTATCACGTGCAGAGCAAATGTCAAATCCTATAATTAGAATTTCAACGACAGCTTATTACTTAATCCAATTCTTTAATTCAAACACTCAAGTTGGTTATCATTAGGGACATTTAATCAAATCAACTAAGGAGTTAAAGTGGTCAATTAACCTAAAAGACCAATTCCTAACCTCAAAGTTCAACAATACTACATTATGCCATTACATCTTCAATTTTCGCATAAGGGACCAAATCTGCCAGAATTTTCTCCAGACTTTGAAAATTCATAACTAATTCTACAAAAATCGAAATGAGGTGATCCCAAGTCCTATGGAAATCTATTGAAGTCCTCTTCATAGGAAAAATATGGATCATTACCGGAAATCACCACACAATTCCAGAATTATACAAAATCCTACACTGCTCCAGAATTAAGTCCAGTTTCGACATCAAACTTTGGGCAACCAGAACTCCCAGCTAAGAAAACTAAATGACACAAATTATATGTCCATTTTGAAGCTTGGAATGTGAAATTTAAGACTGGAAATTTTCATAATTTATAGAGATCATTTGGTTATCCAAAAATACCACACAAGTAGAGTACCTCGCTGGAATTCTGTTCAGGGTGAAAACCCAGATTTACATTTTGAGTTTTAATGACCCAAAATTCACAACCCGGGGCTATTCCCACATAATTTTTCGTGTAGAACACAATGGTAACATCAAAATTAACAAATTCCCACTTGTTCTCCATGTCCTGTTTTGGCAGAAGATTCAAAATAAATTCCAACAATTACCAACTTCCAATTTCAGCATCAAACTTATATCAAATGGTTTCCAATCATCATAAACCACCAATAACATAACCAAAACATCATGAATTACCCAAACCCTTGTTTGGCCAAAATCAGGGCAGATTTACACATACCAAAATACTCATTCAACCAACACAACCAATAGCTCAAATTGATGCTAGTACTCACCTATTGCTCCTCCTTAAGTTCTTTCTTTGATTCTTCAGCTTTTGTTCTTGGATGGTGGCTCAAAACACCTCCTCTTAAAATTATAAAACCATAGGAATGAAGCTCTCATCAAGAGAAACAATGTTTATGAAGGACACTTGAGCCATAGATGAGGTTAAGGAGGTGAAAATCAAGGTAGAAAGTCTCACATTTACCTTGCTCTTCCTTCTCTTTCGTTGGAGCTGCAACACCGACTTGGAGAGTGAGGGAGAGAGTGATGAATGATCAGTTTTTTTTTCCTTTCCCTTATCACTTAAATGGCTGGCCAACCTTGCTATTAGAAAAGTAAGAAAATATTTTAATTTCATATTCTCTCTCACACTCCTTCTCTTTAGTCATCCAAGTAAACCAAAAAGTGAGAAAATATTATAATCTAATTCTCTTTCTTTGATTTGGTGTCTTGACCGACCTTTATATGAATAAGAGGATGAGACAATTCAATTAATCAATCCTCCTCTCCTTTCTTATAACATAGCCGAAATAATTGACTTGAGGGGAGGGAGTTGTGTTAACAAGTCTTCTTCCTTTCTCTTGATATACTTTTGACCCTTTTGACTCACTTTTCTTGAGGAAAAGGTGAACAATGGTATTAATTCAACTCTCCCTCCCTCTTTCCCTTATGATTTGGAGGAAAGGCATATTAAAATGGAAAGAGGAAAGCTCTTGAAATATCCTCTTTACTTTAGTTGCAATTGTTGACCAAGTCTTCCTCTTTTGCTATTTTGGTCAAATTGTCTCCATATGTCATGTTTAGTAGCCAATATGTGTTTACTCTTACTTTTCCTCTTGTCATACGTAAATCATGGCCCTTTGATGAAGAAGATGATCTTGTAAAATATCATCTTGCAATATAATATTAAATTGCCAATTTTCCATATGAAACTTGACTAAAGTCATAACATAATTTTCCAGAGGTAATTATGTCATTAATCCCACCAACTATTTTGTACATTTAGCCCTTGAGTACATCTTAGGATATTACAATTCTCCCCCTGTAAAATAAATTTCGCCCTCGAAATTTGTTATTATACAACTTGAGCCATAAACTTCGGATAACGCCTACGCATATCTGCTTCCGCTTCCCAAGTCGCCTCTCTCTGTGTCATTCCCTTCCAGATCACTTTCACAAATGGAATGCTTCAGTGTCTGAGCCGTCATTCTGCTCTGGCTCTACCGTATATGTGAAGTTGCCTTGTAATTTGACTTCTTCATATTCAACTATATGAGATGGATCTGGTTGGTACTTCTTCAGTTGCGAAACGTGAAACACATCGTGGAACCTGCTCAAGTTTGGGGGTAGGGCTATTCTATAAGTAATAGGCCTAATTCTCGCAAGAATTTCAAAAGGACCTATATACCTCGGGCTCAGCTTCTTCCGCTTGATAGCTCTCCCGATGCCCGTAACTGGTGATACTCTCAAAATAACATGATCACCAACCTCAAACTATAGAGGCCTTCTCCTCTTGTTAGCATAGCTTTTCTGTCGACTTTGTGCTGCAAGAAGCCTCTTACAGATGATTTGAATCTGCGCTGAGGTTTGATCAACAAGCTCCGGCCCATAAAGCTTTCTATCAGATAGCTTGTTCCAGCACAAGGGTGATTGGCACTTTCTCCCGTACTACACTTCATACGGCGCCATCTGAATGCTTGCATGATAGCTATTGTTGTAAGCAAATTCAGCAAGTGGAAGAAAGCGATCCCAATTCCCTTTGAAGTCGGGAATACAATCTCGCAACATATCCTCTAGTGTCTGGATAGTCCTTTATGAAAGACCATCTGTCTGAGGATGATAGGCCGTGCTGAATCTCAATTGAGTTCCCAATGCTTCATGCAACGCCTTCCAAAATCTCGAAGTGAATCGGGGATCATGGTTAGAAATAATGTTCTTCGGTATGCCATGGACTTTCACAATCTCCCGGATAAAAATCTCTGCTAGCTTGTCCGGAGAGTAACCAGCATTGATAGGTATAAAGTGTGCCGACTTCGTTAACCAGTCCACAATTACCCAGATCGCATCATAATTCCTTATCCTGGGCAATCCCACCACAAGGTCCATGGTCACACTTTCCCATTTTCATTCTGGAATCTCAGAACTTTGAAGCAAACCAGGCGGTCTCTGGTGCTCAATCTTTATCTTCTGGCAAGTGAGACACCTCGCTACATTTTCTCTTCACTAAAATTGGAAAGGTGGGGTTGAAAGATTTTAATTAATTTTTCTTAATATTTTATCTTACATTTTCTCTTCACTAAAATTTAATAACCCCACTTATCCAATGTTTTTAAATGCAACTCGCAAAAATTTTTCCTCCCCCCTCCTCCCCTCCAAATCAGTGTCAGTCATCGGCCAAGTCATAAAGAACTCCAACATCATCAGCTGACTGGACTACTAACAACATAGCAGGCACATCATGGCCATGTAATCGTCTCTTATCCAACATAGTTTGCCTAGACCCATCCAAGTCACCTCGAGACACATCACATGAAGCCATGGCCCATCCAAGTCATCAGTAGCCACCTCAGTTAGCGGCAGGTCATCAAATATGTTATCTTGGACTCTAGCATCACTGAGCTGGCAACTCAGTATATGCATCATCGTTCTCGTCATCATCTGACACTTCATTGACCATGTCAACCAACATCTCATTAGCCATCCATCTGTCCCACGTGTAAAATCATAATTTAAATGAAAAGTGCCATTATAATAATGTCCGCAGCAACAGCACTGATGCAACATTGGAAAGTGCTAGGTGCATTGTACAATCCAAACGGCATTCTCCTATAGGCATAGATACCAAATGGACAAGTCAAAGTGGTTTTTGGTACTTCCTTTTGGTGTTGTGACTTGGTGGTACAACAAGGACGACACTGAGTTGGTTGTTCTTTTCCTTGGGGACACTTCAAAAGCCCACAAGCCCGATGAATTCACCAACCTTCTTTTTGACTGGTTCCAACGGAATCTTCACTGGTTTTTCCAATGAATTTGTGGGAAGAGCTTGGGACTTAGAGGAGAAAGATGTTAGGACCATAGTTGGAAGCCAATTAGGTAGGGCATTGTGAAGTTTGATGTCAACATTAAACTTCCCGAGTCACAACCCAATCATCATAAAGGCATGGCATTGAACTGCCTTGAAGCTCCATTAGATGTTGACATTAAGGATGGTGGAAGAGTGGTTGTTTTGAACACCAAGAATCTTCCATTGGCTGGTGAGGTCGGACTTGGGGCAGATCTTGTTAGATTAGATGGGAGTGCCATGTGTTCTCTTGGATTTTCATCTGACTCTGCCTTGCAAGTTACTTATATCATTAGAGGAAGTAGTCATGTTCAGGTTGTTGGTCCTGACGGTAAAAGAGTCTTGGAGACAACAATAAAGGCCGGTAATTTATTCATCGTACCTAGGTTTCATGTTGTTTCAAAGATTGCTGATCCAAATGGAATAGAGTGGTTCTCTATCATTACTACCCCTAAGTAGGTTCTCTTTAATTTCTCCCTCTCCAATGCACATCTTGGATATTATTCTGGAGTTTTATGTGATTCTGACCGTATGTTTAATTGTATGACATAGTCCTATATTCACCCATTTGGCTGGAAGCTCTTCGGTGTGGAAGGCTTTATCTCCAACAGTTTTGCAAGCTGGTTTCAATGTGAATTCAAAACTTGAACAACTTTTCCGTTTAAAGAGAACTTCTGATGCTATTTTCTTCCCTCCACCAAAGTAGAAATGAAGTCTAGCTTCTTGTTTTATCTTTCTTTGTTTTTTAAATGAATAAGAAATCTTGTAATGTCTTTGATACTCCAAAGTATTCAAATGCAAATGGCATTAATTACTTTATAGATACAAGGTTTATTATAAGGTCTTTAATTTTATTGATAAATATTCTGTTATATTGTTCGCCCTCCTATTCTTAGGAAATTTCATTTCTCCTCCACCCCCCCCCCCGGGAAGTTTCACGTGTTTGATTTTACTAAGGAATGTTTTGTTATGTTATTTGCCATCCTATTTTCAGAAAGTTGCTTTTTCTCTCTCACCCCTAAAAATGCATTTTTAGTTGTTTCATTTAACAGTGAAATGTTTTGTTATATTATTCACCTCCTATTCTCAGAAAAATTTCTTTTTCTTAATAATGGCAATTGATTTTATTCCGCTATTAAAAATGTTACTCCCTCTGGTCCTAAATATAAGACCTAGTTGATTTTTTTTGAGATGTTAAAGAAGCTAAATAAATTAGTTAGTTATATCATATGTTTTATGTCATTAAATTATATATAAGTTTATGAGTTAAGCAAATTAGTTTGGAAAAAAACAATGAGTATAAATATTTTAAAGTAACTTAATCAGCTTCTTTAATCTCTCTAAAAAAATCAACTAGCTTTTATATTAGGACTGGAGGTAGTATTCGTGTATGTCAATAAATTAAAAGTTAAAAGTGCAATTAAAGCTTATTCACAACTTATATTTGTTTGTTTTGATATTAAAGTCGTTACATAACCCTTTATTTCTAATAATACATTACATGTACCGAAAAAATTGAATTATATCAACATTTTTTCAAAAAAATTAGAGAACATTATTTCAATATTACTTTCTAACCCTGCATTACAAGCTTTTCATTTGTCCACGTAACGAAGTGGTGAAACCCAAATTAGCCGTAGAGGGGCCGTGGTGGGTGAAAAAATTGAGAATTTTTAACTGAATATTTTAGAATTTTACATTAGAATCATTTCATTAATCCACATAGTGGCTTAAAAAGCATGCTTAAGAAAGATGCATTTAGCCCCGCCATTATAATTATAAATATAATAATAAATAGAATATATAATATATACATAATAGATAATAGATTTGATACGATGATTTCAGAATTTTACTTAGAATCATTTCATTAATCCATGTAGCAGTTTGAGAATGATGTTTTTAGTCATACTATATATATAAAAGAAGATAGATAGATGAATATTTATAAGTGGTCATGTTCACATTGGTCCTAACCGTAAAAGTCATCATGTGATTTCAAATATTGCCAATCCTGATGGATTTGAGTGTTTCCCTATCATCACAATCCCTAATAATTTTCTCTTTCGTAGTAGTTATCTATGCTTTAAGTTATTCACAATCATGTTTATGTTGTTGACTAATGACTAATTGATTGACACGGTACTATATTCAACAATTTGGCTGAATATTCTTCGCTGTGGAAGGCTTTATCTCCGGCAGTTTTTAAGCTGGTTTTAATGTAGATTCAAAACTTTAACAACTTTTATGTTCAAAGAGGACCTCTAACACTATTTTCTTCCCCGACCAAAATAGATAGATATAACTTTTGTTTGCGAGGATTCACTCGAACATTGGAGACGAAAATAAAGTCCTGCTTCGTGTGCGAGCTGGTCAAGGATACATGAGCTTTAATAAATTTTCACATTTCTAATTGAATAACATAAATTTGTCGCTTGAACTATTAGTGTTATACGGAGTATTTAATTTTCGACGGATTTGTCAGTATATTTGTGACCTTTGCTAACTCCTGGTGGCTTCATTAAAAATATCTTTGCATGACTGTTTGATGAAATCCACCACATTGCTCACGGCACAAGACAGTTTGGCGAGGGATTCATGGGATATACATATAAAAAAGCAAATTACACTAATTAATGTAAAAATCCAGCCCACACAAACATACACCAAGTTTTAAGGCTAAAATCTACAAAACTCTTTTAAATTTTGAGTTAGATGTATATAACTTTCCTAACGTTTGAAAGTTTAAATTTATTCTCCTTTTAAATTTTTTATATTAAGCTCCATGCAGTCAATTTTGCGGTTAAATTAGTTTGACGAAAAATGCTATGTCAGATTATTGAGGAAGAGTGTCATCATATTATGTAATTCAAGCAAAACACCTTGCAAGCTTATTAGTTCCATGTAATTAAACAGGAAACACAAATACGAAGTTCAGATTTCACAGAAAATTAAACCAGATATCTTGGCCCTCATCATCATCTTTATCGTCTTCTTCTTTTTTAGTTGCTTTTTGGTTGTGGAAGAAATGAAGAGAAAGACCATGAAACAATGTCATGGGATTCAACCAAATCACCAGTGGCCGCAGAGAATCCAATTCTAACCCATTCCGGCAGAACATTCTTCAAGTCAATAATCTGCGACACTGAAACTGTCCTACCACCACTCTTGGCAACACCGTAACTTATGGTCACACTAAGTTCTTTAGCCTTGGAATCATACACAATACATGCCTTCCCAAAAGAACCTCGTGGTACACTATTGATTGGCCAATCTGTTGTATTCACAGACCTAAGAGAGTTTATGTCGATTCCTACGTGAGCTGCTAAAGATTCTGGAATTGGGTCCCACTCGTTCCCAAAGCTGTCAAGTTCAACGGCCACCACTCGGTTCCGGCTAGGGTTGAAGGCATTTTCGGGACTGAACAATCCGAGATAGCCACCGGAAGAATTTAGAGGGATGTTAAGGGCAGTTTCGACCGGGGATATGAAGAAAGCCAAGCCGTCGCCGTGAAGGAGTGGTCGGCCGGAATCCACCACGAATGTGAATTCGGTGGTGAAGTCGGCGACGTTTCCGGTGTATCTGTCCCAAAGGTGGATTGGTGTGAAGTGCACCGCCCGGCCAACACTGTTTTTGCTGATGACGACGTTATCTCCAACTTGATCTCTTCTCGTGAGGAGGAGAGCCCCGCCGTATGAGATTGCATCACCGACTAGAGCTATAGGGAATGCGTCTGGCTCGAAAAGGTCGAACTTGAAGGAAAATGATTCTGAGTTGGTTTTATGGAGGAGCAAGAGGAAGAAGACGTAGATAGTAATAAGGGAAGGTTTTCGGTTCCACACAGCCATGTTTGATTATGATGTATGTATTTGTGTGGTTTGACCATATGGAGCTTAATGTTGCCATATATATAGGCTTCTTGGCCTGCTTTGTTGTAAGATATAATATAGAATGCATAATAAATGGTCAAAACTCAGAAATGATTAGGGCCAGCTGGCGTTTGATTAAAACAAGGGTGAAAGGCAAGGTAGATTATTAATTATTGCTACCAACAAAAATAAACAGGCAAAAGATCATAGATAATTTCAATGTGTTGTATTTTTCAACTTTCATAAACGCTGCGTGTTCGCAACCCCAATTTGCTCAGACCGTAGCAAATATTATACTAACCTTAACCTTAATTTAATATGACATCCATTTTAATAAATTAATTAAACAATAAAATGAAATTTATATTAAGAACCGGGGTGGCGGTATATTGCAACATGACCAAAAACGAAATATCATACTTTTACCGAACCTAATATTAAAAAAAAATACAAAGGAAAATAGATTTTAATATTATTTCTTATATTTAGAATTAAGATCAATTTATAAATATGTCTTATATTAAGGATTAAAGTAGTATTAGTTAAAGATTTTTTTTTTTTCATTTTTACTCTCTACCGAATGTCACAATATCTTAAATCTCAATTGCCTATAATCAAGTATTAGTTATATACATACAAGATAGAATAGGTATTTTTTAATATATTAGTATTAATTATGTCAAAACATTTGTATTAAAACTTTTATTTAGGGATACAGTAAGAATATATATATATATATATATATATATAATGTCGTGCGCAAGTATGAGAGTAGAAATAGTATACATCCACATGTACTATAGATAGTATCATAGTCCTACACCTTTTGAAATATAATTATTTTGAGAAGGATCCTCTCCATAGTCTAAATATTCATCTCCATGCTTAAGCTCTTCTCTCCATTTAATTATTAATTTGATATAATGGCCTTATATGTATAAGTAAGAAATACTCATAAAGTTATTATCATCACTTAAATGCTTTTGAAAACAAGATCATGATACTTCTTTATAGTAGTAATTAAATTTTCAATGTATTTAATTCAATGTGACAATTAACAATCGTACATCATTAAACTAAATGGAATATTAAATAGAGACCGATGTGATTGAGTATGAAAACAAAAAAAGGTATCGAGAGAGTGTGGAGATTATCCAAATCCCTTTGTGTTAAGCATATATTCATATGAATAAATAAAATTGAAATGGCTCGTACATAGGGTGGTTGTGTTATGTTAAAGGACATTTCTTGTTTGATGGATAGTTTTTAATTAAATATTTTTTGGGGAAAAAACAGAAATATGATTTTAAAAATAAAAAACTCAAATAATTTTTTACATTTTTTTATTTTTTTTTTTACATTTTGCTATTTTTACTAGTTCCCTTTTTACTCGGGCTCGTGGTAACGCTCTGCGGCCATGGGAGCAGATCCTCTCATCATCTCATTTTCTCATCATCCCTCATTATCCCATTTAAACCGTTGATTTGGAAGAGGAGCCATTTGGACCGTTGATTAAGAAGGGGAGAGAAAAGTGAAAGGAGTGATAACTTGATGATGTGACTCATCTTTTACCTTTTAGATTGATTGGACGGACATGATTTAGAGATTATGAGGGATGATGAGAAAATGGACAATGAGAGAAACCGAACCCCTGCGGCCATTCTGTTTCTTGCTTTCTTCCAAATTTCCGAGGTGATTTTAAAAACAACTGTTCTAAACAAGTTTTATGTTTTTTTTCATATAAAAATTTTTAAAAAAATTATCCAAACATAGCTTTTATTGTTTTTTCTAAAATATGTTTTATAAAAGTTTTATAAAGCTTTTAAAAAAGCATAAATTTTAGGTACTTCCTTTTGGTGTTGTGACTTGGTGGTACAACAAGGACGACACTGAGTTGGTTGTTCTTTTCCTTGGGGACACTTCAAAAGCCCACAAGCCCGGTGAATTCACCAACCTTCTTTTTGACTGGTTCCAACGGAATCTTCATTGGTTTTTCCAATGAATTTGTGGGAAGAGCCTGGGACTTAGAGGAGAAAGATGTTAAGACCATAGTTGGAAGCCAATTAGGTAGGGCATTGTGAAGCTTGATGTCAACATTAAACTTCCCGAGCCACAACCCAATCATCATAAAGGCATGGCATTGAACTGCCTTGAAGCTCCATTATATGTTGACATTAAGGAGGTGATTTTAAAAACAACTGTTCTAAACAACTTTTATTGTTTTTTCTAAAATATGTTTTATAAAAGCTTTATAAAGTTTTTAAAAACGCATAAATTTTAGGAAGAGAAAAAATTAAAAAAAAATCTGGTTAGATAATTATTTTAAAAATCTCTCATGGCTCGATAATGAAAGCGTTGAATGCATGGAAGTTCGAAGAAGGCAACTTTCACATACAAACTATTCTGAAAACAAAAAATAGAATGAAACAAGGGGGATATAAAATTAAACACCTAAGTTTGAATTTTGTGGATTAAAATATCATATTATTAAGAAAACTTCCAACATGTAGGAAGTCGGGATCCAAACAAATGTCTCGTAGACTTTAATTGTAAATGAATGTATTCCATATAAATTTGATGTAATAATTTCGTTAGAGAGAGATGATGTAACCCCCTACCTTAATAATCATATTTATAGTTCGAGAATGCGTCATTAAGTTGAAATAGAGACCAGTGGTTAATTTAAAACTTTTTCAAAACTTGTTTAGTGCGGTCTCACGTACACATCTCGAATATAATTGGTCTGACCAGTTTGGTTTCATTCATACATATCAGAGTGCAACCAAAAATTCCCGACAACGCTCAAGTTTCGTTACTTAATAAAGGGTTTACAACGCTTAGTTCCTATACAGGGGATTACACAACACTATTCAATATATACAACATGTGCAGTTAATGCCCAACAAAATATGACAACCAACTACCAAAATTAAAACTCCTAGCTAGGAGCTCTAACCGCCCTTCGTCACTTGCTTTTCTTTTGAACCACTTGCCCTTGCTGTAGGTTAATCATTGGAAAGAATGAGATTCAAAAGAATCCCAGTAGTAACAATTCACTTATAACATGTACAATCACAAAGCATATAAGCAAATCACAACAACAACAACAACAACACAACGGCATTTCTACAACAGCTTTCACTGCATTCACAACAGTATATTTCACAACAGCATGTTTCACAACAGCACAACAACAGCATTTCACAACGGCAATGTTACATCACGGCATATTCAATGAAATGACATACATGCAAGGCATCATACACAGAATAAGAGAAAGAGTCACTACCTTATTCTTTCCACTCGTGCACTGGCACTGGTTTATCACGTGCAGGGCAAATGTCAAATCCTATAATTAGAATTTCAACGACAGCTTATTACTTAATCCAATTCTTTAATTCAAACACTCAAGTTGGTTATCATTAGGGACATTTAATCAAATCAACTAAGGAGTTAAAGTGGTCAATTAACCTAAAAGACCAATTCCTAACCTCAAAGTTCAACAATACTACATTATGCCATTACATCTTCAATTTTCGCATAAGGGACCAAATCTGCCAGAATTTTCTCCAGACTTTGAAAATTCATAACTAATTCTACAAAAATCGAAATGAGGTGATCCCAAGTCCTATGGAAATCTATTGAAGTCCTATTCATAGGAAAAATATGAATCATTACTGGAAATCACCACACAATTCCAGAATTACACAAAATCCTACACTGCTCCAGAATTAAGTCCAGTTTTGACATCAAACTTTGGGCAACCAGAACTCCCAGCTAAGAAAACTACATGACACAAATTATATATCCATTTTGAATCTTGGAAGGTGAACTTTAAGACTGGAAAGTTTCATAATTTATAGAGATCATTTGGTTATCCAAAAATACCACACAAGTAGAGTACCTCGCTGGAATTCTGTTCAGGCTGAAAACCCAGATTTATATTTTGAGTTTCAATGACCCAAAATTCACAACCAGGGGCTATTCCCACATAATTTTTCTTGTAGAACACAATGATAACATCAAAATTAACAAATTCCCACTTGTTCTCCATGTCCTGTTTTGGCAAAAAAATTCAAAATAAATTCCAACAATTACCAACTTCCAATTTCAGCATCAAACTTATATCAAATGGTTTCCAATCATCATAAACCACCAATAACATAACCAAAACATCATGAATTACCCAAACCCTTGTTTGGCCAAAATCAGGGCAGATTTACACATACCAAAATAATTATTCAACCAAGACAACCAATAGCTCAAATTGATGCTAGTACTCACCTATTGCTCCTCCTTAAGTTCTTTCTTTGATTCTTCAGCTTTTGTTCTTGGATGGTGGCTCAAAACACCTCCTCTTGAAATTATAAAACCATAGGAATGAAGCTCTCATCAAGAGAAACAATGTTTATGAAGGACACTTGAGCCATAGATGAGGTTAAGGAGGTGAAAATCAAGGTAGAAAGTCTCACATTTACCTTGCTCTTCCTTCTCTTTCGTTGGAGCTGCAGCACCGACTTGAAGAGTGAGGGAGAGGGTGATGAATGATCAGTTTTTTTTTCCTTTCCCTTATCACTTAAATGGCTGGCTGACCTTGCTATTAGAAAAGTAAGAAAATATTTTAATTTCATATTCTCTCTCACACTCCTTCTCTTTAGTCATCCAAGTAAACCAAAAAGTGAGAAAATGTTATAATCTAATTCTCTTTCTTTGATTTGGTGTCTTAACTGACCTTTATATAAATAAGAGGATGAGACAGTTCAATTAATCAATCCTCCTCTCCCTTCTTATAACATAGCCGAAATAATTGACTTGAGGGGAGGGAGTTGTGTTAACAAGTCTTCTTCCTTTCTCTTGATATACTTTTGACCCTTTTGACTCACTTTTCTTGAGGAAAAGGTGAACAATGGTATTAATTCAACTCTCCCTCCCTCTTTCCCTTATGATTTGGAGGAAAGGCATATTAAAATGGAAAGAGGAAAGCTCTTGAAATATCCTCTTTACTTTAGTTGCAATTGTTGACCAAGTCTTCCTCTTTTGCTATCTTGGTCAAATTGTCTCCATATGTCATATTTAGTAGCCAATATGTATTTACTCTTACTTTTCCTCTTGTCATACGTAAATCATGGCCCTTTCATGAAGAAGATGATCTTGTAAAATATCATCTTGCAATATAATATTAAATTGCCAATTTTCCATAAGAAACTTGACTAAAGTCATAACAAAATTTTTCAAAGGTAATTATGTCATTAATCCCACCAACTATTTTGTACATTTAGCCCTTGAGTACATCTTAGGATATTACAATTCTCCCCCTGTAAAATAAATTTCGCCCTCGAAATTTGTTACACAACTTGAGCCATAAACTCCGGATAACGCCTACGCATATCTGCTTCCGCTTCCCAAGTCGCCTCTCTTTGTGTCATTCCTTTCCAGATCACTTTCACAAATGGAATGCTTCAGTCTCTGAGCCGTCATTCTTCTCGATCAATGATCAGCTCTAGCTCTACCGCATATGTGAAGTTGTCTTGTAATTCGACTTCTTCATATTCAACTATATGAGATGGATCTAGTTGGTACTTCTTCAGTTGCGAAACGTGAAACACATCGTGGAACCTGCTCAATTTTGGGGGTAGGGCTATTCTATAAGTAATAGGCCCAATTCTCACAAGAATTTCAAAAGGACCTATATACCTCGGGCTCAGCTTCTTCCGCTTGATAGCTCTCCCGATGCGCGTAACTGGTGATACTCTCAAAAAAACATGATCACCAACCTCAAACTCTAGAGGCCTTCTCCTCTTGTCAGCATAGCTTTTCTGTCGACTTTGTGCTGCAAGAAGCCTCTTACAGATGATTTGAATCTGCGCTGAGGTTTGATCAACAAGCTCCGGCCCATAAAGCTTTCTATCAGATAGCTTGTTCCAGCACAAGGGTGATTGGCACTTTCTCCCGTACCACACTTCATACGGTGCCATCTGAATGCTCGCATGATAGCTATTGTTGTAAGCAAATTCAGCAAGTGGAAGAAAGTGATCCCTTTAAAGTCAAGAATACAAGCTCGCAACATATCCTCTAGTGTTTGGATAGTCCTTTCTGATTGACCATCTATCTGAGGATGATAGGCCGTGCTGAATCTCAATTGAGTTCCCAATGCTTCATGCAACGCCTTCCAAAATCTCGAAGTGAATCGGGTATCACGGTCAGAAATAATGTTCTTCAGTATGCCATGGACTTTCACAATCTCCCGGATAAAAATCTCTGCTAGCTTGTCCGGAGAGTAACCAGCATTGATAGGTATGAAGTGTGCCGACTTCGTTAACCGGTCCACAATTACCCAGATCGCATCATAATTCCTGATCCTGGGCAATCCTACCACAAAGTCCATAATCACACTTTCCCATTTCCATTCTGGAATCTCAAGACTTTGAAGCAAACCAGGCGGTCTCTGGTGCTCAATCTTTACCTTCTGGCAAGTGAGACACCTCGCTACATTTTCTCTTCACTAAAATTGGAAAGGTGGGGTTGAAAGATTTTAATTAATTTTTCTTAATATTTTATCTTACATTTTCTCTTTACTAAAATTTAATAACCCCACTTATCCAATGTTTTTAAATGCAACTTGCAAAAAATTTTCCACCCCCTCCTCCCCTTCAAATCAGTGTCAGTCATCGGCCAAGTCATAAAGAACTCCAACATCTTCAGCTGACTGGACTACTAACAACATAGCGGGCACATCATGGCCATGTAATCGTCTCTTATCCAACATAGTTTGCCTAGACCCATACAAGTCACCTCGAGACACATCACATGAAGCCATGGCCCATCCAAGTCATCAGTAGCCACCTCAGCTAGCGCCAGGTCATCAGATATGTCATCTTGAACTCTAGCATCACTGAGCTGGCAACTCAGTATATGCATCATCGTTCTCGTCATCATCTGACACTTCATTGACCATGTCAACCAACATCTCATTAGCCATCCATCTGTCCCACGTGTAAAATCATAATTTAAATGAAAAGTGCCATTATAATAACGTTCGCAGCAGCAGCACTGATGCAACATTGGAAAGTGCTAGGTGCATTGTACAATCCAAATGGCATTCTCCTATAGGCATAGATACCAAATGGACAAGTCAAAGTGGTTTTTGGTACTTCCTTTTGGTGTTGTGACTTGGTGGTACAACAAGGACGACACTGAGTTGGTTGTTCTTTTCCTTGGGGACACTTCAAAAGCCCACAAGCCCGGTGAATTCACCAACCTTCTTTTTTACTGGTTCCAAAGGAATATTCACTGGTTTTTCCAATGATTTTGTGGGAAGAGCCTGGGACTTAGAGGAGAAAGATGTTAGGACCATAGTTGGAAGCCAATTAGGTAGGGCATTGTGAAGTTTGATGTCAACATTAAACTTCCCGAGCCACAACCCAATCATCATAAAGGCATGGCATTGAACTGCCTTGAAGCTCCATTAGATGTTGACATTAAGGATGGTGGAAGAGTGGTTGTTTTGAACACCAAGAATCTTCCATTGGTTGGTGAGGTCCGACTTGGAGCAGATCTTGTTAGATTGGATGGGAGTGCCATGTGTTCTCCTGGATTTTCATGTGACTCTGCCTTACAAGTTACTTATATCATTAGAAGAAGTGGTCATGTTCAGGTTGTTGGTCCTAACGGTAAAAGAGTCTTGGAGACAAAAATAAAGGCTGGTAATTTATTCATCGTACCTAGGTTTCATGTTGTTTCAAAGATTGCTGATCCAGATGGAATGGAGTGGTTCTCTATCATTACTACCCCTAAGTAGGTTCTCTTTAATTTCTCCCTCTCTAATGCACATCTTGGATATTATTCTTGAATTTTATGTGATTCTGACCATATGTTTAATTGTATGACATAGTCCTATATTCACCCACTTGGCTGGAAGTTCTTCGGTGTGGAAGGCTTTATCTCCAACAGTTTTGCAAGCTGGTTTCAATGTGAATTCAAAACTTGAACAACTTTTCCGTTTAAAGAGAACTTCTGATGCTATTTTCTTCCCTCCACCAAAGTAGAAATGAAGTCTAGCTTCTTGTTTTATCTTTCTTTGTTTTTTAAATGAATAAGAAATCTTGTAATGTCTTTGATACTCCAAAGTATTCAAATGCAAATGGCATTAATTACTTTATAGATACAAGGTTTATTATAAGGTCTTTAATTTTATTGATAAATATTCTGTTATATTGTTCGCCCTCCTATTCTTAGGAAATTTCATTTCTCCTCCACCCCCCCCCCCCCCCGGGAAGTTTCACGTGTTTGATTTTATTGAGGAATGTTTTTTTTTTTTTTGATATAATGGCAAGCAAAGCTTGAAAATGACAGAATCTATAGGCTCGACCCTACATAATGGTTTTGTGGTAATGAACCACAATCCAAAGCAAAAAGGTGAAAACATTCCAATGGGGGAAGCCCTAATTCGACGTAGTCATGTGAAATCCTACGCGCAGTTCGCGCCAGATAGTCTGGGCAACGGATACTTTCCCTATGAGTGTGGGAAATTTCCAGCTCCCAGTCGCTGTAAACAAGGGATTTAGTTTCTGAAATAACGTCATACAAAGGATGATCAGGATCACAATGAGTGGATAATAGGTGTACTGCCTGCAGAGAATCTGTGAACAACTTGATTTTCTTCAGTCCTAGCTTCTTGCATAGTAAAAGGCCACGACGGATTGCATGAATTTCAGCAGCAGTTGGGAAGGTATGGCCTAACTTCTCCTTAAATCCACGAATCCAGTTACCTTCGTGATCTCGAATAGCACCCCCGCAAGTGGCCTGACCTTCCCTATTCACCGAGCCGTCAACATCAAGGCGATGAAACCCTGGGGCGGGTGGCTGCTGCCAATGAAGAAGACCTCGATCTGGAACCTGGAATATTTGATGTCGATACCTGCCATTCTCCACACCTTCTGAAAGATGGTATATACATCTGTGAACTATCCCATTTGGGTCGTTGGATGACCCTTCGAAGGCCTGACTGCATCGGTTCTTCCAGAGGAGCCAGCATGTGTAGCTGAAGACTTTGTGCCATGGCCATCTCGCCATCTTGTTGTTTCCTGGTGATTGTTATAGATTCAAACTCAGCCAATCCTGCAAATTACCAGAAAAAAATATACTAGAATATAGAGGGTTAGTTAAGGCTGACCACACTCTCTGCGCTTTCTCACAATCTCTCAGCATATGAAGGGTACTCTCCACACTATCACACTGAAAAGGGCAGGTGTTTAAGACGCTCGGGTTGTGTCTCGCTCTTGATTCGTTAGTAGGAAGCCTGTCATGGAAAACTTGCCACATGAAAATTTTTACTCTTTCAGGAATTCCCCAGTGCCATAGCGACTGCCAGTGATTATGGGACCTAAGACTGTTCTGATGATAGATAGCGTCATAAGCAGATCTCACGCTGAAGTTCCCATCAGAAGCATTCCGCCAGCAAACAATATCATCTTCGCTACCAAAAGGTGTGGGTATCAACATAATTTTCTCTACCACCCAGTTTGGGAGAAAAGAAGTCCATTTAGCTCTATCCCGGTGACCAGATGGAGTCGTAAAAGAGCGCACAGAGGCGCTCCTATCCACTAAGTGAAAGTTTTTATCTATGAAGAATTCGAGCGGCTTATCAACGGGAGTCCAGTATTCCTTCCAAGCTAACGTATTCCGGCCGCTTCGCAGACATTTGCCAAGGCCACTCTTGAAGTCATCCCAGACAGCCACAATTCCGCTCCATACAGCCGACTGCTTACTCCTTCTCTGGATGAGGGGATCAACAGATGAACCACAAGAGTATTTTGCTCGTAAACATTTCACCCAGAAGGCATCCGGTTTTTTGATTAAACCCCAGCACAACTTCATTAGGAAAGCTTTGTTTTGGCAATGTAAGTCTTTTAAGCCCAAACCACCCTCGCATTTTCTTCTTTTAAGAACATCCCAAGATAGCAGATGCAATTTTTTGGAATCCTCCTGTTGATTCCAAAAGAAGTCTCTGCTGAGCTTCTCAATAGCGGCCAACACCCCCTTCGGGACAAGGGTTGATTGCATCTGGTATTGCGGGATTGCCGAAAGGACCGACTTGATAAGAGTGGTTCGGCCCGCCATACTCAGAAGTTTACCTTTCCAATTTGCCAATTTCAATCTCACCTTCTGGAGTAACGGGGTAAAAGTCCTCTTAATCATCCGTTTGTGCAGGAGGGGAACACCCAAGTATTTCCCAAGATCCGCAGTCAATCCAACTCCGACAATCTGGCTCATTTCGTATGCCCTATTGAAATGGACATTTTTTGAAACAAACATTTTGGACTTGTGCAGATTAATCTTATGGCCAGAGACCTGGCAGAAAAGAGCCATGACATTGCGAATCTCCATCATCTGATCGTTAGAAGCTTACCCGAAAAGGACAAGGTCATCTGCGAAGAAAAGGTGGGATATTTTTGGACCAGAAGAGCTCAATTTTAAAGGATGCCAATTCCCCAAATCAACTTCTTGGTGAATTAATTGACCAAGCAGTTCCATACAGAGGACGAACAGAAACGGGCTCAGCGGGTCACCCTGTCTCACTCCTCTGGAAGGACGAAAGCAATCGGAGGCTATACCATTCCAGATAATGCTCATGGAGGGAGAAGAAATGCAGGTCATAATCAGGTTAACAAAGGCTGCTCCTAATCCTAAGCTGTGAAGAGTGAATTCAAGAAAGCGCCAGTCCAACCTATCGAAAGCCTTCTCCATATCAAGTTTCAATGCTATGTAACCCTTATTCCCCTTCTTGAACCTCATAGAGTGGATTGCCTCCTGTGCAATAATGATATTGTCCACACCCTGTCTTCCTGCTATGAAGCTACATTGGTTTTCTGCAACCAAATGATTCATTACCTTTTTAAAACGGTTGGCAAGAACTTTACTGACGATTTTGTAGCTCACATTGCATAACGAGATAGGCCTGAAGTCCTTCAAAGATGCAGGATGATCAATCTTGGGAATTAGGGTGATGTTCGTGTGGTTTATGTCCTGAATGACCTTCGGGTTCTCAAAAATCCTGATTACCAGATCACAAATCTTCTGCCCAATGAGATCCCACTGGGTATGGAAGAAATGAGGATTCAAACCATCCGGGCCTGGAGCTTTAAAAGCTCCCATTTCAAAGGCTGCCAATTTAACCTCTGAAGGGGAAACCGATCTTTGCAGATGGTCCAATTGAAAATCATCAAGAGGTGGGAATCTTGCCGGCCAAGGTGAAAAAGAAGAAGATGGGATCTCAGCCGAGTAAAGATTCTGAAAATAGTCGAAAGCCATGTCTCTAAGCAAAGACTCGTCAGACACCCAGTTTCCAGTATCATCTTGCAGAGCCTCAATCCTATTCCTTTTCCTTTTAGCGGAAACACTTGCATGAAAGAATTTCGTATTTCTATCACCGCCACCAATCCACTTACCCCTTGATTTCTGGTACCAAATCAGTTCCTCCTGTAAAGCAATTTTGTGATACATATCCCACAGCTGCTTTTCAATCCTGAAGAGACCGTTAGGCCCACCTCCTCTACTCCTGACCTGATCAATCCCTTCCAATCTGCGAATGATTTCTCTCTTCTTTTTGGCCACATTCCCCACCACTCTAGAGTTCCATGCCGGGGCTTCTTTTGAGAACTGCTCCTGACCTTGTACCCAGTTTCTCCCTCGCCAAGCTTCTTTGACTATCCCGCTAAAACCTTCTTCAATGCTCCAGGCTGCTTGGTAAAGGAAGTGCCCTCCCCTTTTACGACCAGTCGGATTGATACCATTCGCAACAACAATCACCCGATGGTCAGACTTGAACCTAAGATTGTGGTAAGCTTTTGCTTGGGGATTAAGAATATCCCAATCGAAGTTGCAAAATACCCAATCAAGCCGTTCCTTGACTCCGGTTTTTTCCCAAGTGAATTTATCCCCAACGACCGAAACCTCAAGTAAATTGCATCTATCAATACAACTTTGGAAATCCTTCATGGCGCTGAGAGCAGGAAGCGCACCACCATTTTTGTTGCTAGGATTAAGGAAGGTATTGAAATCGCCCATAACCAGCCAAGAAGAACTAACCGATTGCTTAATAGCAAGCAACGACTCCCACAGATCCCTCCTCTTTACAGTACTAGTGTCTCCATATACAAAAGTCAATAGCGTGGGATTGGGATTATTCTTAGCAGAGATCTTACAATGGATAAGTTGAGTATTTGAAAAAATGTAATCAAGTTGAAATTCCCACTTGTTCCAAAGAACCCAAATACCCCCAGCATATCCGGTGGCTTCAATTCTCAACCAGTCATTGAAACCCAATTTCCTAACAACCCTGTCCGCTCTACTACCACTAATCCTGGGTTCTACTAAACACATCACATTGATACCATATTTATGAACCACATCTTTCAACACCCGCGGGAACGTGCGACCACCAGCCCCGCGACAATTCCAAGAAGAAACAATCATAAAATAAATATAAACATGCAGGAGAGGGACCGGAGAGCTTACTTATCTGGAGGTTGATCTTCCATCATGACCACAACTTCCAGATTTGTCACCGGTTGCATCCTTGGGCCAGGATCTTGAGCTTCCTCATTTGTGACAGCATCGCTATATTGAACCAAAGGCACTGTATCACTTAAAGGTGCAACCTGTTCTTGCCCACTCATGTAATCACGTCCCATAGAGTTCCTTTGGGGTTCGGAATTCTGGACAGAAGAGAGAGGCCCATCCTCGGCATTGTTAACGTGAGAAGGCTCTAGATCTTGTATGCAACCTTTGGTTATGATGTGGGCCCTCTTCGTTTTGTATTTAGTGGGCATCAAAGTCTTATGACCGTCTAAACCGTGAGAGGATTCCTGAGACTTTTCCATAACTTTAGCTTTCTCATTTAGCCCATGCAAAGAATCATTCATAAGTTCTTTGGACTTTTCCACTTTGGTCCAACGCTTGGGGCCCACATGAAATCCTCTCAACACCTTACTTTTTCCTTTATGTGCTTCCATGTGCTTACCACGTTGAGGATTTCCACCAACTGACCCATTTGGTGCGTCTTTCCTCCCAATTAAAGAATTCCACCCCCTTTCCATGTGCGTCTTTTCCTTTATGTGCTTCCATGTGCTTACCACGTTCATGTGCTTACCTCTCTCGTGGTCCGCGCCATCAATTAAAGAATCATCTGCTAGTGGAGCGAATCTGGACAGCGAAGATCCTCCCAAGATAATGTTCTCTGCAGGGACGGTATGGGATGAGGGACCAAGTCTGGACCTGTTTTCTGGTGCTCTCGGATTTCGCGCTTTGGGAGCATTTCGAACCAGCATCCAAGGGCCGAAGAGGTCTTCCTTGGTCGACGGTGGAGTCTCAGATGGTCGGAGAAGGGGCTCAGAACGTGTGGCCACATCCATTTTCCCATTTCCGTGAGAGGAATCTGAACAGCATTGCTCTTTCTTGTGTCCGAATTTGCCACAAGAAAAGTAAATCAAACTAAGTCCTTCATACTCTATATTGAAAATTGCTGAAGCTGAAATGACCCTGGGTACAAGTTTTTTCTGTAAGTCCACCTCCACACAAAGCCTAGCAAAACGCCCTCTGTTAACTAAAGCTTCTTCATCATCTGGATTTTTAATTGTGTTCATGTCAACTTTGAGGGTTTTCCCAACCATGTTCCCTAGTCTCCACAAGCATTCTTTGTTGTAACAAAAGAGAGGGATTTGAGGAATTCTGATCCAGGTTGCCACTCTACCAAGAGGGTTGTGAAGAGGATCAAAATAGGGAGTCCATCTCTGAACAAGGATACAGTGCTGTGCTATTGACCAAGGACCTCCCAGAAGAATTTTTTTGTAATGCTTCTCCCACAAATCTTGCGATCTGAATTTAATGACATAGTAGTTATTGGGTATGTCAATTAAATCGAAATTACTAACCTGCCAGATTTTCGCTAGGTGATCTTTCAACCTTTGATAGTTGAATTTGGCACCTAGGACCGTGATAACGAGGGACTTAATCCAAGGTTTAGCCCAACGGTTAAACTCCTCTTTTGACAATTCCATGGTAGGGTATACTTCCATAAGATTTTTCATCTCCTCTGAAGGCTCACGCAGATCCCAAGAGTGTTCAAAGAAATCAGACAAATTCTCTCCCTCCTCAGAACTGTGATTCCCATGAGAAGTCCCGTTGAAATCTGTTCCCTTGAGACCCGAAAGAATATCTTTGTATGAGATAGCATTTACCGGGTGACTAGGAGGCCTCACCAAGCTTGATCCTACAAGTTCAGCATCTAAGGTGGCGGGATCATAGGTGCTTGGGGGATATGCCAGGATATCATGCGCAGATTTCGCAGAAAACGCTATCAGATCAGCAGGTTCCTTAGAGGCTAACATTCTCACCGGCGACGAATACAGGACGCTGGGTTCAACCATCAGGAGACAAACTTCTTGGGCACGGATTCCAAGTCACAGGCTAACATGACTTCTTCTTCCTATATTATTTCTCTGTCCTTAAAAATGTATTTGTGACAATTTCTAAGGTTATGATTCGTTTATTATTGAGGAATGTTTTGTTATGTTATTTGCCATCCTATTTTCAGAAAGTTGCTTTTTCTCTCTCACCCCTAAAAATGCATTTTTAGTTGTTTCATTTAACAGTGAAATGTTTTGTTATATTATTCACCTCCTATTCTCAGAAAAATTTCTTTTTCTTAATAACGGCAATTGATTTTATTCAGCTATTAAAAATGTTATTCCCTCTGATCCTAAATATAAGACCTAGTTGATTTTTTTGGAGATGTTAAAGAAGCTAAATAAATTAGTTAGTTATATCATATGTTTTATGTCATTAAATTATATATAAGTTTATGAGTTAAGCAAATTAGTTTGGAAAAAAACAATGAGTATAAATATTTTAAAGTAACTTAATCAGCTTCTTTAATCTCTCTAAAAAAATCAACTAGCTTTTATATTAGGACTGGAGGTAGTATTCGTGTATGTCAATACATTAAAAGTTAAAAGTGCAATTAAAGCTTATTCACAACTTATATTTGTTTGTTTTGATATTAAAGTCGTTACATAACCCTTTATTTCTAATAATACATTACATGTACCGAAAAAATTGAATTATATCAACATTTTTTCAAAAAAAATTAGAGAACATTATTTCAATATTACTTTCTAACCCTGCATTACAAGCTTTTCATTTGTCCACGTAACGAAGTGGTGAAACCCAAATTAGCCGTAGAGGGGCCGTGGTGGGTGAAAAAATTGAGAATTTTTAACTGAATATTTTAGAATTTTACATTAGAATCATTTCATTAATCCACATAGTGGCTTAAAAAGCATGCTTAAGAAAGATGCATTTAGCCCCGCCATTATAATTATAAATATAATAATAAATAGAATATATAATATATACATAATAGATAATAGCTTTGATACGATGATTTCAGAATTTTACTTAGAATCATTTCATTAATCCATGTAGCAGTTTGAGAATGATGTTTTTAGTCATACTATATATATAAAAGAAGATAGATAGATGAATATTTATAAGTGGTCATGTTCACATTGGTCCTAACCGTAAAAGTCATCATGTGATTTCAAATATTGCCAATCCTGATGGATTTGAGTGTTTCCCTATCATCACAATCCCTAATAATTTTCTCTTTCGTAGTAGTTATCTATGCTTTAAGTTATTCACAATCATGTTTATGTTGTTGACTAATGACTAATTGATTGACACGGTACTATATTCAACAATTTGGCTGAATATTCTTCGCTGTGGAAGGCTTTATCTCCGGCAGTTTTTAAGCTGGTTTTAATGTAGATTCAAAACTTTAACAACTTTTATGTTCAAAGAGGACCTCTAACACTATTTTCTTCCCCGACCAAAATAGATAGATATAACTTTTGTTTGCGAGGATTCACTCGAACATTGGAGACGAAAATAAAGTCCTGCTTCGTGTGCGAGCTGGTCAAGGATACATGAGCTTTAATAAATTTTCACATTTCTAATTGAATAACATAAATTTGTCGCTTGAACTATTAGTGTTATACGGAGTATTTAATTTTCGACGGATTTGTCAGTATATTTGTGACCTTTGCTAACTCCTGGTGGCTTCATTAAAAATATCTTTGCATGACTGTTTGATGAAATCCACCACATTGCTCACGGCACAAGACAGTTTGGCGAGGGATTCATGGGATATACATATAAAAAAGCAAATTACACTAATTAATGTAAAAATCCAGCCCCCACAAACATACACCAAGTTTTAAGGCTAAAATCTACAAAACTCTTTTAAATTTTGAGTTATATGTATATAACTTTCCTAACGTTTGAAAGTTTAAATTTATTCTCCTTTTAAATTTTTTATATTAAGCTCCATGCAGTCAATTTTGTGGTTAAATTAGTTTGACGAAAAATGCTATGTCAGATTATTGAGGAAGAGTGTCATCATATTATGTAATTCAAGCAAAACACCTTGCAAGCTTATTAGTTCCATGGAATTAAACAGGAAACACAAATACGAAGTTCAGATTTCACAGAAAATTAAACCAGATATCTTGGTCCTCATCATCATCATTATCGTCTTCTTCTTTTTTAGTTGCTTTTTGGTTGTGGAAGAAATGAAGAGAAAGACCATGAAACAATGTCATGGGATTCAACCAAATCACCAGTGGCCGCAGAGAATCCAATTCTAACCCATTCCGGCAGAACATTCTTCAAGTCAATAATCTGCGACACTAAAACTGTCCTACCACCACTCTTGGCAACACTGTAACTTATGGTCACACTAAGTTCTTTAGCCTTGGAATCATACACAATACATGCCTTTCCAAAAGAACTGTGACCAGAGAGAATAGGGAAAAATGTGTAGTTGTATTATTCATGAATGTGCATATTTATACAAGTTAAATTCTATACAAATCAGAAACAAACTATAGCTAATTAATATATAACTGAATACATAACAGAAATAAGAAGAGTAACAAATTATGTTATAATACAGTTGTCACCCCCCACAAGCTGGAGCATGGATATTGGTCATGCCCAGCTTGGATATCAGCTCATGAAAACGTTTTGGATGCAAAGGCTTAGTAAAGACATCAGCCAGCTGGTCCGAACTTCGAACAGGAAGAAGATGAATGAGTTTGGACTGAAGCTTCTCACGGACGATATGGCAATCCAATTCTATGTGCTTTGTTCTCTCATGGAAAGTGGGGTTTGCAGCAATATGAATAGCAGATTGGTTGTCACAATATAATAAGGCTGGATTAATGTGAGAAACATGAAAATCATTAAGAAGATAAACAAGCCATTGAACTTCGCAAGTAGTGGAGGCAAGAGCTCGATACTCAGCCTCAGAAGAAGATTTAGAAGCAGTAGCTTGTTTCTTGGCTTTCCAAGAAATTAAGGAAGAACCCAGAAACACAGCAAAGCCAGTGACAGAGCGACGTGTATCAACACAACTAGCCCAATCTGAGTCACTAAAACATCTCAGCCTCAAATCAGAAGTAGAGGAAAAGAAAATACCAGCACCAGGGGATGATTTGAGATATCTTAACACACGGTGGGCAGCTTGCAAATGTAAATCTGTTGGAGCAGACATGTATTGACTTAGCTGCTATGTTGCATAGCTTAAATCTGGCCTTGTGGTTGTCAAATATTGGAGATGACCAATTAGCTTTCGATAGGATAAAGGATCAGCAAGAGGAGTACCTTTATCCTTGGAAAGCTTTAAATGAGGGTCCATAGGGCAATCAGCAGGACGACAAGCTAAGTAACCTGCATCTTCAAGTAATTCCAAGGCAAACTTGCGTTGAGAAAGAAAAATACCTTCCTTAGACCGAGCAAGCTCAAGGCCAAGGAAATAACGAAGATCACCAAGATCTTTAATAGTAAAAGCTGAGTGTAGTTGCTGTTTGACAGAATTTATCTCAGTAATGCTATTACCAGCTAAAACAACATCATCCACATAGACAAGAATGACAGTAAAAGAATCAGAATCAGCTTTAAAAAATAAGGAATGGTCAGAAGCTGATTGACAGTAACCATAAGACAACAAAGCTGTAGATAACTTGGAGTACCATTGGCGACTAGCCTGTTTAAGACCATATAAAGATTTCTGCAATTTACACACCATATTAGGCATAGAAGGAGTAAAACCTTGGGGAAGATCCATATAAACCTCTTCATGTAAGTCCCCATGTAAGAAGGCATTATTGACATCTAATTGATGTAAATGCCAATTTTTGGCTGCTGCAATAGACAAAAGCAAACGGAGTGTAGTCATTTTAGCAACCGGAGAAAAAGTATCAAAGTAATCAATTCCCTCGGTTTGTGTATAGCCCTTTGCAACCAATCTTGCCTTGTGTCGTTTAATGTCACCATTAGCTTTATATTTGGTCCTAAAAACCCATTTACAACCAATGGTTTTCTTGCCATGAGGTAAAGAAGTCAAGGTCCATATATGATTCTTTTCAAGTGCACTAATTTCTGCAGCCATAGCATCGGTCCAGACTTGATGTTTGACAGCTTGGTGGTATGTTTTGAGATCAGAAGAGGAAGTGACAGCAGAAATAAAATTTTTATATGGAGAAGTAAGAGAAGAATAAGACAAAACAGAAGATAAAGGATACCTAGGAGAACCTTCCTTAGATCACGGAACAGCAATAGATGTGAGGGCACAATGGTAGTGTTGCAGATATGATGGTGGGTGATGTGGCCTAGCAGAACGCCGAGGAGGAGGCAAAACAGTAGGCTGAACAGAGGAGAAGGCAGTAGGGCTAGTGGGAGGCACAAGGTCATCAAGGTAGGGAGGAAAAGACTGAACAGAGGGTTCAACAGAAGAAGCAGAAGTAAGCTTGTCAACTTTGAAAGGAAAAACAAGTTCATGAAAAATTACATCTCTAGAGAGGAAAATTTGATTTGTATGCAAGTCTAGTAATGTGTAGGCCTTTGATCCAACAGGAATACCCAAGAAAACACACTTTCTTGATCGAGAATCAAATTTAGAACGTGCGGAAGCTAAAGTTGAGGCAAAACATAATGAACCAAAGACTTTAAAATCAGAATAGGAAGGAGAAACATTATACAATCTCTCAAAAGGTGTAAAATTGTGGATTGTGGGAGAGGGGAGCCGATTGATAATGTAAATAGCATGTAAAACAGTGAATGACCAATAACATATGGGAATATTAGATTGAAACAGCAATGCACGAGCTACATTTAAAATGTGCTGATGTTTTCTTTCGACTAAGCCATTTTGTTGAGGAGTCTCCACACAAGACTTTTGATGCAAAATACCTTTAGATGCATAAAAGTCAGGCATGGAAAATTCAATGCCATTATCAGTTCGTAAAGTTTTAATAGAAGTAGAAAATTGATTTTCAACCAAAGTGAAAAAATTCTTGAGATGCAGTCTGGTTTCAGATTTAGTGTGCATGAAAAATAGCCAAGTATATCTAGAGTAGTCATCAACAATGGTTAAAAAATATTTATGCCCTTGAATAGAGGGAGTTGAGAAAGGCCCCCAAATATCAGCATGAATCAAATCAAAAGTTTTATTACTAGAACTTGCACGTACAGGAAAAGTAAGACGTTTTTGCTTAGCAAAGTGACAAGTATCACAAAGAAGGGAATGGGGAATACAAGAAATGTCTGAAACTTGCTTTTGTAAAACAGTAAAGGTGGAGTCAGACAAGTGACCCAACCGATGATGCCAAAGGGTATACAAAGAATCAGTGTTTGAAGCTAAATTGATCTGTGAAGGAGGTGTACCAATCATATCTGCATGCAAAAGATAGAGCCCCTCAAGAAGTTTAGCTGTACCAATCATCAGAGAAGGTTGTGTTAAGTGTATCTGGCACATTTGAGAAGAAAAGGTTAGGGAGCAATCTAAGGACATGGTTAATTTGGAAACAGAGATAATATTGAGGGAAAAACTAGGAAGATAAAGAACATTGGTCAAAACCAAAGCAGGAGATAAAGTCACAGTGCCAGAAACAGAAGCAATAGCATGAGAACCTGTTGGTAAACTAACAGACAATGGAGAAATGGAATGAAAAGAAGAAAATAAATCTAAAGAACAACAAACATGATCTGTTGCTCCAGAGTCAACAATCCAGGTCTTGGCAGAAGAGATAGATTTGAGCGAATTACAAATACCTGCAACTGGAGGAGAAGCAGATGATGAAATGTGATGAACTGAAGGAACGGAGGTCTTTGTGGAATTGAGCAGATCAAGAAGACGACTATATTGATCAGCAGAGAGTTGAGGGAGAATGGGGGCTGTCACGGAGGATGGAGTTGCACTGGCTGGAGCATGATTGATAACTTGAGAAGAATCTGTAGATGGAACGGAGATGTGATTAACCATGGCAGAAGAACCAGAGTTGCGAAACTTGAATCCAGGAGGGAAACCATGTTTCCTATAGCACGTTTCTTCAGTGTGGCGGGGCTTACCACAAAAGGTACATTGCTTTTGAGTAGTGGAATTGGTTTTCGATCCAGAAAAAGAACCAGAAGATCATGCACCCTTAACAAACAAGATTTGTGGTTCAGAGGATACCGGATTGTCACGCTCATGCTGGAGAACCAGAGAAAAGACGCGAGTAATAGGAGGTAGAGGATCAAGAAGTAGAATCTGAGTCTTAACAGAGGCAAATTGGTCATTCAGGCCTTTCAAGAATCGAATAACCTGATCCTCATCTCGATGATGCAGAGCACTGCTAATGGAACCACATGTGCACGCTTTGAGAGGACGGATGTTAGACAATTCATCCCACAAGATTTTCAGTTTAGTATAATAATCGCTGACAGTAGAACTACCTTGCCGGAGACTATAAATTTCTTCTTGAATCTCGGCAATACGGAATATATCAGATTGACAAAAGCGAGAGCGTAAATCATGCCAGATTTCAGAGGCTAAATCAAACCACAAAACACTCTTAGCAATAGAAGGAGTTACCGATTTGATGAGCCAGCCCTGAACCAAGTTGTTACAACGTTCCCACGCCGGAAAAAGCTAATCAGAAGAGAGCGGCGGTGGAATCGTCCCGTCGACGAAGTGGAGCTTGTTCTTGGAGAGAAGAGCGCTGCGCATCGAACGTGCCCAGGTGTGATAGTTCGAGCCATCGAGCGGCGGCGCGACTAGAACCAAGGCCGGATTCTCATTCGGATGAATGAAATAAGGACTCGCCGGATCGGAAGGTGCAGCGGTGGTGGAAGCCATGAAAGTCGAGGAGCAGCGGTGCAGTGCGGAGAGGGAACGAAGGGAAAAGGCTCGAAGAAGAAAAAAAAACAGATCTGAAAGTGTATCGGGGAAGGCAAAAGTAAAGTGGAGAAGAGAGAGAAAAATCTGAAAAAAAACAATTATTAGGTGGCTCTGGATACCATGTGACCAGAGAGAATAGGGAAAAATGTGTAGTTGTATTATTCATGAATGTGCATATTTATACAAGTTAAATTCTATACAAATCAGAAACAAACTATAGCTAATTAATATATAACTGAATACATAACAGAAATAAGAAGAGTAACAAATTATGTTATAATACAGTTGTCAAGAACCTCGTGGTACACTATTGATTGGCCAATCTGTTGTATTCACAGACCTAAGAGAGTTTATGTCGATTCCTACGTGAGCTGCTAAAGATTCTGGAATTGGGTCCCACTCGTTCCCAAAGCTGTCAAGTTCAACGGCCACCACTCGGTTCCGGCTAGGGTTGAAGGCATTTTCGGGACTGAACAATCCGAGATAGCCACCGGAAGAATTTAGAGGGATGTTAAGGGCAGTTTCGACCGGGGATATGAAGAAAGCCAAGCCAAGCCGTGAAGGAGTGGTCCGCCGGAATCCACCACGAATGTGAATTCGGTGGTGAAGTCGGCGACGTTTCCGGTGTATCTGTCCCAAAGGTGGATTGGTGTGAAGTACACCGCCCGGCCAACACTGTTTTTGCTGATGACGACGTTATCTCCGACTTGATCTCTTCTCGTGAGGAGGAGAGCCCCGCCGTATGAGATCGCATCACCGACTAAAGCTATAGGGAATGCGTCTGGCTCGAAAAGGTCGAACTTGAAGGAAAATTATTCTGAGTTGGTTTTATGGAGGAGCAAGAGGAAGAAGACGTAGATAGTAATAAGGGAAGGTTTTGGGTTCCACACAGCCATGTTTGATTATGATGTATGTATTTGTGTGGTTTGACCATATGGAGCTTAATGCTGCCATATATATAGGCTTCTTGGCCTGCTTTGTTGTAAGATATAATATAGAATGCATAATAAATGGTCAAAACTCAGAAATGATTAGGGCCAGCTGGCGTTTGATTAAAACAAGGGTGAAAGGCAAGGTAGATTATTAATTATTTCTACCAACAAAAATAAACAGGCAAAAGATCATAGATAATTTCAATGTGTTGTATTTTTCAACTTTCATAAACGCTGCGTGTTCGCAACCCCAATTTGCTCAGACCGTAGGAAATATTATACTAACCTTAACCTTAATTTAATATGACATCCATTTTAATAAATTAATTAAACAATAAAATGACATTTATATTAAGAACCGGGGAGGCGGTATATTGCAAAATGACCAAAAACGAAATATCGTACTTTTACCGAACCTAATATTAAAAAAAAAAATACAAAGGAAAGTAGATTTTAATATTATATCTTATATTTAGAATTAAGATCAATTCATAAATATGTCTTATATTAAGGATTGAAGTAGTATTAGTTAAAGATTTTTTTTTTTCATTTTTACTATCTATCGAATGTCACAATATCTTAAATCTCAATTGCCTAGAATCAAGTATTAGTTATATACATACAAGATAGAATAGGTATTTTTTAATATATTAGTATTAATTATGTCAAAACATTTGTATTAAAACTTATATTTAGGGATACAGGAAGGATATATATATATATATATATATAATGTCGTGCGCAAGTATGAGAGTAGAAATAGTATACATCCACATGTACTATAGATAGTATCATAGTCCTACACCTTTTGAAATATAATTATTTTGAGAAGGATCCTCTCCATAGTCTAAATATTCCTCTCCATGCTTAAGCTCTTCTCTCCATTTAATTATTAATTTGATATAATGGCCTTATATGTATAAGTAAAGAAATACTCATAAAGTTATTATCATCACTTAAATGCTTTTGAAAACAATATCATGATACTTCTTTATAGTAGTAATTAAATTTTCAATGTATTTAATTCAATGTCACAATTAACAATCGTACATCATTAAACTAAATGGAATATTAAATAGAGACCAATGTGATTGAGTATAAAAACAAAAAAAGGTATCGAGAGAGTGTGGAGATTATCCAAATCCCTTTGTGTTAAGCATATATTCATAGAATAAATAAAATTTAAATGGCTCGTACATAGGGTGGTTGTGTTATGTTAAAGGACATTTCTTGTTTGACGGATAGTTTTTAATTAAGCATTTTGTGGGAAAAAAACAGAAATATGATTTTAAAAATAAAAAAATCAAATAATTTTTACATTTTTTTATTTTTTTTACATTTTGCTATTTTTACTAGTTCCCTTTTTACTCGGGCTCCTGGTAACGCTCTGCGGCCATTCTGTTTCTTGCTTTCTTCCAAATTTCCGAGGTGATTTTAAAAACAACTGTTCTAAACAAGTTTTATGTTTTTTTTTTTCATATAAAATTTTTTAAAACAATTATCCAAACATAGCTTTTATTTTTTTTTCTAAAATATGTTTTATAAAATTTTAATAATGTTTTTAAAAAAGCATAAATTTTAGGAAGAGAAAAAATAAAAAAAAATCTGGTTAGATAATTATTTTAAAAATTTATCATAGCTCGATAATGAAAGCGTTGAATGCATGGAAGTTCGAAGAAGGCAACTTTCACATACAAACTATTCTGAAAACAAAAAATAGAATGAAACAAGGGGGATATAAAATTAAACACCTAAGCTTGAATTTTGTGGATAAAAATATCATATTATTAAGAAAACTTCCAACATGTAAGAAGTCGGGATCCAAACAAATGTCTCTTAGACTTTAATTGTAAATGAATGTATTCCATATATAAATTTGATGTAATTATTTCGTTAGAGAGAGATGATACTTGGTATATATATGTAACTCCATTTGTCCACTTCTTTTCTGTAGAAAAGGATTGAATTATATATTAACTGCTTCTTCTATTGTCTCTGTCTTTCACAGCTGGATCACTTGGACAACAACTCGAACTCTCGAAGAAAATGAACCCCAGGTACTCACGAGATAAATTTATAAATAATTCGCAATACATTTTTTCTATTACATAGAATTTAAAAAATAATTCACATCTCATGAATAGCTCAGCTAATTATATATTTTATATTTTACTTAAATTAAACCATCCCTCTTTTGTCTTGTACTTATAATTTTCCAAAAAAAAAAAAACCTTCCTCTTCAAATTTGCTAATATGAAATGCTTAAATTGCGAATTTGCGGTAATGACTAACGAGTTTTCATTGTCATTGATAATTTTATTATTAAATTGATACTTTAATTGATAACACTATTATATATATATATATATATATAATATAACAAATAAATAGTAAATAATTACATAATAATTAAAAATCAAATTTTTTGGCAAACAACTAATTAACAGACATGTCATTTGCCGCATCACACGCCATTTCACACTGTCATCCAACGTATAGTCATCCTCCAAGTTATGCATTGAGACACGTAATGTGCCACTTCGTCATCCAATCGACTTAGCAGCCAAAGGGTCTGTTTGGTAAGAGGGATTTGGAGAGAAGGGGAGGAGAGGGAAAATTCTTGTGAGTTAGATTTTAAAAAATTGGAAAGGTGGAGTTGAAAGATTTTAATTAATTTTTCTTAATATTTTATCTTACATTTTCTCTTCACTAAAATTTAATAACCCCACTTATCCAATGTTTTTAAATGCAACTCACAAAAAATTTTCCTCCCCCCTTCTCCCCTCCAAATCAGTGTCAGTCATCGGCCAAGTCATAAATAACTCCAACATCATCAGCTGACTGGACTACTAACAACTTAGCGGGCACTTCATGGCCATGTAACCGTCTCTCATCCAACATAGTTTGCCTAGACCCATCCAAGTCACCTCGAGACACATCACATGAAGCCATGGCCCGTCCAAGTCATCAGTAGCCACCTCAGCTAGCGCCAGGTCATCAGATATGTCATCTTGAACTCTAGCATCACTGAACTGGCAACTCAGTATCTGCATCATCGTTCTCGTCATCATCTGACACTTCATTGACCATGTCAACCAACATTTCATTAGCCATCCATCTGTCCCACGTCTAATATCATAATTTAAATGAAAAGTGCCATTAGAATAACGTCCGCAGCAGCAGCACTGATGTAAAACACTCACACACACACACTAATTTAATGGAGGAAAATATGATTTTAGGAGACAAAATATAGAAACAGAGGTGGGGGAGAGGGAAATAACAGAACAGAGGAGTGAGAGACGGGGGAGAGGCAGAATAGAGAAGGGGACAGAATAGAATAGAGGGGGAGAGGAAACAGAACACGAGGGGATAGAAAGCTCACATGGCAACAATAATTTCAATTCATCAAGTCTACCTTACATATGTTGTCTAGATTCCTATTTATAGAGCAAGGTTGCTCCAACTTGCTAATATTATAAATGTAAGAAAAATGTAACTAAAAGGAGATTAGGCGTACCTGGACGAATCCATATTCGGATTCGGGTCAAAGCTCCAATACTCCATACTTGTGCCCACACAATTATTAGACTACTAGAGCTTAATTGTGATTTGCACAGCAGATCACTAGAACCAGAAAGATGGTAGGAGAGAAGAGAATTGCTAGAAAACTCAATGGCGGGGTGAGTTGCAATTGAGGAGAGTGAATCAAGGTGGTTTATCTATGCAGAGTTAACGTGCAAGTTCCAATCCCTTGATTCTATCTCTTTATTGGTTTGCATTTGACATGAAGCCATATGCTTCTCTGAAATATCCACAACTCATGTGGATCGCTACTTTTATAACCCTTAAGGATTATGAATGTATCTTCTCATCTTTGTAGAAATCATTTGACCTTCTCTAGATCAAGTTTACCTCATAGGTTTTTTGCCCTCAGGCTTAGAGGATGAATCCTCCCACTCTTTAGCTAAGTTCGTCTTACTGATGGATCTTGAATCCTTCAGTCTTTCACACTCAAATTCAATGTGGCGAATCACATTGCTGAAGGTTACAATATACAAATCAGAGGCAATGTTTACTTTCGTATACGCCCACTCACTAGAAGACGTGGCTCACTCTCACTCACTGGGAGACATAGCTTCCTCCCACTCACTGGGAGATGTCTTATGACAACATACACTTGTTGTTTGTTAGAAAGAACTTGGCATTTAGTTTTGTCTCAACTTCTTAGTTTGACATCTGCCTCAAGTGTTGCCTAAACAACATGTTAGGACTTAGTACACTATATTAAAACTTAACTTAGTTGTAACTTTATGGAAGAAGATCACCTATTTCACTATCTTCCAACACTATCCACACGGCTTGGATAAGGTTACATTGCTCATACCAGCATAAGTTTAAGCAATGTTGTTCTTTCTATACTTGATAGCATAAACCTTTTGTATCCTTCGGTTGCTTCAACCTTTAAATGCTAAAGACTAGTTGGTAGGATGTCCCTGACATCTCATTCTTCTTGAATGAAAGAGATTTGAAAGTTTCTAACTCCACAGATATCTCTATTAAGCTTGTCTTCATAAGCTCAGTCAAATAGACTTGGTCATAATTGGTCACTTAGACGATTATGGTATACAAATCTTAGTTGTTCAAATAAGACAAAGGATAATTAGATAATAAGTTCACTAGTTTCATATTCAGGAGACAACTATGTTGACTCCCATCCCAATCATACTAGTTAGCTCATCACCCTTTTAACCACAGTCTTCATTTGAACACTTTTCCCTTTGGATTTCTAGACGCATTCCAGAAAACTCTCACTCAATCAAAGAGCAGTTATATTAACAAGATAATAACACAATATCATCTAACTAGCATGAATGTTCAAGGAAATAGGAAGAGAACATACTTAATTCAATTCCAAAAAAAACAGAGAATTAATCATAAATTCAATGAAAAACAAGAACATTCAAAAGTTTAAGTCTCATATTGTTGTCTCTTAATAGATTCTCCTTCTCATAGGCCCTTCTGACCATATTAACTCATGTAGCTTCTAACTACAATGTCCAGCTCCTCTTTGCCATGTTTACATCCACTCATTTGGATGTATTTGCAGCATACCTCCCACTTGATAAGATGATTCTAATATCTCTATCTATCTTATCCTTTGTCACAACATTTGTGATAAAGGATTGACTTTTAGAAGTCATTGCTTCAATCCAAGTGGATCAATGTGGTTAGAAGCATGGGAAGACTTATTATTATTCAATAATTATTGAATAATTTTAAGTTGCTGCAATTTTTCAGGTTTTTATCTCTAAGAGTTTGAGTCAAGGTTGGATAGGATTTTATATTCAAAAACTCATTTGAATAATCCCTTACTTTTAAAGAATCTTTCAGCATTTAACCTTATGTTGCAACTGAAAAAAAATTCGTAAAAAAATAAGCCAACCTATCCCAAAAAATAATAGAACCAACATTGATTCAATTCCAACATTTTTGGGACCCTCTAAATGCACATAAGCACCTTTTTGACTCAAATTACACCCACACTTCTTCAAATATATGCAAATTATATATCAAATTGAAGCTCTCGAATTTAGGGATTTTTAGGAACAAACAGCATCTCAATCGGAGGTCCCACGCGCTCTCACGCGCCCCTAGAAGGTGTCTGGATGGAAAAATCCTGAAAAATTGAAAAATTCCAGCGTTGGCCACTCTCGGCGGTGGCGCATGACGTACACGCACCGCCTTGCAGCCGTCCACCGGTGACACGTGCCGTCCTCTCTCCGATGGTGTTTGCCACATGTCAAACGGAGACCCCAGTGGGCCCCACGCGCCTCTGTATATATATATATATTTTTTTGTCAACAGTCAACGAATGACTGTTGACCATTGACCGTCAACGTTGACAGGTCAACCTGACCCCGTCACCGATGACGTGTCAATGACGTGGCGCTGACGTGTCTCAGTCAACGTGGCTGGTCAACGGATGACGTGGCCTCGTTGAACAATGCTGACGTGGCGTTTGGCGCTGCCATGACGACCACTCATTGGCGCCATGTGGCATTTGTTGACTGATGATGTGGCGTTGACTGCCACGTCATCGTCTTCAACCTTCAGCCAGTCAACCCAACCCGGTTGAAGCTCCGACGGATCATCGCGACCCGCCAACTTCAGGAGGCCATATCTCCCTCATTTTAGCTCCGGTTTTCGCGTTCTTGGTGTCATTGGAATCGTAGTTCAGCGAACTATAAATCTATGGCATTTATTTGATCTTAAAAACTCTGTTTCATTGATCAAATCATGAGTGAAGTTGCGGCGGCGACTAACGACCCGCGAACTTCTTTCCTTTGTTTCTCCCTTATCCGAACTCCGTTTGACGCGTTCTAAGCATTGTTGGAATCGTCTCTTCGAGATCTACACATCCATGTCCTTACTTTGGGTAAAAACACCGATTTTCAAACACCCAATTTTTCTCGACGTTGTCGGCGCGACATAATTCGACCGGATGTGTGTCTCTGTGTTACAAAAGCTCTTCTAACCTTTGAGGGGTCAAGTCTTTCCCATTTTTAGTTCCACATAGGTTCCAAAAACACCAACTTGAAAAAGATCAAAGAAGGGAGGAGAAGACGCCACAAAGTATATATATATACACACTAACCAGAGGAGCAAACAGTATTCGACTAGAGCACATATAGCCAGCAATGCAAATATATATCAAGCCTGAATTTTTCAATCATGCGGAAGCTTAAATATATATATATGAATCAGAGATGCATTCATGGATTAATTTCAAGCAACAGAATTAGAGCTTGAAAAACGAATGAGAGGTGGGATCATGCATTACTCATTATATGTATATAATAGACCAAGCAGAGCCATACACACACACGCGCATAATCCGAAAAACAAACGAGGCAAAAACTTGTTCATATAGTTTGAAGCAGCATATATTCTTTCATCATATATTTTGCACAGTGGAAATAAAATTGTGATTGAGATATAAACAAATTATATCAATTAATTATTCACAAAGAATAAATCACAGCCTCATGGATCAACAATGCTCTGATACCAATGTAAGAAAAATGTAACTAAAAGGAGATTAGGCGTACCTGGACAAATCCATGTTCGAATCCGGGTCAAAGCTCCAATACTCCATACTTGTGCCCACACAATTATTAGACTACTAGAACCTAATTGTGATTTGCACAGCAGATCACCAGAACCAGAAAGATGGTAGGAGAGAAGAGAATTGCCAAAAAATTCAATGGCGGGGTGAGTTGCAATTGAGGAGGCACACCCTATTTATAGTGGTTTATGGAGGCCACTAATTAGGAAACGTGTGCACACCTTCTTGCCCTCCAAGACAGCAATTAATTGTCTCTCAATTAATTCCCTAATTATGGTGATTTGTTCCTCTTTTAACAAATCCATAATTATTGCTGAATTATTCCTCAATCTGCAATTAATGCTGATTTTTATTCTTATTTGATTAGGCTACTTATTTCCTAATCAAATAGTCCAACCCATCAAGGACGAACTTAGACCCAAAGTCCAACAATAAAAGATTCCACTTGCAGCCCATTTAAAAGATGAAACACAACTTGCTAAATAAAGTAAAACATAAAGTAATAAAATATATAAAGCAAACATAAAATAATAAAATATATAAAGCAAGATATGTTTTGGTCCATAGGATTCTTCAAGGTATCATTCCTGTATTCCGTCAAGCACCCTCCACCAAAGAAGTTGGATTTTTTATAATCAATTATCATTGACCGTCAGAAGAATCCGATATGCCATTTATTGTTTGACAACATATTAAAAGCATTTGAGAAAATACATCTACAACTACAACTATCAATTTTTATTTAGCCAAACTATACTTTTACACTTCCAATACACTGTTTTTCATGGTAAGTACATTTTCAATAATACACTTAATAATAATAAAGCCGACGTTGCAATAGTGAAAAACACAAACACACGATTATATAAAATAGCCCTAGCTTCAACAATATAACATAATGAAACCTAATTTTATGATTTATATGTGAATCTCAAGTTCTAAACCCACTGCTTTCATATGCAAAGTTTGAACTGATGAAACTCCAAGAAAGAATTTTGTGACTCTCAGCCAACAGTCCAGTTGCTCCAGAAAACCCAACTCTAACCCAATCAGGTAGAATAGTCCCCAGATCAACCGAAACTCTGAGGTTACTACTAGTCCCAATCACATTCCTCTCAGGATACCTCACATACACACTTAATTCTTCCACGATTGGATCGTAGCTTATAGTAGCAAGCGCCAACAACCCCTCCACAACACTCAAAGACGTTGTGTTAACAGAAGCAATAGAGTTTATGTCCACTCCTATATGAGCAGAGCTCGTTGGGTCCCATGGATTCCAGAAAGTGTCGAGCTCAACCGCAAAAATTTGGTTCGCGGAAGAATTCAGGGCGGTGGGAGCACTGAAGAGTCCAAGGAATCCGCCGCTTGAATCGGAAGGGATGTCCGAAAAGAAAGGGGCAAAGAAGAAGGAGAATCCATCTCCAAAGAGACCAGAAGAAGGAGAAGAAGGGGAGACGATAAAAGCGAAGGTGGTGGTGAAGGCGGCGACCTTGCCGGTTTTGGAGTCCCAGAGCTGAACGGCGTATGGGTACGAGGCTCTGCCGGAACTGTTGGGTTGAGGGACGCCATTGATGGTCTTTGTGAGCTGGAGGATGCCTTCAGATGCAGAGGCGTCGCCTTGGAAAGTCATGGCGGCGGCGTCGCTTGAAGGGTCGAAGTTAGGGTATCTGAAGACGAGTGAGTTCGCTAAATTGTGAGAAAGGAGAAGAAGGAAGACGATGAAGAAGATGGTGATCAGAGAAGAGATGGAATTTGGGATTGCCATAAGGTTAGGTGAGGAACAATAGATACGTGAGGAGCTGTACATATATATAGGGTTTTCGTTCGGCCATGAAAATAAAATATGCATGATTCAATATGGTCAAGACAATGAAAATTGTCTTTCTGTATGGTTGAATTCAAAGCCTACCTTGAAGCTACCTGTAGCGTACAAATAAAGTCAAACACATTCAGTACAAGTTAAAAGCTAGTCAATGATATATTGATCTTCTAGGGTTTTACATAGTTATTAATTAATTTACTTTCATTTTTAAGATAAAAATGGTGAAAATTCCCTATTTAAAAATTTTATTTACAAAAAAGAACTTAAATGTTTTTATACACGAAAATACTAGTACTCCCCAAGATTTTAACACAAAAATACTAATACTCGAAAGTTTAGGTCCTTCTAACCAATAATCCATAAAGTTGACGGGAAGCAAGACATATATATAAAATAGGGAACCTCGGTTGTTCTTGACCATTAGGAAGTTTAGGATTATCAACGAAATATATATATATATATATATTGAATTAAAACCTAACATTTGGGCCAAAAAAAAATTAAAACCTAACAGAATTTTTTCCGATAATACTTTAATCTTTCGATCCAAATAACATCCAAATTTTCCAAAATTACCATGATGCATTGTTAAGTTTCTACGATAATTATGCCCTTTACTTGGCGCAAGTTACCGTCTTTATAATAGAAAGGAAATAGTACTTACCAACCAAAAAGTGATACCCGAAGGTTTAGAAGACATAGTAGTACAATTTTTTTTTTTTGCTGAAATATAAATGTATTATTACTCCGTACAGGGGGATTAACTGTCAACTATTTTACCAAAAAAAACACACTGAAAAAAGCTTTTATTGATATAATTGAAGAATACAAGCATAAAGGCTTAGAAATTGAAATCAAGAAATCAGAAATAAATCAATACGAGTACAAAATCACACTATTAAACACTTGAGAACCATTTTATGTTGACCTCCAACGGCATACGTACGAGTATCACAAATTCTTGGCCATTAAGTGCTGTATATAATTTTAATTAATAAAAGTTTGAACTGAAGAAATCCCAAGAAAGAATTTTGTGAAGCCCAACCACCTCGCCGGTGGCGCCGGAGAAGCCAACCGTAGCATATTCAGGCAGAACAGTCCTGCGATCAACCACAAATGAGAGGCTAGCACTGCTAGTCCCAGTAGGGTAATTCACATAAACACTTAAACTTTTCACCTCTGGATCAAAACTTATAGTGGCAATTCCTATTAGCCATTGCTGAACATTCCAAGACGCTGTTTTCACTGAAGCAATTGAGTTCACATCAATCCCTATATGAGCAGATTTTGGGTCCCAAGGATTACTGAAAGTGTCCAACTCGATGGCGACGATTCGGTTAGCGTAGGAATTCAAAGCAGTGGGACCACTGAAGAGTCCGAGGTGTCCGCCGCTTGAATTTGAAGGGATAGAAGACTTGAAGGGTGCAATGAAGAAGGAGATTCCATCTCCAAAGAGACCAAAAGAAGAGGGTGACACAATGAAGGAGAAGGAGGTGGTGAAAGCGGCGAGCTCGCCGGTTTCGGCGTCCCAGAGGCAAACTAGTCTTGAATATGAGGCTCAACCGGCGCTGTTGGGTTGTGGGACGCCGCCATTGATGGTGTTTGTGAGCTGGAGATAGCCGTGAGAGGCAAAGGCATCGCCTTCAAAGGTTATGGAATTTGTATGATTGGAGTCGAAAGTGGGGAATTGGAAGGAAAGTGAGCTCACATTGTGAAACAGAAGGAGGAGGGAAATGAGGAGGGTGAGAGAGATCGAGTTGGAGATTGCCATAACAAATATGTGTGATTGAGAGGCGGTGAAGAAGGGCAAGGGGTGTGGAGCTATATATAGAGATAGATAACAAATGTGTGTGTAGAGATTTTGGACTGCCAAGAGAAGATAAAATAAGATGATATCATACAGAGAAGCCAGATGGTACAGTACAGGGAAGGATGATAAAATAAGTGGTTCTCATGAACTAGGGAAGGGTGATCAAAACAATGAAGCTCTGACTTTCATGCAGAAACGTTCTTTAGTCAATATATATGCGGCAGAGTTCATTAAATAAGGCTTCTTAATTATCTCCAAGTTGCTTTAATTTTGACGACATAATAATCAAACAAACGCATCAAGTTGAAAGCCAAAAGCTAAGTTAGTCGCTGATCAGGCAGAAGTTTAAGCATTGTAACATGGAACCCACCAAGAAATTATATAGAATCACAAAATTGCAAGAGAAAAAATTGATTCAAATTAGGGGCAATTACTATAAATTCCTGAAAAGGGATTTAATTACCAAAAGTTTGATAACAGTTGAGAAGTCCAGTGCAATAAATGATAATATGTTTATGTTGTTCACTTGTTATTATTGAGACTTTTTAGTAATTAAATCTCTTCTTTGAGACTTTATAACTAGTAATTTCTCCCTTAGAATTATGATCCCAATGGATTAATTGCTTCATAAGAAAAATAATTTCAAATCTTTATTGATAAGGGACCAAACAATATACTCATTTAGTTCTATTTATAAAGCAGAGAAGATTTATTTTGGTCCTATTTTTAAATCACATCATTAAATTTTTCATATGATTGTACAATTTTATCTTTCATTTATTATTATATTGACTTTGTTTTTATAGGTATATTGTACTACTTCCGGTACTTAATACAAGAGTTACTTGAAAGTTGAATTTGATCTTAAATATAAGACATTAATCTACTTTGTCTCCCAAATTTATAATTTTTCTTCAAAGTATCCAATGATAGTCATGATTAAAAATAGTATTTTAGGAAAACCAACATATATTTATTATAAATAATTAACATAACCAATTTTCTTAACCTATTCAAATTAGTCAACCAGCTCTTATATTAATGAACGGATGTTCTAGGAGTATATAATCGGTGTTGACTGTTGAACAAAAAATGTTTTGCGTTGAACATTGTTATGAATTCTTCTTCTTCTTTTGATGGCCAAAGAAAATAGAATTCTTCTTCTTTTATTTTTGTTTTCCCCCTACAAACGACATCCAATGTCAAGTTAATCCAATTGGAGCTAGCTTAGATCACTTGCCAATCAAGTTGAGCTTTTGTTGGGAGGGGTGATCATAACTATGAAACTAAATATTTTTTAAAAAATCAAAATGACAAAAGTTTTGTTTCTGTCACCATGGATATTTTTTAACAAAAATATTCCTCACTAATAAATTAACGTCCAAAAACACTAATGTGGCCCCAAAAAAGACTTAACTACATTGAGGCAGAACAGTCTTCAGGTCAGTCATGCACAAACTAAATACTGAGAGAATTTAATTAAAGAACCACATGACCAAATTTATTTCAGTCAAGGAACAAAACATTTTAAAATTTCACTACAGGACCAAAATGATAATAAATTTTGTAAATAAAAAGGCAATGATACCCCTTGCTTTATTTTTTTTAAAAAAAGGTTTGATCTTCATCGGCACTTCAGCGACCATTCACCAGCCGCCAAAGCTCCGACTCTAATCGGCTAAAGCTCCGACCATCGGAAATTAATGTATTGTTCATAAGAGGATTCCACTTGTTCATAAAGAGTTACACACCTGTTCATAAAAATGTTCATGAAGAGTTGTACACATGTTCATGAATCATGAACAAGTGTGCAACTCTTTATGAATAAGTGGAATCCTCTTATGAACAATACATTAATTTCTGGTGGTTAGAGCTCCAGCCGGTCAGCTAGCGGTGGACGCTCCAACGAGCCATCAAAGCTCTGACGCCAACCGACCGGAGCTTCGACGACTATAAATTAATGTAATGTTCATATGAGGATTTCACTTATTCATAAAGAGTTGCACACTTGTTCATGAAGATACAGTGCTGACCAGCCAGAGCTCTAGCAACCAAAAGTTAATGTGTTATTTATAGGAGGATTCCACTTATTCATGAAGAGTTGCACACTTGTTCATAATTCTACTCTTCATGAACAAGTCTGCAACTCTTCATGGACAAGTTGAATCTTCCTATGAACAACACATTAATTTTTAGTGGTAGTAGCTCCGACCGGTCGGGGCCGGAGCTTCGACAACCTGCCAGTTGCTAGTGACCAATCGCCAAAGCTCCGGCAACAATCAAACCTTTTTTTAAAAAAAAATAAAGCAAGGGCCATTATTGTCTTTTTTACCTACAAAACTTATTTTCATTTTGGTCCTTAGTCCTATAGTGAAATTTAAGAATTTTTTAGTCCTTGACTGAAATAAATTTGGTCATGTAGTACTTTAATAAAATTTTCCCTTAAATATAGCCGCCTTTCCTGAAATCTGTCCTAATGATTGAGGAAATTGATATACTTATACCACTTATTTTGATCCTATTTATAAATCCATTTTGACCAAAAATTTTGGTTCTTATTGTAAGTTCACTTTCAGAGTAATAAATAACATTGTCACAATTTTGCCCCTAAGAATTGTAATAAAAAAGAATTTATTCATTTTGACTTTGGAACCACATTTATAAATAAGTGTAAAATTGGAAATTCAGTCCATAATTAACAAGTTAACTAACTATCATTAGTATGTGAAAGTTAACTAACTCTCACTTAGATAATTTAGATTTACAAATAGAATCAGAGTGGTATGTAGCTAAAGATTAGAAAATCATCTTTGCAATCAACAAACTCTTAGCTGTCATGCAAGGACGTATCTGGTTAACATTGTAAGAAAATACTCCCTTCGGTCTATTTATAAGAGCTCAATAATCGAATTACGTGGTTTAAGAAAGCAGTTAATATTTGTTAAAAATAATAAATATGTCTCAAATAAACTTTATTTTTTAAATATACCCTTATTTATGAAGGTAAGTAAGAGAAAGCAGAAATTTAAGGACTTTTCCTCAACATTTTCAATATTCCTTCCATAATAATCAATATCTAGTATACAACATAATAAATCATTATTACTTACACATTCTCAATATCACCAATATAAAGTTTATACTTATCTAACTTAATTTAATCATTCTTCTCAAATATTAACTACTATCACTTAAATTACTTAAATAATAAACTATTCAACGCAATATTATAAACAATGGACTCAAATTATTGTCTTATTTTTTTAAAAAAAAAAATTCTCAACATTTTATAGCCGTTTTAAAATCGTTGCAAAGTTAAAATCAAAATCGAATTAAATTTTTGGCGCTACTTTTGAAATCTCATCCGATATTAATAGCGGTTTAATAACCGCTACAAAAGTTTTGGCGCCAATTTTTAAAAATTCTTACATATACTTGGTAACGGTTTTCAAACCGCTATAATATTGGAGCTAAATTTTCATTTTTTATTTCAGGCACATGCAAAATTGTTTGTGCCAACTTTTGTAGCATTTTTTGAACCGCTACAATCTTTTCAAATAATGTGTTATCTATATGTACATCTTGTAACGGTGAGAAAGAACCGCTACAAATTCAGTAGTGGTTCTTTCGTGTGAGTAGCAGTTCTTGTTAACCACTATAAAACCCTTTGCAACAGTGTGTTTTGTATCGATTTTTGCAACCACTACTACTATCATTTGTAGACACCATTTTAACCGCTACAAAACAAAAGTTTTTTTGTAGTGATGTTATCAGCCTTTTAATTAATGAAATAACTATAATTAATGGGGGCAAAAATAGAAAAATTCATTAAATGTGTAGCAAGTCTTGTCAGACTCTTATAAAAAAAATAAAGCAATTCAAATTTTGAGCTCTTATAAAAAAGACTAGAGGGAATAAATTTTTTTGCCCGATGAAAACAAAACAAATATTTAAGACTTGTGGATTTCATATAGACATGAAATTGTTTTCGTAAAAAATAATGAAAACAGAAGATATTATATCTAGGAAACAATATAAATATATGACACTAAACTTAATTTACTAGTGTTTCCAAATAATTACTTGATATGATATTCTTTTCGGGTTGAAAGCCATGAATTTAGTATGGTTAAAATTTTTATTAAAATATACAAAATATAAAAATGTTTATATTATGTTGTGAGTCGATCAAAATGAGTATAACTATATTTATTTTTTAACACGAAGTTTTTTTTACCAAATTTTAAAACGAACTTCGAACTTCTTTTTCTTTTTCTTTATAAAAGCAGGGCCGAACAGGTGAAAACTGGCTAAGACAAAAACAAATTAAAATCAAATTCCACTTGCAACGAACTATTATTAATAATTAAAGAAAGCACACAAGCATTAGAACTGGCATTACAAGAAAGCACAAACTAATACGACTGCATAATCCACTTTTAGACTAAGTAATAGTAATAATCCCCCAACACTTAAACACGACTTAATTTATTTTATTAAGAGCACACTATTATAACTCTCTCTAGCTCCTCATCAATACGTAAGAATCAATAAAGGTCTGAACTGATGAACTCCCAAGCAAGAATATTGAGAAGCTCAACAACCTCTCCGGTTGCGCCCGAGAAGCCAACCCTAACCCATTCAGGAAGCACACTCCTCAGATCAACGTAAGCTGAGAGTCTACTGCTACTCCGTTGTTTCCCTTTGCTTTCAGGATAACTCACATAAGCACTTAACGTTTTCTCCGATGGGTCATAGCTTATAGTGGCAATTCCTATTAACCCTTCCTCAACATTCCAAGACGACGTTTTCACTGAGGCAATGGAGTTCACATCGATCCCTATATGAGCAGCGCTTGTTAGGTCCCATGGATTGCCGAAAGTGTCGAACTCGACGGCGACAATTCGGTTAGCGTGGGAATGCAAAGCAGTGGGGGCACTGAAGAGTCCCAGGAACCCGCCGCTTGAATTTGAAGGCATGTAAGAGTTGAATGGGGCGATGAAGAAGGAGAATCCATCTCCTAAGAGAGTGGAATAAGAGGAAGAAGAAGGTGAGACAATGAAGGAGAAGGAGGTGGTGAAGGCGGCGACCTTGCCGGTTTTTGAATCCCAGAGGCGGACCGGTGATGAGTAAGAGGCTCGGCCAGCGCTGTTGGACTGGGGGACGCCGTGGATGGTCTTTGTGAGGTGGAGGTGGCCTTGAGAGGCAAAGGCGTCGCCTTGGAAGGTTATGGCTTTCTCATAAGAGTCGAAAGAGCGGAATTTGAAGGAAAGTGAGTTCACAGTGTGAGACAGACAGAGGAGGGAAATGAAGAGTGTGAGAGAAGAAATGGAGCTGGGGATTATTGCCATTGTTGTTGTGATTGATGAGATGAGTGGAAGAATTGTGGAGTGTAGATGTGTATATATAGATAGAGTTTTCGAGTTATTGGCCAGCCATGAAGATTAAATAAGAATATTAGTTCACGCGGAGAAGCCAAATGAGTAGGGGTTTAATTGGGATTTCACAAGGGTGATAAAAACAATGAAAATCTGACTCTTTTGAAGCAGTCCCTAGGCCGGAGCTTCAGATAGAGACATGGCACTGTCCACTGGCTTTTGCGTATTTTGACTGAGACTACACCCTCCCATTCTTAATACAATATTTGTTGAGTTAACATTGATTTTAAATATAAGATAAAATTTTCATTATAATCAATTTTTTTTTAATTTACTTCTATTAATGTTCCCTCAACAATAATAAAAAAGGAGATTAAATGAGGGAATTAAGGAAAATAATTAGGATGTTTTAGAAAATACTTCCACCGTCCCTAAATATAAGCTTCAAACTTGAGAATAAGTCCGTTCCAAAATATAAGCTTCATTTTAGGTTTGTCAAAGCATTTATTGCACTTTTTCCAACTTTATCCCTGACTATATTTATTATCTCTCTCACTTAATTACTCTCTTTACAAATAAGGGCATAGTTGGAAAAAAATACATATTTATTGCTCTTAACTAATTCTAACTGTTTTTTTATAACCGCAAATCGATTATTTGAAGCTTATATTTAGAAACAAAGAGAGTACATATCATATTAACTAATTTAACTAACTCACTTAATCTAATCAAATTAGATAAATAGAGTATGTCTTATATTAAGGACCGGAAGGAGTGTTACATAACAAACTATATAAATATTCTAGGATCTCTCCGTGCATGCATACTCATATGATGGATTTCAGTAAAAGACGCTTAATTAGATCCAGATTTCCCAAATTATAGGGCATTTAAATATGCAAACGTCTAAAGTAATATTTTTTTTGTTCCAATAATGCCGCTCAATAACTTCTCTATTTTTAGTTTCATATTTAAAAATGAAAGAGAGATTGTTCGGCTCGATTAATTAAGGATAACTAATTTAACGGTAGCATATTGCATCATTAAATGGGGGCATTTTTTTTAAAAAAATATTAATTTGTGACAAAAATTAGTTTAATTATTTTTATTTATCTTAATGGGATAGGTTAATGATGGCCTAAATCTATATATATATATATCTGAGAGTGGAGAAAGGTATTAAGTTAAAAATAATTTAAACTTTTACATAAAATATAAATGCACATATACATACCCCGGGTGAGGTCAGACTCAACTGCCAACCTGATTGACTAACACCCATAACGTGGTCACATATTTCAAGTGCTATTTAAGAACACAAAATTACTTGGTATTGACTAACTTGGTCAGAGAGAATAATAATAAACAGATATAATACTCTTATAATCCTTAATATCAGTGCTACTTAATTAATTTGAATAGATTAAAAAATTGATAAATTACTTAAATTATAACAAACATGACATGTCTCCCTATTCTCATGTATAACATTAGATTATATATGGCTTAGGATCAACACCAACCTAGCATGGTCAGGCATAAGAATTTGAGGTACAATATCAATATGCGCGCGCAGAACTTATAAAATAAGATGTAGTATCTATATTAAAAGAGTTGACTGAACAAGGGGAAATTCCACAGTAAAAAACTAAAACTTGAAAAGTAAAGTACGTTTTCGAATAACAAAAATCCCTGCAAGCAGCAGATCAATAAGTATGGGAAATCATAAATTGATCATCTCAACCTTAATTATTGATTTAAGCAAAACTGAACAACTCTTAAATTGATACAACATTATCTAATGTATTCTCCTGCTGCTTCAAAGCAGTACTGTTGATGGGCAAGGATGATTTAAATGACCAAAAAAGAATGTCGTTGGCTTCAACCAAATCACCAGTTGAACCCGAGAACCCAATTACGACCCATTCGGGCAATACTCCCCTTAAGTCAATTATATGAGTGAAAAAATTAGCCTCATCAATATTACTATCAGGATAACTCACCATCACCATTAATTCTTTCTCTCCAGAATCATATCTCACGCGAGCCTTCACTATAGCTCCGTCTGGCTCAAAGTAATTACTTGGCCACCCCACCGTCGTCACCGACCTCACTGAGTTCACGTTGATCCCTACATGAGGGTACTCACAAAACGGGTTCGGATCCCATTGGTTTGCGAAGCTATCAAACTCCACAGCCACAAATTCAAGTTTAGAAGAAGACCACGAGTTCTTTTTATTATCTTCCATGGCAGTTTCTGGGTCATAAAGTCCAAGGAGCCCACCGGAGGATTTGTTTGGGATGGCAGATTCAAGTGGAGCCATGAAGAATGCGAACCCGTCTCCATGAAGCAATGAACCGCTCCGGTTCACGGAGAAGTAGAAGACGGTGGTGAAGTCTGCGAGGTTCCCGGTGGCGGCGTCCCAGATATGCACTGGTTGGGAATAGACGGCGCGGCCCACGCTGTGAGGGAGTGGGTTGCTGTTAGAATATGTATATGCATTTAGCATTGTGTATAATCTGGTTGTAGTGTAGTTGTAGTTTGGTTGTATATTCTGGACAGAGTTAGGCCCATATCGGGACTGACATTGGTTGTAATGAGCTCAGTTGTTTATAAATAATAAGTGGCCTTGGTCAATATTGGTTGACTGGGCTTTTCATATTTTTTGCCTCACTTATCCTGTCTCTCATGGTATCAGAGCGGTTGTATTATGGGCCTGATGGTACATTCAGGTTGCTATGTTTGTTGTTGAGGTTGGTCCAGTCCAGTCCGTTTCTTGATTTCTTGTCTTTCAGCCCAATCACTGAATCAGAAATCCAAGATCCACCGTTGATCTGCATCAGATTGCCCACCGGAGGAATACTGTAGGTCCAAGATCCACCGTTGATCTGCTTCAGATTGCATTTTTTGGGATTTCGAATCTCTTTCTCTTCATCGATCTCACACAGATGCCGTGCGATGATTCGATCTTGGTTCGACTCCTCTCATTCATTGCTGTTCGCCGTAGCTTTGATTCGATCTTGGTTCTTGGTTCGTTGATTCCGTCCTCTGCTCGGTCCTTGTTCTGATCGGTGATTTCGCTCCGTCAGTTTTGTTTCTGTTTGTTGATTCCGTCGTCTGAACGGTCTCGTTGCAGTCGGTGGTTTCCGCCGTCAGATCGGTTCCCCTGTTCCAGTCGGTGCTTTCCATCGGTTAGTCTTCTTTTCTTCAAATTTTCCTTACTCCTCATCATCACAGTTCAAGAACCGGTATAATGGCATCGACCAAGCCTGAGATTGATGTTCATCATCCCCTCTATCTTCATCCGTCAGATACGCAAGCCATGACCTTAGTTTCTCAAATTCTTACCGGCGCCGACAATTATATGATCTGGTCGAGAGCTATGCGAATTGCTTTACGAGGCAAAAATAAGCTTTGCTTTGTTGATGGTAGCCTTAGTCGAAACAAACTGCCAGACCTTCAGGAATATTGGGATCGCTGTGATGCTGTGGTCCTCTCCTGGTTAATCAATTCGGTACACAAGGATATTGCTTCTGGGATTGTCTTTGCTGATACATCCCATTTGGTTTGGAAGGATCTTCAGGAGCGATATCAGAAAACCGACGGGACCAAAATTTACTCTCTCCATCGCAGTATCTCTACCATTAGCCAAGGGAATCTGAGCGTTGCTTCCTATTTTAGCAAATTGAAGGAACTCTGGGATGAATATTCTTCTTTGGTACCACTGCCTTCCTGCCGCTGCGACACTGCTCAGGAATTTGTCAAAATCTCCCAACAACAGAAGCTCTTTCAGTTT